>OX376354.1:0-1200000 GCA_947369235.1 Udea olivalis | reverse complement strand
GAATTTATGTTCAACTACGACAAAAATAATGTAAAATCGATAAGAAGTAACTGACATAGATAGACACAGCTGTTAAAAGTCTGAGATAAGTCTAAGTTTAAGCTAAGCACGCTCTATAGATCTCGGCCTTAGACCTAAAATAAAGTAGATCTTTTGTGGCAAGCCTACCGCGAGGAACCCGGCGGGTTGTGTATTTAACGCGGATGTGAATTCCGCCGCATCCGCCCAAAAATAAATGAGCTTTCTTCCGCTTAGTTAATTTAAAGGCTGGGCCGGTTTGAATATATTAAAATTAATTTTTAGCTAGCCTTCGCAGCCTGTTACCATAGCCACGGGATGGCCGTTTAAGCCGAATTTAAACGACCTTGATTTAACAGAGTTGAAGTAAATCACATAATTATTTAGGTGACCACAATGTTTTAACAGGAAACAAAATTCAAGCATAAAGGTTAGTTCAAAAAGTAAAATGTTTTTATATGGTTTTTATAAAGGTCATGTAAAGAGTAAAAACATCAGTATTTTTATGAGAATAATAAGGTTATTGCGTAAAAATCAACTCTTACACTTTTAAAACATTTTTTTCAGAAGCTGGTTATATATAGGCAGCTGCAGTCTGCTGAAATCCTGCGACTTTTATTCACTTTTTGAGCTACGCTGCGCTGGCCATCGAATGTTTACCAATCTACAACGTTTGCGCTAGACAATGTTTTCCTTCATTAGGTACACTGTAAATGACACGTAGGACACGACAGATAGGTTGGGGTACAAGTTCTGCTACGGATTCCGGTCCGTTTTGCAGAGTGTATATTGCTCTTAATAAATCATACTCTCTCTTTCCAATTACTCATGGCTGTTTTGATTTTGTAGCAAAATACCGAGAATAGCCTGAAGGCTTACTTAGTTAAAAAAAACCAAGAGTAAAAATTCCAAACAGCCAGCATTCACTATGCATATACATCTATTTACTAAACCTCTATGGGCATCAAACCTAAGTTCAGCTGTGATTTCATGTGCGAAACTAAATGTTTGTATAAGAACAGTAACGTATACAGCTACGTCATAAAACAGCGGTTTGACTTAAGCTCACGCTAACAGTTAACACTTGGAACCCTACTTCACTGGCATACCAGTTAAATGCCGACAAATGCCTCTGATTCTTAAATCTCTTTCTGTCGGAGTGGATTGTAGTTAAAATAAAAAAAATCGGTATGTGATCACCAACCCGAATTTGACAAGCGTTATGTTAATCACACTACTTAGCAATACCTATCAATTTAACTTGATTTCAATGATGGAGGCCGTCACCCAGCAGCTACCACCCTATGTCCTACATATCATTGATTTTGTATGGGGCACCAACACGTCAATGAATTTGCAAAGTAAAGTTTTTCTTTATGCTTTGGTAACGAGAAACAAAGTGCTGTAAAAAACAAAGATCAAAGATTAGACGTTCTTGATAAGTGTTGTCTATATTAATAGTATAAAAAGGAAAGATTTGATTGTTTTTTAGTATTGAACAGGCTCCGAAACTACTGAACCGATCGTAAAAATTCTTTCCCTTACAGAAAGCTAAACTATTCAGGAGTGATATAGGCCATATTTTATTATGATTGGACGAAAAATACAGTGAAACACAATAGTATAAATAAATCAAGTCTGAGAAAAGCGGGCGAAGTATGATAATGGACACTAGCTGTCAAACATTTGACAGAACGAAGTATGTTGGGGCAGTTCGTCGCAGATAATTGTATTATATACTACGCTGTTTTTGAGTCTGGGTGAAGCAGGGTTTTAGTATTCTGTAGTTTATTGTTGGCTTTCCAGGCCGGTTGAATAGCCTAAGTCGTAGAAAGATTTCCCTAGTAAAATGTACTGTGTAGACCAGCTGTTAAGTATTATTGAATGTTACCGCGGCGGTTCAATAGATATAAACATATAAAGATGTTTTTTTTGTTGATGTTATGTTTACAGCCTCGGTAGCTCAGTTGGAAAAGCAGTCGCCCTGATTGCGGGAGGTGCAGATTTAGGTCCCGCTCGAGCCCCAGGATCAGGTTGGCGTTTTCAATTTTTATCTTAGGATGGAATATAGAGCATTGTTCGATTTTTGTTAAATATGCGCTAGTCAACTGAACACACCACTTGTCTTGGTCTCGTAATAAGGATAAATATCCCTGTGTTACGAGGGACCAGACCAGAAATTAGGGGCATCTCCCAGCACACCCAGACCCGAATAAATTCAGAAAAGATCGTTTCGTGAGCACACTGCGCCATCCGTGTCGGCAAGAAGAATGCTAAAAGTAAGAATTTAATTAAGGTTTATTTAAAGTAAGTTTTATTAAAGTGCTTTCATACTAAATATTTAAATCTTTTTCACAAAATGTAGGCCTGTCTATCCTTGATTTGATGATACAAAAACCTTTTGGAGTGTTTTTTACAATCGTGCAGATTTCATTACGCACGCGGGATTACATGAGATCTGATAACTTTTTGACAGTGCGAGCCATGTAACTTCGCTTTGGCAACATTTTACATCAGTCTTTTTTATTGGAAATATCTGGGAACATCTGGTGGGAAGCTTTTTCTTTCTTTTACTTAGAAATAGCTAGCCATCTTCACTGCTGAACTGCTGAAAATGAAATGTTTTGATGGTGAAATATCGAAAGATCATTGGTGCAGATAATCTCATTAATGTACGCTCGATTTTCGTGCACACTCTGCTGAATTTAAATTTATTTGTACCAAAACTCAGGTCCAATGCATTTTAAATGTCAAGTATTTTCGTTTTCGTCCTCGCATGTGTCAATTATGCGGTGCCACTTAATTACATCATTCACCTGTCACATTACACGGGAAACTCGCTGTTATACTGAGAATAAATTAAAACGAAACGTGTTCAGCGGTGTGGTGATCCGTACTTAAGCGTTATTTTGATAAGTTTTGACAGTATGACGAAATATAAATAATAATATAAAAAATAAATGAAATATTTTTTTTTTATTTCCGGCCTTTGATGCCCATAGATTGTTAGTAACAGTTGACTTACTCGCTATGTTAGTAGATAAAGACAGAAAATGAAAAATGAAAACACAAAGTTTCACTTCTTCGCATATCTCACATGCAAAGCGGTATACCTTGCAAAATATGCAGAGTCTAATCTCTCCGAAACCCCATCTGACCTCCTCAGAATAGAGTTGGAACTCCCTCGTATCCTTCTGATGATGGAATAAGACTTTTTGCGCATTAAAGGATAGAAGTCATTGGTACTGGCATTTGCAAACATGCCAGATGCACTGCAGAAGCGTGGAAGCCCCAACAAGGATCTAAAGATATTATTATACAACACACGCAGGGCACGCTAGGTAAAGTTTGACCACAGGTTACTAGTGTGAAATTTTTGACAGTAAGCTTTAAATAATGTTAGCTTTACTTCTGCTGTACACCGACCAAATCTGTGCCTCACCATGTTACCACGGACCGACAAAGCCCTGCGCTCTCTTCTATGTCACAATTGTCATGTAGAGTTTCAGTCACTATGTGCCCAAGTTATTTAAACTGACTTACACGGCCCAAGGGAACCCCGTTCAAAAATATAGGGGGCACATTTTCAAGTCTCTTAATGTTACCCCTGAAGATGATGAATTCACTCTCTTTCTCATTTCAGCTTAGGCCGTGCTCCCGAATATAATCCTCACACTCTCGCAGAAGCTTTCTGAGGCCACCCAGCGATGGGCTGAGCAGCACCATGTCATCAGCATAACTGTTATTATTAACACAGACATTGGTCCTTGAACTTGTTTGCAATTTCCAAAGGATTACTAGCTCCCCCCACATTCGTGGATAGTCTTACATTACCGTTAAGTTTCTTAGTACTTTTCCAAAAGTTTTAAAATGTTTCTTCGAGTGTTCCGAAGCTAATAAATCCATTTTTAATTGTTCTTGGTTATTCTGACAAAATCTAAGTCTGGACTTAAAAACTTTTCGGCTATCACACATATTCTCATATACCGGCCCAGTGGTTGGTTTTCCATAAAGAACATACATTTCATAATCAAGCCTAGCCTGCTTGTGAGCTCCTGCCACATGCCTGTTTCAAACAAGAACACATTTCCCTTTATGACAGGATTCCTTACTTCTATTTACTACACTATCAATGGATGCCTGGCACAAAGTATTAACAATATTATTATATAAATTATCAATAACCGATAAATGTTCTGGGTCACTGCAAAGTCTATCCGCACACGCATGGAACACTGAGGGAAAATCAATGTTTTTTAGTTTCTCAGAGCATAACTCCTGATACCTGTCAATTTCCTGTTGACTTAGGAGTCAACTTTCCCCAAATAACTTTACTACAACTTTAACTTTATGTATATGTCCTATTTTGAGCAGAGTGCTTTACTTTTGTCCCTTTAAAGGTACCAATATCACATTCAACTTGCAGTGGGAAATGGTCTGACCAGAAAACATCATACATGACTTTAGTTTCTCTGATCGCTTGCCACCTGATTCTGTTACTATGCAGTGATCCAGCCAGCGCTTACAATGATGGGCCTCACTTATGTAAGTAAATGTGCTCGAAGATATGCCTAGTTTTACAACATCAACGCATATCCATTTATTAAAAGAACATAATTTCAATAGGTCCTCACCAAAGGAAGCAGAAGGATGTGAATTAAATCTCCTAACATAAACACAGATTCAACCTGACTGTCCTCAATAATTGCACTTAACTCAGATTGTCCGCTTTATCTGTAGGCATGTTAACACTAAATACTAAGATTTCCTTATTGGCACTAGTAACTGCTTTAATAGCGACGATACGATCACTTAAACACTTGACTATAGAGACATTCATAAATACACTTTTGCGCCATAGCAATGCCACTCCACCATAAGGTCTTTCACACATAATGCCTGCGGCTACGTTTACTGAAGACTTCCCACTGTGTGTGAAGTTATCATCGATTGCACCAAGAAAATGCAGGTCGCAAGGCCAATAGCCATGTTTCTTGAAGAGCTATTATTTCTGCAGATTGACATAACGACCTTAGACAGTCAACACTTCTTTTGACACTTTTGCATTTATAACTTATTCGTTTTAGTGAAATATGGTGGGTGAAAAATAGACAAGCAAATGAAATGGTCCTGTTGAATTCTGATGCGCGAATTTTGAATCTTTTACCAGGAGGTCTGTTTTTTTTTTTTTACTGAAGTTTATCTGAAAAAGATTTTCTAGAATAGAAATGTGTCAAAAAAGGTAAAAAATTGTAAGAAACATAATATTAACTTAACCCCCAATCTTTCACACCCTCACTTGTACGCACTCCATATTAGTGAACTATTTGCTAAAATATAACCCTGTTCGGGCCTGGAATACCAATGGAATACAAGGAGTCATTACGATTGTTGAATAACTGCTAAACAAGCGTTAACCCTCTTTCTATCGCAATATATGAGGCCGGCTTAATATGCCGGTCGGGTCGCGTCGACCACAACCGAGAATGTCGTCCAGAGAGCAGCGATGCTAAAGAGAATTCTAAAAAGAAATATTTAAAAAATCCAATTCATTAACACAGAGAAACAAATATCAATATTTTGAAGAAATATCTTATCGAAAAAAGTTTTATTCGCTGTTAGAGTTTTTAATGAAAATAAATGTCACTAACAAATAATGGATGGAAAGATGAGTGTTATCGATAATGATAGTGTGAAATGGCTGTTGTATTGTATAGTTTAAATATTTTAAGTGTTCCCGGCTTGCAGTGCCCTTACACGGTTCATGTTCTGAACTTAGTTTAAATATAAGACCCACAATGTACAAGATGAATGCAATAAATTATTTGAATTTAAGTTGTTGGTTACTGATAAATGAAGTGGTAACTTAAATAAATTGCCGAGCAGTAAAACAGCTGATTAGACCAATTTGGAGCAGAATATTGCATCTTGGTGCCAAGTTAAAACAAGACAGTAATTATATTGCATTCAAGTAATTATACGAGTCCGTTACAACGTATATATTTATACCTACTTCGAGACCATGACGAGTAGTGTGATGTCTGGCGCATATTTATTATCATTAATATTATAATGTATCGGTCCTTACTCAGGCCCCCGACAACGCCATCTTTTAAGAATCCGTGTTATATCAAAATAAAAAAAACTGTGGTTATTTAAATATCAATAAAAAAATATCTTCGCAATCGCTTCTAGTGTGCCCGAAGTTACGGAGGGCTCTGGGCCATATTTCACCGATTCGACGGGTGTGTAAGCATTTGCGACGCCACGTGGCCATCCAACGGATTAATGGGCCCCGTATTATATTTTGCTAACGTCAAAATATTGCCACCCGCTAGCCGTAACGACTGCTACTAACGAACGTTGAGATTTTAGATTGTTGTTTGTACCAGTTATCCACGGGTCAAGCGTAACAATTTGACAGTGAGCACCTTAAAAATATGCAAAGAAAGGTTATATTAGATAGAAACTATAAAAATTCGACCTGGTCCTGGGACTCAAGCGGGATTCGAACCCGCGGATTGTGAAAGGTCGCGGGTTCGAATCCCGCTTGAGTCCCAGGACCAGGTCGATTTTTTCTAGTTTGTGTAGAAAATAGAGCATTGTTTAGTGCTTAAAAAATAAAAACTCACTTATCCAATAGCTAACTAGCTAGCTTCATCTTAATCGAAAGTTAAATACTTGCTAAAATTTTTTTTTCGGATGTTAAAGGCCCTTGCCTTTACATTGATGAAACAACGTTGGCTTACAACGTAAAATACACTAGATAAATTCGCCAGGTCTGTTAACGGCCTCGGTAGCTCAGTTGAAAGAGCAGTCACCCGGATTGTGAAAGGTCGCGGGTTCGAATCCCGCTTAAGTCCCAGAACCAGGTCAAATTTTTCTAGTTTCTGTCTTTGTGTAGAAAACAGAGCATTGTTTGTTTAATGCTAAAAAATTTAAATTCACATAAGGTTATATTAGGATATGCTTGACGTGTTGGTCTACTGTTCCTACGGTTATGCGTGGGTTAAACGTGTTGGAAGCTTGATTTTAATTCGAGTTTGTATGAAAATTAAATACAATTCGAAGCAATTTAGAAAATATTTTTAGGTTGTTGGCAATTTTATAACTTTGTGCGCGAGTAAAATGAAATAAGGATATTTTTTTTATGGCGCAAAGTGTGTTTGCGTTGTAATTGTCTATCTATCAAGCGCCCCACGAGAAGAAATAATATGTGTCATTTTCTTGTGCCGCGACTTTCAACAGGTGGCCACTTCTAACAATCCTTTTTATATTTAAAATGAGTCTGCATTTGGCCATTCAAACTTCTCAAACACTTTAGCTCTTCTACAGAGCTTCTTTACTCATTTTCCCCTGATCCTGACTGATCTCGAATTATCCCATAAGGCCTAATGGTAACTAACCAAAACAGATACCTATTAGGCACCGCACTAGCCATACCGTCACATTCGAGTGCGTCCGTAATTACAATTGAGATAAGCTTAAATATGGGCGAGATTGCAACTGTTAGGCGTGGACGCCAATTAAGCGGCGATATACCACTGTTAATGAGCCCGTGTAGACACAGAACTAGATTGTAACTGGTCTTTTGAATTGGGTGAAATACCATGGGAGTATGTTTATCGGGAGCGAACCTGCGGTTTGCTAGAAATGCTAGAAGTACAGGGTTCGACGAAAAATACCACTCAGAGGGACGAAAACTACCTTTAGAAGAAGACGATGATACAAGTGTCAAAAATCAAACAACGACAGGATTTTTCTTGAAATCGACCACATAATTGTAATTATACTTAAATAAATAATCAACTATCTGAAACAAAAAAGTAAATTATAAGTATGATAATATTACGATGTATTTATGTTAAAAATACGATTTATAAATATATTGCGACGCAACCACAGGGAAAACCAGTTTTTTTTAAAACTATAGAGCCTCGCTAAGAAATACAGTGCATTTAGAAAGATGTCATTTTAAAATTTAATTACGTAAATTCGTTAAAATTTTTGCTTTCAGTAACATTTGCAACCGATCCGATTTTCAATTTAAGTAAAACAACTGAACAAAAGAGAATAAATCCTAGAGTTTTCTATCTGTTCTTGGAGTTTTAATTATAGAATACTTTATGAGAATATGATTAGGTTCCAAAAGCTTTATTTCTAGATTATCATACATGTTAAATACGCGGGTAGTATCATCTACATCCATCCCATCATTCAGAGTGCGCCTACTTATGTGGCCAATCATCCAACTCCTTTCCACACATATCTTAGCCATTTGAAAAATAGTATACCCATAGTTAAAAGAATCCCTCGAGGAGCTCGAATAACCGTTGCTACTCATTTGTCAAAATTAATCCAGAAATGTTACATAAGCAATGGTAGTCAAGACTGGCAGAACCTATTTTTATTTTCATACAGCACACTACACATAATTAAATCTGATGAACCGAATTTATCCTTGACCCAAAAGATTAAGAATAACTGTGTTGTAAGCTCGTTGCCTTCTCCCGCTATTCTAATCAAACATGATGCTCCTCGTAATCGCAACAAACTAATCGAAAATAAAATCAGTGACGGAGATCTCAAAGGTGCCGCTCGCCTTCTGTTCTCCAACGACGTGCTATCACCAGATACCCCTGACACCCTTCAGGCCTTACGGACAAAACATCCTACAGCTCCAGTAAACCCTTATTTTCTCGACCCACCAACAGCAGGGCAAGCATGCCTTCAAATTCAAAACAAAGATGTTAAGGATGTCATTTTATCTTTTAAACAAGGTTCGGCTGCAGGTTTGGATGGAATCTCACCCCAACATTTGAAAGACTTAACATCGCATTCTGTGGGTGATGCAGGCGAGCAACTTGTAAATTCGATCACTAAATTAATCAACTTGATGTATTCCGGTAATGTCAATCCAGAAGTTATTCCCATTCTTTTCGGCGCGAACCTCATTGCCCTCACCAAAAAGGACGGAGGGGTGAGACCAATTGCTGTTGGATCAACACTACGACGTCTGGCCTCCAAAATTGCTGTTCGACATATTTTACCAAAATTAAATTTGGAATTTGAACCCGTACAGTTAGGTTTCGGTGTAAAAGGAGGGTGTGAGGCAGCCGTCCATGCCCTACGCTCTTTCCTAACTTACGGACAGCCTGACGTGTTGCTCAAAATTGATGTCAAAAATGCTTTAAATTCGGTAAATAGGGATACCCTGTTGACGGAAATAAAACAACATATACCGGAAATATACAATTATCTTCTGCTCAGTTACGCTGACCCAACAAAACTGTTATATCGTTCTAATGAACTGTCCTCGGAAGTAGGTTGTCAACAGGGTGATCCCCTTGGGCCTGCAATTTTTAGTTTGGCTATAAATCCGATAATCAAAAATTTAATTTCTAAATTCAATGTTTGGTATTTGGACGACGGAATCCTTGGAGGTGATGTGGATACTGTATTTTCGGATCTTTTTTTAATCAAAAATAAATTTGAAGCCATTGGTTTGGAGCTTAAATTTAGCAAATGCGAACTTTTTATAAATAACTGCGTCTTAAATTTAAATGACGTAAAACAAAAATTTAATATTTTAGCTCCAAATATTAAAATCGTTAACAGTAATTCCCTTTACCTTTTAGGTTCTCCGATTTTTGATGAATGTATTTCTGAATATATTAATAATTCAATTACAAAATTTCAAAATTCTGCCGACCGTCTCCTTGAAATTAGTCCACATTAAGCACTTTGTATCTTAAAATTCTGTCTTTTCGTCCCAAAATTTACATATGTGCTCCGTTGCTGCTCCTTTTGGAATCACCCTGATCTTTTGACACAAATAGACGACTTAATCAAAATTAGCTTAGAATCAATTCATAATATGCAGCTGAACGAGCAATCTTGGACCCAAGCATCCCTACCCATCCGTTATGGTGGTTTAGGGATTCGCAAAATTTCCAGTGTCGCTTTACCAGCCTTCCTATCTTCTGTCCATAGTTCAGCAAATCTCATAAGGAAAATTTTAAGGGCATCCCCTTCAAACTTTGAGATTGCTGGCTTGGAAGAAGCTAGAAACGCTTTCGTAATTGCATGCCCAAGTCAAAATTGTCCAGTTACTCCAAATTTTCAGAGGAGCTGGGACGACATTTACTGCAAATTGTCTTATGACAATCTTTTGAGCTGTAGTACAGGTTCGGCGCGTGCTAGGCTTTTGGCCTTGGGTGCGCATGAGGCCGGCTACTGGCTTCACGCGTACCCTTCGTCAAATACAGGAACATTTCTTGAGCCTGACACACTCCGAATCGCAACTTGTCTACGGCTTGGGGTTCCGGTCTGCGTTCCTCATAAATGTCTCTGTGGCAGTGATGTCGACAAGCTAGAACATCACGGACTGTCATGCCAAAAAAGTGCAGGCCGCTTCTCAAGACATGCCGCACTTAACGATATCATACGCCGGTCCCTTGCCACCGTCAACGTGCCAAGTCTACTTGAGCCGACTGGTATTGCAAGAGACGATGGCAAGAGACCGGACGGTATGAGTTTGATTCCATGGAAGATGGGCCGGGTGCTGGTATGGGATGCAACCTGTTCAGACACGCTGGCCCCTTCCCATCTACATGGAACCAACAATAGAGCTGGTGCGACTTGTGAAGCGGCTGAAAAAGGTAAAGCATGCAAATACAGGGGTCTAGGCTCGGAATATGATTTTGTTCCATTCGGTGTCGAGACCCTTGGTCCGTGGGGTCCTAGCGCTATAAGGCTTTTTAAGGAAATAGCAAAAAGGTTAGTCGACATCACAGGAGACCGAAGAGCTAGCAGCTACCTCGGACAAAGAATTAGTCTAGCTATTCAAAGAGGGAACGCTGCCGGTATCTTCGGAACCTTGCCTAAAGGGACTTCTTTTAATAACATATTTTAGTTATTAAATTATATTTTTTAAGGTTTTTAGTTTTAGGTTCATTTTAATAACTTCAGATGTGTTAGTATTTGTTTTAGTATTCTTAATGTAGTTATGGAATAAATTGTGTATTTAGTGAAGTGAGGTCTATTAACATCTCTTCTGTTTACTCGTAGGCAACCATTGATTAAACACAGGGTAGCTACGCAATGCGACATTTATTAATACTGAAAGAAAGTTTAATCCATTTCATTTGTACATAATTTGGTCAATATTCAAGACCTCTAGCCATCTGAGTGCTGTCTATCTTCATTAGCTTTTTATTTCTTGACAAAATCTTTCATACTCATTTTTTTAGTCAACCACAAGAATTTGAATGCCATTTTTTTCGGTCTTGGGCACCTTTAACGAAATGTCCTTCAGCGATCAGAAACCATTAACCATGCTACGTAATTAAATACCTGCCATAATACGGCGGCGGGCCATCGTCAATAATGGAATTTGCTTTTAATGTAAGCATTTACGAGGATTGCAAGCTCTCAAATTTATCCTGAATGTAAGTTGCTTTTCATTTTTGCTACGTTTTTCTAAAAATAAGTTTTTTCGTATGCAGCAAATAATTGTTAGACAGGCCTTTAAATTCAAACCAGGCATACATGGATCTGCTATACACCGTCAACAAAAGACCATAAAATAAATAAAAACGTGTAAACATAAGGTCACAGTTACAAAATTGGCGTGTCGCTAGCGCGGAAGCCGAACGATTTATTACACTCGACGTACACTCATTGCGCCGATGCCGAACGGTGTGCACACACACATAAGCCAAAAGAGATGACGTGGTTGTATGTAGATTGTGACCAAAAGGTAGTATATTCCTGTTCTTTTGACGATGCTTCATCTAGCAAGCGTTCTACAATTTATAGCAACTGATGCCAAAATCGAGTAGATTTTAAACTGAGCTCTGGGCGCAATGTCAGTGTTCCTACCTTTAGCTCCAGATGTCGTGGGTTCGATCCCCACCCATGCCAAAAATTCACGTGAAGAACATTTGTGTGTATGTTGTTATAAACAAGTGTCTAAACACCCATAGTAGAAGCTATGCTTAGTTTGGGTCCAGATGATCTTGGTCTAACTTTTTTATTATTTTTATTTTTCTTAATTTATTATGAAAGTGTCGTGGCCTATTGGGTTAAGCACTCCCGCGTAGAAACTGTGGTTTTGGGTTCAAATCTAACCAGAACCATCGTTGTATTCATTAAAATTTCGACTAACTCTACGGTGATGGAAATTTCTGACTTTACAAGTCGCACGCTTAGCTTTTATACAGACAAATAGACTTGCGGTATCTATTTCAATCTATATCTGCAGCCAATGCCGAACTTTGCGCTACTGAATTTATTTTATTCGTACGGTCCGGAAAGCCTCCTGTGGCCGTTCCGGGGACGACGACGAGTAAATTTTATCATAGTTTTTATTCCTGTGCGATAAAATCAAAAATATACTATTAAAATACAAAATTCAGGCACTTGTTTCAGTACTTTCGTTTTTTTTATATTCCCTGTCAAGATGACCTCACTCCACCTGATGGAAAGCGGTCGTGAGGTCCAGATATGAGGTTGACAAGCCCAGCCATTCAAACTAATCACTGGGCTGGCCATCCTCACCTTGAAGGCCTGCAGAAACTGCCTTTTCACGCCCCGCTCGAAGAACCCGGGACTATAAGAGGAAGGAAACACATGTGCTGGAAGAGCGTTCCACATCTGGTGGTATGGTAGTTAGTGTTGTTCTTACGTTAGTAATTTTCAGGCACTATATTATGGTCTGGCCTGCTTCTTAAGAACACCTCTGGTCCCAGTGACCCAATAAGGAACTGGCTAATTAGACCATAATTATACTCGTACATTTTAAGACTTATAAATAACAAACGTCGTACTCAACTGAAAATGAAATATGTAAATAGGTACTCGTCAAGTGACTGGCCTGTTTGCCTAATGGCAGCGATCCTGCCTTTAGCGCCGGTGGTCGTGTGTTCGATCACCACCCATGACGAACATTTGTGGTTGTTGTGTGTAGAAATATATAAGTATGTTCATCAGCCTCTGACCTGACGTCCATAGTACGAGCTTTGCTTAGTTTGGGGTCAAATGATCTTGGTGTAAATTGTCCCAGATAAGTATTTACATTTATTTATTTAAGTATAATTTAAGGTAGAAAACTAGCATAATGGAATAGTTACGTCAGAATTTATTATCAAACAATATACAATTTTTGTTTTTAATTATTGTTTGTATTTTTTAAACAAAATTCTGAATCTCTTTGTCATATCTCTGTTTGTGCTATCTTCGCCAACGCAATGGTCACTCAGCCGACCTCTTCACCAGATAGTTTAAACACAACCACAACACAGAAAACCTGTGCAGGTTTCCTCTCGATTCTCGATATTTTATCTCGGACGTTACAAATTGTCCCGAATAGTATATTTCATTCGTACAGCACAGGAAAGCCGCGTCGCGCCCGTTCCGGTGTCGAAACGGCGACGGCCCGATATTTTATCGGTAGCTATAAATCGTGGGCGGTCAAATTAGACAAATAGACTACTTATATACGAAAATGAAAAATGTGTGGGAATTATTTGCTGGTAATTTCAGCTAACACGGATTTGTAATTGAATAGTTTCCACAGGAATAGTGGAAAATGGAAATACCTAGTGTATTGACTGGAATGCCATAAATTTAAAAAATATACTTCAACTAATTTTTGTCACGATAATGTGAACGCTGGGTGCGGATCAAACTTTTGGCGCTATATACAGGACCTGGATTAAAATTTTAGTAGGCCGTAGAATAATCAAAATAATTTATATTTTGTTAAAGCATGTTGACTTTTACCGTATTATTATGATGTTTTACTGTGTTTATTCTATTGATAATTTTATTTTAAGTAGGTATCTTTTAAATCTGAAAAGTAGGTGATAGCAATAAACAACAGTAAAACATCTAGTTTGGTCCTTCGAGCCGGATTCGAATTGTTATACTGACTTGCACAAGTATGTTCGCAAGTACTAAAGTTCGGACAACTACTAAGGACAATTACTCCGAAGTCCAAGTGCATGTGGCCACTGTGGTGAACTAAACAACATTATCAAGTGCCCAAGAGATGTTTGATGTAATTTAAACTTAGACCATTTATATTGCTTTCTAGTGGTCAAGTGTTCAACAAGCAATTGGTTATTCCTCGGTCATTCTTCGGAATTTACCGTAATTATTAAACACTGAAAGAGTACATTTTAAGCTGATATTTTAAACATCCACAAAACGTTTCGTTATAACTATGCAAAAGAGTGAAAAAAATAATGAAAAGAAATAACGGAAAACGAAAGATAATATAGCCTTCATTTAAAAAAAATATAGCTTTAGTTACTCCCTAATAATGTAGCTTTATATTGGCGAAATCAATTTTGAAAACGGTACAGTAGTTTCGGAGCCTATTCAATACAAACAAACAAACAAAAATCTTTCCTATTATTAGTATAGATAAAAGTTTGTTTTTGGTGGTCGTCGGTCTCACTACTAGCGGCTTAGCAGCAACGGCAGTGACCCTGCTTCCCTATTAAGGTAAGTATCCAACTAAACCAACCAGCCAATAAAAACCGACTAAAATAGATTAAAAAATTAACAATATTCCGTTTTGGTTTCCATCTTTCAGCTCTGTCACTTGATCACCTACATTTATTCACATTGTAATTTTTTTTAAATCTGTAATTCATTAATTACATTTTCGAAGTAATTTCGCTCTATCCGGTAGTTTAACACCATCTCCCAACGTTTACACTGTCAAATCGATGCGGCACTGCGTGGTTGCCCCTAAGAGGGATAGGTACAATAGGGGTAACCAGGCCCTCGGAGAATTGTTATTTCGATGCGTTCGCTCGGAAAAACAATTGTCGCACGGAAATTGAAGGGACGAATTAAAGATTCGTTACAGTTCACGCCAATTTGAGTCTACGACTAGTCTCCGGTACATTGAGTTTGGTTATTTTGGTCCTTGATCGAGTAAGTTTGAGAACCAGAGTAATGTTGCTTGGGTCATTTATTTGGTAATTGGTATTTCAGAAGATATGGAGGAGTACCCTTTGGATGCCAGTGACATAGAAGTTTATCGAAGAGCAAAAATGTTGCTAGTAAATACATTTTTTTGAGCCCTAACGTACCTGAAATATAATCGTGTTGGACAAATTTTTTTTTGAAAACCTACGAACCCTGGAAGCCTACGCTCTGCAACTTGAAGCAGTAACAATGTCAAGTTTTTTATAGTGAATAGAACACTCAGAAGCCTATACTTTGCCACGTGTATGAACTCAATATGCTGGTGGTTGGGTTGTGTTGGTCTCTCTGACAAAACTACTCTAATAGCAGCGTGAATAACACGTTTTGTATTGCAATTCTGATTCTATCCCAAATACGTTTTCCATTAGCAAAACGAAGGCCATTTCTGCCGCCTAAAACACTCAAGAAAAATTGTACCAATCCGTATAATAAAGTAATCGCGAAGGGCTCTCCTCTGAGGTGCCAGTTAACGCCTTCGGAGGGTTAAGTGAGGATAATTTCCCTTTGCGTGCCTACTCCTAATGACGAGAGGGTGGGGTAGCTAGGGCTAGTTAAGGGGGGAGACTCGAGCGCCCTTTCAAGACGTTTCGAATATGACTTCGGAAAATGCTGCGACTATTGCCAAATTACTGGCTCTGAAAGTAATATTTGAGAAAACAGTCGTAGACGAATAAATTCAGGGTTTAATTTCGATGAAATGAATTTGTATTTTAGGGTCATCTATTCATGAAATCGGGGTAAAAAGCCTCGAGCTTAGCTTTTCAAAATCTCAACTATTGTAGAAAGTAATCAGCGGGCTGTGGAAAAGGTTGTATTTTCTCTACAAGATCGATTAAGTGAATGATTGAATCACTTTGAATTAAATAATACAGTACGTGTCAGCAACAGAAGAAGATTAAAACGTGAGTACCAAATGGACATTATACAATAATGAACTGAAATAAAGAAACTGACATCAACCAACAAAATACTGTAGGTACATTTTAACTACTAAAACGTCGAGTTAAATAGGTAAAGTAATTTACTGTAATTTATTTGTAACAAAAACCCGTTTATTAAAATAGTAGGTAGTTGGTGAGTTGGCATTTTAGGCATTTCACTTCATTTCGAACACAGGCTATTTTTGCTGAAGCATTAAAGGGTCTCATAAATATGCTTGAAGTAACTTAACGAGCATTGGAAAGAGCAGTGCTCAGTATTTCACTATGTGATCCAATCAGAAACAAGGAAATGATTATCGTTTAACAAGTTAAACCTGGGTTGGTAAGTTCAATTGACAGTGGACAGGGCCCATTGAAACATTAAGTACGTTAGGGCTAAAAAGTAGATTTCGTACCAATAATGACAAATGCATCGTGAGATGGCGGGTTGAGAACAACCGATGAAACACTGACTCCCCACAAAAGCCCACGTTTTATCGTGGTGGTGCAGTTTGTGAGCCAGAAACCACCGAGAAGTTAAGAGAACTCCATGTGGAAGTTTTATTCTTTGATTTTGAATTAGTCCAAGAGCATTATAAGTATTTAAAGAGTTGTTTTTTTTGCACAAAACAAACTTTGCCTGAATAATGCAGCCCCTGCTAAGAGCTCAGACGTAATTTTTCATGACTGTCAGAAAAGAACACACATGGCGCATTAAGTTGAAAGTTGGTATTCCAACTTTTCTTCTAAACTCCTATGGAGCTGTAACAATTACGGAGAAGGCAATAAAAGTTTCCGACTATAGGTTACGTGACTGCGATACAGAGACGTTACGTGTGACGAATCGGCAAAAATTACTGCTACCTATGTTAGTATAAACTTCGGCACCTTCAATTGAACTCTGAAGAACACAGAACCCTGTTGTGCGAGTGGAGGGAAGACCTTCGTCATAGTCAGTCTAATTTACCCGGACGCAGACACAAGGCTAATCTATCTATTATTTCTATCTGTTATCTAGTATGACTGACAGGGTATGCAAATAACGTCATAGTACTTACTGTACTGCGTATACAGGTTATGCGCCTTAGTGTTTTCATAGTATAGGGTTCTTAATATTTATAGATTTTATTTATTTTCATATTGTTTTATATTATATTTATATATTTTATTATTATGGATCCATCATGTAATTTAAATTCTAGCTTCGTCTCCTGTTCTCCCAATGAAGAATATCTGAGTGCGACCAGTGCAAGTGATGATTCTTTTGATTCACTATCACTTCACAATCAGCTCTCTGTCACATTTCACGACTATAAATCTAATTTAAATATTGTCCACATTAATGCTCAAAGCGTAATCAGTCACTATGCTGATCTCCTCTCTTCATTCAGTGACCAATGCATTGATGCCATTTTGGTATCAGAAACTTTTCTCAAACCTTCTCTGCCATCTACTATGTGTGGCATCTTATCACCTCATTCGGAATGATCGCATTGGCAAAGGCGGTGCAGGAGTAGCGATTTATTTAAGAGCTGGTATTCCCTACAAAATTATTAGCAAGTCCCCTTCTAATTATTCTAGATCGGCTGAACATCTTTTTTTGGAAATTACCATTCACCACAACAAAGTGCTTCTTGGAGTGCTGTACAGCCCGTCACGCGAAATTGACTACTTTATGTCCTTTGAACAACTTCTTCTTCGTTTCTGTCCAGAATATGATCATACTTTACTCCTTGGTGATTTCAACACTTCTCTTAATAAGAAAGACCTTCGTGCCAATAAACTTACTAGTATTTTAACCTCATTAAACTTATATATCTTGCCCCTTTCTACTACTCATCATGCTCCTTATTGTACTCCTTCTCTTCTTGACCTTATGATTGTCTCAAATACCTCTAAAATCTCTACACATGGGCAACTTGATGCTCCTTTCTCCTATCATGACCTTGTTTTTCTTTCTTACCGATTACGTACTCCTAAGCCCAAACCTAAATATGTCTTCCTTCGCAATTTTAAAAATGTGAATTCTGAGGCACTTCAGGCTGACGCTGCTGAAGCTGATTGGTCGCGTGTAAAACAATGTACTTTGATTGACGAAATTTTCTTGACTTTTATTGACTTTTAATCAATTGGTCATTGACACTTTTGATAGGCATGCTCCTGTTCGACGTGTCAAGGTGAAACATCTACCTGCCCCTTGGCTGACCCCTGATATTAGTCAGACTATGCTGCTGCGTGATAAAGCTAAACGTAAATATAGCAAATTTCAGACTGAGCTTAATTCCTATCGATACAAAAAGTTGCGGAATCCCTGCAATAGGATGTGTAGGGACGCAAAAAGGCGCCACATTCACTCTACTGTTCAGGATTCCAACCCTGCTAACGTGTGGAAGTTTTTAAGATCGCTGGGTATTGGTAAGTCTACTGAATCTTCTCCTATCTTAACTGATCTTCAATCGTTAAATTCTTATTTTACTGTGCCCCCCGTTTGTTTAGATGCACATTTAAAATCAATTACTATTGAATAGCTTCGTAGCTTCCCTAAACCTGTTTGCGATCCTTTAGTTTACAATTCTATTGCAATGTGTGATGTTAAAAAGGCTATCCTTTCTATTTCCTTCAATGCGGTGGGTGATGATGCTATCTGTCTTAAGATGGTCAAGCTAATCCTTGATATCGTCCTGCCTGTCATTACGCACATCCTAAACTTTTCCATTTCCTCTAATGTCTTTCCTTCAGCCTGGAAGAAAGCCATAGTTATCCTTTTGCCAAAAACATTAAATCCTAACACTCCTTCTCAGTAGCGTCCCTTTTCCATCAGGTCTGTTCTTGCCAAAGCCCTAGAAAGCATTATTCATGGCCAACTGACTGCGTTTCTGAACCGTAACAATCTCTTGAATCCTTTCAAATCTGGTTTTCGTTCTGGACACAGTACTGTTACTGCACTGCTGAAAGTTACTGACGGCATAAGATATGCTATGGAGCATAAGCATCTCACATCTGAGAGGCCGCCTTCAGTGCGTTCGCGCTGACGATGTTTCATCGAACTGGTGTGAGCTTACTGCTGGTGTTCCTCAGGGTGGCGTCCTTTCTCTCTTGCTTTTTTCGATCTTTATCAATGCAATCACTTCAGTATTGTCTGCTAACTACGACCTTTATGTTGACGATCTGCAACTTTACGTTCATTTCAAACTTGATGATATTGATTCAGCAATAGTGAAAAATCAAAATCTAAAATGCATTAGTAGGTGGGCTGAATCGTATGGTTTGCTCGTGAATCCGCAGAAAGCTCAAGCCATTATCATCGGTAGTAGATCTATGTACAATAGGGTTGGCGCATTGACTTTGTCACCGTTGGTGTATAACGGAAAGAACATAGACTATGCTGTTTCGGTCAAGAACTTGGGTGTCTACCTTGACTGTAACCTTGCGTGGGACTATCACGTTAATCAAGTAGCCCGAAAAGTTTTTGCAGCCTTCTACTCTCTGAAGCGTCTTCAGAATTTTCTTCCCATTCACACTAAAATCACTCTAGCTCAGACACTTATGCTTCCGATTATTGATTACGCGGATAACTGCTATCCTGACGCTACTGAGCAACTCCTCGATAAGCTAGAACGTATTCAAAATGTCTGTATTCGCTTCATAGTAAAGTAAAAGTAAAAAAGTAAAAAATCATTTATTCATTTAAGCTTGTACAAAGCACTTATGACATGTCAAAAAAAGTATACAGAAATAATAATAATAAACGTAAATAAAATAGTACAATATTAGTACACATCGTGAATATACATAATGTGAATCTACCACCGGTTCGGACGTTGCTTCTTATCGAGAAGACTCCGGCAAGAAACTCGATAGTTACTCTTTTCAACTTTGTTGTTGTTGTACTGTGTGTTTTTGTGTTTGTGGGTTCGTTCAAAGCATAATGCCTTACACGGCACGAGACTATGCAGAAACGTATTATTATTATGTATATGCCAGAGTAAACGCTCGACTTGCGGCACGCACGTCTGTATCAACAGCGGCTGTTACGACGAGGTGGACCACAACCTGAAACATATCCAGATCATCGTGTTTTCATCCGTGTCCACAATGCAAGTTACACCACCTTAAAGGAAGAAGTTGAAAATCATCCAAATAAAAAAAGTTCACTGTTTATTTTTTTTTGCTGAAAATAATTACCCTGAGTTACAACTGTAGTAGTGTAATGAAAGGCCTATCAATTGTTTACATTTACAAAAAAAATCAAGGTTCTAGTAATAATACTTTAGGAGAAATCATTAAAAAAATGCGTCATTTTGGGTACTAAGAAAAAATTTTGAAAAATGCAAAATGAAAAATGTTTTCTCGAAAACTATAAATTTTCGCGGAACATACATGGGGATCCTTAGAGTAGCCCCTGGACCCCTCTATCGATGGTTTTCGTTTGGACCACATGAAACCCGACACCGTGTATAGACAATATTTTCACAACAACATCACTGCGATAAAAGCTTCTGTTTATCAGTACCAGCAAATGTTATTACTAAGTCTACTTTAGATAACAAGCCACTTGAGATGTTACACAGTATTATCATTGAGTACTCAATGACACGTGCTCTGAATATGTAAAAGTTTCAACTTATGGGTTTATAAGAAAGAACAAGCATTGAATTATGAATAAACTTCTCTAATAAAAGAATGGAGACGGAACATCGGTTATTTTTATACTTTTTACTATGTAGTTGGGAGCGCTTTTTGTTATTGTTATCCAGATATAATGCACATTTGAGTCAACTAAAGTGGTAAATATAGTTTACAACAGAATATGATGAAAAATGTATACCTTGTATGTAATAGAGAGCAAACGAGGTAGAAGGTCACCCGTTAGAAAGTGATCACCTCCGCCCATGAACAAATGCAACACCTGAGGTGTCACCGAGGCGTTGTTAATATAAATATCCCTGGACATTATTCCACACAGCGCCATCTAGCCCCAAAGTAAACTAATTAAAGCTTGTGTTATGGGATACTAGACAACGGATAAACATACTTAAATACATTTTTTTTTGTAAATACATACTTATTATACATAGGAGACACCCAGACCAGTACAAACAGACATGTTCATGCACACAAATGTTTGTACTGTGCGGGGATCGAACCCGCGACCTCTGGTGTAGTAGCCAACTTCTTAACCATTACACCAAGTCGGTCGTCAAAGATTTTTCAAAATAAATTGTTAAACAATGTTACGTAACGAATCCAGAAACGACAATCAACGTTGAGCAGCTCTTGTATGTCTCTTTTATACTGAAAGGGACAGGACAGCAACAATTTGAATTGTGCTTTAATTTGATTTTCGCTTCCGCAACAATTAACTAGTCCCCGACTACCCCATTTTGGATATAGTCGTGTGCTTCAACAGCAAATGTTATAAATATTTTCATTATTGAAGTTCACTAATATCTCATAATGTGTTTACCCCCTCAAAATAACCTCTTTTTCTCCACGTATATCAACGCCAATTTTGGCAATTACAACGTTGCTGTCGAGTCTTCTCGCGATATTAATTCGTCACAGAGTTGGTTAAATTTCTGAATACTGCCAACATATCGACAGCTACGAGCGCGGTCGCAAGCAAATGTTAGCTTTGACATAATGACGACCGCGGCTCGGCGGGAATGTTCAAATGCGGTCTGTTTGGTGCATGGATGCCACAACCGTAATAACGGTTAGTGGTATTTGATGTACAGACTACTAAGCGTACAATTCGAAATCACTTAAGCAATTAGCTTCGTTGAACAGCTTTCATTGCCTTGAGCAAATTTTAATGATGTATTTTTTCAGCTCAGCAATCAATTCAATTATCTAGATTACTCAAGAACATTTGAAAGGCTTGCTGATTGGTCGGCTATCTTGTGATGGCATTTTTCAAGAGAGGTAGAGTATACAGTGGATAATTCCGCTGGTAATTTAGCTAACCATCTGGATGAATTTGAATTTGATGTAAGTAGGTACCTTTACCTGACACAAAACCACAGCTAAACGACAATGTTGTGTTCATGTTGGTGAGTAAGGCAGCCAAGGCTTAACGGGGAATCCTTGCTGAGTAAGCTGGAAACTTATTTTTTCTTGCTCATAATAGAAGTTGCCTTCAGCCTTACATCACAAAATAAAGAGTTTACAGAAGGACCGCTCGCGCCTTTATCCTAAACTTGCGTGAACGCCCAGGGTCACTACTATATTCACTCTGAATTTTCGAAATCTAGAAAGTGGGTTATGCATACTTGACAGACGCGTCCAAAAACAAAATTCATCATGTGAAAAATTGCACCAAGTCCGACAAAAACAAAAACACTCGCGACAGTGCGACTGGCCGCGACACTGATGCTCACCGGTAGGTATCACCTGTGTCTGTGTGCATGATCAAAATGGCGGGTTTTATCTTAGTAGACGGTCTGTTGAAGGCGCCGCGCCGCATGCGTAATTTGTGCTTATGGGGTCAGCAACGTTCGTGTTTTGTCTTTTGGTGGCGCGTGTTTAAAGACTGCAGTTAAGATTTCTTCGATACGAGGTTTGAAGAAGTTCAGCTTACTTGGACAGACAAGACTTTCTTGAATAACTCAATACTTGTGTAGCCAGTTTTAAACTAATTGCTTGCGTTTTTGTTCATGTTACGTTGCATCTATAAAATATGGTAGCAACCCTAGTGGTTGTTGCCCGCCATAGTCATGTTGTTTAGCAACAACATTGCTCGCTTTATGCGTGCGACAAATTAGCTCCGTGATTTGGTTACGCGCGCGGCCGTTTTTAACCGACTTGGTGCTTTGTAACCAACGTTGGAACCAAGGCTGGTTAACTGTAGACGGTCATAAAATGGTTGATTGTTTCATGCGTTTGCCTGAACCTTAGTAAGTTAGATTCGCCTTAACATAACCGCTCGTTGTTATGAAATCAATTACAATCATCATTTGAATTGTCAACATTTTCTTATAAAAATGTCTAGAAAAATAAGACTTAACAAGATCATTGCATAGAGTTTAAATATCAATATTTCCCCTAAATTTAATTTGCGAGGAAACTAGAAAGAGAAAGGTAAGTTTGCTTTTGAAAACGCTTATCACCGAGACGTCGCCGGATCTGATCACTGGCGGAGTTCAGATGCACTCAAAGTCTACTTCGATTTCCTAATACCTATACTTTATAGTACACCTAATCACAAGATTTGAAAATCTAGAAAAATCGGTTAATTTCACTAAAATTTTACCCATGAGGATCCTGGTTTTGTTTTTAAAGCCGCCAATTTTATGACAATAGATCATTGATGTGTACAGTCCATGTTTGATCTCGGACACGAGCGGCTTTTGTAAAATGTAGGTAGAAAGGTTAGTGTTTTTTTTTAGGTGTCTCACCATATTCCCACATTTTACAAGGTATACAATAGTTGTTTATGAAATTAAAAATTACAATTCAACTACAATTACGAAATGAAAACATGGATAAAATACTGTCAATGCCAAATTTATTGAATTAAATTAAATTAAATGAGATGTCATATTGTCATGACAAAATAAAGAATTAAATAATTAGGGAAAAAAAACTAGAGACAAATTACAAACTTAAGAAAAACCTAAGAATGAATTACTTTCATGGCTACAAAAGAAAGAAAACAAACTACTTAATGACAAGTTTCCAAAGCAAATTTTGTTCATAAAAAGTTGTTTAACGGAAAATTAATCTGAGTTACTGAATTGAAATATGAGTTGAACGGAAGACTGACTGAGGAGCTGTCATTTAGCAAATAGGTGGACTCGGAACTTCGTTCGTTTAATTAAGAATGACGAATGGCTCCTGTCAATCTTGGAATTAGAAAGAGTTTGAAAAAGGTTACAACTTTTTGAAAAGTTTATTTTTCTATTGAATTTCGTGGCTTTCAGCAGGGAACAATGAATTTTAATTCACCCAGCAATTGCACTGAGGAACTGTAAATGACGACATTTCTTAAACTCGGCCATGGATCGATGAAACAAAAATAAAGCATAGAAGTGGTTAAATTGAGAAATCTTCACATCTACGTCAAACTGAAAATTGGTCATACGTAGTTGGTCATTGGTCATATGATGTCAAAAACGTGCAATTATGAATTTGTTTGAGAAAAAAAGCTCAAACTAGAAATTCCTGCCATTCCTCAGCAGGTACAAAAACTTAGATACTGAAACAAACAAATGGGTCCGTCACGACCTTTTTTTATAAACACACCACTTGTCATGGTCTTGTCTTGTTTTGACTTGTCAGAGAAAATATCCTTGTGTTACGAGGTACCTGACAATTATAAAAAAATCGTTTCTAATTTGATCCGACCAGGAATCGAACCTATGATACCACGGAAATTCAGGCGAGAAACCGTGCTACAGGCTACAGCGCACTAACAGCAAACGTGTAGTCAAATCTTTGGCCCCGATGTGCTGACTAGCCAGTCAAAAGTCATTGCAACAACTCATTGTCTTCG
The DNA here is from genome assembly GCA_947369235.1 of Udea olivalis. Taxonomy (NCBI): domain Eukaryota; kingdom Metazoa; phylum Arthropoda; class Insecta; order Lepidoptera; family Crambidae; genus Udea; species Udea olivalis. Next base: position 1,175,565 of record OX376354.1, on the reverse strand, counting down.
CATCTATTCAGCTGTCACCATCCCACTCAAAATCAGCGGGTGAGGCCTAATAGCCTAATAGGCCTAATGGCCTAGACATTAGCTGGTGAGGTCTGTTCAATTTTGAACACTCTCTGGATGTATTTTTCATTTTGTTTTTTTTTGTAGTTGTTGTTCATGCTCACTCTAATTTGTATGTTTTATTTGAGAGACCTTTTTAACTTTAGATGAAAAAAAGACATTGTTAAATACTACATGATATTTTACTTCAAATATTTCCTTATTCTTACTATGAATTCTCCGTTTCAGCGCAAAAAAATCAATAAGGCTGCTCAATTCAACTTATTTCATTCTAGTTATAGATACGAGTAGTCTAGTTAAAGTGAACTATATAATCTTTGCAGGCCTCTCTCAGTAGGCTCTACTACCCCGTTATAGTTAATTCCCCCATTTATGTGGGAACACGAACAGTTGCTAGTTGCTAAAATGAGTGGGTAAGTGATTCTGTTATCCTCTTAGGCCTCATACACACTGTCGTTGGGGCGTTTTAAGTAGAAGAAATTTTAATGACGGCTGTTCATTATGTATTTAGTTAGAGCGTCGTGGCTCAGGGACGAGGGCTCGGGCAAGTATAGAATCTTACCTCACTGATAGAATACAAAAAGTGAGTATCAATGGTACGAACTCTTCGTGTCTGTGTGTGTGCTGAACTATTCGTGTTACAAAAGAAATGCATTCGAATTATAGCTCAAATAGACAACATGCAAAGCTGTGAACCTCATTTTATTAAATACGAACTACTAACATTACCGTCAATTTACATATTAGACAGTGCTTGTTTGTTTTTAGATATCGCGATAAGTTTGCCCAAGTTTAAGATACTTTATACTTTAACAAAGCACGACTTTATCTACCACCTTCACGTATAAAAATTTTAAATTGCAGTCCGCATTATATGGCAATAAAAATGTTCAATAAATTACCACTGATAATACAAAATGACCAAAAATGACCTTCTTTTACAAATAAGTTAAAAAAGTTTCTTATTGCGCATTGATTTTACTCTGTAGAAGAATACCTGACTAGTAAATACTAATTGGCGATACATATGTACAATAAGTAGTTATTCCATACCTTTACTTTACATAAACTACAATATCTAAGATAATATAAACTAAAACTATCTCCATTAATATTATTGTTATAAGTAAGAACATTTGATATAACCACTGTTATTATTAGTTTATAAGAAAATGTTCAAATTAACACTTGTACAGGACAAGGCAACTAAGTTGTAAGTACCTATTTTACTTAGGACCCCTTGTAACACTTGGTTTTGCAAATAAATTTCTATTTCTATTTCTATTTCTCTTCCGGTGCCACCATACGTATGGGCGTGCCCCAGGGATCATTATTGGGTCCTCTGCTGTTTTTGATCTATATAAATGACCTGCCTTATTTTGTTAAAGACCTATGTGGGATTGTATTATTTGCTGATGACATTCTCTGATTTTTATCGTAGATAGAAGTAACAAAGCACTTGACGACGTAAATAATACTCTCTCTAAGGTACTGCATTGGTTCACGAGTAGCAATCTACTGCTTAATGCGAAGAAGACTAAATGTATCAAATTTTCTATACCCAATGTAAGACCGGTCGATACCATTATAAACATGAATAACGAGCCATTAGAGATTACGAATTCCACTGTATTTCTAGGAATTACTCTCGATTCCAAGATACAGTGGGGTCCGCATATTTCTGCCCTGGCAGGAAGACTTAGTTCGGCAGCATATGCTGTTAGAATAATAAGGCTCCTGACTGATATCGCAACAGCAAGATTAGTGTACTTCAGTTATTTCCACAGTGTTATGTCGTATGGTCTGCAGTTGTGGGGCTCATCAGCGGATCTCAACACCATCTTTGTTCTTCAAAAAAGAGCCATCCGCTCCATTAACAACCTTAGACCACGCGACTCGCTTCGTGAAGTATTAAAAGGGATATATATTTTAACTGTGTACTCTCAATTTATTCATGATAATGTAGTATATGTCCGTAAAAACTTGCATCTCTTCAAAAAAAACAGTGATGTTCATAAACTTAATACCGGAAATAAAAATAAGCTCGTAACTCCCAGTCTAAGACTGCATAAGGTAGGGAAATCATTTGTTGGTCAATGTGTGAATTGTTTTAATAAGATTGCGCAAACGCTTGTTGAACTGCCTCTTCAGGCAGAACTGCTTCTTCTGTCCGGAGTCTTCTCGATCGGAAATAACCTCCAAACCGGTGGTAGTCACATCATGTTTAATTATGATATTTACTATCATAGTATTATTTTATGTAAGTTTATTTTCATTTAGTATATTTTTGCTATAATTTTTTTTTGTATTTGACTTGTCCTAAGTACTTTTTATAAGTCTTTAGGAATAAAGATATTTTTTACTTTTACTTTTATTTGAAACTATTTTTGAATTGGTCAACTGGTCCCACAGGTGAAATCTATAGAGTCACCAGAAAAATTTAACAAATCACTGTTAAAGAGCTTATTAATGTATGAAGGGGTCAAGACATGTTCTGCATATTCTGTATTAAAAGTACCAGGAAAGCAGAAATTAACTGGAACTAGGAGCTAAAGCAACTTACTACTTAGCTCACTAATGGCGAAGTAAACTATTTATTATTATACCATCAAGCTATTTGACTAAAGTATCAGGGCGTCAGAAATTAACAGAAAAAAAGTACCAGTAGTATTCCAGGCACAGGAATATATTGTTCAGCTATGAGCACTCCTCTGAGCCCTCCAGGGACTAAGCATCCCAACTAGGATCGTGGATCGTGTAGGCCGGAACTCAAATCTGACCAGAACCATCTTTGGGTTCATTGTTATAATTTCGTGATGTTTTCTATCACCGAACTGTCCGGTGATGGAAAACAATTCAACCCAGAAAGCGGCGGAAGGTTCACCACCCACCACGTTTGCATCTAATACGATTGGTGAGAAGTGTGCTTCTGAGGATTCCGTTCACCATGACGGCACCAGCCACTTGCCTCTGATGAACCGTTTGGGACAAAGTCGTGATGATTGTATGTGTATGTAATATTTGATTGATCACGTTCACTGTTGATTACAGTAAGTATTCATGGATCGAACCAACCCTGAAACAGCGCTTCCGTTTGGATCGCTCCACACTTTGATAGATGATTGAAAAATTGAAGGTTATTGTTTATTTTTATTAAAAAGTGCTTGGCAGTGTGAGTATTACCTTAACTGCAGGATGATAGGCATGGTAAGGGACTTTGGTCACCGAAACCAAAAGGAGGTACCTACAATGGGTAGGGCAGCAATCGTCACACATTAGCTGCCATGGTGGTCACCGGCGACCACCAAAGAAATAATATAAATAATATTTATTTATTTATTCTTCATTGCACAATGAAAAAGTACAATTGGCGGACTTAATGCCTAATGGCATTCTCTACCAGTCAACCACTTAGAGAAGCAGAAATCGTGTTGGCGGCGTCTCGTAAAACCGGAATAAAAATAAATATGCGCCAGACCACACACCTCTTGTAATGGTGTCGAAGTAGGGATTCATATCCCTGTGTTACCAGGTATACAAGGAAATCAGCCAGGGGCGTCTCCCAGCACACCCAGACCTGAGTCAATTCAGAAAATATCGTTTCCTGAATTGACCCGACCGGGAATCGAACCCGGGACACTACAGAAATCGAGGTGAGAAACCGTGCTACAGCGCACTGCGCCAATCGTGTCGTCAGTTTTCATATTGTGTCTGGTTGGCTGCAGGCTTCATATCAAATCAGTATCATTCAGAAATGAAAATCAAAGGAACCCATTTTTTACCAATCCCCACAGTTACAGTTTTCAACTATGCCTAAGTTAAAAAAACTAAAGGAGAAACAAAACCCACCCATTGGTGCAGACACGGCTTTTCCGCTGGAATTGGGGCTACAGGCGTGGAGGATAGGGGAAACTTTTTTAATTTTTGCTCGGATTATGCCTTAATGAAGGGATATGCAGTTTGGGGGATAAGAGACGCTTATTAGTTTTGTTGGTGAAAGAGTATTACGGTGGTGTGTAGGAACTGCTTAAATTTTGATTTAAAGTCATATTAAAATGAAAGAGAGAGGGTACGCACCCCAACTCGGACCATGTATCGTGTGGTCCCGAGTTCAAATCTGGCAAGAACCAAAAATCTTGTGTTCATTGTTAAGTTTCCAACAAAGCGGTGCTGTCATGGAAAACATCGATAAAAAACTAAATCAACCCTGTGATAGGCTCTCCATCTACCACGTTGGTTTCTAATACCATTTCTGAGTGTTCCGTTCGCCATGACGGCAACAGTCACTTGCCTCTGGCTATACCCCGTTTAGGATATAGTCGTAATGGTATGTGTATGTATGCCAAAATAGATGCAGAAACGATTGCACGGATTTTCGGTTTTACATACTGGTTTTATATTCTAGATGTTCTGACCCAAAAATTTACCTAATATTTTAACTGAACTGCCGTCATTTTCAATTTTAGTGATAAAACCTTTCCTATTCCTGTGTTTCATTTTAGCTCAATATGAGCTCAATAAGTGATCATTAACACGATGAGCACTAATAAATAAAACTCAGCTACGAAGGCGTACCTCCATACTTTCCCACTGGGCTAAGTTTATTTAGTTCTCAACAGAATCTCAGTTCGTTATCGTTTTTCGTTATTCCAAAAGGATGTAAAAAAGTTAGCCGTTTTAACTCAAAAATGTATAATTTCCAAACCATAAAGCAGACCAAACTTAGGTCCCCTACTACCTTGGAAACCGATGATATCAGCTGATAACAAGTGCAGTCTGACCCAGTTTCTAACATCGACTGTCTCACAACCTCACAGGAACGGCACATATAAAATAGAACGGTTAGTTTTTATTGAAATTCTTTGGATAGTTCTCGAGATTGCTATTGAGGTCAGCTTGAAGTTTGTTAAGTTTGCATGTGGGATTCCTGTTTAGAAAGTTACATGAGGAGTGGAGATTTTGTTTGCATCAAATCATTTAACATTTTATTTAGATAGCAATATGAAGGATTATTGAGGAACGTACACACAAACGGTCTCGGTAAACTTCATTTATTTTTAGCGATAAAAATATAATACTAAATAAATAACATGTTTCGGGTATCAGGCGAAGGTCGAACCTGCAAACATTTGCTATCAGGGCTATTTCCACTGGACTACCTAGACGTTGACTACCTTTTAAATTTTCCAGCTATAACTCATCTCACGTTATCAATATCACCTACATGAAAATTCATTTCAAATTTATTTTGTAGAATTATATGTTTCCTCTCGTCAGTCCGGCCTTTTTTGGCAAATATGCGTATCTGTCATGCCGCCCGGCGGCAGCCGGACACACAGGGGTTTGAGCCACTTTGAGCCACCTAAGGGTTTGCTAGAATTGGATTTTCTCCTAAACTACTTGGAATAGGGTATTTGTAATAGTACGATAACATTCGTAATGAAATAATCTAGCTCTTTCTGTACATTAATTCTGCCATCCAAATGATAACATACTTTAAAATAATAAGTTTAGCGGAAGGTACCTATAATTTTACTACATGTCAAAACTAAACTTCATTAAAAATGTATTAAAAAGTATTGTTGTTACTTGTAATGCCTTTTATATATCTTTGCATGTTTACGCAACGAATAGAATACAAACCCTAGACGTCCCCATACATTTATTAAAAATGTAACGTTTAGTAGGTTAGTCGCAAAAGTTCAAAAAGAAAGAAAGAATAAAATCCCGCAAGCCGTGATTTTGTAAGCCGCAAGAAAATCAAAGGAGTCATACAATAAGCCCCTCTATATACTTTACAGTTTTAATCGAGATTCGTATTAAAAATTAAAGGTGGTCGATGAAAAAAGGGCAAAAGAGAAAAGTAGAAAATTCTGATTCCGAAATGAAATGAATACGAGGCTTCAGGCGTTTCGTCGCAATGAATAATTTATTTTAAAAGCGGGTTTTCGTGAAATTACTTGGAGTGAGTTAGGGTTACGGTGGATTGCGATAGTTACTTAGGATATTATTGTTGTGATATTTTTAAAGAGGCAGTGGGCAGGGCACATAGCGAGAAGCACTTATTGTCTTTATGCATTTTTTTAATGACCATTTTCTCATACAGCATGGGATCCTACTCGTGAGGTAAAAAGCCGACACAATAAAGATGGCAGAATGTTAGTCCAAAGGGCCACATTGTACCCGATGTGGCCCTTAAAAATGATATTGCACATTTTGTTTAGAAGATGACCACTAAAAGCAGCAGGCTGGATATAATACTTTTAGCATGCGGTCATCGGTCTATTAAAATTAAAATCTTCAACATGGTAAAAATCAAAACACTTCCCAATATTGTCTCATTTTTTTCAAAGATTCAGTGTCCCTACATCGCGTCCTTTGAGTTCCTCCGCCGAATCGACTGCTAATGCGGCGTTATAATTTGTATTCCGCGGATACTCTTACAGTAACCGCGTGGAAAATTACACGTAATGCGGACGTGTGATCCGTAACTGAAACATCGCATTGCGTCTAAATAAACCACATAAGTGTTTTATAATTCAAGCGTCAACCGCTCATGTTAACAGGGTTTTTTCTGAAGTTCATTCATGATTTAATTTTGTCGCTTGTGTAAGAGCAGGATTAGTTGATCTTAGAAGTATTTTCCTTACAAGAAGTTAGTTTAGTTTAAAAAAATGTTCCACGACAAATCGTTATCATTAAAAAAGTTTTACACACACCACACAACACACATCAAACGTTCAAATACACTTCTAAATGTTTTTTTTCTGCAAGAAGCCTTTCGCAACAACTTTTATTTCTAGATGAATAAAAAAAACATTATTAGTTCTCTGGTGAAGTCTGCAAAGTTCTTGATGTATTAAAAATGATCCTTTCTAAATCCTTTGCCCATTAGGTAGGGTAGGTAACTAACATAACATTTCACAGGGTCTGCAGGTCGTCAGGGGTGGTATATCAGCTGAACTGCCCGAACTCGCTATCGGGTTCCGTAATGGAAGCGATCAGTTCTCGGAAATAAACTCTAACGCAAAGTAATATAAATTTCAAAATTTGTTCATATAATTCCGGGTTAAGATGAAAGTAAGGAATTACGTAGCGTTTATTAACAAATGCTGAAGTAAAGCCAAATAACTTGAAACCAAAAGCTTTAACACAGTTTGACATTCAGGCGAAAATACTAAAGCCTTTTTGGCTCAACGGTTTTAGAGGTAAAGATAACAAAATATTCAAAATCCAACATTCAGAAATGCTTTATTCAAGTAGACTTTTGAATAGTCATTGAACATTGAAAATTTTGCTATATTATAAACAAACATAATATTAATACAATCTATATACTTAATATAACACATACATATTATGGGACTACCACCGGCGTCGGAAGTCTGATTCCACTGAGAATTATTAAACAAATATGTCTGTGTTTTGATTGGAATATAGGTGTAACTCAACCTTACAGTGAAGAAGCTAAATAAGGCAATCGTGGTACGTCAATATCTAATCATACGAGTATGCAAGTCAGTAAATTTAATTCTATCCACACAATAAACCGTACCGGGTGTGTACCATAAATGTAATATCTATAAAAAAATGAATCGCCAAAATGTGTTGCTGAGCGCAAAACTCGAGAACGGTTCAACCAATTGGGCTTTTTTTCCTTATCATAGTTGTGTAGGCACTAGGAAGGTTCTTATTGAGAGAAAAACGTGAAAATTACGAGGAAAATAAAAACAACACCTCTCCCACACAAACCACTCTGTTCCCAGCTGTCAAACATTTATAACTTTTGTCAGAACAAAGTTTGTCGGGGCAGATAGTTTATAATAAAAATACAGGGTAAACATTTTAAAAGCTAAGTTTCCGCAAATGTGGTTACTGGCGACAATAATGTAGCAATGACTTTAATAGTTGGTAAATGCATTTGTCCAGTCTTTGAAAAAATCTTCACAATTTCCTTACTTTTTTCAGGTATATTTTAGTTAATACAAGTTTTCTAAATTAGTGTTGCCAAGAAACTCGGAAAACCCAAATGTCTCTAGTACTGCCCCTAGAAACCTATGGCTCCGATAAGGCAAGAGAGACTCTAAATGCTGTTCTCTATAGCTTCTGAACACTGAACTCACTGAAAACTCGCGTTACGTTACTCGAATGGAGTCAGTTTGAGGTCAATGTGGTAATGTATTAGTTTGCAGCTGTTTGTCACTTGTTATCTCAGTAGTTAGCAATACGATACGATCGTGACTTAAGACTTTAATAGGCGCATGGTGGCACCATATAGTTTGATGGTTATTTATTGATATAGATATCTAAAGTTCTCTCTAGCGATAGTTAGTAATAATTTATACCACACTCAATATCTGGGACATTTTACCCCAATATTATCAGATTTTAAAACAAACAGGGTGTACAGCAGCTACGTATGACGATTGAATAAACATTAGTTTTGTGAATGAAAACTGCAAAATAGTTAGTAATCAGCTGAAATAGCCAAAGTAATGAATTCATATGTTTTTCGTTAGATTCAGTGTCGCAAAACATGTTAACACTTTATTGGTTTCAACAGCATACAGACAGTACCTGTAACGAAAAAAAAAAAGTTTAAAATACGAAAATAATGTTATACCGGCCTAAATTAATTACAGTTTTTAAACATATTTGCCTTTGTAAGAAGAGTACTTTTAACACCCTTAATATTCATAAATAAATAAATTAAATCCAACAAACCTAGATGAAATCTTGTTTTCTAATTTACGGTCTTTTTATTTTTCCAATTAATTCAATTTAAATATTTTATTTCAGGCCAAAGTGCCCATATAAAGTTAGTAACAATTTTTCTTATAAACTAATGTTAGTAAATACAATATTAAATTTTAACTTTAAAGCATTATTTACTTAATTGTATGGATCGTCACCCACCTCATGAGGAAAGGTGAGTCCCATCGGTCAACAAAGACCCTGAGCATAGTGTCGGTGCTGCCTCGCATACGAGCCAGCGCTGAAGCACACTGTTTTCCCATAATGGCTTCTTAAATTATCCGAATTAAAAAAAAACCCGAGGTCCTTCTTCGTCTCTAAACTAAATTGATTCAGTGGTTTAAATGCGAAAACAGAACAAAGAGAAAGACTTACATTCACATTGACATGAGTATTAATACCGAGGTCAAAGCCTCTCGCCGGTTGGCACTTTAATAGTGCAGTTATTTCAATTGTTCACGAATGGCATTGCTGAAATTCGTGAAACTCCATGATTGAGAGTTACAAGCACCCAAAATTGTGTTAGAATTCAAATTGCACATCCCAGCTGTTGCAGCCGTTTATAATACGCGAGTTTGTCCGTCCGTCCGCTAAATGTGTCGCAGAATCTACGTCACGACTGAATTATAGCCGACGAGCATTTTAGCCGTAGCTTTATAGCCGTGGCCTTATTTGTACGATTGTTAATTAAACCACACGAATGCCAGAACGAAATATCCGAATGGGTATTTAAACATTACTAGCATTAGTGACGACTATCCCAAACGGAGTAGTAGTCAGAAGCCAATGATGTTGCCGTCTTGTATCCCTGACAAGAGTTTACACCGATAACAGCCGCTAAGTGAGTTGGTGACAATGCAAACAGAATAAGGTAAGGGAAGTTCTAACAGAATCATTGGGTCTCTCACAGTTTATCTATTGTGACATAGAGTATACGGGCCAAGACTACTGCAAAAGACACTGAAGGCAATACAACGCGTACAAAATGCCTGCATTAGGTTCCGTTTTAATATACCCAAGAGAGCGCACATCAGCCCATATTTAAATGACAAAAATATTTTGAATTTGGGAAATCAGTGGGAAACCAGGTTACCTCTACGAAAACATGTTATTATTATGACACATAATATTATATGTACATCCTGTTCGTTCTACCTAACATATTTTTCCTCCGTTGCCGACCTGCCTTATGGGCCAGTCTGAAAACCAGCGCTGGGCCTCCGTGCCAAGCATACGCTGAGACTGGTACCTATTGCCGAACCAGCATTTTAATGACTTTCTCTTTTTTTTCTCTGTTCATTTTTATATTTTGTAACTTGTAGTAATTTATAAATTTTCCGTTTACTGTGTTTTAAATTTGGCAATAAAAACTTTTCTATTTTTTATTTCATTTTTAATATTATAAATATGGCAGCGGCTGTATCCGTGCGAAAGAGTCTAATATTTTGTTAAAGCGAGTCAGCGAATGACGCCATTTTGGACGCCATTTTTCAGTGCACGATTCATACTTGATCAAAGTTAATATTTTAATATGGGACTTGCGCCAGACTGCTATTATAGATTGGCCTAGATATTAAAAGTCCTAATTTCATACGTTACTTTTGGCAAAACAAATGAGTGATTTACTACCCGTAATTAGTGTCTCTCGCCTTTTTCTATCAACTTGCCTGATCGCCTAGAGTTGCTACTATATTCGACCGCCAAAATAAAATACATCAAGCGAAAAATTGCACCTAGTTCGACAAAAACAAAAATATACAAAAGGGGTCTAGTTAGATTAAAAGGAGTTAGATGGGTGAATACGTATAAAAGTATTATATTATAAGAAGTACCGGGGTCCAGGTGCAACCTGCTAGCCCAATGGCCTTGATCATACAGTCCCACCTACCTACCTAGTAGGCTGTAGATAACACCATGAGCCACCGCTTCGGCGGTCACCTGTCGGCGGCGCGGCGCGTGCCAACAAAAGAATATACCAAAAATACTGGTGTTTTACCAATGCATGTTAAGATAAGTTACGGAAAAAGTAAAAGAAACGTTATCTAAGTTTTAGTTACCTTTCAACATCATTTGGTAACTTAAAAAACGTATGATCACAATTTCGTGTGATGTTCATACAGCCAAATTCACTGCAACAGAAATATCTGCACGAAACTATTTTTGACCATTGAACTATAATATAAGTATCTGACGACGTACAAATTATATCTCAATGTTTTTGAAAGTGCGACTGACCGCGACACTGAAACTCACTGACTTCGCCTGTAAACGCACGTCTCTGTGTGCGTGTATCAAAAATGGCGTGTTGTTCTAAGCGGGCTATCTGTCAGAGCGCCGCGCATGTCTAATTTGTGGTGTCAGCGTTATGCGGTTTTGGTATAGCGCCTCCAGTGCATAGAAATTGAACTAAAAATGGCATACAAATTACTATCGTAGTTTACGTGACATAAACTCATGGTAGACGTAGGGAACAGAACACGTCAAAGAACCAAAAGTATGTGTTTGGCTACTCATCGTTATTCGGGTTCCTTAGGTTTCAAGGATGTTCTCTTTTACCAGAGAGTTATTTCTTAATAAACATAAAGATAGTTCCGGCTAGATGTGAACTTGGGACCAAACAGGCTTCTGGCGAGTTTTTTTCCTAAGTACCCATAGGCCACGACACTCGCTCGAAGAATGGTGAAATAAATACCTAAAATATAAGTAATTTCTTTTATTCTTTTAATAATATTATTTTTTGATTCAAAAGTTAAAAATAATTATATAGAACAGGTATAGTAAATTCTTAATCATTAATTTTATAAAGTCGCAGTTGCTAGGCAGTCATGGACTACGTTAATAGCCTTATTTTAGTTTTATAACCAAATCTTAAGAAGTTTTAAGTAACTATTTTCTGCCCAGAACTTCGTTCCCGTGAACATTACTTTTGGCCTCAATGTCCCGTCAAACAATTTGACCATTGTTCCAGAGTTTACAGCCACACTATACATGTTTCAAAATTAAAACATCCTGCACAGGCTTGCAGCCCAATTGTTAACTAAACCACCAATAAACCCGTCACAATGACGGCGATAAAATTGCGAGGCAATATCCGATGTGATCCGACGCTGAATAGCTGATGCGTATTATTGACCTGTTAGAATAAGGTCACTAGAAAATTACATAAAGCCATTGTATCATTTAACCTGATGCAAAGTTACAGAAAGCTGACATATTTTAATCAATTGCAAAAGAGCCAAAAGAGCCTTCCAGCCACGTTGTGGATATTCCAGCTGTACGCACAAAACGTTATGCAGACTGCTTCATGATGCGATCAGATAGGGAGTGGATACCAAACCAAAACAATCTGGGTCTCTTCAAGGTAAGAGTGAATAGGCATTCACTAGGCAGACATGTTATATCATACGAGGGTATTCTGGCAAAACCGAATAAGTGCAAAATTTCAAAAAAATTGGTTACGAACATATTTAACTTAATTTTTTCTGCTTTTTTGATCTAGTAAAACCGTATAACTGCAGGAGTTACAACTACGGCTTTTTTCTCTGTGTAAAGCAATTATCTAGCATTGTTTCTTTTAAACTTAACAGCAAAAAGTAATATAATCCTTTATGACAAAATTTGAATAAATAAATACAGTGAGAACAAAATAGTAGCATTTATTATCTTTTCCGACAAATAGCTGTTTATAATTTAATTTTACATTTGCAGGTAAATCGATACATCGGATTTTATTTGGTTCTCAGTTTTACAACAATATCGTTTCATAGTCTTACTTACAGGCAGAACAGAATAAGTGAGTTTGTTATGTTTTGCATGTTACAAGTAATGACATTTGATGCTTTAGAAAGCAGTTAAGGCTCACTTATTTGGTTCTGCTTGTTACGTTTAGTGTCAATTGAAGCTTGTCGCGTGCGCACGTGTTAACGATTTTTATTGAAATATTCTGATAAAGACCGTTAGCCTGTGTGAAATAAGTGTATAATGTGATAATGTGGTCTAGAAGGAAGAAGATTGTGTCGTTGTTATCAAATATTAGCCAAAGACAAGGTAATTCTAATTACGTTATTTTGAGGTTATTACTTTGCTTCATTCAAAAGAAATGATTTCTACTGTTATTATTGTCAGTAAGTACTTAATTATTTCTTACAGGATATCACTCTTCTTCTGAAAGTGATGGCGAACCAACTCAACATCATACTTTTGTCGCAGATGTGCACGAAATTATCAAAAGTGGATTTTCCAAACGTCGATCAGGTGTGTGCTCTACACCTACAGGTGTGATTCTTACAAGTATTTTATTGTTGTCATACAGAATATTGTCAAGCGAATGGCATCGATTGCCGCACATGGGCTCCTACTCACTCCTTGTCATGTTAGGGCACCAATCCCTTGGTAAAAATAAACGGTTACTATATCTGCCGCCGCTTACTTCTGCCTAAGATTGCACTTACCTTACCTTTCATGAGTGTATTTATGTCGGTGTTTTTTTTTAGGTCGTAAGCCAGTACCAAGAGTTGTACAAGAAGAATGTATCAGTGACGAGATTGAGATGGAGATGGAAAGCTTGTTCGGCGATGTATCTGATAACGAAGATCCAACCTATTTGCCAACCTCCAGCCTGCACAAGGATCAAGATGAAAACATAACTTCCACCAACCATGACATGGACCCTGACAATAACTTAATTAATCTCCGAGATTTATTAGGAGAAGACATTCAGCCAGCTAATGATGGAGCCCCAGAATTTTTTTTTAAGATTTTCTACAGCCAAATAATGAAGGAGTCAATGGTTTATTAGAACAAGATATTCAATTGCTTCAGGAAGAAAATTGTTTCAAGAAGTGTATACAGAGCATATCCAGAGAAAAAATAAGTGTTATGCCGAGAAGGAAAAAGACAAGGAATGAGCTAACAAGGATGGTAATTTTATTTCTGTTTCATTTGATCTGCAGGCTATACTTCAAATACCTCATTGCAATGTGAGCCTTTTGTATTATTCTCGAAAGCTCTGCGTGTATAACCTTACTATTTATGAAGCAGGCCTCATAATAATGCATACTGTTTTCTATGGTCCAAACTAAATGGTAAAAAGGATAGCTGCGAAATCGTAACCATTTTACTGCATTATTTATCTGAATGTGTTCAGTCAAATGTAACACAAATTAGTCTTTTTTCTGATACTCGTTCAGGCCAAAACCGTAATCAATATGTGGCTGCTATGCTTTTGTGGGCTGTACACAATATTGAAAATCTGCAGATGATTGAGCAAAAGTTTTTGGAATCTGGACATACTCGTACTTACATGGAAGCAGATTCCATGCACAGCGCTATAGAATCACAAAAGAAAGATACTTCAGTATTTTCCATGCAAGACTGGATTACAATATGCCAACGTGCAAGGCGTCGAAAAATACATGTTATTGAAAAGAAGAAGATAGTCAAGGAGCCATACAAAACAAAAGAGTTTAAATATCATGAATTTTATGATTTGAAAGATTTAGCTTCTAAGATAATTCTTAACAAAGATAAGGACAATGAAGGAAATAAAGTACAGTGGCTTAAAATAAAGAGACTGAGATACGTAAAAGGGGAGAAAATAATTTATTTTAACTACGAGTATGATATGAGCGAGGATTTTAATTACATGGATGTTACTGGCAGAGAAAGAATGACTAGAGCCACACGAGCTAAAAGACAGGTAGGTATGTGATTTTCCAACAGAGTTAAAAAATATATATAAAGAGTCATTACCTATTACAAGGTAAAAAAAAAGGATTTACTTTATTTGATTAAAAAGAATATAATACCAGAGGAATTGGAGCCTTGGTAGGAAAATTTGAAGACGGCGAATAGTGTTCCTGAAGATATTGAAGAAGATGTGCTGTCTGGCGAGGAAAATATTATGTAATTCTCTGTGTTCTTGTTTTCAGTTAATATGTGTCATCTTTAACTACCATTGTACCTACACCACAAAGCTGTGTTAACTGATTAAAGTACTAAAAAGGAAAAAATTGTTAATTATTTGTTTTTCAAATACAAACATTTTTGAAATTTTTATAGGTAAAAACAGATAACTTTGAAGAATTTTGTAATTTGCAATCTTGAATTCAAGATTATTCTAGTTATCTCAACTTAAACTAATCCAATGGCATGCAATGATCTTTTGTTGATATAATAGGTATCAATACGTTGTGCTATACGGAATTCACAGCTGATTTACAAATTTCAGGTAAAACGGAATAACTGCATTACCTTGACGCCAACTTTCCTTTTTTTTAATATTTAATGACAAATTAAAATACTAAATAATGTACCAGATATATCTAAGATAGTTAATCTAATCATAAGCACTGATATCACGTTTATATTATGCTTCACTCTTAGACTATGATCAGTCAAAACTTCAAATGCTCTTTTCTCATTATGACATATTGTGCACTTATTTTGTTCTACCAGAATACCCTCGCATAGATCGCATCGTCACTTACCACTGGTGCGATTGCGTTCAGATGACTGCCTAGTCTATACTAATTATGAAGTTGAAGAGTTTGTTTGTTTGCTTGTTAATCTCAGGAACTGCTGGTCGGATTTGAAAAAATATTTCAGTGTTAGATAGCCCATATTTACGCGGACGAAACCGCGGGCAGAAGCTAGTCAAGTATAAAAAAGGAGAAAGGTCAACTTGGGCGGGCCCCAGGCCTAGTATTTTGATGACTAACTTCCTCTTCTGTTTATTCTATGCTGTCTAATTGTATGTAAGAAAGACTTACTCAATGAATATACTCAGTATGTATTACTAAACAAAACCTAACGTTATAATGGCTGAATCTTTCTGGAACATTTTCTTCCGACCGTTTGCAATATTAATATGGAACGGTACATTGTTTCAGGGTACTCCTGGCCGATTTTCTGGATCTTTAGATCTGGCGGGGTCCATTAACCGTCGGTTAAATTGATATTTATTATTATGGAAGTTTTTTACTGCAGCAGTGAACGTGAAAGGAAAAGAATAAGCTTAGTCTAAGCTGCTTAGGGTCGGTGCCCTGCGGTGTATTTGCCCGTTTAAATATTTTATGAAATTTTAGAAATAGGGGTCGAGAGGAGATTGCAATATTTCCTAAGCTGATGTTGAGGAATTTATAATAGTTAACACTTTGACTGCCAGAAAACCAGACACGCTGAAAAATTAATAGTGTATCAAAAATTTTAACAAAAAAAAACAACTTCAAAAAAAACTATTCCAAAACAAAGCACTAAAAAGTAAAGAAATAATTGCGTACTCTTCTAAAACTTATACGATAATATGATGTAGGTACAATTATTGTTATTGTTGGAGTCGGTGTCAGCCAAGGAAACACTAGAATATACCTAGCAATATACCTACCTATTTCTTACATATCACGTTTACGTATGTATGTAGGTAGTTACCTACAAACCTACATTGACTGACACCGACTCCAACAATAACAATAGCTGTACCTACATCATATTATCGTATAAGTTGTAGAAGAATACGCAATTATTTCTTTACTTTTTAGTGCTTTGTTTTGGATCAAATCAAATTTTATCTGAGTTTTTCCTCTTCTTCTAAGTTTGTTTAAAATTCAACTTCATCTAAAAGTTTATTTATCAGATTAGATAGGCCAATAAACAAGGTTTATTCTAATGTGTAGGTGTCTTAACAAAAAGTTAATAGAATTGTAGTTATTTAGGTTTAATTGAAATATCCCTAGACCATGTTGATGTGTGTATTCTAAATGCGAAAGTTTCTGAGGATGTATGTATTTATGTATGTTTGTTACTCTTTCACGCAAAAACTACTAAACGGATTTGGAGGAAAGTACAGTAAAACAGCATAAACATACATCAGAATAACACATCGGCTATAATTTATATAGATTTTATGTAATTTCGCCATAATATAATATAATATAACGAAACGCGGACGAAGCCGTGAGCGGAAAGCTAGTTATTTCATTTAATAATAATACATTAGCTTTTTGAAGTTAACATTACCCTGAATGTCAAGTGAGCGACTACACTGTTCAGCTAATTATGTGGCTGTTGTTACAAGCACTGCTTAGTTTGGGGTCAAACGATCTTGCTGTTACATTTCCCAGATATACTCGTATATATATTTTTTTTACATTGCCCGTCAAGATGACCTCACTCCACCTGATGGAAAGTGGTCGTGAGGTCCAGATATGAGGTTGACAAGCTCAGTCATTCAAACGAATCACTGGGCTGGCCATAATCACCTTAAAGGCCTGCAGAAATGCCTTTTCACGCCCCGCTTGAAGAACCCGGGACTATACGAGGAAGGAAACACATGTGAAACACATATAAAACTTGACACCACCCTTTATTACTACCACTGCATTAAAAGACGCTAGGATTCCAGCGAAATGAGTTTGACTTTCCAGCAAGCCGCACTCAACGGTTTGCTGCGTCTTTTCTGGTCCGCACCGTTTAAGAGTTTCCGAATGCATACAATTTTTGTGTCGTCAAGGCAAGAGTGAATGGGCATTATTTGTTAAATCGTGACAGACAGGCGAGACAAAGGCCAAACGTTAACCGTTTTAAATAAAAAACTTTTGTTGTTTCATAAAAAAAAAACTTATTACATCTAAACCACAATGGAGTCACGGTTAGTTTCGCACTAGTTTGTTATTTTGTAACTCAATCTCGCAAAACCCGAAGAGCCATAACCGTTCATATTCCTCCTATTTCGTTTTAACCTAATTTAACTTGAGCTATTCCACTGCTGGGTGTTTGCGGGGCGAGATTAGGTTATTGTTTTATTAGCGAGAATCCGAGTTTCAGATGGTCGTAACATTGTACAATAACTAACTTTTGGTAACTACACACTGTTGTCTTTCGGCTATGTTGATTCGTTTTAGAATTTACCTTATATTATAAAGAGTAAAGATTTGATTGCTTTTTTTTGTTTGTTTGTGTTGTTTCTATATCCGATCGTGAAAATTCTTTCACTTACAAAAAGCTAAATTATCCAGGAGTGATATTTTATTATGATTGAACAAAAAATTAGTGAAAAATAATAGTAAATCAAGTCGGAGAAAAGCGGGCAAAAGGGACACCAGCTGTCAAACATTTGAAAGAACGAAGTCTGTACTGTCTGTAGCTTGCACCTTATATTTTTATAAATTTGCGGCTAAAAACAAGCTTAAGGCTTACAGCGCATTAGCGATTTGTTGCAATGTGACGTGCCGTTGCGGTAGACCGCACTTCAATTTGTAAAAGAAACCGCATGTTCTCAACGCTCTGTTTTGCCGCCAGTCCTTAAATGCTCCGGTTGTCTTGATGCTATATAGCGAACCGCACTGGTAGAACCACTCGGCATGCCCTGCGGTCTGCCGCAATCGTCTCCCCGCAGCAAGCGATTCGAGCGTTCTTGCTCTAAGAACTATCTGATGGTAAAGGGTTACTGTTTATTACCACGTGAGCCCTGATGTGTGAGGATAAAGAATACTATCCAATTATTCCTGCCTATTGTTTTTCTTTTAATAATAAACTAGGAGTGGTCAAAGATCGCCTGGTACTGGTTGCGGCTTTTGTGGGACTTCTGTGTCACTCTAAATTCGAGGCACTGTGATTCCAAGAACTGTCCGAGTCTACGGCTATTCTAGAGTGCGAGATAAACAACCAGTGGGCGAGCAGTGAATCATTGTACTGATGAAGAACACCGGTGGCCCAGTGGTTAAGTTACGAGCTACATTATACCAGTCATCATCATCCGTGCGTTTTTCTTGGTTGTGAACCCACACTAGTGTGTGGGGTCCCAGGGTCCACCTAATGAGCTACATTATACCACTCGAATGATTTAAATATTACGAACCACACTTTAGGCTGGTTTCTCACTTTAGCTGGACAAACGTTGACTAGGCAGCGTCGTCGTCGGAGATTAAAAATTTATCCTTTTTATGCATTTAAGTGTACGCACCAGCGTCCGCCGGCGTCACTCTGAAACGCTAACTGCCAGAAGAGGAGCACGGTTTGAACTGCGTGACTATGAAACGCGGCTACTATCTGGTGTGATTGTAAACGCTCTCAAACCAGCCTTAGGTCTGTTTATTCCCGATCATTAATTTGATTTTCTGCAAATGATTTTCCCACAGCGGCTCTAAATCTCTACCACGATAGTTTTTACCTAAGGTGGAGGTAGGTGACTGTCGCCATAAATTTCCACTATTCACTCCCAATTTGTACTACTAAGCCACTAGGCAGTTTGCCTTTGAATGGGGCTGGTAGTGACAACGTGGGAATAAATATCTGGGAATTCTTACACAAAGATTATCTGGCCAAAACGAAGCAGAGCTTCAGCAGTGTATGTATACTGCATTGCATAATCAACACGATTGGCGTACTATTGTAGGGCAGTTTCTCGCCTTGAGTTGCAATCGTGTCCCGGGTTTAGTTCCCCGTCGGGCCAATACAGAAAACTAACTTTCAAAATTGGCTGGGCTCTGGGTGTGCTGGAAGACTCCATCGGCTTAAATCCTTATCTTGTATTTCTTAATACAACGATTTTATCCTTACTTTCAGACCATGACAACTAGTGTTTGGTTTAGCGCATATAATCTATTATTTATCTAAATTATAATGTCTAAAAAAATATCATTAGCTACCAAGCCTCTGGACTAACTAATTATGTAAAAAACCTGCTTGGCTAATAAACCAAACGCTTTAGACTATGTACATACTTTGTCCAGATTATTAGGCAAAGCACAAAAATCTGCTCCTGCTTCCCCAATTTATCCTTTAAACCTTCGCAATAAGGTCTCAATCACCACTTCCAATACTCCACTAATTGTTTCCTCAAACTGCTGTGCCTGCATTCCCTGATAGTTGCTTATTATGTTCAAACTTGTTTGATGAGGGTCGTGCAGGTTAACACTTGATTAGCCGTGAAGTGGAGAACATGTCGTAACTTGGATTCGATGGACTTGTTAAACTGTACTTGGGTGATTAAATCGTATCACGTTATGGGGCTGCCAATCACTAAGGCTTTAGGTTACGAGGTCAGTTTGGGAGACTTAGATTTCTGATTATATTAGATGGCTGTACACTAGATTATGAAGCAATCAATAGAAGGGCACAAAATGTTTGGGACTACAAAGAGTAGGTACAATTACAACCTCGGATATTAACCTAATTTTGGCCTCAGTTACGAGTACATGATTGTTAGGCTGAGTCAAATTAAACAAAAACTTAGATTTTAAAATCACTTCATAAAATTTTTAAATTTTAGAAAATTGCACTCAGTCAGATTTAGAACTTCCGAAGCTGAAATAAACTTTACTATCATCACGTGGATTTCATGAAATTATTCGAGACCATCTATCACCAGAATTAAATTTGCCTGTGAAGTAGTGAATAAGTAAACGGAATCCGGAATTCCCTAGAAATTAACTTCAGACCGGCTTTAAATTTTTCATCAAACCGAACTAATTAACTTTATAATCAAACTGAAGATGGAGTTGGTTCCTTTCGTCTGAGTGCTGATTAAATCTAACATATTAATGCTATGACTGGAATTAGTCTTGGAATTAAATAACTGATTGAAATATTATGGTGTAATTTGATTTGCTTGATATCTGATGCACGAATTCTTTAAAACTTTATTGGTTCATTTTAAAATAAGCAGTAATTACACAAGTAAATAGAAATGTTCATCTTTAGTTCAAATGGATGTCATAAAAAAACTCAAGGTCACTCTTAAACTCTAACAACAAGGCCCAGCAGAAGTGAGGGATACCCATCCGCGAGGTTGACATACCCTAATCAGGTCGCCCTTCCACCTAGTGTTAGACGTTCCACTCTGCTTTCGTGTTCAAAAGATCTTGTATGGAATCTAGTATCTAGAACTTTACTGCCCTGCCAGCCAACAGTTATGCGTGCTAAACATATATTTAAAAAAAAAACAATAATTACAGGTTATATCCGCCATCTTTATTTTTTAATAAATATCCCTGGACATTATTCCACACAGCGCCATCTAGCCCCAAAGTAAGCTAATTAAAGCTTGTGTTATGGGATACTAGACAACGGATAAACATACTTAAATACATTTTCTTTTGTAAATACATACTTATTATACATAGGAGACACCCAGACCAGTACAAACAGACATGTTCATGCACACAAATGTTTGTACTGTGCGGGGATCGAACCCGCGACCTCTGGTGTAGTAGCCAACTTCTTAACCATTACACCAAGTCGGTCCATTTCATTCCACCATCCGCAAAAGTACAGAAATAGCTTCACGGCGTTTGAAAGCCAAGTCGGGTCTCCGATTGATCTATAACTGCTCAAATTTAGATTTACAAAACGCTTTTATCTCCCAACGTTTCAGTCACAAAGCCCTCTCTGATAAAATGAAGGGCTCGACCCTTCAAAATAAGCATTGTTAAATCTTTTAGAAGTCCCAACTTTTTGCCATTAAGTACATTTTAAGTATAGAACTTAAATGAAGTGAAAAAGTTGACAGGTAGAGATCGACCCAGCGGGTTTAGGACAGTAATTTCCTGCAAAATTCTGTTGCAGATCTTGTTATGTCTGTTGACTTACATAATGTTACTACTACTAAATATTAGCCCTTTAATAAAGGGAGGTAGAGGGAAAATAGTTACAACCGAAATTTTGACCTTAATACAGGCGAAAACCAATGATTTTTTTACAATGCAATGCCTTATTAAAGGTTAGAAAGGTACAATATCAAAGATTTGGTATCGTAAGCAACGCCAACAGATTTGGTGTCGTAATATCTTACGTGCGAAATAAATATTCGATTTTGTGGCTCTAATAATTAATAACATAGATGGCGTTGTAACTTTCTAGAACAGTAGAAACAGCTATTATATGTAATACAATAGTAAATTAGAACACTTGGATTGGTCAAGAATGCATCTTGAATCAAATTATATATATTATATGCATTTTAAGTAAGTACTTTATTAGGCCGTAATTACTTTTAGACGTTTAAGTGAAGTATAGTCATTAGCCTATATACTGTCCCACTGCTGGGCGAAGGCCTTCATTATTAAAATTAAGTCATCGCTACAATTTATGGGTATTGATGGGTAGGATTGGTGGCTTTAGACATTTATTTATACTTTATTGTACATAATTAAGAGCACAAATGATGGACTCTACCAGTTTACCACACAGCTAGACAGAAATATGACAGGCAGTGCGAAAGATATTAGTTTAAAATTAAGTTGACCAATATATCGAAGCAGAAAAAAGAAAATTACAAAAATATAAAACATACATGTATATACTACATACATAATAATAGCAAACACATGCATAAACGAATAGTATACATATCCCAAACGGGGTAGTCAGAGGCAAGTGACTGTGTCGTCATGGTGAACTAAACACTCAGAAGCCTACTTTTCAGCAATAATATTAGAACCCAACGTAGCAGTGGTGATCCTTCCGCAGATATCCGGGTTTATTTGGTTTTTTATTGATGTTTTCCATCACCGGAGAGTAAGTCGGATATTTAACAATGAACACAAAGATTTCGGTTCTGGCCAGATTTGAACTCGGGGCCCCGCTCTCCATACTAATAGTATAAGATACTTTATTGAAACTATGGTACAGAGGCGTTCCCATCAACCTTTACAAAACCATTGTAAAATTATTCTTATGATAGCAGCTTAAGGTGCCCCTATGTAAAGGTTGATGTGGACGCCTCTGTACAACAAGGGGGACAATAGTAAGGGATATAAAAACCACAGTTTGTTCAAACTACATAATGGTAGAACAAGGGGGACAATATAGTTCTTTGTTCCAGAGTCATATTACCGAAACAGTGAAGTTAGAACTGTGTAACTAAACAGGAATCCTATGGAATGTGCGCAGGATGTAAAAATCCACTCAATAACAGACAATTTATGTCCTGTTGTTTATGCTACGAAAAATATGAAATAGAATGTGTAAATATTAGTGAGAAACGCTTTCAATTAATGGACAAGGAACGCAAATCGACTTGGATTTGTCAAGCTTGTAAAAATCTTCAACCAAAAACTAACAACCAAAATACACCGATACGAGGGCCCCATGTATCTACGGAATGTAACTTTTTGGCAAGTAAAGAGTCACCGACAGGCAAAAATGATTATTTAGTTACTAAGTTAACACATACATCTTCAGAAGAAAGCAATGTCACTATGAGAAAAAGAACAAAAAACACCAACAAGCACCTCGAAAGTTCGGAAGATCTGAGTCTACTGGGAGACACGATACATATAGGAGGCAGAGAAACAACCTCCCAAACCTACTCACAAGCTGAATTTACACTGGAAATTTTGAACGAGACAATAATACAACGCCTTAAAGACAATAATAAATTGATCATAAGAGAGTTAAGAAATACAATACAGTAAATAAAAAAAGCAATTACTCAACTTAGAGAGGAGATGGATCAAAAAACTAACACCCTGACTATACAAAGTATACAAATGGAAGAAAAAGTAACGGAGATAACCTCAGAGATAAATAAACTAAAAATAGAAAATGAAACACTAAAAGAACAGATAAAAAGGATATCATCCAATGCATTGCCTTCCGAAACATATTGTTCTGAAACTAATGATAAGAAATTAGTACTTTACGGCTTTGCCGAATACTACAATGAATGTGAGTACGACTTACACAACAGAGTGATCGAACTTTTTCGTGATACTATGCGTGTGGATCTGATGGGCTACATTGAAAATATGTATAGAATTGGGAAGAAGATAAATGGCAACCGGCCACTCGTAATTGAGTTATTAAGCAAAAGAATGGTTAAAAATATA
This sequence comes from Udea olivalis, assembly GCA_947369235.1. Taxonomy (NCBI): domain Eukaryota; kingdom Metazoa; phylum Arthropoda; class Insecta; order Lepidoptera; family Crambidae; genus Udea; species Udea olivalis. The sequence continues at coordinate 1,151,923 of OX376354.1, read as the reverse complement.
ATTAACAACGGCCAATATCTTCAAGGAACTAGATTATCAATATCTGTGTTTTTAGATGATAACGCGCGAAAAGTAAGGCAACAGCTGAGAGAAGAAATGATAAACGCGCGAAAAAATGGTTTACATGCAGTTATCCGTAACAACTTATTATACGTAGAAGGTAAACTTGTCAATATAAGGGAAACCGCGAATAAGAGTCAACATACTATGAAAACAAAGGAACGAAATGAAAAAAAGGATAATCAAATGTGGGCCCAAAGTGACAACCAGACCCAGCACTTAGACATAAGTGCAAACTATCAAAATCACTCCTTTCGTAAACACAGACCTACAATTTAAAATACTGTTTCAGAATATACAAAGTCTTTATAATAAGCAAAACATACTGGAAGCTTTCTTAACACAAAAACCTAATTATGGAGCCATTTGTATATCTGAGTCTTGGCTTTCGCCTGAAAAACTAGACACAATTCAAATTACCGGATATAAAATGGCATCTTCCTACTCCCGAGTCAATCGTACTGGCGGCGGTGTATGCATTTTACTAGAAGACCATATAGAACATGAAGAAATAAAAGAAATTACACAGATGTCTCTGGAATATATTATTGAAATGTGTGCATGTAAATTAGTTAATGAAAATATTCTACTGATTACTATTTACTGGAATAGAAGAGAGGAAGATTTATTTTTAGAGCAATTGAAGCGATTATTAAAGTACATTAACAATAAATATTCAAAAACAAATGTTATCATAGGTGGGGACTTTAATATTAATGTAATGGAAGATAACACTAAAACTAATCAATTTTTAGATTTAATGCTAGAATATAAATTCACTCAATACGTGAAAAGCCCCACACGTATAACACTCACAACATCAACATGTTTAGATCTAATATTTACAAATTTCAATAAAAATAAATTAAAAACAACTGTAGAAGAATTAGGTTTCTCAGACCATAGCGGGACTGTTATCCACTTGGAACAGCCGAAACAAGTCAAACCAATTATCTGGTATACTAAGAAACGAATATTTAATGAAAGGAATATGCAACAATTTAAATTAAAACTTAAAGTCGAAAATTGGCAAAGTAAGTTATTACCAGATTCAAATGTGAATAAAAATTATCAAACGTTTCATCATACACTAATTGATATCCTCAACGAGTGCATTCCGATCCAAAAAATTAAATTAAAAACACAATATAAAAAGTATTGGTTGACAGTAGGCATCAAACTCTCCTGTAAAAACAAAAGACTACTAAAAGTTCTAACTCTGAAAACAGACAATGTTTTAATTAAAGAACATTACAAACACTATGAAAAAATACTAAAAAGAACTGTAGCAACAGCAAAAAAATTACACTATAATAATCAAATATCGAAATCTAACAATAAAGTCAAAACCATGTGGAATATAATAAATGAGCGAACAAATAAAAAAACAAATAAAGAGAAACTAAATATTAAACTGCAACTAAATAATAACGAACAAATAAGTGAGCCCAAACAAATAGCCAGCTATTTTAATAATTATTTTACTTCTATCGGCGAAGAAAGGACTCATTCAACTGATCGGGAACAAAACGGTGATCCGGTTGTGAACCCTACCGAGAATTCAATGTATCTCAACCCAGTAGACCCCAGTGAAATAAAGGCAATATTAAAAAGCCTCAAAAATAAAAGAAGCTTTGGTGTGGACGAGCTTCCACCAAAGCTTTTTAAACACTGCGCTGAGGAGCTAACTTTACCACTAAATATATTAGTCAACCAATCATTTGAGGAAGGAGTCGTGCCTGATTTATTAAAAAAAGCTATAGTAAAGCCAGTGTATAAAAAAAGCTCAAAAACGGATCCAAATAATTATCGCCCCATTGCTCTCCTACCTACTGCATCGAAAGTTTTTGAAAAAGCTATGTGTAATCGCATCTACTCCTTTTGCGAAAAATATAAAATATTTGATGAATGCCAAAATGGTTTTCGCAAAAATAAATCAACAACTTTAGCAGTTTATAAATATATACAAGAAGCTCTAAACATAATAAATGATAAACAGTATGCAGTAGGTATCTTACTAGACATGACAAAAGCCTACGATAAAGTTAAATTCAGAATATTGTTACGAAAACTACATGGTATAGGCATACGCGGTAAAGCCCACGAATGGCTCTCATCATATTTAGCTGGCAGACAACAGCTAGTGGAGGTCGAATTCTTCAATGCATTAACAAAAGAAATAAAAACTATTCGTTCAAACTGGAAAAATGTTAACGCCTCTATACCTCAGGGAAGTGTTATAGGATGCCTATTATTTTTGGTCTATATTAACGACCTTCCTAAAACATTCGAGGGTCCATGTGTATTGTTTGCGGATGATGTATCATTATTGATTTCATGCAAAAATAATATTAATCTCAATCTAAATATTAACTCTGTACTCACCAAAACAGTAGACTGGATGAACAGACATAATCTTGAAATAAACTTCTCAAAGACTAAATTAATAACTTTCCATCCCCATCAGAAAACACCGTTAGAAATTAATTACAATTTTGAAGGTACAGCTTTGGATGTTGTTACCGAATTCACATTACTTGGACTAATCGTGGACACTCATTTAAGCTGGAAACCACACGTGAAAAAGGTGAGGGCTAAGTTGTCAAGCTTCTCATATGCCCTACGTGAAATTAAAAAGACCACTGACTTATCAACCGCACTTGTCACCTATTATGCCTATGCCTACTCGTGGCTTACCTATGGTGTTATACTATGGGGAAATAGCACGGATGCACCAACAATTTTCACTCTACAAAAAAAATTAATAAGAATATTAGTAAATATAGATGAAAGAGAAACATGTAAACCACACTTCCAAGAACTCGAAATTTTAACCTTACCTTGCATATATATTTTAGAAATATGCAAATTTGTACGTAAATACCCAGAATACTACACTAAACGAGAAAACAAATATACTAAATTCACTTTAAGGCACAAGAATAGATTAAACCTACCAATCTCTCGACTAAAAATGCATTCCTCCAGCCCCTTGGTCATGTCAGTTAAAATATACAATAAATTACCAATTTCCATTAAAAACGAAACCAAACTAAACATTTTCACCAAAAAACTAAAGTTGTTCCTCATACAAAAAAGTTACTACAGCATCAAAGAATTCATGAATGAAAAGCAAAATTAGATTAAACGTATCTCTTATAATTTCAAAGTTAATATACTCGTCGTAAGACTGTTTTGCATCAACTCTTCCTCTCTCCTAACAACAAACTAAACTGTGCTGTGCCCGACAGGGTCCATAATTTGTTCACGCTTAATAATGTACCACCTGTATAACATTATGGAATGCAATAAAGAATTGAGAATTGAGAATTGAGAATTGAAACCAGACGTTTACGAATAATAATGTATTTACATAATCAATATTATTTGATTGAGAACATGTACAGCCTACTCAATGATGCTGAGAGACAAGCGGCGTTTGCATCGCACCATTCGAGAATTATGGCTAGTATAATTGTGTAGCTGTAAAATTTACGTGACACTTAATTACGGACAGTTAACGTAAGTGCGATGGTTTATAGCCATTCAGATTTGAAGCAGTTTTTACACATCTAATCGTGAAATACGACGGAAGTTTTGATAAATCCTAAAAGTTAAGAATCACGTTTAGGCAGATTTATATCCTTAATGGCAAATTAGGTACTGGCTCTGTTTTGCTTTTTTGATAATATAAACTTTTACTACAAATTCAAACATAATACGAGGTGGAGCATTTATAATTCACGCTCAAGATTGACAAAAATATTTGATTTAAGTTACTCATACACACAACAACATGGTCTAGGGATATATAAAACTTTTTAAATAACTTAAAAAGTACTGGCCTTACAAAAAAACTATTAATGACAGATTATAAAAACATTATTAAGTTCCTTTTTTAAACTCAAATTTGTATATTAAATATTTTGTTTAAGATGAAATTCGCATTCATTGAATTTCTTCCAAAGAAGTAAATCTTCACGAACTTCTAACTTGATTAAAACTACATAAATTTCTATAAATCTTTGTCAAACGCATCTCCGGTGTTCACTTACTCATGCCACGTAGACACTTGACCAGGAACGAAATGTTAAGAACAGTGAGCATGATTGAAGCTGGCGCTACCCAAATTGCGGTTTCTGAAGCCATGAGGACCAGTCAGAGCGTTATATCCAGGCTTTGGTCACGTTATCGTGTCACGGGGGAAGTGATGGAACGGCACCGAGGACCTCAACGCATTACAACACATGTACAGGACCGATTCATAGTAAATGCTGCACGAAGTCAACCAAATGTAACGGCGATGCAATTGGTTCAAAGGCTACAGAGAGAGTATGGTTTGCTGGTAAGCGGTCAAACTTTGAAAAGACGACTGCATGAAGTCAACCTACGTGTTCGTAGGCCACTTCGGGTACCAGCGCTAAGGAGAGGCAATCGAGGAAGAAGATTACAATGGGCTATTGAACACGAAAACTGGAACCATTATCAATCGTCACTTGTGCTTTTCACTGATGAATCCAGGTTTGGATTTCATCCTGATTCGCGAAGAGTACGCGTTGTGAGAGAACCTGGACGTTGGAATGGACTGCAGCACCCACAACAAGTTCATGCATATCAAGGTGGCACGATTATGGTTTCGCCAGGAATTCGTCTCGGCGGTAGAATGGACCTCGTTTGGATACAAGGCCAAATGACTACTCTTAAATACCGAGATGAGGTGCTAGAGCCTGTAATCTTGCCCCACAGACAGCAAATGGGACAACATTTTCAGCTAATGCATGACAATGCCCGTCCACAAACGGCGCGTATCGTTACAAGTTGGTTACAACAGCATGATATCCAAGCTTTAGACTGGCCTGCACAATCCCCTGACTTAAATCCTATTGAGCATACCTGGGATATGCTTCAGAGAAGAGCTTTTAGGAATTTCCTTAAAGATATTGTCCATGAAAACCAGCTTTTCTTGCGTCTTAGCAGGACTTGAGACAGTATTCCACAACAGGATATTGACACCCTTGTTTTGAGTATGCAGAACCGCTGCAGATGATGTGTCAGGAGAGTCTTAGGTGGAGCCACGGATTATTAATTTTAAGTTTTCAACAATTTTTATGAAAAAAATAGTTGTTTTGTTTAGGTTTTGATGTTTCAAAAATAAAGTTAAGATTGAAAATTTGTCCGAGTTTTTCCTCTTCTTCTAAGTTTTTTTGTAATTTAACTTTATCTAAAAGTTTATTTATCAGATTATTAAACAAGGTTTATTTTAATGTGTAGGTGTCTTTACAAAAAGTTTATAGAATTTTAGTTATTTAGGTTTAATTGAAATATCCCTAGACCATGTTGATGTGTGTATTAATAGTCCCGTAAATGGAGGACCATAATTCTTGTCTTAAAACAATAATAGTAACAGTTGTAAACAGTACCATTAAATAAATCCTGTGTGTGAGTATTTTAAAATCTTCTTGATATTTTTTTATCCTCGTTATTACAAATCGTCCTCGTATAAAAAAAAACTTCAGTATGAGTTCTGTTATGTTTTCGTTTATTTTGTGATCAAAAGGGATAATATGAATATGACTGGTGAGAATTAATTATAACACATTGTTCTTCGAAATAGTTCATCCAATAATATTATCAAGGAACATAATCCACACCCAAAGCTGCTGCCGGTCAGTAATTCCTCGAAAGTGCAATAAAGTGCATATTGTGACCGCACCGCATTTAGCATATAAACGATCTCGGAAGCGGTTAACGTGCTACATCGTTGCTCCATATTGTTAGAAACTTAGATTTACGTAAGCAATTAAACTTGGAAGATTTAATATCCTAAAAAAACACACTGTCTTTCTTTGATCCAGTTTCCACAGAAAAGACCCGGAAATTAACTCCGCGCAAACTACTCGTATTTACAAAAAAGTGTTGCAATATGAATAAATAACTTTTTATTTTTAATTAAAACTCAAATACCTATCTCATTAACTACCTTACCCATTTCTCTTTATAATCTTGTAATTTACTCTACCTGCAGGTTGTCTGGAAGAGATCGCTTCCAAGCGATAATACCGCCTACATTGTTTTATCAAAGACTATGTAATGCGAATGTTATGATTTGTTGTACAATAAAATACTTTATTTATAAATATACATTTATCTTATTAATGCCTTTTCAGCTAAATCATATTTTAATATTTATGTGCTGTCGGTTAACAAATAAAGTACCTTCAGTATGTCTGCCATGAGTTGCTGTCACGTAAACAATAGTTGACTATACTGTTTGTTTAACTTTAGGTATGTAATTTGTTGAAGTGATGTCGAAGGCAAAAGATCTCGCGGGCGCTCCCCGAGACGGTGGACAGACCTTATCAGGTGGGTGACGCACTCCGGCATCAACGATTGCTTACACTCCGCCAAACATAGAGCTGCATGGCGAAGCATCGCGAAATCGGCGATGGCACAACAATCGGCTAATATTGTATGAACACGACCACTCTGTCAAGAGGGAACGACTCAGAAGAAGATGTAATTTTTGGTTCAATTTTAATCACTAGGGGCACTGTACCGTTAGCTGTTACAAAAACGTCAACGTGGTTTACGCGGACGCTAGCCGAGAGGATGTCATTGGTGTAAAAACTCATGGTACACATACAGGAGCCTACTTGTACGATAATCACAGGAAACACTTGGATTTTTAACACGTTCACTGTCGTTTGTTTTCCTGGCAAGTCTACTCGTATTTTAGGTTATTACGAAAAATCGTATATACCAACTGTCGAGGAATATACATTGCAAAAAAGGCAGACATATTCAAAACTTACCAACTCACAAGTCAAAACCAAAATCGAACCCCAATGTACACGTCTAGTCCAATATTGCATCATTTAAGTGTATGTAATAGGTATGCATATGAAAGCGTGAATTTATGACTGAAGTCGATTTGCGACTTCAAACGGAGTCGTGGACGGCCAACGTGTTAACGATTGCTACCTTAACATGACCTGAGTACCATGTTTTTGCGAACATTGACCAGCATAGTCGTGGCACTCCAACCCAGTTCGCGGATCGTGTGATCCCGAGTTCAAATCTGGCCAGAACCAAATTTTTTTTTTATTTTTTTATTTATTAAACCATAAAAATTACAGGGATGCTTAACATTATTTTCTGCCAAACTGTGCAACAGTTTGTCGGCATTGCGTTCATTGATTAATTTCCGACTAACTCTCCGTTGATGGAAAACATCGATAAAAATCCAATCAACCCGGATAGCGGCGGAAGGTTTACCACCAACCACGTTGGGTTCTAATACCATTGGTGAAAAATGAGCTTCTGAGTGTTCCGTTCACCATGACGGCGACAGTCACTTGCCTCTGACTACCCTGTTTGGGATAAAGTCGTGATGTTATGTAGACCAGCCCCCTTAAGTTTCGCACTAGGTCAGTCGACGCATGTGCATAATGCCCTGCATTTAGCATATAAACGATCCGCTCGGAAACAGTCACATACTATATCCCCAGTATCTGTCTTCGAACATTCGAGAATGATCTATGTTGGAACTTCCGCCGTTTTATCGCTAAGTTTCCGATACTTATGTCGTGTTGGTGCAGTAGTCATGAGTTATTGAACAACTGAAGGTGAAACTTATTAACATGCACACAATATTAGAAGAAAAGCTTACGGCAATCTACTTGTCATCGGTTTGTAAGTATCATCATTAACTTATCTGTTTATTCTGGCTAATTAACATAGTAGATACTTCTATATTGTTGTATTCAGTAGGTTTTTCAATGCTGTTTCAGTTCAACTAAATCAGATCGATTTTAGGTTAAAAGGTCATAAGGCATTGTTAGATATGAGCCAACTAAACAGTTAAAAGGAATTACAACACGTTGGTGATTTAGCAATGATGATTATTTACCGCCTCTGACAGGCTATTCAAAAAACTTTGACCAAGAATTACGCTCAAAGTTCCAGCGTACCGAGTTTTTAAAAAGCTAATACTCATATGACATTAATATTTACTTTAAGATAGATTTATTAAAGTACATTGCACTTAATTTACTGCAATGTGTACAATGACGCCGTCAAAGCAATAAGTGCGATAGAAATTATCTTCTATATCTACACGTACACACGGGTATTACTTGTGTCGAACAACGATTAGTATGATTGTAAATACGAATAAGATAACCGTCCGATGTGTTTCGTCAGTAATGAAAAGATTTGGAACGTAACCTCTTACCATGGATACTCATGACAAGACTTAAGGTCATTCATCAGGCTGCGGAGGGCTCACTCTAGCTAGGTGTTTTGCTGCTTACCAAATAAGAAATGAACAAAGCCGTAGAAATGAATGACCACTTCGTCGTAGCCTAGTGAGATGAAAGGTTACGGTGTTTATGACTAGCTAACTATGCCAGTTTGCATGTCAAATGCAATAAAGGGTTTATAAATAAATAAAACGTTTGTAGGGAGGACCTGAATTCGATTAAAGAGTAAAGAGGCTTTTGTTTAAAAGGGGAAGGTTATATATTATGTTATGCTGATTATTTTCTACTCTACCTACGAGTACTAAGTAATGATGCACTTTATATCAGGATCAAAAAGTTCAATAAAGTTTATGGCTCTGAAGAATCTATAACTTGCTTTTCAGTTAATTTGTTTCACGTATTCAATAATAATAAATTAAATTATGTTCAAATCTGGCCAGAACCACATCTTTGTGTTTATTGTTTCCGACTAACTCTCCGGTGATGGAAAACATCGATAAAAACAAAATCAACCCAAAAGTGGGCTTCTGAGTGTTTCACCATGACGGCAACAGGCACATACCTCTGACTACCCCGTTTGGTATAAAGTCATGATGGTATATTTCCAGTTCGTAAAGCCACGTCAAGTTGCAAAAGTCGTACATCCGCTCCGACAGAGTGTCCCCTCGCCCTATGATGTGTGGCTCGACCCATTCTTCAGCACACATGGCGCTAAATTACAATTTGTGAGCGTGAGTTGCGATTGCGACAGATTTATGCACCTCCCACCCCAGCGGCCGTAAAGTTGTCAACGCTGTATTAGCGTGCCGTTTATAATTAATTCGCTAATAAGTTTGGACGAGGAAATTCGCAGCTCCAGTGAACCATCGTAAAAAAAAACCTGATAGTCAAGCGCCTTCCTTTCTCGTTCCCAGGGTTAGAATTTGCCGTTTCGCGGAAATTCCTGGAGATTCCTGAGAATAATACACCCGTATAAAATAAGATAAGATATTATACCCTTTATTTCACAAAAACAGAGGAAAAATCAAGTATTACAAAAAAGTTGATGTACAATTTAGGCGGTCTTATTGCTTAAAGCAATCTAGGTGTAAGTATGTATTTATGATAAAATAGATTCATTTTTAATTTATTTAAAAAATAATTATTTGTAACATACTTTACACACAACACAACTTTACAACGTTACTATCACTAACTTCAAAAATATAGAATTTACACTTGAGATCCATCGTGCGATTACAATTTTATAAGAAAGTTCGGTTCACAGCAGCTTCCAATTGTTAAAAATCTATAAGGTAGTCTGTCCACCTTTCGGTGCGGCTTCTAAATAGTCACCATTCTAAAGATTTTTTGCCTCAACGCATACAACATCACTTTAAGATAACATAAACATACCATCACGACTATATCCCTAACGGGGTAGGCAGAGGCGAGTGACTATTGGCGTCATGGTAAACGGAACCCTGAGAAGCCCTCTTTTCACCAGTGGTTTTGGAACCCAACGTCGTAGGTGGTGAATCTTCTGCCATTATTCGGGTTGATTTGATTTCATAGATGTTTTCCATCACCGGAGAGTTAGTCGGGAATTAAACAATGGAAACAAGATGGTTCTGGCCAGATTTGAACTCGGGACCACACGATCCGCGATCCGAGTGGGGGGTGCTTAAGCACTAGGCCACGACGATCTCACTTCACTAACTCATCACCTATTTATGTCAAAAGAAACAATCAAGTAAAACCTAAAGAATCATCCCATTCAATACCTCAATAAAACAATAGCTTTCTCTCCGATGAGGTCGCAAATGAGAAACAATTCCCGCCGGAGACTGGCATCGACAGAAGCGTCATTTCCTTTGAACAGCGTTTCCTTTAGCTGGGATTCTTATCTCCGCAGGTTTTAATCACAATATTGCAGTACTTCATTGACAGTGGGTAACGACGTGAAGATAATAATGGTTTTAATGTCGTAACTGCTCTCTTAAAGATACTGGAATAAAATAATATAAATTTTCTTTAATCTTTCATGGTCACTTACTCGTACGTTAGAAAAGTTCACAACTGGATTGGTACTATGGAAATGTATTATAATAGACTATTAGTACCTACCTAATGTTACTGAGTTACGCATTATAGGATCAATCGCTACCCAAAACAAACAATCAGTAGGCCAATTATGGACGACTTACTTCACACACGCAGTGGTCTGTAAGCCGTGACTGCGCCTCTGAGGCGCGATACTGGATAGATGGTTAAATGAGGTTTTGACAGAAAGTATAAATAAATAAAACAAATATGCGCCAGACAACACACCTCTTGTAATGGTCTCGAAGTGGGGATTAATATCCCTGTGTTACGAGTATAAAAAGTGAATGTGTAAATTTTAATAGGGAATTGAAATTGGCCATATTTATGTTATTTTTGACCCAACCCATATCCATACTATGCCGCATTAAATTTGTGTCAACCCACAAAACCAATATGGTATCCACATGACAATAATACTGCATTTTAAAAGATGTCGTGTTCAGCAAAAAAGTGTTAAGACAAACGGTGTTATATAAACCGTTTCCGCTGGGAGATATTACGCTCAGAGCGGCTGATATTGATTCAGAATCGGTTTTATTGACCTCGTGCCACATTACACAATTTGCAAGATGGAAGGAAAAGGAATTGCTAAGAAGAATATTCAAGAGGCATTTTTTAAAGAACCTGTGGCTTAGGAGCTACATAAGTTCAGCAATATTGTGAATTTGACGACACAATTGGCTTAATCCGCTGTGGCACGGTTTCTCGCTCTAACTTACGTAGTATCCCGGGTGCGATTCCCGGCTAGTCGATTCAGAAAATACTCTTTTCCAAATTGGGTCTGGTCTGGGTGTGCTGGGAAACGCCCCTGACTCAATTCCTTGTCTGGTACCTCATAACACAGGAATATTTATCCTGGTGTGTTGTCTGACGCATTATTCACACATCTGCACTGTGCAAAAATTTTAACAAAAAAATAAACCAACTTTTTTTTGACGACCGACTTGGTGTAATGGTTAAGAAGTTGGATACTACACCAGAGGTCGCGGGTTCGATCCCCGCACAGTACAAACATTTGTGTGCATGAACATGTCTGTTTGTACTGGTCTGGGTGTCTCCTATGTATAATAAGTATGTATTTACAAAAAAAAAAGTATTTAAGTATGTTTATCCGTTGTCTAGTATCCCATAACACAAGCTTTAATTAGCTTACTTTGGGGCTAGATGGCGCTGTGTGGAATAATGTCCAGGGATATTTATTATTATTTAATTATTATTATTAACTTCAAAAAAAACTATTCCAAAACAAAGCACTAAAAAGTAAAGAAATAATTTTATTGCGTATTCTTCTAAAACTTACACGATAATATAATGTAGGTACAATTATTGTTATTGTTGGAGTCGGTGTCAGCCAAGGAAACACTACAATATACCTATTTCTTACATATCACGTTTACGTATGTATGTAGGTAGTTACAAACCTACATTGGCTGACACCGACTCCAACAATAACAATAATTGTACCTACATTATATTATCGTATAGGTTTTAGAAGAATACACAATTATTTCTTCACTTTTTAGTGCTTTGTTTTGGAATAGTTTCTTTTGAAGTTGGTTTTTTTTTGTTCTAAATTTTGTTTATTTCTTAATTTTCAGTGAATAGTTCTTATTTATTTCATACATCGAAAAAGTATCGTCCCATTGCTCTTAAGAATTGAAGAGTTCCGGTTTTTTGTCATGGATCCCATAATCAGAACCTAACCAAACTCTCATCAAACTACCCTTGAAGTACGAGTATATCCTTTCCAATAAAAAAAGAAGCATCGGTTGGCGTGATATTGAGTTATTCGTCCATTTGTCGCGCAAATGGTTTATCTAGATTTAAGACTTATTCTTCAAGACGTCTTCTCTACATAGAATAAATCAAAAGTGTTTCATGCAGTATGTTGTACCTTTAGATCTTTCAAACTACGTTCTGAATTGTGAGCGATTTTCAAAAAATGAATTTATTCAAGAGTTATAGTATTAACATAATAAAAAAACAAAAAATCCCTCGTGCAATGTAGGGCGCTTATAGCACGGCTATTTTGTAGAGTTCAAAGTTACTAAGTTAAATAATAATAGTTAGTTACTTAGTTTGAATGAAAACCGGTTACAGACAAACGAATGATCAATAGTGTTACCTTAGTTTTAACGGGTTAAAGAAGCAATGTTACTCTTTTTTTTCAATGGGTTTACGTTTGGCCTCAGTCTCGCCTGGTGGTAATCGATGACGAGGTCGATGGTGGCGCACGCTTACTCAGTAAATGCCTATTTACGCTGGCCTAGAAGACACCAAGGTTGTAAGTCTCCGGAAACACAGACGCAGGGAGAGCGTTCCACACCGGACCAGAAAAGACACAGGAAACCGTTGGGTGCGGATTGCTGGGAAGTCAACCATATGGAAGTGGAAGCCCTTTCGGCGTCTAGCGGTCTAGTGGTAGAAAGTAGAGGGTGGTATCAGGTTACTTCACTACTCAGGGTATAGTTCTTGCAAATCACGAGCGCGCGTGAATTTAACGAAATTGAACTTTATTGTTCAGTATTAAGAACGTCGGCACGCACGCTTGTAAAATGATTGTACTATACTCTATTTAAACAGCTCACGAAAAAATCTTTAAAAAAACACTCAGTATCGTTACCCTTGATCACGAGTTTTCCGCAAAGCAACTTTAAATCCCAGAATACCTGATAAGCATACTTTACTCAGCCCGAATGAAATTGAACTTTATTGTTCGGTATTAAGAGCGTCGGCACGCACGCTTGTAAAATGATTGTACTACACTCCATTTAAACAGCTCACGAAAAAATCTTTAAAAAAACACTCAGTATTGTTAACCCTTGATCACGAGTTTTCCGCAAAGCAACTTTAAATCCCACAATACCTGTTAAGCACACTTTGCTTAGTCCGAATGCTTTGTTAAAGTACGAGTATACATGTCAAGTTTGAGCCCCAATTGGTAGCGAAGTTGGCCGTAGTTCGTCAACTTCAATATTTGACTTGCCCCTGTAGTTCGGAACTACGCGCCTGGAATACAGCATCTAAGTGAATTGTGGGGAGCCGGTGCCACGAGGTGTGTCTTTTGCATATGAGCTGTTATGCTGTTGAGATTTGCATTGTTGAAGCGTAATTCTAGTATAATTATTAAGAGCGTTAGCTGGGGGCGGTTCAGGTAGTCGTCAATTATTTGCTAAATTAAATAAAAAACCGTTTACTTTGGAAAAAAATATAAGACACTTAAAAATTTACTGTACACAGTTAAAGTTATAATTCTGAAATAAAAAGGTGCATTTAATAATAGAGAGATAATTTATACCTTATTTTAATTCAGCGAAATAATCACGAAAACCTTAAAAAAATGCGACGTTTACGATCTACCCTAAACGCAAAAAGCAAACCCTCTTAAATATAAATATGCACCAGGCAACGTACGATCAGGGCCTCGAATTAAGGATAAATATCCCTGTGTTACAAGGTAACAGAGAAATAATTAAGCCATGGAAGTCTTCCAAATCACCCAGACCCAAGCTAATTTAGACAATATCGTTTCCTGAATTGACTCGACCGGGAATCGAACCAGGCACACCACGCAAGTCAAGGCAAAAATCGTGCTACTGGAGGTAATAAGCGTCACAAGTAGCTTCAAATGCCACCGGCTAGCGACTATCAATAGTTCCTTATGATAGTTACACTGATACCTATACTAATATTTTTGTCTTTTATTAATACATAGTTAGTATCGCCAATCATTCGCTGTAAATAGGACTGATACTGTTTAAGCTCTTGCTATTTTATTTACCAAGGTTAAGATGTATCGACATGAAAATTACTTAGTTACTTACACTTATTCCTAAGTTTTCGAAAAAGTAACATATCGACTGAGCCGTTGGTACAATAGCCAGTGGACAACACAACATACACTAGCGACGCCAATGTCATCGGCGTAAGCTGATAGTAGGGGACAGTGCGCTACGTTATTTAAGGAACTTGCCTGTAGCCCCGGTTGCAATTTGTCCGGATTAAGGTCGGCCCTTTGTCAAACTGGATGAGAATTTGTTCTTTTATTTAAGGTAATTTAATTTGTTAGGTATTTGTAACTGTTCAGTTTAAGGAAGGTTTATTGTTTTACTAAAGGTTCAGAGTTAAAAGTTACGGTCCCGTTCATAAGAAGCCCAAAACTAGTAGACATAGCACTAAGACATGAAATAATCATTGACAATTTTCGAAATTTAATGATGTAGGTATGTTTTCAAAATGTATCGTACCTTTTAATTTATTTTCCAGGAGTGACGCTTGCCATCTGAATGGTGGCTGATGTGAGTTCAATTCGTACCTAAGTTCGACATTGGTAATGTACCTATTTCAATACTAATATGCCAAAGTAAGGTTACTTATTCACTAAAACAATGAAATATTGATAAATATAAAATAAAATCCTAAGATGGGGAAAAAAACTACTGCAATGGTCGTCAAAAGCTAGTTGCAAATGGAATCGCTTAAACACGCATAGTGAATTAATGCAAAACGCTCAAAACTAAAATAAAATCGGTGTACCGGCAGCAATTTCTCACTACAAAACCATTTTTGTTCAAAACTAGCGGCTCTTATTTACGCCACCACCCCGCAGCTGAAAACTTGAAACAAATACAAAAGCGGCCAAGTGTGAGTTGGACACCGTACTGGTGGTTACGTACATTTTTGTTATTTTTAAAAGGCGAGGACTAAAAACTTGCTTTTTATATTTGTTTTAGAATTTTGACGAAAAACAGAAACTAGACGGAAACACCGGCACTTTAAAAATATTAAAATGTGCAGGTATATAAAGCCCTTTACTTTTATAGGGTGAGACTTATCACTGCAGCAACTCCAATTATTATTATTTTTGCAGCAAAGCTCCTTTAGAAAAATACTTAGTAATATTTTTTCATTTGCATAGTAGGTACTGTACCTAAACCGCAGTAGTATGAAAAACTATTTCTTATTTTACCTCAAAATTTAGGAAGTTTCTGAGAAATGTAGCTGAATTAGACATACCCGACTTAAGTATATAGGTCACAGCACATTATCACGGCATCGCAGCAGCGCCGCTCCAACCCGGCCATTAACTTGCCATTCAAATTAGAGCATTGAATTGTGTGGACTATTTTACAATGTCAATATGAAAAAGCGGACGGCGGGCAGCGCGCCGGCTGCCTTTTTAATAAGAGGCGATGACAGGTTGGAGCGGTGCCGTTGCCGCGCTGTGACCTTAAGGGTGCGTTTTCACCAGAGAGTTGCGAGGATGCACATGCGTGATGCGTTGCGAGGAATGTGTTTGTTAAGAATCAATGGAATCGCGAAGCTAGGTGAATGAAACAATTCTATTGTTTCTTAACACACACATTCCTCGCAACGCAACCTCGCAAATCTTTGGTGGAAACGCAGCCTAACGCTGCACGCTAAGGGTGCCGTTTTTTATATTTGACACGGAACCCTAAAAACAAAAGTAAGCCTGTAAATAAAAATGAAAAGTGTCCAGCGACAAAATCCAAAACAAAGGCAAATTAACCAGCGCAGGAAGTTCGTTACCGGATAAAAAGAGAATGGCGTCAGGTGAGTGAGTAGGGGTGAAATGTCGTAATCATATTTTGGCGCAATCCACTTGTTGACGAAAAGGCACCTGGGGGCCTATCCTAGAGCGACGCGTCATCTAGTCCACGCGATAAATGCAGAACTGACTTCTAGATTAATGGTGGATTAGGCTGGTGGTAATATCATTATCAATATCTTAAAGTGTTCTAAGAAGTTTCGTTTTGTTGGATCAGTCCCCCTGGCGGTTTTCATTGTTAAAAGTTAGCCTTGAGGGTTCCGTTCACCACCGTACCCCTTTTGGGATATACTGTGAGCGTATGTTTTATTTATATTATATTATGCTATTGTTAAGGAGTGCAGTGCTAATCAATCACATCCTCATCACGCCAGATGACAGTAGCTCGTGTTTACATTTTAAGATTATTCGGTATTTCAGCTGTGCTATTAGATATCGACTTTTAGAACTTCTTGATTTTCGTTTTACCACTAGTTAACTGTGTTCACAATATTGTAACCAACTTAACTTCAACTAATTTTTACTTAAAACAGAATCTGATTGTGCTACTAAAATGTGATGTGTTGGGTAATCAATAATTTGAAACTAAAATGCTTTCACCTGACGATGTGCAAGAGAGCGGCCTCGATGGCCAGCGGCTGCGGGCCAGCGGCAGCAGCCTCCTGAGTGTTGTTGCGGAACGGATGGACGGTCCATTTTGGCGACACTGGATATCGCTTCACACTCCAGCCTAGCAAATATTATATTTACTAGCAATTATTTTATTTACTAACATAAACATTAAGTAATCATTGTTACTAACAAAAGTGGACTTGTAATTTTATTGTCTGAATAAATAAATTTGAATTTGAATAGGTAGCAAGTTCATTACTGGATAAAATGTCACCAGGTGAGGAAAATGCGAGGCAAGGAAATGGCTTTTACATATTTTGGCGTATTGCACTTGTTGATGAAAAGCACCTGTAAGTTTGGAAACTAGTCTGTTGCTGATTGAGCTTTCGTTACTAAAATATAATAATAATATTATAAGTATGCGCCAGATAACACGCCTCTTGTAATGGTCTCGAAGTAGGGATTGATATCCCTGTGTTACGAGGTACGACACAAAGAAATAAGCCAGGGGCGTCTCCCAGAACACCAAGACCCGAGTCAATTCAGAAAAGATCGTTCCCTGAACTGACCCAACCGGGAATCGGGACACTACGGCAATCGAGGCGAGAAACCGTGCTACAGCGCACTACGCCAATCGTGTCGTGAAGTTTAGAACAAGAACAGTAAGGCATAAATGTGTTGCATTGTAAACTTAAGTCTAATGTGCTCAAAATAATGCCTAATCAACATCTTTGACTAGGCCTTAATTAGTTATACTTGTTTTTTTAATCTGAAAAAGCCGTCATAAATCCAACGAACGGATTTAACCAGGATGATTGTAACTACGTTATCTGAAGAGCCTATTAAATCATCGTTGTCTTCTTCTGAACGAAAGACTTTATTGTTTCATAAACTGGATAACACTTTCTATGTTCACGGTAATCATTCCGAACAACGTCAGGATTTAATAATATTGATGTTGCATCATTTAAAAATTACTGCGGTTGGTGTTTCTCAGGTGCCACACATATAACAAAACAATTTATATCTTTGAACATCTTCGCCCATTTGAATTTTAACTAAACAAAGTTTGTTCTAAGGGTACTAGAGTACGCCAAAAATACATAAACTATTCTGAATGTATATTAAATTTTACAGCCTATCAGGTTGTAGTTAGGTACATCAGTTTTATAGCAGCAAAAAAAGGTTAAAGCTAGGGTTCAAACCAAAATATAACTTAGCCTTATCACCTTCTAGTTATTCTTTCTTTCCATTAAAATCATTTAGATAGCGAAATATAATATTTGAAAATACAAAATTTACCTATTCATTTTACTCAACCAAAAAGTTCCACCAAAACAATCTTGGTATGTTTTAAATTATATGTGCAATATTAATTCTGAAAATTCGACATCGCAAGTGAATAATTATTACGTTACAAAAATGCCCGCAGTCAATAAATAACTTTATATTAAAGGCAATATCAAACTGTCCACATTGCTCCCTTTTATTGAGTCTACCAGATAATCTTTAATTAAGTACACCACACTTTAAACCCCATTTATTACCCCGACGACACTATCGCCGGAACGAGAAAAGATAAAACTTTTTGCATTTTTATTTTCAATTCAAACGTAGGTGTACCGATTGCAAATGTATGTAGATTGTTTGCGTGGGACGAGCGGCCATCAAATTAAGCGACGGCAAAAAAAGCAGCCAAATGGCGTGTTAAATGTACTCTAGTTTTCAGTATTTGCTTTTATTTTAGAGGCGAATGGTATTCGTGTGCCACAAACGGGATGCGAGGTGCTAAATGACTGTTTTTGGTAATTTCAGGATTTTTACGAGAATTTTAGGATGTTTTGTAAGGGTAAATACAGAGTACTGGTTAATTCGTAATGATAGGCAGTTCAATTCTCAAATAAAATGTGATAAAACCTTCCTAAAATATGTCACTGACATTAATTACTTAGTCATTAGTAGTCAGATATTTGTGTTTCATATGTGTCTGAATAGTATAATTCAGTCTGCGATCTGATAGTTCTGGGTGTGCTAATCAAGGTTTGGATAGTTTAAATGGATCTATAAAATTCACAACCATAAGTTTAAAAAGGCTTAACGGTTTCATGGTTTGATACCATAAGTATAAGCATAATCATAATAAGGAGAATTTCATCGATCAACGAATAATAAGATATTTAAAAATAAAATGAGTAAAATCATCAAAATCTAGAATAATGAGGTTTTTTGGTTGCTTGCACTCGCTGGTCGCTGCCGCGGCACGCTTGCTGGGCTTGCTTGTCTTCGTGTGATAGGTTTGTACACCTGACACGCTCCTCGCACCTATTTATCTATACTTATTCACCTTTATGTCAAAATACTATTATGCGACAAATCATTATGCCTAAAAGCATTCCGCGAATTATAATTATGCATAAATATTTACTCTTAATTATAATTATGCTAAAAAAATGTTATGCCAAAAATCAATTATGCCTAAGTAAAATTATGCTAAAAAACTTATGTTAACTTCATTATGCCAAACTATTTAATGTATATATACAATTGCAATGCCATTGAAAGGAATCCCGTTAACAGCTTAAAATAATTGAAAAAAAAAAAAAAGTGGCTTTTCACCAACGAGACTGGTGTTAGACTAAGCCTACATAAATAAAATGTTCATATTTCACCCGCATAGTTATTGACAAAGCCTCCGTACTGATCATAATCCAGGGCCTGATATTGAAGTAGGTCATAAAATATTTACGGCCCATCACGGTAGAGTAATAACATTAGAAAGTTATATTTTACGACGAGCATTGTTTGAAGTTTCATATTTAAACTGCTCGTAACAGCGGTATTCAAATTAAGATTTTATTGGGGTCTCAAGCATGAACAGTCAACCTCTGACAGAAACACTCGTACTCTCACGCAATTGCTGTAGGAGTTAAAATTGCCTAAAACCATGCGATGACTGTATCTACGCTTTGAACGAAGATAAAATGAAGGCACATAATTTAACTTACGAACGGATTTTAGCAAGAATTTCAATATGTGGGTCAGGTTAAACCGAAAACAAAATAAGTAAACGACGGTGGAAAATCCTCCAATGGTAAATTCACGCCAAGATGATCCTGTTAAGGCTGCATGGAAATACTTATGAAAATGGTATGAAGAACAAGTTTCTTGAATATCGGGTCGTATTTCCAAGGTACACCAAGGAAGAGCAATGAAGTGTCAAGCCTTCGTTACTATTTTATTATTTTAGATTGATATATTAGTCTCGAAAACCCGTAAAAGAAGATCTGTTTTTTTTTAATAAAAAAAACTGTAATCAAAATAAAGGAAATCTAAATAGGTCCCTCAACAGTCAACTTCCATTTTGGCTCAAACATCAGGTTCAGTGTATAATGTAAGATAACATTCAGGATAACTAATTATATTTGAATAAGGTATGACTATTTTTTATTTGTTGAGGTGTTATCAAAAGGCCACAAAAAAAGAGAAACATTGGTGAAAAAAATATTTAGAAACCACCAAAACTCGAGATTACAGCAATTTTTATCCCCCAAAACGCTCCCTAAAAAGTGCCGCTAGCAAGTGACGTCATTTGATATTTATTTCTTTGCGGTAAGCAAAACATTTATTTGGCAGTTTTTATAAATTTAGCATTTATAAATATGGTTTCATAACAATAGTTGCTATGAATTGCGTAGATCGAATGGTATGGTTTTTTTTAAATTATTTTACCCTTTCAAAAATAGATTCGACCACATAAGTTTGAAGAGCCATAAAATGAATAGTACATATTATTATAAGTAAGCAAACTGAAAGTTTTTATGATGGCCCTTTTTTAAAATGTATTTTTTGATTTTACCAAATTATTTTTTGCATTGGATGATGTTGCCAAATACCCTATAGTTACCAAGTTTTTTTCATACAAGGCGTTGGATCGGATGATATTTGTGTACAATACCCAGAAACATTAAGCTTGCATCTCCCAAGATCATCATTTTGGGGTTACCATGTCATGTTAGTGATAATTTCAAGGGCACCTAAAATTGTTAGCCTATTTCAACTGTATTTAACTATCTTTCTGTATCAAAGCTGCGGTAAAACGGCACCTGCATAGCACCTGCACTCGCATTGACTAACCGGGGTGGGCCGTGCGCGGGAATTTGTTTGCGGGGACTCAAATCATATTACAGTTAGGGAGTTTACTTTGGCGATTTTCCAGCCGCGTTAGGACGACGCTTGGGTAAAGGTGGGAACAGGATATTTGGGCAAAAAAATGTAAGAATATAATGATTAATAATTATACCTACGAATAGATAGATTATTTATTTCTCATTCCAAAAATACACATTCAATTACATTTGTTCATTCAATTAAAGGATTTTCACAATGAGATCGTTTGAGTGAATTTGTTATAACGTAAGACAAATTATATGGCATACTCAGTAGCGATTGATAATCGGCAGCGTGGATTGCGTAACCAATCAAAATGCAAGTAGAATTTGTGAGCTTGTATGTTATATACGGGTATATCACTTTATCCCAAACGGGGTTGTCAGAGGCAAGTGACTGTTAGATGCCGTCATGGTGAACGGAACACTCAGAAGCCCACTTTTCACCAATGGTATTAGAACCCAACGTGGTAGGTGGTGAGCCTTCCGCCGCTATCCGGGTTGATTTGGTTTTTTATCGATGTTTTCCATCACCGGAGAGTTAATAATCGTTTGAGACATAATAATATAATTCCCAGTTTGGGAAATACACTAAACTTGTGGTCTTACATTTGTAGTGAATCTCTTTTAGAGATCGGTTTTTACAAAAAACATGATTCATGAAAACCTAGGACAGTCTGGTTTAATTATAATATTTTTCCATCACTTGTAGACCGGGGCTTACAAACTCGTTCACGTGTTGAGAATTTGCACGGAAACAGATTGTGTTTCATTTAACCTAATTTCGCTAGTTTTATTTAAAAGTTATCTCCACCGTGTAGTTTCAAATAGTTTTGCTATGATTTAATGCAGGTCTAATGTTATTTGGCTGCGGAATTTGTAATGTATATTCTGTCCTATTTACGATAGTAATTTATAACATAAGTGGTAACTTTTGTTTGGTTGACCGTACGCAGATGTTTGTGTGTGAACTTTGGAGTTTAACGGTGACGTTAAGCTAGGGAAATGAACGGTTTCCCTAAAAAATCCCTCAACATGGAATATAAATAAAGATGTCCAAACATTTGTAATTCAAGTGCACTATTTCTTCGAAGAGACATGGTCTTGTCCATGGGAAAAGTTTTACCATTAAGACAACGTATAGGACCGAAATGTGGTATAACCTTTGCTAACATTATGGCTCCTCTGAAACAAAATTTAACACTTTTTTTACTTTATCAGACTCAAACTAAAATATGTTTATCTAAATAGACTTAAGCAGTACTTTTAAATAGTCAATAAGTATACTGAATAATAGACCTATATACCGTGATATTATGATTATATAAATAAACAGTGTGCAAACATAATGCGACTCTACCACCGCGTCGGAGTTGATTCTTACTGAGAAGACCCGGCGAGAAACTCAGCAGTTACTCTTTTAAACTTGTTGTGGTGTACAATTTGTTTGTTATAAAAAATGATTGAGTTCTAACATTATTAAACAACACAACCTAAGTACAGCAAAGCTGCAGAATATAAAACAATAGGATGTACCAATTCATTTATACAATTCCAAAGATATAAATTGCTAGTCATCATTACATTTAAGTCTTAATAACTATTACAATAATAACTATTATTGCCCGTGAGCATCTGAGAAATTCTACGTAATTCCTACAGATTCCCCTCCATCATCTTCATTTCTTATGGAAAAGTGAGTATGTTATTTATATATATGTATATATTATTTGGTATGTGTATTTATATATATAAATATATATATTATTGTTTGTTGTATTATTATTTATTTATTGATATAGGTATTAGGTATTTTTACTTAGTTAAAGGTTATTTATTGTCTTTTTTTAATATCTTTGTTTCTTTTCTTTTCTTCTCAAACCCAGATACTAGCACCGCCAACAACATTTCTGTCCCGCCCAATGGTTGACTGGTAGAGAATGCTTTTAGCATTAAGTCCGCCTTTTGTACTATTTTGTGCATTAAAGATTAAATAAATAAATAATAAATACAGAGTATAACTATTATTATTATTGAGTTAACTGATCCCGCACTGAGCAAAGACCATATAAATTGCTTTGTTATTGTAGTGTACCTTGCCCCAAATAAGGATCCTACAAATTTTGTAATCTAAGAAATGGAAGTGCAACGAAATCCTTCCTCCTAGTAATTTTGGCGTCTATATCGCTGTGTTTGGTGAAATGACTGATATTCTTTTTTACCAAGACAATACAGTCGTAAATATATTAGGAAGCCACTGTAAGAATCCCAAATTCCTTAAAAAGCTCTCTGAGTGAGGCTCAGATTTCGTCATCAAGAGTGTTCTTTAAATCCTCCTTAAAACATATTCAAGTCAGCTCAATTGAGATTAAATGTGAACCCCCAGGCATTTACCCTGATGACAATTCCGATTAATTAGAGGACAAAACACAAATTGCGAAACAATAAAATGGGCAGCGAAGCGACTGGCCGACGCGGCTAAATTAAACAACGCCATCTTTCGCCCTAACGGGACATTACTGAATAGCAAATTCGGCACCCAGATAAACTGTTACTGGATTAGGCATATTGTCTCCCTATCAAGGTAAAAATACGAGGATGCACAATTTTGCTAAGATCAATTCTCGGAGTTAATTTTTTGTATTTAATAAAATGTTATCGCGGAGTCAAGTTATTATCTAAGAAAGAGTGATTCATAGGCAAATAGTTTTTTTAATCATGCCATTTTGTTTCAGAGGGGTCACTTGATTTTTTTTGTGGATTCATAAATAAAATAATACACTTACTATATCTACCTAAACAATACTATTTGTAATTATTTACTTGATTAGCATTTTGAGAACTTCTGTTTCTCCCAAAAGTTGAAAAAATCTTTATTTTTTACTAAGTAGCTTTACTCCTTGAGGATCATCTACCAGCGCTTAATCTGTAAGGCAAAGCCTTCAGTACGCTGTAACGATGTAAGGTGGCAAGAAATCGAATACGAAATCTATCCCCTACGCACTATTTGCATACTGCCTCTTGTGCCGGTTTCTTGAAGGGAAAACCAACCTTTAATCAGTGTTGTTTTTAAATACACCCTTTTTGTATGCCCTGTTAGTTTTACTAATTCTATGTGTCATCCATCAGTCTCGCTCGTCTCTATTCAATATGGCCACATGCAAATTGGTGTTGATCGTAGTCTGGATGGCAAATGATTGGGGATGGTCTCCCCCTGTCTGCAGTGATAATGCCGCTTGAATTGCTGATATGGCAATTTCAGTACAAGATCGAGCTATGACTCTGTCGATGGGCCCATCGTTCCTTACGTTCGTATTGTAAAGGTTGGAAGTAAGGACAATTAAATTTTAGGTTTTCATCAGCTTACCTACTGATTTTAGAATATTTATTAGGAACTGGATTCTTACCATGTACCTTTTTGTTTTCCAGTCGCCGGTATCCAAGTCACATGGCAGAAATCCCGTTACTAATAACTATTTTAATGTCAGTGACCATGAAAGTTTAAAACAATTTACTGATTTTAATACGATATTTACCCCCTAATTCTAATGCAATCCTGTCCTGTCACTTTTTAAAAGGTTATTAACGTAAATATTCCTAAAGAAATGCTTATTTAATTGCTTTTAAACATGAAGGAATCCATTCTAAGATTTGCATACTCAATGCTAGTAGAGGATAATCAAAAAATATTTCAAGTAGATGTAAGACTGGCCTGTTGGTGCAATGGCAGCGATCCTGCCTTTGGCACCGGAGGTCGTGGGTTCGATCCCCACCCATGACAAACATTTATGTGACGAACATTTGTGTTTGTTGTGTGTCTGGGTGTTATTATCTATTTAAGTATGTAATAAAAAATATTTAAGTATGTTTATCAGTCTCTGACGCCCATAGTACAAGCTCTGCTTAGTTTGGGGTCAGATGATCTTGATGTAAAATTGTCCCAGATATTTATTTATTTAATTTATTTAAAGCCGAACCTTTTCCCACGAACAGTTCTTTAAAAAGTTTTATAGGGTCGGGAAATTATACACCTAACCTCTAATATTGTAAGCATCTGAGGACCCATGGACCTCACGCTGTAGTCGCAAATGAAAAGATACTTGAAAATTGTTATCATTTATTTTCTAAATAACACTTTTCTCCAAACCTCTCTCGGCGAAGCTCACGTTAACGAATGCGGTGTGACAGAAACACTTGCGTCTGTAATCAAAATGGCGGCGGGTATAAAGTAGTTATTATGCATAACAATATAATCTGGGACACGTGTTAGTTCGCGGCGTGTAATCTCATCTCATGCGAAAGGATCTGCGATGAGTTAGTGGAGGTAGGGAAATGCAAACATGGTGGGCTTCATCATTTCAAATTTGTACATCAGCATAATATTTTTTTTATAAAACATAAGTGACAAACAGCCTTAAGGAACGTGTAGCATCAACAACCGGAGCTGCTGACTCTCTGAGAACATTCTCAGAACTATCTTCAAGAATAATGTTGTTTCAGGTTATCGGTTGAATCTCTTTCTAGGAATTTGAAAAAAAGAAAAAAAAAAGAAAGACAAAACCTTTGAAAAGGAAAAAAGGTATTTACTTAAAAACGAACTAGGTAAATGATGATAAATAAATTCAACTACAAGCAGGTCGATTTTTTCTAGTAGAAACTAGAACTCTTTGTGTAGAAAATAGAGTATTGCTGAATGCTAAAACTAATTATTTGAAACATTTTTGTTAAAATAACACCTTGCGCCTTTTCTCTAAAGATAGCAAGCTTAAGGCGGGTTTACACTCCCCTCGTCGTAACTCTCACTTCATCCGCATAATGGAATACGTAGGAGTTCTAAGTAATCATTCGCTTAAATAGGCAAACAATAGTTGTATGCCATGTTAAGCTTTTGTCATTGAATCATTGAACAAGTACAAATCACTATGTGCGTACGTTATTTGTGGCACTTTAACAGCACTAACCCGCTGAATAATCTCTGCTTCTCAGTCTGGATTTTGATCCCATCAGGTATTTCTTTTACAAAGACGTAGTAGCAGTCGTTTTAGTTTTTGTTAAAAGTGGCCACTTTCAGCAGAAACTAAAAAACAGAATGAAAAGTCGTGGACAGACATTCAATATTTAGAATAATATTTTTTGAGATATTCATTGTCCAGTTTTTAAAAAAAATATCTGATTTGGAAGTTATCAAAATAAATCAATTGGTAGCGCCAGTTGGCGGCTAAAATCGCCTTAGGAAATATACTTCCTCATCAATTTCTCGAGTGGTCGGTAATTTTAGTTTTTGCTCTATGTGGCCACTTTTAGCAAAAACGCCAGCTAAAACTAAACAACAGAATGAAAAGTCGTAGACAGACATTCAATATTCAAAAGAAGTATTTTTTGAGATAAGTATTCATTGTTCAGTTTTTAGAAACAATGTCTAATTTGGAAGTTATAAAAATAAATAAATTGGTGGCGCTAGTTAGCGGCTAAACTCGCCTTAAGAGATAACTTCATAAATCAATTGTAGCTATCACACTCTTTAACCGTAAATGAAGGCAGATCAAGAGCACTACCACTCAAAACTGAGCACTTGACACCAAAGACACACAATACGTGTATGACCTGTAATTGGTGTTTTGGCATGTGCAAAGCTCGTTAGCGAGCGCTGGCTGGCCCAATTATTACTAGTTCGAGTCCCGGGCTAGCAATTAAACTCATCGTTAGTTCCTGAACCTGGAATATGTGAGGTAAGTAGTCTGAAATCTTTAGACTTGAGATTTTGAGTGAACTGTTGGTGGACGACTAACTGAATTATTGATAAGTATGTGATTTGTAATTAAAAGTATGATGCAATTTTTGTTTCTCAGTAAGAATAAAGACTCTAAAACCAAATGGTTGCTTTACAAGAACTCATTAAAATCCCTCATGACTTGTTCAGTCCATTCATTGAGGAAAATTATCTTTCAAATATACAAATACAAATACAAAAATATTTATTCACTTCAAGTTATTTGTTTACAAATTGGTGTTGATTTCCTCTATTAGGTACGGAAGCACCTGTGTTAGAAGAAGCCACTCTTCCTTAGCTAAAACATATTATCATTTAAATAACTTATTAATCACACTTTGCGCAGCAAGTTGCAATTAAAGATTTGACAAAAACTAACAGTTTGTGATTTTATTTTAATTTTAACTAAACAGAAAACGAAACAAAGGAAATAAAAGCATTATTAAGAACAAAAGGATGTGTGTATGTATGTGTAAATGTGCGTGTGTGTGTGAGTAGTGTGTTTGTATAGTGTAATTGAGTGTTGTGTCTGTATGTGTGTGTGTCCAAAACCCAAAGGGGTTTTACAAGCAAACTGAATAAGCCACTTAATCTTAAAAAGCCAGAGTTTTGAGAATTTTTTCAGTCTCATTAAAATCCAGACTTTTCAACCATTTAGTTAGTCCTATTTTACACTCCCTTGCAGACCATGCGTTTAATTTTAAAATTTTATTAATTTTATTGTAAATTTGTGCAGATAAATGTGGGAACTGATACTCAGCGAACCGAGTGCGAACAAATGATTGCGGGGCCACCTTATCTTTCCTTCTTTTATTCTCTTTTTCAGAGCAGTATGCCAAAGATTTATGTTTTTTTAGAATAGTGTGTAGAATGTATAGCTTCCTAACTGTGAGTAAGTCTGCATTTAAATATAAACGGTGCGTAGAAAATCTTCTTTTTTTAAAGTACATTACTTTTAGTAATGATCTTTGAGCACGTTCAGCCTCTAAGAATTTGGTCTTAAGTGCTCCTCCCCATAATGTTATGCAGTAAATGGTAACTGACTGCGCTAATGCTACATATACCTCATTCAATAACTGATTATCAGCAATATGTCCAAGCTCTTTAAAGACCCAAATCAATTTTCGCAATCTCCCTGAGACTAAATCAATGTGATGGTGCCAGTTAAGTCTTTGATCTAACATGACTCCAAGATACTTCGCTGATCTCACTCTATCAATCACAGGACATGTACAGTTTGACTTTTGGCGATCGCACTGATGAATCCTGATTTCATAAGTTTGGTCTGGTTGATATCTGTCACTAGAGAACTCTCTACTTGAGAAGCACATAAAATTTGTTTTGGATGTGTTAAGCGTGAGAAGGTTAGCATTTAGCCATTTAGCTATTTTCGTCAAACCTTGCTCAGCAAGACTCCTCACGGAGCTCCACGAATCACCCGTAAACACCACAGCAGTATCATGTGCGTATGAGAATATATTGGTGTGTGGGATTTCCATATTACAGAGGTCATTGATAGAAATCAAAAACAGTGTTGGTCCCAGCACACTTCCCTGCGGAACGCCGTAGTTCACACTAGCACCTCCGCTAACTGTTTGGTCCAGCTTCACTCTTTGTGACCTACTATTTAGGTAACTCTTTAAGTGTGCTAGAGGAATGCCCCTAAGACCCACACGTTCCAGTTTCTGTTCAAGAATGGGGATGGACACCGTATCGAAGGCCTTTTTTAGATCAAGAAATACGGCCAGACATTTCTTCTTATTATCAAGGCCCTCAGTAACTATAGACGTTAGCGCTGAAATAGCATCTTCAGTAGATCTACCATGGCGAAATCCAAATTGGGAATTCGAGAGGATGCTAAATTAATAGTATTTTTAAGGTAATTTAATAGTATTTTGTTAATAAGTTTCTCTAGTATTTTAGATATTGAAGGCAGAACCGATATTGGTCTATAGTTACTGACGTCTTCCTTATCCCCACTCTTGTAAATTGGTGTTATTAGCGCCTCTTTAAGTGAAGCCGGAAAGATGCCGGTGCTAAAACAGAGGTTGATAAGATGGTTTCATACATATATTCATAATTCAGTCCCCAAAAAAACATAAACATTAATATTTAGATTTAGTTCTAAATAACTAATACCTTTACGATAGCAATAACAATCTTGGGTATGTAAAACTTCTTAAACTGCCACCAAATTTGGTTTGCCGTGTTGAAATTTTAATAATATAAAGGAAAACAAATAGCAAAGATTTACTGTAAATTGTTGATAAATTTCATTTACCAAAACAAAACCAGTTTACCAGTTTGTTTACTAGAAAAACGGCACTTAACGCTTTACGCAGCTGAATTCAAATGGGTTTCAGCGCTGTGCTACATCACATGTAACAAACTCGTAGGTTTATGACTCTTTTAACAAAATTCAAAGCATAAAGGAAGCCGGATTTGATTTAATTGTGCCATTTAGCACATTTTAATAAAATACAAATACAAATAAACTTTATTGTGAATCACAGGTATATTTAGCACACTTAATGTGTGCACTGTGCAGTCAAGTCAGCGTCCCAAAAATAAATATCGTGTACTGTTTTTGTGCCTTGGTGTTAGGCAAGTATGTGTTTACCATAAAATGTTAATCAGTTTCTTATACCTATTTGTACAGATCCTGATCGGAGATACAGAAAATCGCAACATTACTTTATCTCACTAGAAGGCAAAAAGACAACCGGCTTAGCTCTATTCCAGTTTATCTGCAGATTGACATAGATCGACGCTGTTTTAAATAATTCCTTACTTATTAAATTTCAGTCTCAGAAGCTTTCAGTTTTCAGATGCCTAATGATTGCTTTGAATTTCAATTTTACATTTTATTGGCGGAAAGTGGAAAGTTTTTCAGTTGTAAATAGAAATCTTTTGAAATTCTCGTTTAGGTAACACAAAAGTCTGAAGTTTATTACACTTTATAATAAATAACTTACTCGTAACATTGAATAAACACAGATAAAGTCAAACCCAATAATTTTGCGTAAAATGTGGTACACGTACAGATTGATTCACACACACATTTGTACAACAACTAATAACCACTTAGGCCAGCACGCAGATACTTAAAAACATGTTATTAAACCTTATTTTCAGATGTACAACGTTGCAGTTTTCAATAAATATATTAATATTGGCATGAAAGCCGACGATTTAACGCAACGGAACAATGAGCTGAGAATCAACCCAGACCAACGAAATAGATATAACTTCCCAGTGAAGTTGCTAACGAAAAACTATAGCCAACTTTTCTGAAAGTTTTAACGAGTCACATAAAACTCAAGTTAGTTTGCCACGTGTTTGAGTGGTTTGATATCATATTATTATTGTTATCTTGAATGAGAAATTATTTATCGTTTTTGTTTCTAAGCTTCTAACTTACCTTTCCGATTGCAGCAGTTTGGCAATCATTATTATTCTTACTAATAAGACCCATTTAACTTGTGACTAGGGGTCAAATCACAGTTAATTTACTCAAACCAATCTTGAAAAGTCTAGTTTTGATGATTTGACTTTATTTCCTTAATGATTTAGAATTTTAAGTACACAACCCAGACCCAACGTCCCCATCGCCTATCGCTGAGTGAGGTTCTCTTTATTTATGGACATTAGGACCCTGCTTTCTGGTGGGCTTTATTGTTTATTTTTTTGTTGTCTATTTTTGTATTTTTTGTTTGTCACTATGACAGTTTAACGATGTCTATTAATATATTAATGCTTTTTCTTCTTCTTCCAAAGTCGCTAAAAAGACGAGGGCATAGGCTTCATCTTGACGAGTTCTTGTCACCCATCTTAGACCACGTCTGTTTTTGATTGATTGTAATCAAGATCAAGCCCACCGAATTAATTAATATTGTAACCGGTTAAGCTTGTCAAATTCGATAGAACGCGCCCCAATTGTTTTTTTAGTTAATTTAGATGTGGCATGTGTACTTTTGCGAACAAACGACGCGTGCTCCTAGATTCGAGTCCAACCGGCTACTAATCGAAAAATTCCAGTAGCATGTTCATATGTATTGCAGTAATATTCAAAAATATTCGTGCGTGAATGCGGTGAAAGAGCGCGTCATTTCAGCTTAGACAAGCTCTACTACCCTACGATAATATGACGTCACAACGCCGTAGCCCATAAAAAACTCCTACGAACGCCTAAGCGCAAGGGACTAAAACTTCTGTCATACTTCACCGATACCTTATTTTATTTTATTAATATATCGAAGGACTCCTTCGAGGCCAAGAGGTAGAGCTCCGTAAAGTCTGAGTCATGTGTTTGTGTGTTTTTCGATTTCTGCAGAACATAGCCCGGGTATGTGATCACCACCGCATAAGGCAAGCGTGTGGTGATTAAGCCAATAATAATCAATTATAGCGATGACTTAGTCAATGACGGTGACCTTTGCCCAGTATTGGTTCAGTATATAGGCTACTTTACTTTACAAAGTAAATTACTTCTATTAAGTTTACCAACATTTATTGGACTTACGTTTTTCTTTCGCCATGACAACCGCGTCTCCAATAGGACCGTCACAGTAACAGCTTTTGTTTAAAACTGCGCGTCAAACGAACGCGGGCGTGAAGCGCAGAATTTCACGCACCAACTATTCTCCGACGCACATTTGTAGCTAAGAAATTCCGCCTTAAATTCCCATTCCGTTAACAAAATGTAAACAGAAAGTTGCTACTGGGGCTGAGCGTTTACGCGGGGTAATGGGAATTTTGCACAGAGTTAAGCACTGTGCAGATTGGGCGCTGCGGGAATACGTCATTAAGTCTGGAAGTATATCAATAAATCCTGAAGACGCTATGTGTGGTACATTTTCTGTGACACGGAAATGTCACTGTGGTAATTCTTCACACTGTGGAATGTGCATCGTTTTGTGGATTGACAAACGATTACCAATGTTCAGACAAACACGCTAGGGTTGATAGTGCTATTCTGTGAGAGACCATCTAGATCAGACTTCTTAGAGGCACGTGAAGGCACCTTAAGCAATGAGCCCCGGCTGTCGCTAGGCCACTCGGTAAGCCTAGTTGAAGGCTGTGAGCAGGCTCGATAACAGCTGACAAAACTTTTTTGATGTCTAACTTAGTAATCTGATAAGAAGATGCTTTGTTTGTGTACAAATACAGCTATTATCTGCAGTTATCATAGTTTTGTGAAATAAACTTAAACCCAATTTAAAATTGACTGTCTTGATACAAAGGCGTGAAAATTACGCATGTATGACTAACGATGTTCTGGCAAAATTTACTTGAAGCCAAAACCTTTACTGGTGTTCATTTAAAAAAATATGTTTTTTTCAAGAAGCAACTACCAACTGAAAGATACAATACACAAATACGCTCAATCTAAACGCTGCTTTACCGCAGTATCTGTCCCCTTATTTCGAAACGCGAATATTCTAATTAATTTGCCTTTACTAGGCAGAGTTGAGTGGCAAAGTAATATTTATTGCGGGAACGTAGCAGGCCAGTTTTCAGTCCCTGTTTTATGCTCTGCGGAGATAGCAAGAACCAGTTTAATATTTCGCTTTGCCTTTTAAGTCTGAAAGGTCAAGCTAATTAACTGAGAAAACTAACTTGGCGGTTATTATTTTTAGAACGGTTATTGGGGCTCGCTCGCTGATGTTATAAAATGTTACGCAAGAATAAGATTTAACGGTCTGCTAAGAACAGTGTCTAGTTATCAGTTTCAGACGTTGTTAGTGGAGTCTTTTTATTTAGGGTCAAAGAGTTAAGTAACAACAGAAGCCCTTTTTTAAATTAAAAATGGGATTGCGTTTGACCTCAGCAGTCTCGTCCAGAAAATGCCTAGTCACTATGGCCTTGAAGATACCAAGGTCGTAATCATCCGGACACAGGGAGAGCGTTCCACGCAGAAAACCGTTTTGTGCGGATTACTGGAGAGACGCCAGGGGCTTCAAGTCCACATGGAATTGAAGCCCTTGGCGTCTAGTGGTCTGGTGGTAGAAAGTAAGTACTCTTATTCTAAAATGACTATATAGTCACTTCAGACGAATTGTGTAATTTTGTTACTTGGTTCTGTAATTTTACCGCTTTTTTTTTGATTTAGCTTTTTCATAACTGCAGGTGTCTACTAGACTATTAATACAACCAAATTCCTCGCGTACAGATTGCCCAGCGATATATTGGTGTGTATTTAAAGCACCCAATAAATCCTTAGAACAAAACGATAGTATCTAAATAATGCAGCAGGCCTCATAACATACTGTGTTACAAATAAGGGTAAGTACCTACTAAGTGTTATCATTACCAAATTGTCGGCCCCACTAACGTTATTTAAGTGACCAAATTTCGCAAGCAAAGTGAGAATGTTTCTTACTGCCATAATGTCGGCAGAAGTACCCCAAAATATACGACTTGGCGCTGGACCATCCGTGTTCACAACCAAGTGGTAGAAGAGTCTTCTATCTGTTTTTCCTCATCACTGGCTCTTAAGGCGATTTTAGCCGCCAACTAGTGCCATCAATTGATTTATTTTTACAACTTTCAAATTAGACATTGTTTTTAAAAACTGAACAATGAGTATCTCAAAAAACACTTCTTTTAAATATTGAACGTCAAGTTTTTAAAACAATGTCTAATTTGAAAGTTATTATACATCAATTAAGTTAAGTTATACATTAAGGTTATGAATGATATTCACTATCATAGTATTATTTAATTTATGTTTATTTTTATTCAGTATATATTTGCTAGTGATATTTTTTACTACTTGTCAGAATTACTTTTTATAAGTCTATTTGAATGAAGATATTATTTAATTTACTTCATCGATTCTTTACTTTATCAATTTGCTGTTTTTTTGCGATTGAAAAAGTATTTCTGCAAGTTCAATAAAATAGTTGTTACTTCGGTAACCCAGTAAAATTACAAATGTGGTATGTGATCAATATGACCGATACAAATAAAACAATAAAAGAAATATGTAGATAGTTTAAATGAGTTATAATTACTAAGTTAAAAGACTAATTATTAACTACGCTTTAAATACTAGACTAGACTACGAGAATGTCATATAAGTTAGATAGTTAACCAACAGTTCCAGCCATGTTCAAGCACCTAAGAACAATGGCCAAATAGAATAAAACAAAACTACTTTCTGACGATGTTAATTAAAGTTATCTTATTATGGCGCGTGGACAAAAACGCTTTGATCGGGGTCGGACAGGCCGGGTCACGGAGTTTTCAACTGGCTTACCACACAATATGAATATACAGAAGGTACTGTCCGCAACAATAGTGACTGAACACTATAGCAGTAATTTACCTTGTAATTACTACCAGAACTCGAACAAAGGTGTGTTGGGCGACTTTCGTTGCTAAGCGTGTTGGGTAAGGCCCGGAATCTAAAGGGGTAAATTATCAGGTTAACAAAATTGATAATATTCTGAGCATGTCCTTGTTTTGTGTTCACAAACCTGTATTCAGCATGTATACTGACTAAACTTATATGCCTTATTTATCCAATGATGGATAGTGGAATTAATAAGAGAAGCAAATCAATGGTAAGGGGAAAAATCTATACGAGTAGCTCCATTTGGACAGCATATTATGATTTTGATTGCGTAGATTGTGTGTTGTTACCGTGGAATAAAGGTTTTTCGTGCTCTTGAAATAAGCAGTCGAATCAGAAAAACAATTAGGTACAATGATGACTGATTTTATGACCAGAATAAATCAGGTTATATAAATAGGCATTCAATGGAACTCGTACCGAATAATGGCCCCTCTGTATTTTGTTATTTAGATATTTCATCGTTTAACTTTGCACATATTGTTAGGGGCATTGTTAATAAGTGCTGGCCGTTGTCGGCTCTAATGCAGATTAGCTGTACCCACATAGTTTTGTTCAAAGTGAAAATTCTATGTAATTTTGATATATAAAAAGAAAAAAAATATGAAACCCAGAAAATATGTCTCCTAGTGACACAGGTGCTTCAGTACTTAACAAATAGAATCTGGTAGGTTTATTTGCCAGAATTATAGTGACATCTTTTTTTCATTTAGAACCGACGTTAAAAACAATTTGCAATGGTTTATTAGGAAATATAGTGTTCATATTCATGCACTAAATACTAAACTTAGGCAATACATTTTTTTATACAAAATATTACAACGCATATTTACAGAAAATATACTAGCCTCAAGCTCAAAGTGGAAATAACAACCACAACCAATAAATGTAATAAAGACAAGCCAATTTTCAAATCAACATCTCTGGCGGGCAAACGTCTCCGAGAAAGAAGATGGGTAATTTAAAACCTAATTACTTCCCTCAGGGAAAATGTAAATACGAGTCGAGTAAAGTTAGTTTTCATTAAGACGTAAACCGGAGTTCCAAGTCGGGCAGGAAATTGAGCAATTTTGGCGTTATGTCGCGTGCCAGAGCGTGCCCATTCGCTCTTTAGTACAACAAAAGAAAATTAAGCGCTTGGTAGCTAGGAACCTGTGGCACGACTACTTAATAGTTAATAACGTATCAGATAAATTACATCAATACAAAAATTATGATGCCCACGGCTACTTTTTACCACCGCACCGCTCGCCACCGACAGGGCGGGCGTTCATCCTCACACTCTGAATCCGCAATGGTCTCGTACAGTTCGGTTTCAGAGATGTTTCCTTCCAAGGACGCTTAAATTGTGGAATGAACTCCCTGCCGAGGTTTTCCCGATGAGTTAAAGTATGGAGTTCTTCAAGAGGATTTTGAAAAGGTTTTTGCAGGGTCGACAACGCGCGAGTGATACCCCTGGTGTTGCACGTGTCCAGGCTGCGGTAACCGCTTACCATCAGGTGGTCCGCATGCTTGATTGTCACGGAAGTGGTGTGAAAAAAAATGTGCTGTCATGTGTCAGGCATATATTGCCGGGCAATGCCGGGGCTCTTTCGAAATAGATGTCAGTACGTACCCCGAGTTGTAATTTAAATTTACATTATCGTTCGCGTAAAAAAATGTATTGGGATTCGAAAATGTCATGTCATGTCATGTCAAATCCCAATACATTTTTTAACGCGAACGATAATGTAAATTTGAAGTGGCAACTCGTGGTAGACGTTTACAGTAGTCAGTACCTACAGTACGTCATCGCGTCAGTTGAACCGTAAGATTCGCATACAAATGCTCTACGCGGCTGTTGGCAATCAACTGCCAAATGGGTGTTCCATGTCCCGGCAGCTGGTAGGTAGTTTTTACGCGCAAGTTCGTGAAGTGACAGGGGCCTACCTGTGGTATAATCAGATTAATATAATGATTTGCTATCTACGTTCTACGGCAAGGCATAGGAGTCTTGCGGCGGCTTTCTTGGGTATTTTCATCACTGAAGATTGTCGCTTTAACAATGAAGTCATAGATGGTTCCGGTAAGATTTGAAATCGGGACCATAAAGGGTTGTACGAGTTGCACAAAGAGATTCAAATGACGTTAGGTGGCGCTGACTCGATGTCATACAAATTGGCGTTCACGTGCTCGCAAACGCGAAGGTGAAGTGCCTAACTCTATGAATGATGCTCTCAGTTACTTCAGTATCGATTACATTATACTCGTATAACTCAAACAAATGTACTGTTTTACATCAATTACTGTGTTTTATAAGATAC
Source organism: Udea olivalis (assembly GCA_947369235.1). Lineage (NCBI taxonomy): Eukaryota > Metazoa > Arthropoda > Insecta > Lepidoptera > Crambidae > Udea > Udea olivalis. The sequence continues at coordinate 1,115,740 of OX376354.1, read as the reverse complement.
CCATACCCATGCTTAAGTGTAACAAGTTTATCACAGTAAATTCGTAAATGCAAGTACCACAGGTACTTAAATCCCTTAATTTTTAAACTAGGCCAGCATGTCATTGATACAGGGTGGACGGTTGTAATGAATGACGTCGTTCATTTAATTGTGGCTACTAATTGTGGCTTATTGCCTCTAACGGGCTGATTATGCTAATGCGGTCGCTTCAATAGTACGTACTTATGGATATTGTAGTGACGATTTCACTACTTATTTTAATTTAAAAAAAGATATTGTGATGATGTTTGTATGTTAAAAAGAAAATAAATAATTTAAAAAAAAACAAAAAAAGAAGATATTTTTTTGGAGATTTTTTGGGGTTAAACTAATAATATATTTTTTATCAATAATTCCAATTCAGTTTATTTCTATTTATCTTCATAGTTTTCTACACCTGATGTTTGTGTGGATGAAATTGCTCTCTAGCAAAAAGGCTGCCTAAATTACACCAAAAAGAGTGTCTGTCACAAAATTATGTTTTTTTTATTATTTGTGCATTAAAATTTATGAAAAATACTAGTGTCACACGATAAAATGGGCCACAGCGACCTCTTACTAACAAGTGCACTGATTGCCTCCGAAATAAACAAAATAATTGATTAAAAAATTAATTTTCAGGAGCATTTTAGTAATACAATGGCCAAAACAGCAGAGCAGACCAAAACACAATTCACCAACAAAGCTACTAACAACTCTTCCTCTCAATCATGTTAGTCTGCAGCAAAAAAACGCCGGCAAAAAAACCTATAAATCGCAAATTTTCATACATAATTCAGAGCGCAAAGGATTTATTCGGTAGGGAACGCAACGGTAACACAAATACTAGCAATTACTTTAAGTAATTAATTGACTGTTCAGCTGAATCGTAACATCAGCATACTTTTTGCTTAATGAAGCGAGCGGCGAGTGGGACTCTGATTAGGGAAGTAGGGTTGCCTGTTTGTCTAAAGTAAAAAGGAGCCCCCAAAGAGCATCATCGTCCTTTATACTCGTATTTCTTTTCCTAGCCTTTAATGTATGGGTAAACGGATACCATGGACTGCGCAAAGAACGAACATCTCCGTCCTCAATCAACTCAAACTGGAACAGCGACAACTCCTCTCCGCGGTTAGCTTGCATATAACCCTTCTGTACTTTGAATTTTTATTTCAGTACTTAGAGAAGTTGCTCGTGATTGGCAAGCTGGAGGATAAAAGACCGCGACCACGAAGCCTGAAAAGATGCACAGACTACATCACTAACACGCTGGAGGTCACCAGGTGGAGGAAGCGAAATGCTCCATCACGCAGAAGATCGAATCCGTTGGAGAGCACATATTGCACGAATCCTTCGCGAGAGTCTGGGGATGAGCCCTCGGTGAATAGTTAGGGGTAAGATGCTATACCGAGGGAATTCGCAGTTTACCATAAGGTACTTTCAGGTATGTTCTGAAGAAGGCACCCCTAGGTGTAACCAGGAAAGTGCAATCTGGTAATGAGCGCGTCTCGGCCGCTGTTTTCCTCCACTTTAGCGGAAAAATAAAGATAATTTGCCCAATTTGCTGACACCCGGGCCAATGTAGCCGTTCCGGCGCGCTTTGATACTCGATTGGTACCACATGTTTTTCCTTAAGGATGGCTTATCTTTTGTATTTCTAATTAATATGTTTCCTGTCAAACCCTAAGATTAACTTTTATTCTATAAAGTGAGCTGTTTGTTGTTGAGTAGCTGCTACATCTTTAACATCCGATGAAAAACACACACAACGATACTTATCTAGATCACTATGCTGATGTGTAGAAATGGGTAAGAAATACGATTGTAATTACAAAGAAACACCTAAAAATGAGCTGGGTGGCATTTAACTCAACGACCTCCGTTACGGTTTTAATAACTGAGGCTTATTGAAAACTATTCCATACTTCCAAAATACAAAAAGTTAGTTACCGCCAGCGATTCAAGTATTTCAAACCATTGGCTTAAGTTGTGTATTATCTTTAGTGAGTGTGAACTCACTATCTAAAACTTTTACTCGTAGACTATTGAGAACTGAAAAAGTTACAATTAACCGTCTATTAAAAAGAAAAGGACACATGAAAAAGGGTCCTCAAAACTACTCTAAAGAAAATCAAACCTGACAAAGGTAGCGGAACATTGGTCACATAGAGTGTAACAAATGGTTGTGTAATACTCCAAGGTAATAACATTCACAACGCCAAACTGGCACTTCACAGTCCCAGCAAAACACAGGTCATTAAAACCCAACAACCATTCCCGGTAATTAGCCCACTCAGAAGCTAATTTAGCCACGATATAAATTGGAGAGGCAACCACGGAGTCGGACAGACGCACGATGGCATGAAATGAACAAGGCTGCGTCCTCACCGATGACAACTAGACGCGGCAACAAATATACCCCTGTTAAACCAGCCAGGTTGTGGGACAAGTCAGAAAATCGTGAGATTGAGAGCTATTTTCATTACAATCATGATACAACAATCTACTATGCAATGCTCCAAAGTTTAGCTAATCTTGATAATTTATTGAAAATGGTTGCCAAATAAAAGTTGTAGCTATTCTTAGATTTTGATTATGATAAAAAACTGCCCGCCCACCAAAAAGAATTGGCAGACATTGGCCAACCATGTGGTTTATACTTTGGCTTGCTCCGTCTTGCAGAGCACTGCAAGACGGAGAAAGTTTGCGGAGATTTCGATTTCACTATACCAAATAGAAGAAAGAGACTAAATGTGAAGACAGCCAGGTGTGACGATAACTATACCACCTTCAGACACAAAAGCCTTTGTGTGTCTCACATGAGTTTTCGTAACATAAGCGGCGATCGTTGCGTTCCGAAATTTGCATGCCATTTTTGTGTTCATTTTAAATCGCTATAGGCGCTGTACGCAAAATCCTATGCAAAAACGTCAAAGTGGTTTACGCGGACGCTTGCGGCTGTTATCAGTGAACTCGTGGTACTGAGATGAACTCTAAAAGCCTTTGAATACTTTGACAAAAACATTGAAACGTCACCTAAACTCAGCAAAAAAAGATGGCCGCTCTCAGCTCGCTCCTTACTTCAATGAGACCGCAGGCTCCACCTGCAAGCATCCCGCGGTCACGGCGAAGTTTTAGGGTTAAGCTGCATTCGTTAGTAGAATTATTGTTTCGCCTCAAACGAAACCCTGTTCATAATTAAAACTGAAGGATAACTTCAAAGAGCTCAGCAACATTCCGAAATGAATATACTCGTAACTTGACGTCGTTTCGATTTTTTATTCTTGTATGCAATTAATTTAAGCAGAGGAAACTACAGTTTTGATTGCTCTACAGTTTGTAAAGAAAACCATAGTTTTGAATGATCAATTAAGTAAAAGTAAAGTAGAAAATATCTCTATTCATATAGACTTATAAAAAGTACTTATAGACATGTCATGAACAAAAAAAAAATGTAGCAAAAATATACTGAATAAAAATAAACTTAAAACAATTTACTATAACAGTTATTTTATAAAATAATACTATAACAGTTCATATCATAATTAAATATAATGTGACTCTACCACAGGTTCGGAGGTTGTTTCCGATCGAGAAGACTCCGGCAAGAAACTCGATGGTTACTCTTTTCAATCTTGTTTTTATACACAAAAATGGAATTGACAGAGTAAAGTCATAACAAAAAAGTGTGCAGAGGAGCAGATTATACCTGAGATGACCACAAATTCTGATCATTTAAGAAATCCTCAACACTATAATAACCCCGCTTCATTAACTTAGCTTTAATTTGTGACTTAAACTTGTGAAGAGGCAGTTCAACAAGAGTTTGCCGAATCTTATTAAAATATTTTACACATTGACCAACAAATGATTTCCCTACCTTAAGCAGTCTTAGACTGGGAGTTACGAGCTTGTTTTTATTTCTGGTATTGAGTTTATGAACATCACTGTTTTTCTTGAAGAGATGCAAGTTTTTACGGACATATACTACATTATCATAAATAAATTGAGAGTCCACAGTTAAAATATCTATCTCTTTGAATACTTCACGAAGCGAGTCGCGTGGTCTAAGGTTGTAAATGGAGCGGATGGCTCTTTTTTGAAGAACAAAGATGGTGTTGAGATCCGCTGCCGAGCCCCACAACTGTAGACCATACGACATAACACTGTGAAAATAACTGAAGTACACTAATCTTGCTGTTGCGATATCAGTCAGGAGCCCTATTTTTCTAACAGCATAAGCTGCCGAACTAAGTCTTCCTGCCAGGGCAGAAATATGCGGACCCTACTGTAACTTGGAATCGAGAGTAATTCCCAGAAATACAGTGGAATTCGCAATCTCTGATGGCTCGTTATTCATGTTTATAATGGTATCGACCTGTCTTACATTGGGCATAGAAAATTTGATACATTTAGTCTTCTTAGCATTAAGCAGTAAATTGTTACTCGTGAACCAATGCAGTACCTTAGAAAGAGTATTATTTACGTCGTCAAGCGCTTTGTTACTTCTATCTACGTTAAAAATTAGAGAAGTGCCATCAGCAAATAATACAATCCCACATAGGTCTTTGACAAAATAAGGCAGGTCATTTATATAGATCAAAAACAGCAGAGGACCCAATATTGATCCCTGGGGCACGCCCATACGTATGGTGGCACCGGATGAGTTCGTACCATTGATACTCACTTTTTGTATTCTATCAGTGAGGTAAGATTAACACCGTAATGCCTCAGCTTAATCAGTAGGATTTCATGATCTACGCAGTCAAATGCTTTTGATAAATCACAAAAAACTCCTATTGCATCTTGCTTGCCTTCCCACGCATCAAATATGTGTTTGATGAGCGCAACACCTGCATCGGTCGTATTCCTATTTTTAGTGAATCTAAATTGATTACTATGTAATAATTTATTCAAAGCAAAGTGAGAATGTAATTGATTCAATATTATTTTTTCAAAAATTTTACTTATAGCTGGTAGAATAGAAATAGGTCTATAATTGGATGGGTCACTTTTCTCACCTGACTTATAAAGGGGTATGACTTTACTAAATCTCTTTAAATTAGGGAACTGACCCTTGTCTACACAGTTATTAAAAAGTAACGCTAAACTAGGGGAGATGGTATCTATGACTGATTTAAGTATATCAACAGAAATACCCCATATATCCTACGTTTTTTTATGTTAAGTTCTTTAAACGATTTGAGGATGGTATGAGGAGATATATGATCAAAGCAAAAACTAGTGGCGCACTCATTAACACTTGATGTGAGGAGATAACTAGCTAGCAGTGAATTAGAATTTAGTTTACTGGTAGTAATAAAAGGTATCTCAGAGAAAAATGATTCAAATGTATTAGCTATATCAACGTCAGACTTAATAATATTATCTTTAATTTTAAGTGAGAAAGAGTTATTGCGTGGTATGGACTTACAAGGTTCTTTGTTTATAATGTTCCAAGTCGCTTTGATTTTGTTTTTTGCTTGTTTTATTTTGTCTCGCAAAAACATGGACTTGGCAACATTGCAAGATTTTTTAAATATCTTAGAGTAAGATTTAACATAGTCTACTAGTTTGGGACTATGAAAGATACAAATGTTTCAACATGGTAAGTAAAGTAACACGAAAATGTATTTACGTGGAATTTGTATGTAGACTACGATGTTGGCGACAAAATTAAATATTAAATTTCCATAATTTCAAGTATAATTTAATTTTATATTAATAAATATAAATACATAAATAAATAAAGCTGACCCGGCAAACTTCGTACCTTTTTTTTTATTAATTGATATATAAAGCCCGAGCGCGAAGCCCGAGTCATCATCAATACTACATAGACGGAAAGCTGCTGCAGCGTGTTTCCGAGGTCAGGGATTTAGGTGTGCGCTTCACTGCTGATGTTAATTTTAGGGTCCATATTTTGAACGTTTGCAAGAAAGCTTACCGGAATTTAGGGATGGTACTACGTTTAGCTAACCAATTTACTAATATAGGTTCTCTAAAAGCACTATATGAAGCACTAGTAAAAAGTCATTTGGAGTTCAATGCGGTTGTTTGGTCACCGCCTAAAGCTAAATATAAATTAATGCTCGAACGTATACAAAACAAATTTGTAAGATTCATCTATTTAAAAATGTATGGTGTTTACCCAGGTTATCCGCTATTGTATCCTACACTATTTATATTAGGCATGGTCGGCTATTATGAAATTGAAGTAAAGAGGGATGTAGCTGTCGCCACGTATTTATTCAAAGTACTTCGTGGTAAAATACATAACCCTAGTGTTTTGGAGCTGCTTCAGCTGTGTGTCCCTGATGAATACGTGGGGCGGCGGCGGAGGCCGAGGCTGCTGGCGGTGCCGCGCGCGCGCACCAACCTCTTACAACGCGCGCCCCTGACGCGTGCCCTGCGGGCGCTCAATACGTTGGCACAACAGACTGACCTATTTAACTGTAGACTGAACGAATTCACAAGAGTGGCTTATTGCATGTGTACCTATAGTGTAAGTGAATAATGATAAGAATATGTAACTGTTCTGCTCTTATTGATGCATTTAATTTGTCAACTTTTAATCTTAATGTAACTACACTATTGCATTAGGTATTATCCTGTAATGATAGTTGTATGTGGTAAATAAATAAATAAATAATAAAATAAATAAATAATAAAATAAATAAATAATAAAATAAATAAATAATAAAATAAATAAATAATAAAATAAATAAATATTTTTTACATATCCTATTCCGGACGAAGATCCAAAAACACAAGAATCATGATAATTGGTCCAGCAATTCTTGTTACGAGTGGTGTAATTCACACGACTTTGATTTATATATTTAGATACTGATGATGTTTATTTGATTTCAATGCCAAGGCATTAAGCTTGGCATTGACTTGAAAGTCGTATAGTTACGGACTGAATTACTAATGACCGAAATGTTTTGTGAGTGATCATCGCTTTGACAGTGTAGCTACAAAGCTTTCCACTAAATATGTGTTCGAAATCATCCATCATTGGAAACTGACTGATGCTTTGCCTGTCCTAATTTATAAAAAAACTATCTATAATTACTATGTAGTATACTTTAAGCACTGATTTTTAGTTTTATGGGTTTGCGTGGCATTGTCACGAATGTCGTCAACTCAAAACATTGTAAAGGCATTTATGACTTTACGAGCGTATCATTACTTTTCCTATTGCAGACAACCGCGGTTTATATTTACGGGAAGATTGGGCTGTCATCTTTAATAATCGTAAATTATGGGTTTGTTTGCCATTTCGTTTATGGGTTGTTATGGCGTGAGGGGGGACGTGTGTTCGGATATGCTGTTAAATTTACTGCTTTCAGTTTTGGATGGAATAAAGATGATAGCTTTGGCCTCCATGGACAATGTTACCGGTTTTGTATTTGGAGACGTAGACATTTTTACTGGTTGTTATTATTTTGTGTATTTCTTATAGCTTTATTTCGTAATCACTAGCTATATTTTCCAGTAGCATGGCTCACGGGGTATTCATTGCAAAACGGAAGGCCAGCATTCATCTTAAAAAAATCCTTTGCTTAATTGTCACTACGGATATCGAAAAGGTATGATAAACATTATTTTCTGGCTTAGGTTGTTTTTTTTTCAGAGTTATTATCAGTTCAATTAATAAGTACAATTCACGCAGTCTTATATAATCTAAGCGGTTTTATATCTTTTCATCTTACTTAATTTTTATCAAACTTCTTCATCAATTGATAATTCTACGTAAACTATTAGTAATTGATGAAGAATTTTGATATTATAGAAGTACTGTATACTATTTTTATTGTTGGTAATTTATTCACCCGGATTCGACTGTGATATTTTAAAACAGGGGTATAACGCCCGACTCACGATAATTTTCATCTTTTTCACGTATCTGCGAGTATACTCATGAAATTGTTACCTTGGGCTGGTTTTCACACGAAATTAAATTTTTATTTTTGCTTTAAAAGCCAGAAAACGCTTTAACAGCCTATTTTATTTCATGAAAGCTGAATTCCACATTTTCATCGCACGTTTCAGTAATTTTTCAATTACGATCGTAGAAAATAATATTCAGATGTAAATTAAAATGAACATCGGTTTTGAATAACAGTAAAATCAACTGCAGTTGAGTAAATTTAAGAGAATTCTTTTCAAATAATCTGTGACAATAACATTTATTTAAACAATGTGGTTTGGTTGAGTTATGGTTATTGGAAATAAGTTTACGATAACTATATGTTAATATTTTGAAAGTATGGTAATGATATAATGAAAGTTTATAAATTCCTCAAAAAAATATATATTGTAAAGGGTATTTAATTTATTTATTATTTATTTATTTATTTACCACATACAACTATCATTACAGGATAATACCTAATGCAATAGTGTAGTTATATTAAGATTAAAAGTTGACAAATTAATAAATGTTTGAGATTCGTTAATATAGAACTAAAATTAATATAGAAAAAAAAAGAACTAAATGTGGCTATAATTGCCCTGCTGATACACACAACAACATGGTCTAGGGATATATAAAACTTTTTTTAAATAACTTAAAAAGTACTGGCCTTACAAAAAAACTATTAATGACATTATTAAAAAAAAACATAATCAAGTTCCTTTTTTAAATTCAAATTTGTATATTAAATGTTTTGTTTTAAGATGAAATTCGCATTCATTGAATTTCTTCCAAAGAAGTAAATCTTCACAAACTTCTAACTTGATTAAAACTATATAAATTTCTATAAATCTTTTTCAAACGCATCTCCGGTGTTCATTTAATCATGCCACGTAGACACTTGACCAGGAACGAAATGTTAAGAGCAGTGGGCATGCTTCAAGCTGGCGCTACCCAAATTGCGGTTTCTGAAGCCATGAGGACCAGTCAGAGCATTATATCCGGGCTTTGGTCACGTTATCGTATCACGGGGGAAAGGGGTGGAACGGCACCGAGGACCTCAACGCATTACAACACATGTACAGGACCGATTCATAGTAAATGCTGCACGAAGTCAACCAAATGTAACGGCGTTGCAATTGGTTCAAAGGCTACAGAGAGATTATGGTTCGCTGGTAAGCGGTCAAACTTTGAGAAGAGGATTCCATGAAGTCAACCTACGTGCTTGTAGGCCACTTCGGGTACCATCGCTAAGGAGAGGCAATCGAGGAAGAAGATTACAATGGGCTATTGCACACGAAAACTGGAACCATTCTCAATGGTCACTTGTGCTTTTCACTGATGAATCCAGGTTTGGATTTCCTCCTGATTCGCGAAGAGAACGTACGCGTTTGGAGAGAACCTGGACGTTGAAATCGACTGCAGCAACCACAACAAGTTCATGCATATCAAGGTTATGGTTTGGGCAGGAATTCGTCTCGGCGGTAGAACGGACCTCGTTTGGAAACAAGGCAATATGACTGCTCCAAAATACCGAGATGAGGTGCTAGAGCCTGTAATCTTGCCCCACAGACAGCAAATGGGACAAAATTTCTAGCTAATGCACGACAATGCCCGTCCACATACGGCGCGTATCGTTACAAGTTGGTTACAACAGCGTGATATCCAAGCTTTAGACTGGCCTGCACAATCCCCTGACTTAAATCCTATTGAGCATGCCTGGGATATGCTTCAGAAGATATTGTGCATGTAAACCAGCTATTCTTGCATCTTAGCAGGACTTGGGACTGTATTCCACAACAGGATATTGACACCCGTTTTGAGTATGCAGAACCGCTGCAGATGTGTCAGGACTCAGGAGAGTCTTAGGTGGATCCACGGATTATTAATTTTAAGTTTTCATTTTTATAAAAAAAATTGTTGTTTTGTTCAGGTTTTGATGTTTCAAAAACAAGATAAGATTGATATTTTGTCTGAGTTTTTCCTCTTCTTCTAAGTTTATTTTTAAATTTAACTTTATCTAAAAATTTATTTATCAAATTAAATAGGCTATTAAACAAGGTTTATTTTAATGTGTAGGTGTCTTAACAAAAAGTTAATAGAATTTTAGTTATTTAGGTTTAATTGAAATATCCCTAGACCATGTTGATGTAAAAAGTAAAGTAAAAAATATCTTTATTCATATAGACTTATAAAAAGTACTTATGACAAGTCATATACAAAAAAAATTGTAGCAAAAATAAACTGAATAAAAATAAACTTACATAAAATAATACTATGATAGTTAATATCATAATTAAATATAATTTGACTCTACCACCTCTACTGATGTGTGTATTTACAAGTAATACATCTGCCCTAGGTCGGTGTCCCGCGGTAGAGAGCCCAGAATGCCGGCGACATTACCTCGCTGTATCGCTAGGCTGATTCTCTGGCCGCGGTGAGCACCGGCTCTCCGGTCTCCCGTCGAGTCGATGAGGCGTGTCGCTAAAACTTTAAATAGCGAGTGCGCCTCTGGGCCCCATGGGCCTATTGTTTCAACCCCGAACGGCGCGAATATACATATTGCACTGGCCGCAGAACCTGCAGCCCCTGCACTTTGTGAAACATGGGAGGGTGCTAGTGTGTCAACGCATGTTGCGTCCCACACCAGTGGCCTCCCATGCTTCCAGGGCACGAGCGTCATGCCGTCAGGTCTCTTGCCATCGTCCCGGAACGACCCTGGTGGTTCCAGTATTGCTGGAACTCCAACCGTGGCAAAGGCCCTTCGGATGATGTCGTTAAGGGCCGCGTGGCGGGTTAGGCGGCCAGCGCTTTGGTGGCAGGATAGCCCATGGAGGCCCATGCAATCGACTTCGACTCCGCAAGGGCACCGGTGGGGCACGGTCATAGCGCACCCCAGGTGCAGTCCGACAGCCGTACTAAAGGATATGTCATCCATCAGGGTGCCAGTGCAAGTCGATGGATGTGCCTGCAGCCAATAACCTGACTCACGTTCCGAGACGGCATGGAGGCGAGCTCGTTCCGCTTGCATAACGGCTCATCCCATTGTCTCTGGACTGACGGGTCTTTCGGTAGATCTTCGCTCGGACAGGCCAGTCTCCATGCCTGCTTGTTGTATTGAAAGTTTTGTATTGTTTGATGCATTTTAAGAAGTGCTTTTTATAGGCCTATTTAAATAAAGATTTTGCGACTTTTACGATAAAAAGAAAAAATAAGTACTTATACAAACTAAACTAGTGAAAAAAGGCTATTGAAGTCTAAATTAAAATTTTTAATTCGACGGAACCTAATATGAAGTGTGTAATAAACCTCTCTTTTGATTTTTTTTAATACGAAGAAACATAAAATCGTACTAGATAAATATATATTTGACTGGCCTGTTGGCGCAATGGCAGCGATCCTGCCTTTCGTAGATTCGATCCCCACCCATGACAAACATTTATGTGACGAACATTTGTGTTTGTTGTGTGTCTGGGTGTTATTATCTATTTAAGTATGTATTAAGAAGTATTTAAGTATGTTTATCAGTCTCTGACGCCCATAGCACAAGCTCTGCTTAGTTTGGGGTCAGATGATCTTGGTGTGAATTAAATAATAAATAAATGATAAATATTTCGGAAAATACAAATGTTCGTCACACAAATATTTGTCATGTGTGGGGATCGAACCCACAACCTCCGGCGCTAAAGGCAGGATCGCTGCCATTGCGCCAACAATTGTCACAGATATTTATTTATTTATTTATTTACATGAATTCATATTTATTTATAGCACATCTCATTTCCCGCCATGCTTCCAATCTACGCAAAAAGTAATGATTACCTCGAGATTGGACCGTCCCATCCCTTTATCCTGTAATCCTCAGATTAAACTTCCACGGGCTTAGCACCAACCCAACCAGTTCGTGTTCGTTACAGCAATGTCAAAACGTAATCTAGCCGCTGTCACTTGCAAATGAGAGTGCATCAGTCCTTTATGAACACCAACCTTTATTTGCCAGCACACAACTCAAATCTCACCCTTGAAATCGTATGGCCAAGGTTCAGTTTATCAAATGGAGTTGTAAGGTTAACTTTGCGTATTAAGATAGGACTTGTTCGGCGTACAGTAGGAACAATATAAAAGTATGTTAATTGGGACTCCTCTGACTAGGGATAATTGACTCGTAGCAATGCTAGACAAAGCAACGTTGTCGCCTCACAATGCAAATGCAGGTTCTTGTAGATATGCAACGCTATTAGGCAGGAATGGCGATGAAATATGCGTTTAGTTAACATTAAACTTCTGTGGAGTATTTTTAAGAGAAAAAGCGTTGGACCTTATTAGGATAGCGAATACTAGTTTGTTTGTCGTTGGTGTTTCTTGTATTTTTTTCACAATTATCCAAAGGAGCGCGAAATGTATTTTTTAATTCCAAAAATGTCCAAACGACCACTTTTGAATAATTATCTATAGGAATATTTGTTTGTTTGTAATGAAAGGGCTCCGAAACTACTGGACCGATCTTAAAAAATATTTCACCAATATAAAGCTACCTTATCAGGGCTATTATTAAGCTACTCAGGCTTTTTTTTTACTAATTTTAGCTAGCGAACAACTAGTAGTATATAAAAAAGTGATTCCTATTTCATACAATACTTACTTATAATTCGACTTAAGACAATTTTCTATAACTCCAAATACTCACATATTTGGAGTTATAGAAAATTGTCTTAAGTCGAATTATGTATTTAGCGCCACTGTCTGCAAATGCGTAGCTGTCTATGCAGCAACATAATTATCTATACTAATTTTATAAAGAGGTAAGCGTTTTTGAGTTTTAGTATTGGTCATAATACGCCTTCTGTATGCTTGATTGCTGCTTACATACAAAACGACGGAACTCCGTCCGACGGAACTGCAGCGTCATTACATGCATTTTGTATGTAAACTGCAAGTGGACGTACAATGACGGGCACCTAAGCGTTGCAGATTCACTTCATGGACAGTAAAGCTAACTTTTTGTATTTCTTAAGCGACCGCTTAGGGTTTCTTTCAGTCCATGAGTAAAGGGTTTTGTATCCCTCAAGCGGCCGCTAAGGTAACTTTCAGTCCATGGCTAAAGTTCACCATAACTCCGAGTGTCTGACCGCAGCCTGAACGCGGCGTACATACGCGATAGCCCGCGCGTTCTTGCGGTCGCTTTGTAAAAGAGTTTTGTAAAGTAAACCTATACTATGGTTGAAATACAACATAAATTTGACCATATTTAATAAAGGCTATAGCTAGAAAATTTAGGTACACCATCATCAGGGAGGAGCCCGTGGCTTAAGTGACGGCAGCGGATCGGCAACGATCCGATGCTAAGCAACGCCAGTCAGGTCGGGTTATGGATGGTTGACCATCCCGACCGTAATTAAGTTATGTGTTTTTCGTTCATCTCCGTGCTTCGGATGGCACCTTAAACAGTTGGTCCCGGCTGACGTCGCGAGATATCAGTCGTAAAGCCTAGTCAGAGGCCTAAAAAGATAACATCTGACGGTTAGGTTTATCACTGGCCTTACATTCACTTCTCCAACAATCCGCACTGAGCCCGCGTGTTGGAGTATGGCTCGTACCACCTCATAGTTGGGGTGAGGCCTGTGCCCAGCAGTGGGACGTATAAGGCTGTATTTGCTTGCTTTTGCACACCATCATCACATCAGCCTTAAGGTAGCTTGTATCCATCATAAGTCTACTACTACATCTTCTTGAGAAGTAGAACAAACTAATGGATTAACCAGCGGGATGTTCGCGGAGGTTCTTTTGCAGAAACATGTATACGACATAAAATGTTTACTGTATGGCCGATTGATGCCTATTGCCTACGTAAAAAATTACGAAACTCAGTCAAGAGATTGCAATACATTTGTGTGTTAGTTGTAGGTAACTGCAATGAACATTATCAGATACGTGTATTCGTATATAGACGTAACGTTTTTATTTGTCAAACTATCTCTAAGGTAAACTTTCAGTTCATGGCTAAAGTTTACAATAACTCGCGAGTGTTTGACCGCAGCCTGTACGTGTACCACGAGTTGCCACTTTAAATTTACGTTAGAGTTCGTCACGTTATGTCATGTCAAGTCCCAATTCAATTTTTTTACGCGAACGATAACGTACATTTAATTGGGCAACTCGTGGTAGACGTACTAAACGCGGTGTGTGAAATCAATGCCGCGCGTTCTTGCGGTCGCTTTGTAGCGTTACGGAGTTCTGCAAGGCAAACGTTTGATAGTAGCTAGGAATGTTGATGCTATGACCATGAGATCATTTTTAACTGTAAAAATCGATCGGATTCCTGAAAAAAATTATCAGTTGTTCACAATTACAATAAATGACACAGTTTAACGTTAGCATTACTTTTTAAAGGACGCGGAAATACATTTATTAAATATCTGCCCTTATAAGTTCCTGTACGGTTCATTTGAATGTTTTTATTTATTCACCAATTATAGAGTCTTTAGTGATGGTTTTGTTGCGTTACTTTGGTTTGCCAACTCCCTATATTGTTATAAGATTTTGAAAACGGATAGCTTTGAAACAAAATCAATTTCTAGGTTTGAAAATGATTTTGTCCGAAGTTCATGTAGAATTTAAATGTACAGATATAGCTGAGAGGGAGCTGTGATATTTTCACTATTCATAGTACCATTTTAGCATTGCTTACTCAGAAATAGTTATCTGGATAAAGCTTCACAGTCACCCCACTACTCGGAGCTTGCTAGCCGCTGCCCGCCAAGGCAATATCGCTAAAAGCTCACGCATAACGCGGTCGGGTTAGCGAACAATCCAGTGCTTGTACGCTTTTAGTAACAAACGTTAACTGAACAACACTTTGCGCTGCAAGCATACTTCATGGTAGTTTTTACTATAGATATTTTCAGTAAGTGGGCCATAAATAAAATCAATATAGAGGACATCAAGCATAGCTGCTATAACTTAAACTTAAATACAAAATCTGTTTCTTACACAGAGCAAACAAGCCTCCGTCGCCGAGTGGTTTCGGCCTGAAACCCGGGGGTGCCGGGTTCATTCCCCATCGGCCCAAGTGTGTTTTCGGATTTTTCGGAACATAGCCCGGGCTTGTGATCACCAACTCGCATTTGGCAAGCGTGGTGATTAAGCCAATACCCATCAAATTTTACCGATGACTTTATTTCAATGATGGAGGCCTTTGCCCAGCTGTGTGACAGTACTCGTATACAGGCTAATTACTTTATGACTTTACTGTTTTTCCTGAATATTTTTGTTGGTTTTTTAAACCAAAATGAAATTTTGTTCGTCTCTTATTCAATGGTTTACCCAGAATATTGAACTTTAAATAGTATAATTATATGAATTTAATATACAGGACATAAGAACGTTAGGATTTAGAAAAAAATCGTTTATCGTGGTTCTTGAATGATAACTCAAAGCCTCCCCTATTGAAACAAAAAGAAATAACTTTGGAAGTTAAACGAAATTCTTATTAAAACACCGCAAGGCAAGCGGCCCTGTATTCACCTGGGAATCGAACTCGCTCAAAGGGAACTTCCGAAATTCCTATTCTGACTCGAAAACAATTCATAAGATAAATTATTAAAAAATTGTTTTCATCGCCCCGTGTTTAAACTTTTAAGGCACGTTTTCTTGTTAGGCTGGGGCATGGGAGCAGCGTAGCGAACTGGGTTTTGACGCACCTCCGAAATATATTTTGACTTAGACGGATATCATATAAGTTTAGTTATGCTTTTGGTTGTTCTTACTGTTTTCATCAAACTAAAACGTTCGTCTGGGGATAAGAAGCTAAATTAGTATAAAAAGCTATTATATATTTTTACTAAGGGAGAAAAACATCGACACACATACACAACCATTTAAAATATTGACTCAATCAAACAGCAATGCTCTAAAACAGTTCCAACAGCTTGACGAAGGAACGATTCGTTTACTAAGTATGTCAGTAGTAATCGTTTTTTATTCATTTAGCTCAGTCAATGCCAGGCAGTTAGCCTTTGTTAATGTTTTTTTCATAGTAATTAATCTATTTTTTTCTCATATTTAAACTTTTTTTCTCTATACCTATACGTTACGTTTAAGTTGTTGGTGAACACCTTGAAAGCCGCTCAAACGCAACTCTCCGCTGCTTCACGATCACGGAGCTACACGCGTTTTCTCGTTAGAGGGCGCAGGCGGGGACATCAAAGTGAATTAGTGAATGTTGTCTGGGGGCGTCCGCGCGCTTTGAAGTCCGAAGAGCGGGAGCGTGCTACAGTGTGATGAGTCTTATTTTCATATCAACCTCTTTGCATAACGTGCTTTAGGATATGCTCGCCTTTTCGTTGCGTAGTTTTTTATACTGTGGCTACAGAAAAAAGTTTTATGATAAACTTCGAAATATTAAGTACCTACTAGCTTTTCGCCCGCGGCTTCGCTCGCGTGAACTTAATTTTTATGACTATGATTTTTTCAATCTTACGATAAGTACTTGTTTTTTACAAAATCCCGTCTTAGTTAGCACCTACGTCCTAAAAACAAACAAACTATCAACCCCAAAAACAACCCTTTAAAAGTCGTATTTTTGCAAATTTTTAAGGGTAACATTTTTACAAACTGTATATCTAATCAACAGCCTAAACTATAAGTTTTATGCTTCTAGTTCTGAAAGTGACAATACTTTCATAAAACCTTTCATCCACATTTTTTACCCTTTACAATACTTTTTTCCAATTAAAAAGTAGCCTATGTCCTTTTTTAGGTTTTAGACTATCTGTGTACCAAATTTCATATAAATCGGTTCAGTTGTTTTGCGTGAAAGCGAAACAGACAGACAGAATTACTTTCGCATTTATAATATTGGTATGGAATTTCTGAAACGTTTAAATGGCCCTGTGCGCGGGGCTTGAAGTTTAGGGGATTCTGGGTTAATTAATAGGTGAGGCATATGATATCGGTAAAATAAAATAAGACATTAACACCTAGACCATGAGTACTTCATATTTGAAGCTTAGGTACAAACTTTAGATCACGATTATTTATCGGGATTGAACTCACGTGCCCTTTGCAATAAGCAGGACAACTAACCAATATGGAAACGGCCAAACAGCTAGCCACGTAAATCTTTTCTTTTGTTAAGCGGCGAACCAAATTAACTTTCTCCACTTTATTTAAATACAGCAAGTTAAACAACACGTTAAATTGTGACAATAAACTGTAAGGTTATGACCTGCTTAAGGTCAGTCTTTCTGTTTTAAATGCATGAATGTAATATGAGATAGTTAAAAGCAGCCTAGAGCATGTCTTCCAAAAGAGTTCAGTAGAGCGATTCTGAAACAACTTATTTCTTATTTCACTGGGATGACAAAAAACGTTATTTGAAAACATAATTTCATAATTTGCAACCATAAAACGCTAAAAACATGGCAACGCAGATAACAACACAGGCTCACCCATAGATTTCCAAAGCAACTAGATGCTCGAGATTTGCACCCACAGGAATTCCCAGATCATCCGTCTACACAAAACATCACTTAACTGCGTTTATTTGACGATCCAGTTTTAAGTTCAGTAAGTCGCCAAATCGGCGTTAGTGAGTTTTATTCGATTTTCTAATTGAAGACCCCAAGATACCTACGAAGTGAATTAATCAGAATAACTCAAATCCGGAAGCACCATTTCTTAGCATGCAGCCAGAAATCACTACTGGACGTGTACGTCTGAAATTCCGCACAGGTAAAACTTATTTCTGGCGAAACAGTTCCCTGTTCTGACCTAGTTTTTGCCGAAATCCTTCATTTCGTTGCCGTTCCCGTTATCTCAATCGTGCCTACAAAAGGTCAGATCTTCCTTCTTTTAATAGTTCCCCCGGAAGGGTAGCACCGAAAAATTCCCTCTACGTTTTGAGCGGCGCAGATAACGCAGCGCTCTTTCGCTCTATATGCAAATGGGTGCGTAGCGTTTTTGTGAAATACGGGAAGGGCCTCACCGTGAACAGTCATAGGTTTGAATACACATTGTGTTTATGTTTTATCAGCAGAAGAGATAAACTCACATAATAATGATTCTGCTTTCATGAGCTTGCTTTAAAAATCAGGATCACTCAGACCCAGCACAACTTAGTATCTTCAACCAATATTAGAGTTAGAGTGAAAATCAAACTCGCGGGCCGCTGCCTTTTCTGTCTTTCACAGCAGCGCGTGGAACCACTGTGCTGATAGGGTCTCCAAATTAATGAAGAAAGAGATTAGAGTAATCCTAAATATGAATTTTTCGTGTCAATATTGTTTCTTATGTAGCGCGAAAAAACCTTGGCTGCAAAAACAAAATATCATACACCTACGTGATTCCCTATTAACACACTTACTTATTATGTGCCAGGTTACAGGTGGTGGTGTTCTAATACTTGATAAAAACTCATTGTTAAGAATATAGGCATAATTTCCACCTCCTTTTTTGGAGTCTATCGTCATTTCGATCCAAAAACCTATGAGATTCCAAAACAAAAATCTTCTATCACAAGATAAAGCCCCTCTATATTAAACCAAGCCAACAAAGCGAGGGTCATTCCAAGAATACACAAACCCCGGTTCACCAGCCGAGTAAACAAGTAAACCTCCATATTAACACCACCTTGAGGTAATAATCTTCCTTCCTTAAGACTCCGCTTGAGCTGAACCAATTCGGATGTCGTCCTTTTCTCTAACCGCTGTGCTTCAAGGTTATCCACTTAATATATTCTGACTGCTTATCATAATTATTGAACAAATATACAAGACTGCAACATTCACAATTTTTGAGCATGAACCTTTGTTTTTCTTGGACTCTGTGCTATTGCGATTGCCAAATAAAGTTTAAGTATCTCTTCTACACAAAGATAGAAACTAGAAAAATTCGACCTGATCCTAGGGACTCAAGTGGGGGAAAATGATCAGTTATGTTTTTGAAAACCACTTCAGTTTTATTTTTTCGTATTTTTTTGCGCCAGACAACACACTTTCCATCAGGTGGAGTGAGGTGATGACCTCACATAATAATGGTATCAAAGTAGTCCCTAGGGGACTCACGCGGGATACGAACCCGCGACCTTCCAAATTCCGGGTGGCTGCTCTTCCAACTGAGCTACCGAGGCCAGTAACAGACCCGGCGAATTTATCTAGTGTATTTTACGTTGTAAGACTTGTAAGCCAACGTTGTTTCATCAATGTTATAGGCATGCGCCTTTAACACCCGTAAGAAATATTTTTGCAAATATTTGACTTTCGATTAAGAAGATACTAGCTATAGGATAAGTGAATTTATAGTTTCAGCATTTAACAATACAATTTTTCTACACAAAGATAGAAACTAGAAAAATTCGACCTGATCCTTGGGACTCAAGCGGGGGAAAATGATTACTAATGATTTTGAAAACAACTTCACTTTTTTTTTTTTGCGCCAGACAAAACAACTCTTGTAATGGTCTCGAAGTAGGGATTCATATCCCTGTGTTATGAGGTACCATACAAGGAAATCGACGGGTCCTACGTAGACTAATGCAACCGACAAAATGGCGAAAATCGTTTTTTTGCTTAAACAGCCCTAAAATAACTTTATATTTTCATATCCCGAAACAAAAAAAATAAATATCAGTTAATTTCGAAGATACAAACATGAATCCTGGTGCAAGTAATGCTGTTTTAAGCCAAACGACTGTCAACCTTGGTGTAAGTGCTTTGCACCAGTGTAGGTAGTCGCGAGCCGCGCGGCGCGCGAATGCAAGTGACCTTTGCATTAGTACGCGCGCGGCGACGTTACCGGGTGCACGCGCGACACTAGTACAACTACTAAAAGTGTTTAATTGTTGTAAAAGTATTCGTTTTTGTTTCTATTTTATTTGTGACTGATATATTCAAGAATGAAGCGGTCACGGGGTCAATTAATGATAAGTTTATTAGAAAATAAACGCAGCCAATCAAACACACCCGAAAATTACGACGGTAAGAATCAATGTAATATTTGGAGTACTGTAATTATATCTTTTTCTTTTATTTAATTGATCACAACTATTTTTTAAATCATATTATGTACATTTTTATAATATTCTCACTTATACCAGTAGACAATGTTCGCATTATTGTTGATTATACCCGTGTATTGAGATTTAAGTGTTAATCTGTCATTATTATTGTTATTTTTAATTAAATTCTTCAAATTATGTTTTGTTATTATTATTTTTATATTTCAGAACCGTCTTCAGTTCGAAAACAAAGTCCATGTAAAGAAATGGATTTAAATTTGAATATGTCTCGAAATCCGAAACCAACCGATTTGAACGATAAATTGAATTTTTCGCATTATAATTCAACAGTCAAGCCAGGTATGATTCTTTTTAGAAATGTGAAATGTTTTTATTTTTAATGTTTGTATCCTATTTTGACCAACTTTACTCTTATATCAGCATACGTGGATTCATATATATTTTTAATTTCCTGCTATTGTAACATAACTAACGTAAATAGTTTTTTAAACTACTAATTTGGTTACTCATACTGTAAATAGGATTGAATAAAAACATATAATTCACTTTTTATAACGAGCAGGTACATTTTATTCGCAATTAAGTTTATTTTTAATATTTCCTTTTAGGCTCCCCTCTACCTCTGAGTGCGGCATTGGTAGCTGAAGAGATGTCATTCATCAATCAAGTTATCGACTTCAGCAATCCAGATGACATATTCGATGTAACGCCATCGGTAGAAAATTTGTATAGAAATTTATCAAACATTCCATCAGATTCCGATAGTTGTACTAGCTGTTCTAACGTCCAGACAGTAACTGCGATTGTGCATAATGTACAAGAAAAAGAGCCGCAGCTTTTACCTACGCCTATTTCTGAGTTGATTGTATCTGACCCGAGTTACTTTGCTCAAGATGAAATTGAGTGCATAACACCAATGCCATCACCATCAGTTTCTTTTTCATTAACCGGTCCACAACCTGAACGTGAGATTGATATTTTTTCACACATCGATTCCGATTACACTGATACACCGTTAAGTAGTCCAGCAAGCTTAAAGAAGAAAAGCCAAAAGAAGAAAGACAAAGGCAGATTGCGAGAGAGATTCCAAAACAAGTGGTTAGATAATAAACGAAAGTACAATTTGAACAGAGGCTTAGAATATATGAGTCGGACTGGTAAAAATCATGAAAAAAAAGAAATGAAAGCTGCTTGCAAATGCCCCAGGAATTGTTCTGAAAAAATAGAAGAGACTGCAAGATATCAGACATTTAAAAACTTCTGGGAGCTAGGTGATCACACTCGACAGTGGGATTTTATTACTAAATATGTTTCGAAGCTAGAAAAGAAGAGGGTAGTTACAGAAAATTCTCAAAGAAAATGCACTCTGCGGTATTCAATTCCGGTATCAGAAGGCAGTAGTAACATTAAAACAGTTTATGTCTGTAAGACTATGTTCTTGAACACATTGTCCATAAGTTATAATTTTGTAAAAACGGCACTGGACAAATTCGATCAAGGTTTTGGGGTAGTAGCAGAAGATCGTAGGGGAAAACATACAAACCACCCGATAAAGATACCTCAAACTGCTAAAGAAAGTGTGTGTTCTCATGTAAATATGTTCCAACCCGTAGAGTCTCACTATACCAGAAAGGAAACGAGTAAAATTTACCTGGACGGGTCATTGAGTTTTTTTCAAATGTTTATTTTTTACAAAGAATGGTGTGATAAAGAAGAGATTCCCCAAAATTGCAGAGTTGAAACGTTGCGACAGTATAGAGACATTGTTAATAAAAATTTCAACCTCTCGTTTCATATACCGAAAAAGGATAAATGCGAGTTTTGTCACGCATTTGAAAACTTACAAAATCCTACTGACAAACAAAAATCAAAACACGATTGGCATCTAGCCGAAAAAGATAAAGCTCGGCAGTTGAAAGAAATAGATAAACAATTATCAAAGGACGATAAAACTGTAGTGGCTGTTACTTTCGACTTGCAAAAAACACAAAACTTACCACATGGAAACGTTAGTACTTTTTACTACAAAAGAAAATTACATTTTCACAACTTCACTCCATTTGATATGGCTGATCTGCAAGGATATTGTTATTGTTGGGATGAACAGACTGCAAAAAAAGGAGCAAATGAAATAGCCAGCTGTATTTATGATTTCATATGTATGAAGGTAAAGGAAGGAGTTAAATCTTTTATATTCTGGTCGGACAATTGTGGAGGGCAGAATAGAAACCGAATTGTTTTTCTTATGTATATGTACTGCTCTTGGAAATTTAACGTGTATATTACTCATAGATTTCTTGTTGTTGGTCACACCCAAAACGAGGGTGACAGCATTCACTCTGTGATTGAAAGAAAAACTAGAAATGTTTTGATTTATACCCCAGATCAATGGACTTTGGCTTTCAAAATGGCAACGGCTAATGCAAAACCATACATTGTAAAAGAAATTACTCAATCTCTTGTCTTTGATTTTAAATCTTGCCTTGCTTCTTTTGATAATTGGAAAAAAAATTCAACCGGGGAAATTGTCATGTGGAGTAAAATTTGCGAAGTTAATGTTCAAGCCAAAGATTTATTCTTCATTAATTATAAAAATGCTTTTGAGGAAAGCGCCTACAAAACTATACAATGTCTGAAAAGTAACACACGGACCAGTATACAAAACTTGATTAAAAAATTTGATGGCTTATGTGTAGCTTATAGTAGTTTATTACCTATAGATAAAAATAAGTTCAAAGATCTACAAGATCTATGCAAATCCAACGTGATTCCTGAACGATACCATTCTTACTACAATAACTTGAAAGCTATCTCAAAAAATACTACTGGGGATGTATCTGACTGAATTATTTTATTTAACTGTGCAATCCTTACTCTTTAATTTTGAATGTGATACTTAATTTAGCTACCATTAGATAAGATATTTTATTTTGATAAGTCTGAAAGACTGAAGTATTCAGTGAATAAGTATTAAACTAGTGATTACTAATAATACAGGCAATGTGCACTCGTAGGTATGTAAAGAAATACTTTATTTTTTAGGTTTTGATTATTATGGAAATTTAATTTGTTGATTGTTTTTTAAACTACTGTGACTAAATAAATTCCTCACGTGAGAGTAAAGAAGATATTTGTTTTTTGTTTTTGGTGGAAAAGCCATTGAATTTTATTTTAATTCAGAATAAAGCGTTATATTTGATTATTAAATACATATGTTTTATTTAACCATAAATTTAGTTAAATCTTTTAACAGAGCACTACAGGTGTAACTGGTACATGTGAATTGCACTACTTTGTAAATTGACGCAAGTGACAAAATTTGGTAAAAAATAACTTAAATAAAATAAGCTTCAGTAGCTCACCAATATTCACAAAAAAAACATGTTAGCAATTGTGATATTTTTCTATTTCCCTTAATTTTCAAAAAACCTGAAACACTGTAAACTGGTACAAGTGGTCACTTACACTGGTTTACGTGTTAAAACACTTTAAGGAAACCATATACGTAAATGCAAGTGAAGCTAATTTCTAAACTACAAAAAAATATAAAAAAATAAGTATGCAGTCTTTGTTTAAACATGTTCAGGTATAACATATCCAAATTTAAAAAAAAAATGTTGAACTATGATAAAGTTACAACCGTTTGAATCTTTAAAACGCTCTCCTGTAAAGTTGTGTTTTTGCACTTGCATTAGTCTACGTAGGACCCGTCGAAATAAGCCAGGAGGGTCTCCCAGCTCACCCAGACCCGAGTCAATTTAGAAAAGATCGTTTCCTGAATTGACCCGTGCGGGGATCGAACCCGGTACACTACGGAAATCGAGGCGAGCAACCGTGCCACAGTGCACTACGCCAATCGTGTCGTCGAACCCGTCGTACAGCTTTACTTTTTTACTTACAGGTTGTGTAAAAGAAATAGCTTACTAGAAATATGACCGTCCGAGCTAAGACTATGTATCCAAGTACTAGTGGTATGTTTTTATTTGTACCTGGATTATTTATAAGTACTTGTTTTGTTGTATCAGCTGATTTAGATTTGGGGGTATATTACTTGTATATTAATTTTGGATCTTCATTTTACTAAATTGATTGATACTGAGACTGTTCTGAGGTTTTTTTAAAACGTCGCACTGTTACATAACCTACATAAGAACTGTTTTATGCAAGCGTCTATATTTACCAGGGACACAATTCCCTTTATATCAACAATTTTATATTTCTTCCCGCACTCAGCAGCTTGCTGCCAAATGCTATTAAGGCTTTGCGAGTCGATGCGAACAGCTTTTGTTACTTTCTTGGCGTGGTCACCGTAAACAGAACAGTTTTCACCATATTGTAAGTGGAGCATGCTGCATAAGGCTGCGGCTTTTTAGAGAGCGATCGTATTGTTTAAGGCTGTCATACAATTTACTTAACACGTTGATATGACTGTTGATGTTCATATTTATGTTATTGAGGAAGTGAAATTACAGCTCCAAAAGGCTTCACAAGTAACATTATAATGTGCATCATTTCTTACTACTGAAATAACAGTTACATTTTTTATATTTTAATCTTAGTGTTTTCTGTAAAAGAACTCGTAAACACTTCAGTCCTGAGAATCAGTGGATTAATTCAATTTATGAGCAATTATTTATTTATTTATTTATTTACTTGCGTTCCAAAATGTTACATGAAGATGGTATATTTTAAATTATTGATACAATTTTGGACCCTGTTGGGCACAGCGATTTGGTGGAGAAAATGACGCCATTCACTCATGAGACATGAATTTAATTTTACCATTAATGCTTTATTGTGAAATTAATATTTCCTTATCAGTTGAATATAACTTAATTACATTATCAAGAAACTACCCTTTTTACCCCTGCTGAAATAAGGTTTCCATTGATAGAATCTGATTATCGTTACAAATTGATCCATTCAATAAATGCAACTTGCTAACAAATAAAGGCCACCACAGTCTATAATAAAATTGTAGACCACCTATGGTTTTAGCTTGTTACAAATATCCCTTTCTATCCTATGTAAAGTAATAAAAACTAAAAAAAACATATTTTGCAAATCTTCTAGATTTCGGGAATTCCATTTTTTTATAAGTTTAAACATAATTAACGCTTGTAACTGACCACAGCCTTAAAAATATGTCACAACATAAAATTAAAAGAAACTAGCAAAAGGTTTTCTCAAAATTGCTAGAAATGTAAATAAGATAAACGAACATTTTCATTTTAACTTAACGACACGGTAGTGTAGCATAGTGTGGGCCAAGTCTGTAAGTGACGATGTATAGGTTATTTTCTTGTTCATTCTTCTTTATTCAGACGACCTCGTTGGCACTCGTTTGAGAAAACTCTTTCACTTCAAATTTGTATAGTTATACAGTTTATATTTCTAGAGGCTAACTCCACGTAGATGAAAGATCACATTTTATTACCTACTTATTAAAATTATATTAAGACGTCTATCAGATTATTGGGTGATACTTCCAGTAAAATGAAAATGTCTTCAAAATATTATTTTGTTTAGGTATAAGTGTAGAAAAATATCTGTTCACTAGCTGCTGCCCGCCACTTCGTCCGCTTGGTTATGAAGATAATGCAAGTTTCATACAAACTATCAACCCCAAAAACACACCTTTAGGGGTCGAATTGCGGAAAACCCCGTCTTGGTGAGCACTCCCATCCTAAAAAGAACTCTCATGTATTTGAAACTCCTAGCACTTGTAGTTTCTGAGGTTTCATAATGAATGAGAAACATTTCGTTTTTATGTAATATATTGATTCTTATGATTTTATTAATTCCTCGCAATTAATTTAGTTTTTAATTTTTTGGCTTCCTGGCTGGTGTCCCATGTATTGGATTACATTTTGTAAACCTGAATGTAAGATTGAATATACAAATAGTGTCAGACATTGTGCGAGCTCTGCTTAAGGCAGCTTAAAGGCTTATCTTAGCTGTTTAGGGTGATAAATGTTCAGTTAGAAAATATAAGTAGTTGATTCAGATCGATGTAGTATTGTTGATTTAGTAATAACCTGCCAACAATACCTATAAAACGTAAAGTGACAGCACTAGAAAAAACCTCATTTACAATTATTCATTCCCGCGTCGGTCGCAGGACGCTCCTTAAACTTAGACTGTACCTACCTAATTTGAAAACTAGAGTGAAACTGCAATAAATACTTTAATCCATTAAATTTATATTTTTCCGTCCCACACCGCCCTCCATCTATCTAGATCTATCCTGTCCCATTGTGACAGTACATGCGCATAAATACAGCGCATAGATCCTGCAGGACGCCTGTACTCGGTTATAGAGATAGTGTCCCGGAGCGGAGTTGCGGGACGGCCGGCCGCCCGCCCAGAATGCAAATGTCAGGTTGTGGGACGAGGGAGAAAATGAGGGCGGTCTGAGAAATGTGTCCATTACGTACCAGTTAAAAAAAAAGATATTTATTAGGCTATTTGGGAATCAATGTAGAGAGTATACTAATATGCCATCGGGAATTGATGAAGTTTTTACGTGATTTTCTATGCAATATTGTAATAAAGACAAGACAAAACTTGTCTTACCAGAAATGACGCACGACACTATGTTTTTATTGCGTTATTTTTTTTTTCATGTAGCCAATACCCCTCCATTGTAGCGATGACTAAATTTCAATGATGGAGGCTTTTGCCCAGCTTTGGGACACAGTCAAAGTTAAATCACTTTGCATTTCTTTACTTGATGTGTGCGTGAATGCCGTGGCGAAGTGCGTCATTTCAGATAAAACAAACTCGACTATCATTTGATTCCCAGCAAAAAGTACCTAGTTAAAAAAAAAATTGGTCATAATATCGTTCAAGATGTGCACAACGCTTCCTCGTCTAAAGTAACTAATTGAGAAGAACAGACCTACAAATGAAAATTTAAATAAAAATTACTTACAAATACGTAACGTAGTATTTTGGTCCTCATGAAAAATACTAAGGTCACTCAATGAACAATAGATAAGCTGCAGCCTATGTATGTTTAATCAGAAATTACAAATCACAATTTATTTTTTTAGATTAATTCGCATATAACTTGTAACTTGGGCCTCCTACAACCGCAGGCAAGCCAGCGTACGCTCAGGCTCCGCAAGTCTTCATTTCTCTTCTTTATGCTTTGTAAACAATATCTCTACCTCGTCCACAACTCGTGTTTGAATAAAAATCTAGTAAACTGCCCTCTCAGGGCACTTCTATTTTGTTAGGCACTATCAGAACTAGCTGTTCCATTTCTAACCCTATCTCTTTGTGAATAATAATGTAAATAAAACTGCGCTGTCCAATTTTGTCCACGCTCACGGATTCAGAGCAATCTCAAAAGTTTTTGGTCCGCTGACCTTCGTAAGTTGTTTTTTGTCCTTCGAAAAGTTGTCTTTATTTTGTGTTTGTAAGCCGTGTTGTGGCAGAAGTCTTTGATATTTAGCAAATAGCATTACTTAAAACTTTCTACTTCAATTTATTTCGCTTTGAGTACCGTCTCGCGGATATTCATTATTGTACAAAATAAGATACAGTCAAGGTCAAAGCTGTCATAACAGTTGATCTTCGCTCGTAGAAGTTTTTTTGATTGCCAATTTGAAAAAATCTGCTCATTTTCTCCAAGCTAAATATGTTTTCAAAGGTGGACAAGCTAAAAAAATTTCTTAAACGCCGCTGATTGTTCGTATCATTTCATTTCCTTTCTTGTTATAAAATATTCACTAGAAATACACAGTTGCCATAATTACAGAAAAACAAACATTTATTCAACGTACACTTTACGTAATAATTACGACATTCATGGACGAGTAAGATTAATTAACAATTGTTTTTTGCCATTAACATAATATCGTTTATACAGGAAACAAGATAGCATTCTTAAGGTACTTCATAATTGAAATGCGAAAGCATTTTTGGGTAAAAGACAAAAACCGCGAGAGTTTACTTCAGAGGTATATTAATTATCTGTAATCTGGCTAATTGTAAATAATACAAAATGGTCAATCACCTACACGGTTGGCCGTTTGAATTTAAATCAATACAGTTACAAACAGTACCCTAATGGCGTTAATTAACAAACAAATTAATTGAAATAAAACTAAGTAATTGAACATCCCCAATAACAAACGTTTGATCAAATTAATTAAGAACGAGAGAGAACTACGCCGTCCTACGGAATTCACTAATTAATTTAAACATTCATGCTTCATTATCGAACTCTTCAATTAAAACTGCCTTTTAATTTGTTACCTTATTTATTTATCCTTTCACAATCGTACCGAATGCAAATATAGGACTTTGGTTGCGAAAATGGAGTACGCGGCAGCGTATCAAGCCAAGTTTGGGGTTTTTAAAAAGCAAGTATTATCATGAAGTGAATATACCAATAAATTCCTGCCTATCCGGGAAATTGAACATAGATCTCTTTTTATGGGTGTTACAGATTTTACTATCAAATGAATATTTTTAAATAGACCTAAAATTCAAATTTTTAAACCCTGTTTTTGTTTCGAATAGAATTCGAAACTTACTACAATATGTGACTACAGGAATACAATCTAGGAAACGTAAGTGAAGCCTTAAAAAAACATACATGCCATCGCGCCTTTTTCCCTACGGGGTAGCCAGAGACCACATTTTTCCACTTGCTATGGTCCTGACACACATCTTGCGCTTCTTTTACTCTCATTATTCCTTTCATACATACATGCTCGTCGATTAAGGGTACTCCTGACCTGACCTTTTCTAAGAACGTTTTGGACGTGTCCTAAGTACGTCCGTCTTGCTAGACCATCCACAATCGCTTTGTAAATTTGCTTCGTCAATCGCCTTTCATTCATCCATTTAATATGACCAAACAATCTTAGCAAAAAAATGCCTATAATGATGATTGAGAAATATATAAAATATCAACGTGACAAGACGGGTTAAATGTGTGTTACGCACACACGCCCGGGCAACTTGAATGCAAGTTTAGTCCTACATACCTATTAGTAGAGTTGCTATTACAAAATCCATTTTTTTACTAACAGACTTTATTAAATAACTTCAGCGTAAAGTCGTGTTATTTTATTCGATTCCTTTTAATATTTTTTATAGCTCGCGTAATTTTACTTTCAGCTAGCAAACGAAAACTTGGTCGTCTCGTAACCCTGCTACTTGTAAGTAATGAGGGTTTAATTAAATAGGCAATTAACGTTCAATCATAAATCATAATATTTCAATAAGTACGTCATTATTACTGGCACACTACATTATTCTCAATTAACTAATTGCGCTTTTACTCTATTTGAATTCAATTTACTAAAGATATATAGTAAAAAAGCAGAGTTAAGGTCTACACTCAAGATCTACATTCTTTATTTTTATTATGCCTGTTACTGTCTGTGAGTTAACGAACAAATATTTCAAAAGGTTGAATAAAGGTTTCAAAACCTTATTCTTAATGTTTTTAATGCGTTCATCGTCGACTAGATTTTGAAAAAAAAACATACGTGCTTTAGGATTTTTTGTAACATAGGCCAGGTTTGATCACCAAACCGCATTCGGCAAGCGTGGTGATCAATATAGCGATGACTTGATATCACTATTGGAAGCCTTTGCCCAGTACTGGGACAGTATTGTTAATAAAGCCTTGTTACTACTACTAATACTACTATAATACTTTAAGCCTCTTATAAGAGGATTGATTGGCTCCGTTAATGTCAGCAGTGGGTTGAGTTTTTTAACGAATCACAAACTTTTAATGGGCACCGTTTCTGGAAAGCCGATTCATAGGGCCTTCAGCATAAATTTACTGGAGCGAAGTCTGTAAAACATCAAAACCTATGGTTTGATGAAATTTTAGACTTTTGGATATGGCCACCTATTCAAATTTTGCTTTTAAAAATGTTTTTGAACTGGCAAAATCCATAACAACTTTTCAGATTCCAAATCAGGTTAACAGTTTTTTTTTTATATCAGGAATAATAACAACGGGTATCCCGACATTGGGGAGTAGTGATGCTGTCGGTCTTCTGGCACCTAAAACTTTCACCTGGAAGGTTTCCTAAGGAATGATTGAAGTTAACCTTAGTGACTTACTTACACTTAAAATATATTTTAAATTTGTAGAAAATCTTAAACTTTCTTGTTGCATTTTAAATAATTCTAATAAAAACGGGTTTTTGCAACAAAACAAAACTACAACTACAAAAAGTTTCGGCGACAGTTTCATGTCACCGTGGGCACGAGCGGACTGGTGGTGCGCGGCATCGTCTAGCTGGGCGCGGCGAACGATCTTCATCCACCCGCACATTTTCAATTATTCTGTCCATAGTACAGTCAGGTCGACAAACTACATTCACAGTGTCCAACTTGCGTTTTACACTTTGTAATCACTGGGTTCCACGCAGACGATAGCTTAAATCCATCTTCCCTATTGAAATTCTTGTATTTCTTAATTTCAATGGCTTCACGCACAATCCTGGTATGGTAATGCCGATCAGTGGAGAGGATTTTCGGGTCATGCAACTCCATCCAGTGATTAACATCTGAATTTATCAGGTGCTCAGCTATTGCAGATTTGGTCGTCGGTTGATTCTTCACCGCTGCAATGTGTTCCATAACTCGTTCAGCAATTGGACGCTTTGTTTGGCCGAGATAAGGACTACCACAGCTGCAATTGACTTTGTATACACCCGGTGTCTGCAAAGTTATAACATCCTTTGGTGAGCGCATCTCTCTCGTTACTTTAGAAAACGGAGTACGTACATACAGTCTTAACGGAAAATTTCTTCAATACTGATCCGTTTTTGTCCGTTATTCCCTTCACATATGGTAGAAATGCAGGTTGGTGCTCACCGAAGGTTGTCTCACCACCTTTTCTCTCTCTTCCAAGTGTCCCCTCGTCACATTATAGCGGAAATATATTCGTTAGGCAGTTCATTCTCGAATAGTTTATCCTTAATAACTTCTAGACATTCCTTAAGTGGCACATTTGTGAACAGAACTCGAAATCAAAACTCACCATAGTGTCACCCTGTTTGACTGAGACATCTTTAACCAGCTCAATAAAATGCCGCTAGTCCTTAACAATGAAGTTGTTTTTCCAATTAATGGCTGCAACACTCCCGCAACATGCTTTGCCAAACTATATGTAGGTGAGTCTATTTTGCTAACAATCGGTCTAATCGGTTCGCCGCGCCAAGCTAGACGACGCCGCGCACCACCAGTCCGCTCGTGACCACGGTGACATGCAATTGTCGCCGAAATGTCAAGAAAATAGGTAAAACAATTTACCGTAGTTTTGTTTTGTTGCAAAAACCCGTTTTTATTAAAATTTGTAGAAAATCTGTTTTGTATATGAATGATATTAAAACAGAAGATGTAAATGTATATTTGTTGGTGTAGCTATCGAACCCAAAATAAGGTAAGCGACATATTCACGTCGTCAAGAGCACCCATCATGACCCACGCTATTTTATTTGTTTACTTTTATTACTGACCTAACAATCTGTCATCAAACTCATGTCCACATTCAAATTATCATTTTGCCCTATCTATAACGCTCTAAATTATTTTTTTCTAATTAGCAACTGTATTTGGTGCTCTTATTTACCATTTCAAAAGCTTCTTGAAACAGCCGTTATTAGTAGTACTTAGTAGTTATCAGTAAAATGCGCAGCGCCTGTAAAACCAATGGAAATATGAAAAAAGATACCTATCTATCAAAAAAGATATTGAAATCTGAGCCGCGTTCTGAAAATCCAGCACACATTTTCCGTAGCAAGTCAATGAAACAAATGCAGTGAGCCCGAAAATCTAACAAAAAGTAAAAAAAATCCACATCCCGGCACGCAATAACGTCACAAGCTCAGAAAAAACTGCACGTTACGAAAATGTTTAGTGACGATAGCGAAATCAGTGAGAGAGAGCGAGTCTGTCGCGCGTCAGCTGGACAACATTAGTCAGGCGACGCGAGAAAATTTAATAAAAGCACTTCTTGGCACCGGTAGGGATGGGCATGGGTCGAAAGAATCAAGTCGACTTTTTTTAGATCCATGGTTTCGGGTATGATGTATTTCCAGATGAATACAAAGTCAATTTAAAAAACTTTACGCCTTACACACATATTTTTAAATTGACAAATCTAATTAACCGAAGACATTAATAAAATATTTCATTATTATTACTATATATTCATAAATGACTTCACTCACTTCACTTCATAACTTTCATCTTGGATTTTTATTTAATTTTTTTAATATTTCCTGTTACTTACATTTATATGTCTTATGCACCTTTTGCGACTACAAAATACTTTTATGTATCCGATACTCTGACCAAAATCAGAACGTTCTTATGCGATGCGAAAAAAACACTGCCTTCTTTACTGAGCCGTGATTCAACTTCTAATAGTGTTATTTGCACCTATGCTATTATAATCGTCAAGCTAAGGAGTTTGTTTGTTTGCTTGGACACGCTTATCTCAGGAACTACTGGTCCGATTTAAAAAAATATTTCAGTGTTAGATAGCCGATTTAACGAAGCAGACTATATGCTATATTTCATCATTCAACGCGGACGAAGTCGCGGGCAGATGCTAGTTTTCCATCAATCCTAAATATGAAACGACATGGCAACAAATAGTCGTCTTAATATCCTTCATAGTAGTTTATAGCATCTATCGATAACTGCAAAAGGACTGTCACTTTACAGCACTAATCTCAGATAACAAATACCATCTCTTCTTTCAACTTAACTTCCGAAACTAGGGACTGCCATTGTCCTTTTTACAAGCGTCTCCTATTGTTTCGAAAATATAGAACCAACAACCATGTTGGACTCCGAAATTTTTACGAGATACAAATCGAACGGGATTTTGATCCCTTGTTTGTTGCGCTATGCTGTGTTCCAAAAGTAGGTCATGTAATAAAATTAAAAATAATAAACTAACTATCGAATCGAGCTTTACAGGGCGGAAATACTACCGAACCTGCTAATAATATTAAGCAATAATTTTGAAATATAATTTTTATTTTTATGTTTTGACGACCGACTTGGTGTAATGGTTAAGAAGTTGGCTATTACACCAGAGGTCGCGGGTTCGATCCCCGCACAGTACAAACATTTGTGTGCATGAACATGTCTGATTGTACTGGTCTGGGTGTCTCCTATGTATAATAAGTATGTATTTACAAAAGAAAATGTATTTAAGTATGTTTATCCGTTGTCTATTATCCCATAACACAAGCTTTAATTAGCTTACTTTGGGGCTAGATGGCGCTGTGTGGAATAATGTCCACGGATATTTATACCGTTGCCGTAATATTTAAAGAAGTTTAATTTATGAAACTATACGAAGAGTTGTTTCATTTAATTGAATATAGGTCGGGTTAATATGACAAAACAAAAAAAAAGCTAAAAGATTTGAAATCAGCTAAATTCAGAATTTGTGGTTCAAGTAGGTACAGAGATAACAATTTTCAAAACCTTCTATACAAGAAAATCGGACTTCTCGACCAAGACAATATTAATATTACAAAAAACTCTAGGTCATTTTCGCCCTTTAACTTTTGACCGGAAACTATCCAGGGCTTTAACTAAGATACTAAAAAATAGACTTAGTGACAGCTAACATGAAGGACTGCTCAGCTTTAATTGACGTTTGTGGATTCGGGCGTTATAATTTTTTTTCATACATAACGTTTGACTGACCCGTTGAGGACCTGCCTACCAGCGCCAAAAGTTGTTCGGTTCCCACCTAGGCACACAAACATTCACACATACAACATTTACGTTATTATTTAAGTTTTTTTATATCAGACTGACACCTATTTCTGTAGTCGCGGATTTTTGGGTCCGAGAATCTTAGTGGAAGTCTCACCAACACCTTTATCATTTGGTTCTTATACCACTGTTAAATAACAGGCTTCCGAGGGTTTCGTTCACTATGACAGCAACATTCAGTTGTCTCTGACTACCCCGTTTAGGATATAATCGTGATGGTATGGTATGTGGGGTTCTTGATGTAAGATTTATTTACGTTTAGCACAAGGAAAACCAAAACATTGTCTAAAAAATGGTGGAATTCGGACCGACGATCTTTAGCTTTAATCTCAGATAAAAGTCCGTTATAAATTCCGAATCGTTGTAAACGCAATCACTTTAGCGCCCGGCTACAAGTAATTTAGCGCACTCTTTTATTTAACACCCGATGTCGCGTTCCACTCATTCATTAATATTCAAAATGCAAATTGCAGTAAGGGCAATGCACCCAGATACAGAAATAACTCTGAATAGATGAAGAGAGTGTATATACTTCGTGTGACGCCAAAAAATTTAATGCAACGGTTTTTACGCTTCTAAACTGAGTTCACGCTCAATTTTATGACAACGGATGCAAAAAAAAGTTACTTTATTCACAGTTCATTCATTGTTTTGTAAAAATAGAAATAAATTTTGACTTAAGTATACACAGGTTATACAATTTATTTATTTATTGGCATACAACACAATACATGTACAGGATCACATTCACAGCATAAAGATCTTACTTTTTTCACTCTACCTGATGGAAAACGGTCGTGAGGTCAGTTGACCAGCCCAGTCATTCAAACGAATCACTGGGCTGACCATCCTCACCTTGAAAGCCTGCAGAAATGCCTTTTCACGCCCCGCTTGAAGAACCCGGGACTATAAGTGGAAGGAAACACATGTGCTGGAAGAGCGTTCCACATCTGGATGGTACGACAAAGAAACGAGTCACCGAACGTTTTATTTCGGGCTAAACAAATGTTGAATTGTGTGTGGGTGACGCCGTAGTCCAGCAAGCGTGGTACGGGAGTGGAAAGGTGAGGGTGGGATAAGCTGGAATAACTCGTCAGAGCATTCCCCATTGTAGAAGCGATAGAGAACACTTAGCCCGGCAATGTCTCTACGCAATTGGAAAGGCTCGAGGGTCAAAGTACTAAAATAAAGTACTTAAATGTGACGTGTGTGTGTGTGTGTGATGTGGACTGAATACATACCCTGTTAGAGAATTAAAATAAAATCACAGAAGTTGTCAAATAGACTCCCATTCAGTATATGCTGTATGCAGTATTCGACAATCAAACGCAAATGAAGAAATGACACAATCTTCTTTTTCTTTAAACTTTAATAAAATCGTATCTTCCTACCGCTAAATCGCTTTTGTGTCGTCACAATCCGCCATAAAAAGCAGCACAACTACAACTAGCTATACCAACGGAGAGTCTTGTTATTTTTCTTGAATTAGTTTGCGTTTGGCCACAGTCCGCCCTGGTGGTAAGCGATAACAAGGCTGATGAAGGTACAGTCAACAGCAGAAGTAAGTGATAATTTGACGTGCCAAAATGGATGATTTTACAAAAACTATAAAGCTTATTAAACTGCTCAGAATACAAATGAGACATTTCATTCATTTTACTGGATATATGCTGCTTGTGATCATCTTTTTACGTATTTTTCATTCATAAAAAAAATGGGAAGTTTGTTCAATCATCATTTACTTTTGCTGTTGACTGTACACGCTTACCCAGAAAATTACTGTTCTTTTTGTATTGAAGACACTAAGGTGGTCTTCGTGTTATCTTTTTTGCTGTATGTCTGTGCCCCGGCCCTATTCTCCCAGAAATAATTTCATTAACATCTGCATACTTGCAGGCTACCGCGGAATTCCTTTTGAGACGCCTAGGAGATTGGGCAGGATCCAGGACTCAGAGTCTGGGCTGTTTTTAGAAACGTCCCCTTATCTTTGTTATTTTAGTAGAAGAGGAATTAAAATGCACGCCAGCGGATTTAATGGACGGCAGTCGATCCGCAATACAAGTGGCTGAATTCTGGGCTGCTACGATGTAATTAATTCTCGGGTTCCATCGACACGCTAAGAAGAAGAAGAAGAAGAGGAATTTAACACTGCCGTTGATGACGTCTTCTGAATATTTTCTTTTGATTAATTTTTGGAGAAATGGCAGTTTGCCACAGAAGGTGGCCATATTACTCATCATAAAAGTAGTATTATTCAACTGTCGAAACGGAAAAGCCTTATAGATATGCAACTGATCTTCAACTGTCTTCAAGTGACTAAAAGTTGATTATTTAATGATAAAAAATAAAGATGCTTATACTTTTTATAAATAAATATCATTGTTGAAATTTGCAATGACATTTATTTGTGCTTGTTTTAATCTCTAAGCACGAATGAATTTGCAAAAAGTATCAACATTGGCGTACACAAAGTCATCTCTAAAACTTAATTGTTAAGCACACTATATTACCGGGCCTGTTATATACAACACAGACCTTCTATATTGTGTGCTACACGCTCTACGAAGCGTTAACATACATCAACTATTCGTTTCTAATAAACAGTAAGTATTTTTTGACTAGTAAACCTACTCACAGAAGTCATTTCACCTTTGAGATCTTAAATTTTAATAGTTTTTATTATTTTTGAAATTCGATCAACTGTATTGTTTATTTTGGGGCCCCTGTGTACGTTTTCTATAGAAGCCGGCCCTGCTAAGACCTGCGGGATCTTGCAAGCGTTAGTGCAGCCCAAATTTACATCGTGTGTGGTTCCCACAGGCTTCGAACTTATAAACTCAGTCATTATTCAAGTTAACGACCTAAACAGGGATGCAGAACAAGAAACTCAAATCTGTTTGATATTTTTGTTTTAATTATTTGAGTACTTACGAAGTTTGAGGCCTTCATCGTGGGTGATGTTTCAAAGCTTTTCTAGAAGGCATATTTACTAACTTCCTACACGTTTTTGATGACGTCTAGTTTCCCAGGTTACGGTAGATCTTATTTCTTTGGATAGTCAACAAATCACCGCTGTAATAGTAGCAGTTGAAAATATTTCACTTATAAAAGCATAAGCAATCTTAAGGCTGCCTGCCAATGGGATTGCTTGAAGGCATTTCTGCCTTCAATCCTATTGTTTGAAAATTGCCAAAACTCCGCTCCGCTGCCTCTCCGCTTCGATGGACAGGCAGCCTGAAGCCGATCTTGTCAAGCTATCAAGAATTACACTCATAATCACGTTGGTATTAACATCCTTTATGTGAATCCGTAATGTAACCACTCTATAATGTTAGCGATATACATTAAAGACAATAAGTTAATAATCTTTCTTTAGACATCCATTTTACAATTATTCTACTTATTTTAGAATTGGAATCTAGAAATAAAGTTTTGTTTGTTATTTTTGAAAGTGTCTTTTATTTATTTATTTATTTAATCTTTAATGCACAAAATAGTACAAAAGGCGGACTTAATGCTAAAAGCATTATCTACCAGTCAACCATTGGGCGGGACAGAAATGTTGTTGGCGGTGCTAGTATCTGGGTTTGAGAAGAAAAGAAAAGAAACAAAGATATTAAAAAAGAAATTAAATAACCTTTAACTTACTAAAAATACCTAATACCTATATCAATAAATAAATAATAATACAACAAACAATAATATATATATTTATATATATATAAATACACATACCAAATAATATATACATATTATATAAATAACATACTCACTTTTCCTTATGAAATGAAGATGATGGAGGGGAATCTGTAGGAATTACGTAGAATTTCTCAGATGCTCACGGGCTGATTTTTTGAAAGTGGCTTTCGTTTGTGATAATTTTATAGCGTCAGGCAGCTTATTCCACAGTCCGATGGCTGTAAGAGTAAAGGAATGGCCCACGTGGCCGGTCCTATGCGCGGGAATTTCCAGTTTGAACATATTGCAGGGGCGCTGATTTATTGAAATAAATCACAATTTATACTTATGCCTAGTGTACATTTCATCCTAGGAGTAGCATACATGTTTTATGCAGTTTAACAGACAGTTCCGTCTTTATAAAAGTTTATGTATTGATGACAATAGCATGTGTTTAATGTTACAATATAAATTTTGTTTTGAAATTATTTACATTTCAATGTATAGCTGCGAGAATTATGTTCACTTAGTTCACTAGCTTACTTTTAAAACTTGTCTTTTAAATTATATTTTTTTCTGAGCAAGGGAAAAGAAGTGTAAATACACTGTGTAAGAAATAAAGTATTTTCTTATAAAACTGTGGTTTTACTTCTAGAACTCTTTATAATAAAGATAAAACCTATTGCAAAAAAGAATCTATAAAATATCAAGTTTTTTTGTAAGAATTTATGTGACGCCTTTTGTAATACTAATTCAAGTGCCGTAGGTAATGCAGACAAAGCTTTGCTGAGCACAAACAAACGCATGTCTGATGAAAAACAAAGGATTCCCTCATTTTTTAAGCAATTCGTTCCCAATATAAAGCCTCAAGATAAACCAATCACATTAATACACTTCATACAAACCGCACTAAACACTTTCTTAGTGTAAACCTATCTTCTAAGTCCTAAGAACTCCACTTAAGTTTTAACTCAATAAAAGTATCCTGAGCAAGAGGCCGACAGTACGGTACATTTGCGTTTCAAATAATTAGCTTAAGAGCGTCACTTCATTTTAATCTCATTTAAACTTAATGCACTCTTACGTCCATGTTAATTTCAAGCTCCTACACAACAAGTTCTTGGAAAGAAAACGTTAGTGTTCTAGACGCCATCCCATTTTCTTGGCTCGGAATTTCGAATACATGAATTAGAAATAAAGCAGATGAAATGTCTGTTTACAATGAGACGCTTAGAAAATTACTTGGATACAAACTGTAGCTTTCTTCTTAAAAAATAGTATAGTTAATATGTTAAAAATCTGTTGTTTGCAGCAGATTTTGCTAACACAAAAGAAATTCTACATTTATAATTTAACACTTATGAATGATACAATCTTAAGTGAAAAAATATTAGGATAAAAGCTGTAATAATAAGTATTTGACGGTACTCTAGAAATATTATAAGGGCTAAAATGATGTACCCCCTTAGAATAGTAACATATAGATGGATAGTCTTCATACAACCGCACCGTCAAAAATGAAGCTCTTATCCGACCCACACATGCGTGACTATTACTTGCTTACGTGCGGCGCGCTTTGACATTGAACATTGCGGAGCTGTAATGAACACTGCAAAGTGTGGTTTGGTGCGTTTGGTGGTCAATTAAGGTGTTTCAAAATGGGCGCGCGGACTTAGTTTCTATATATAATTATTCTAAGTGTGCCCCATAGATTAATACAGTAGTCGGTAATAGAAGCCTTGCATCCACACTAACATCCTTGCCATCCATCCATCCATAATCTAACAATGTTGAATTTAGTCCATGGGTTCCCCGGCCCAGCGAGTAAGTAAGTGCAAGTGCATGGCCATTAGGGCAGAAAATTTCTAGACCGGTGACCTTTTGAAAGCAGACATAGCGTACGAGTAAGACGCCCACGGACGACCTGGTGAAGGTGGCAGAGGTGGATGCAGACAAATCGCCTGGTCGCTTTGGAAATCTATGGAAGAGGCAGGGACATGGCATGTTTAGCAGTGGACGTCTTATCTTATGGCTGCGAATGATGAATGACAGTCATGACTTAGCTACATAATTGTTTTCCCGCAAAGCTCTCTGCATAGCTAGTTTAGCAATCTTTCTTGTATATTCATAGCATGAAATCACTTTTAAACTCGTGTAACACCAAAGTCAAAGTCAAATTATTTATTTCGGGGTCCACAGGTAATTGGGATCTTAATCTATCATTTCTTATCTAATCCAAATTAGTCCATGGGTCCCCCACTACAGAGGCCTTTCTTCTACTCTTCCATTCACGTCTATCTTTGACCTTTTTAGACCAGTCCCCGGCGAAGGCATCAAACATTTGAGAATCGGTAATTGCAGACCCTGCTATGCTATCAGATCACTTACGTCACCCTCTGCTTAGATCATCTAGATGAAATGAGTAAGAAAACCCAACAACATTTTACCGTTTCTATGTCATTACTATCGGGACACGGCATCTGGGACAAATCGGATTTGTCCGTCATCTCCGAGATTGTCGATTAGACGAGATATCACGTTGCCGCGTATTGGTTCCAATCCTGTGGTTTATTGGCGAATATCAACTTTGAAATATATGAACACGTCATGTTTTAGATGTGCTTACTTTCCGTTCAAGCCACAGTCGAGTTCATGACACAGTTTTTTTTTACGACTGCCCTCAGGCGATATCAACCAACAATGTTACTTCCTAAACTCTTTCCAGTTAAAACGAAGTTTGGTTATCTCATGAAGTTTATGAAATTCACCGTTGAACATTTGAGGAGCTAAACGTGCTGATAGATTTGAGCATTCACTTGTATCACAACATCGAGCATTCATCGTTTTTGAATTTACTCGAACCACATTGCAAACATGACGCTCGATGTCTTTGTTTCAACTTGTTCTTAAAAACAAAGCAAAAACGTTACATAACACGGAAATGATTTAAGAAAACTAATAATTTTCTTGTATTGTAAAAATGTTACATTACGATGAAATGCTCAAGCAAATGTTCTAGTCTAGTCTTTGTAGCTTTCGTGATTTTTGATAATTTTATATTTTTCATTAACGGGTCTAATCCAGTGTATCAGAAAGCCCTTGGAGATACTTTTTTTGCTTTTGCATACGTTACAATAATAATATTTTTAATGAACATTTATAATATTGGTTGATGAGTTTCTAAGTTAAGTAATAATATTAATTGCAGGAGATTAAAATGATAATTATACGAGCATGTATGAAAGGATTAATGAGAGTGGAAGAAGCGCAAGAGGTGTGTCAGGACCGTAGCAAAGATGTGGTATCTGCCTACCCCGTTGGGAAAAAGGCGTGATAGTATGTATGTTTGTATAAAAATAACATACTCTGCTCTAAGCAAACAAACATATGCGCCAACAAATCGGATACCCACTTTGTTTCGACACTTCGCGAAAATACAAAGTACATTTTAAGAGCATTAATTCCGGGCGACGGATTCCCTCTCAACAATGCTATGAGTGGCTTAGAACAACACGGCACGTATGGATGATTGTTCCCAGTAACGAGTAGTGACGTCACAATTTGGGACGACTTATTCCGCTTGTACACCTCGACAAAAAAAAATACCTATTCATATGCTTTTTATACTTTTTTACAAGATAATAAATAAAAAAACAGTATTAACATAAAATTAAATGTAAATCGGGCAACGCAAAAGATAAAGTCTACCATGAGTTACACACTAATCTCAGCCTTCCGTGCAAATCGCATTGACCAGTGATTAAAAATGAAATTGAAATTTCTGAAATCAACTATAGTTGCTAGTTAACGTGACGAAAACCCATGGAAGACATACAGCTCAAAGCCTATGTGGTCGTGATCCTGAATCAAATCTCTTTATTTGGTAGATCCTTCATGCCTGAAGGTCGTGACTCTGGTGGGGTGTAAGTTGGACACGGACAAAATTGTCTCCACCGCCCTCTGTCAGTAGCAATTTTTGCGACTGTGTAAAATGTAGGCGTTTCTGCATATTTAATTTGATCAGAACATCTAGTTCGTGATCGGCCTCTGGGTCTCTTCTCTTTAGCGTTCCCAACAATGATCAGCTTTTCCAGGCACCCCACGCCTCATTATGAACTTGAATAAGGTAAGATTTAATATAAGAAGACTCACAAATGCAATCTACCACGTTGGGTTCTAATACGCTCGGCATAATTATGTGAGATTCTGCGGCTGGTACCCTCAGAAGGTCAATTGTAAAGTATTTGAAAGTACTGATACAGTCTATTTGAATAAAGTTATTTGAGTTTGAGTTTGAGTAACTCTTCTGGAAATTGAAATTACTTAGTATAATCGAGATACATATTATTGTGTAAATTATGCCTACGACGAACACGGTTGGAAATTAAAATAGGTGCTTCTGAACGCTGTTCCAGCATGGTCACCTATCACAATGAGCCTCATACTATTGGTGCAAAGTGGGCTTCTGAGTGTTCCGTTCACTTGGCAACAGCCACTTGCCTCTGACTACCCCGTTTAGGATATAGACGTGA
This sequence comes from Udea olivalis, assembly GCA_947369235.1. Lineage (NCBI taxonomy): Eukaryota > Metazoa > Arthropoda > Insecta > Lepidoptera > Crambidae > Udea > Udea olivalis. Next base: position 1,073,787 of record OX376354.1, on the reverse strand, counting down.
TGGTTTGTTATTTCAGAACAATTCTGTCTCAAGTCCATTTGTCATGAGTTAGTGCGTAGTAGACCTACGTTATTTACCCCCAAAACATCCCGAAACCGTCCCCACACTCGTTGAATATTGTCCTGACAACACTAATCAGGCCACTCCTTTGCTGGGTATCACATAAATTGCTTTAAGCACTCTCCTACCAATCTTTTTACTTTGTCACAAATTGGATTCTAAAAATAACAATACGTTTTGTTGCCAGAGTTGTGGGACGTTCTAAAAGGTACACGTAGGAAATAAGTTTCCACTCAAATTTAAGAGTTCGTTTTAGTTTTAAAATTGTGCAATACCGTTGTGTACGTGCACTGTTATCTTAAGTGGAGTTTTGATGGAATACTGGTAGTTTTAAAAACTAACGCTATTTCTACGAACAATGCTAGAAGTTAACTATCTCTCTGTCTTTATGATGTTAAGTAAGGTTGAAACGTGTTACAGTTTCATTAAAATAAACAACTCTATTAAGTTCCGCGTTTAGTATTACAACTTGTAAATTGTTCCCACTTTGTTTTGTTTGATTTAAAGCTACATACTAGTAGCACAGTGTAAGTTTTTAACACTGTGCTAGTTTGCTAGACAGCACACGTTACCAATGTGTCAATCCTACGACAATTGAATATAAAACAAGGCTCTCCGCCACCTGCCTACGTAGAATCCTGGAGTACTTCGGCCATATTGCAAGAAAGGATGTCAGCAACCTGAAGAGACTTATGATTACTGGCAAAATCGAGGGTAAATAGAAAACTAAGAGGAAGGAACCCAATGCGATGGAGCGACTAGATTCGCACCATCCTTGAAACCACCTTACACGATGTTATCACTCTGCTTCCGACAGAGGCAGATGACGACAAATAATTCGCGACAAGATACTCCGTAAGGATGATCACGACCCTCAGCATTGAGGAGACCGACGCGAGGAGTAGGAGTAGGCTGAACATTTCACCTATATTTCGTGATATAAATAATAATTTTAGTTTGAAATATGTATAGAAGTTTCTCTTGAAGATTTGCAGTTAAGACATGGCTCTAAATAACCGTATAATATTCCATAAACTTACCAAGAGCGACATATCACAGGAGTCGCCTGGTATACTAAACTAAGACAAATGCTGTGCGCGCACGCACGCATTACGCCTCGGTTCACACTCGTGCGCACGATCCGATATAAATTTATAATCCAGTTGCGAATTAGCATGATCCTCGTATTTAATATTTCATTTGCATGCAGTTCTATAATCGTCAACCCCGCGAGGTCTGTCAGAAAGTGTTGTTGAATTTAAATAATAAGTAGTGATTGGGAGCTAGGCTCATAAATGACAATCTGATGGACATTTAATTAAAACAGTTTTTAAATAACTATTCTAATGTTAGTGACCATGGAAATTTAAAACAATATGGAACTTGAAATCTTTTAAAGAATTATGGTTCCAGAATCGACATAAATAAAAATGAGAATTTTACGAATAAAAATGTGAAGATAGAACGCGACTCTAACATCGTATGGCAGTTTCTAACGAAGATCTGCCACACAGCTCTAAAGATAACATTATTATACATGTCGTCTTCATTGACCTCAGTACCAGGGAAGTAGTGCTGGTAAAGTATAGGTTTAAACATATGTTATAATATTAAATGTTTATTTATTCTATTGAGAACTTTTTTTTTACGATACATGAACGAACAAAAGAACATCAACAAAATACTGACCTGGGCCTACTCGCGAACGAAATGTCCTTAGTTTCGATCAAACTAATGTGTTAGAAAAAAACCTTCAACAATATAATATTCTTGAATATAAAAGAGTACGAAAATACGAGTACATGACAGTGGTTAAAATTATATTTGTTTTCACACAAATTAGGACCATGCTAGTTTTCCCGAAACTACAGACTTTTGTTAGTGAGTAGGTACCCTGAACTGCAAGATTGGCAGAACAGCGGGGATTTCGCAAAGAAAAATCGTAAAGATAAGAGCCGTCTCGTCTCTCATTAGCGTTATCTCCGTCCGCCATTAGTTTAATAACAATAAAAACTTATTGAACTGGGAGTTAGCGTAACTGCCTGGTCGTGACTTTGGTGGGAGGCACGCCGCTTGACCACTTCTGATAAAAAAGTAAAAAGCCTTTTAATGTAGCTTCAGGGAAATTATGGCTACCAACATCACATTCCTGACAGCGTGCGTCTTTTTAGCATATTATTGAAACACAGTTTTTACCGGTGGCTTCGTTGGCAAGATTATTTTTGTTCACACTGCGCTTTAACAGCAATTTCCAAAAGGAAATAAAGACAGAGACAGTTTCAAAAATATTTTTAATACATGTAGAAAACATCGTTCACCTAACCCTTCATCACCTTTTTTATAAGACCTGCTTATGGTAGCGAGTAGTTCAGCTTCTGTTTTATTGTTATGTGTAAGATTTAAGCCTACGATCACCGAAATCTAACGGGCAAGTTAGTTTTAGTGAATAAATGTATTTTTCTTAAACATGCTCGGAAATATTGTCATTACTTTTGAATAAAGAACACGCGAAGTATCATATTTACGTAGACTGAAAACCCAAAATCACTTCCCGGCGCGTTCTTTGAATTTCGAACGAAGAGCGCGCCGGCAATGTTATATGAAACGGTGTGCTGTTTGAATTTAGAACTCTTTCATCTATCGTACACATTGCGTTCTCGTGGCTGTATAGCCACAGATGCGTTTACCTTTCGGCACAAATTGTAAAATAAAAAAAAAACAAATTGGCGGTAAAGCGGAGTTGTTATTTTGTTAATAATATTAATTAAATTTATTATGTAAAAGGCCCTTTTTATTTCCTTGCATTTTTTTAAGAAATGTATTTTACCATTTAATGCCCAAATAAGTTAATGTAAAAATAGAAACTTAAAATATACACACGATATGGATAATTATTATTGCAATGCAATGCTCTATTTACATTTAAGGAAATAGATCATTTAACTTCACCAGTAGGTACCGTTTCCCCATAAGTATTATGTAAAAGTGTATTTTAATATTATAACAGTGTGACTTACAACAGAACCGAAATTGAATACCTTGCATGAAAACTAGAGTGGGAGGAGGCATCACCCGGGTGATTCATGGCGTCTCAAGGTAGATTTATGGGAGCCACCTCACGGAGGACGTTTATTGCGCTAAATAGTTAACAATTTAAACAAAACTTATGCTTTGAATTAGGTGGTGGACCCTTCTCAAAGTAACCTCGTAGTTTACATAAAATAAATTGGGAATAATAAGCCCTCATATGCCTTAGGAAAGACAGTCGTCTATGACAATCCATAAAATCACAAAAATTGCAAATAACTGAAAGATAAACCATTTTTTTTTATTATTTTACTACAACATGTTACAATGTGAGCAATCTCCTGAAAACTTTCTACCGAAACATTTTCGCAGAGACCTCCATATCCGTTCGTATACGCAACATTTTGAAAATAAATTAGATTTGTGATCGGTATTTAGACATGTATTGATAAACAATTTGCTATTGTTTTTTGCTAAGATTTTACGGAAAACTGCATCTAACTAACTTGAAAAATTCCATAATTCGGAGGGCAGTGAAACTATGAAGTGGTTTCCTATATGGAAATACGAATACACCTCAAGCCATTAGGTGTTTTAACACCCTAATTCAAGAAGCAAACTTAAACAGCGGTCTGTTTTTTAACTGACCCGTATTTGACAACATCAACTACTAAAAAATCGTCACTCAGATCTACACTCAACAGACTTCGGCTGAGTTCCGTTCCTGAATACGGGCCCAAGCCCACATGCCTGTTCCGACCACTTTCCTCTCTTAGCTTTTCAATCCACCCATTCTGCCCTGCATTTATCTGGCGAGCAGTTATGACGTCATTAGCGCGTCGTGACGTCACAGCTATCTGCGCGATGGATGGCGCTGCACGTGCGGTAAATGAGGCTATGTGTCAACACGAAGTCGCCACGTTGAATTTACGAGAATAGTGGAGATGGTTTGGTTAGATCTCAATTGAAACTGAGAGAACTTTTCACCGTTTTAAGCAATATTTTAGATCATAGATTATTTTTCAAGATCTCAGCATTCAAATTGATCGAATATAAATAATTAAACCTAAAGATAAATTTGAGGTACGCCCTAAAGAATGTAGACGAATGGTCTAATGTCACAATAACGGAGGTAAGTGATAACGGTGAGGATATCAGTTTGCAGAGATACCTTCGTTCTGCATAGAGTATTTGTTTTTTTTTTGTTGAGTTGTCATCGAAAGACCTCTCAGCAATCATATTTCGCAAACACCAAAACTCCCAAGATATAGCAATTTTAAAAAACCCAAAACGTTCCCCACAAAATGCCGCTTGCACATGACGTGTTTTGCGATATATTTCTTTGCGTTCTGCAAAACATTTGTTCAGCAGATTTATTAAATTTTGCGTTTAAGAATATGGTTTCTTAACACAGGTTTACATTACACTTTCTAAAATTGATTTTTCCAACTAAGTTTGAAGGGTCATAAAATGAATTATATAAGTAGTAGTAATTAGCCTATATACTGTCCCACTGCTGGGACAATGGGTATTGGCTTAATCACCACGCTTGCCAAATGCGGGTTGGTGATCACTAACGCGGGCTATGTTCCGAAAAACACACTTTGCCCAACCTGGGAATTGAACCCGGGACCTCCGGGTTTTCGGGCAAAGCTTTGGAACCACTTGGCCACGGATCTACTTAAGTAAACAAACTAAAAGTTTTGAAAGAGCTTTTTTAATGTATTAATTGATTATATTAAATATTTTTTAGACTCCGATAATGTTGTCAAATATCCTAAGATAATATAAGATAATTTATTTATTCGCACATGAAGAAAATTCCTTGTGTATTGATCATCAGGCATCGGCCAAGATCACTGGTTAAGAAGCTTTAGGCCTCGGGGCATCATATACTCTAATATCAGTTGATAAAACTAATTCTTCTGCTGCAGCGGTGCTGCCCCCCAATTTAAAAATAAACACAAAGTTGGGCACCCTTCGAAGTAATGCTGCGCAGTCACATGTAAGTAAAAGGGGCATATTTACATGTTAGTGCAACCCAATTTTAACTGTCGTTTCAAAATTAGGGCGTAAGTCACCTAATCAAAAACACTCCGATTCATGCCTGATAGGTACTGTAAAACAATGTCAAAGTAACTACAATTCATTTTATACAACGTTAATTCCACTCAACTTAAGTCAATATAAACTTCCTTCACGTGTAGATAATTACTAAGAATCTAAAGAACTTCAAAAGCCCATTTGAAGAAATAAACAGCCTTGACTTTAAGTTAATTTCCCTTCTTATTCGCTAGAATCTGTCTTGCGAGCTAAACTACTTAGAATATTTAAACACGCTACAAAGAGCACATTATTCTTAACTGAGATCTAATTAAGTTCCAACGAAATAGTGCTAAGAAGACTAATTACAGATAAATCTAGTCTTTAATTAAGGGGAAATTACTCTTAGCTCTTGTAACACGGCAGCGGCCATGTTACTGCTAAATGAGGTTATTGGAAGAGTGTCAAATTGCTAATGACCTAAAATAACAGGCTTCGTTATCAACCTATTAAATTATGGCTGCCTGTAATGTGGGTAAGGTCCAATGACATTTGAATTACAAGAAGTCTGCATTAGCGCTCAGTCAAATGAACAAAAAATAGTGTGCTTAACGTCATTAAATGCATAGTTTACTATAAATGGCCTTAACTTGCGTGGTGGCCGCGTTCGATTCCGGTCGGGTCAATTCAGGAAACGATCTCTTCTGAATTGACTCGGATCTGCTTGTACTAGGAGACGCCATGGCTTTATTTCTTGTCTGGTACTTCCTAACACAGGGATATTTATCCCTACTTTGAGACTATGACAAGTGGTGTGTTGTGTGTCGCATAAATATAGGTATTTATATTCCTACTCCTTTTATTCATAAACGTCGGACACATAAGGATCCTGCCTTCACTGTGATACGTGTGCTATTTATGTTTTTCAATTTGTATGAAGTGCAAATATAGCCAGCTATGGAAAATCATTGGTATAGTCCAATTCTACATTTTAGGTAAGTCCATCAGTGTGTCAATAAATTCGGAATATGATTCAGAAATTCACATTCGAAGAAGCGATGCTTCGAGCTGGTCCATCATGAATTTTCAGTGTGTCATTTCTCGTAAAGTAGTTTAAAGTGGTTTCTCGTAAAGCTCGTCTTAAATAAAAAAAGGCGACTTCAATTATGATTCAGGTATAAAATTTCAAAAAATTTGATTTTTTGACGGTTCACCGTTTGGAATGAGAGCAAACTCGGACAATGGATCAGTAAATTGTGATTTTATCTCGTGTAAAATTGTAGTTTGAGGGCTGGCACTTTACTTTATTTGCCTTTTGAACATCTAAATTATAAAAATTAACCAAACCTTAGGTAATTTAGACCTACCTCTTTTATTACCATGACGCGGCCTTATGCCGGTAAGGCTACTTTCATCTATCTCCGATCAAATCATCCATCGCACACCGAAGTCACCATAAATAGTATTAGCCGCATTCTTCAAACTGCTCTATATTTTCTAGCCCAATATCTCGGTATTCAAAAATGAAAGTACTGTGTATTACCAGTGATAACTTGCGAATAAGAAATTAAGTCTTTACCTATCATTATGACTCATAAGAATGAACTCCGTTAAATCTTCTTTACTATCACTTTAATTTGTATTTCTTTCGAATTTAGATTATATATTGCTCATTGCTAAATACACAGTAATTTGCATTACAAGGTTAAGTTTTTAATTTTTTTACCTCGGGGTCTCTTTAGAGACGATGGCAAGAGACCAGATGGTGCCACACTTGTGCCATGGACGCTAGGTCGCATGCTCATCTGGGATGCCACTTGTGTAGATACCTTGGCAGCGTCTCACGTCCATGGCACAGCGTTGAGGGCTGGCGCCGCGGCCGATCAGGCCCAGATCCTCAAGCGTCGCAAATACTCGTCTTTACTCCGTGACGATGAATTTGCGGCGTTTGCGGTAGAAACACTGGGCCCGTGGAGCTCGGACGCGAAACAGCTCTTTAAAACAATCGCGTCCAAATTGGTCCATGCTTCGGGCGACCCTATAGCTGGAACATACTTTGCTCAGCGCCTGGCGCTGGCTATCCAGCGCGGTAACGCTGCCAGCGTCCTGGGGTCAATGGCACAAGGACCAATTTTAGAAGATGTTTATTCACTGTAAATATTTATTTTAACGTATTTTTTAATTTTATTTTTCGAAGTGTTAATATTTGTTTTAGTAATGTAAAGTGATTTTCACATTTTCAGTTCAAATCTCTTTCTTTAATATTTAATTATAAATTAGAAATAAAGTTTTATCGATCTTGTTTAAGTAATATAATAATATTATAAAAACCATAATAAATATTACAAGGTCCATTGAAGGTTTCACTTAACCTGTAAAACCATACCCAGCCCTAAGCGTTTCGCTTATGCGTTGAATGTAATGTATTCAACATTACTACCGCAACCAAATCGGGCTGAAAGCATTGTCCGCAGCGAGAAGACACCAGTCCGGACTACCGGACGACCACGGTATCTAGCCAAACGATTGACGAATTTGTTTACGATATCAAAGTGATATCTTATGTTATCTTCTTTTTAAACTGAAAATTTTGTCAAATATCATCACGACTATATCCCTAACAGGGTAGTCAGAGGCAAGTGACTATTGCCGTCAGTGTGAACGGAACACTCAGAAGCCCTTTTTTCCGATGATAAGAACCCAACGTGGTAGGTGGTGAGCCTTTCGCCGTTATCCGGGTTGATTTGGTTTCTAATCGAAGTTTTACAACACCGGAGAGTTAGTCGGAAATTTCACAATGAACACATTGATTTTGGTACTGGCCAGATTCGAAATCGGGGTGCTTAACCCCTAGGCCGCAACGCTCTCGTAAACCTATTGTAATGTGGTGATTATTTTACTGATCTATTGGATCTTTGCTGGCCATGCCCTTTGCCCGGACAGGGAAAAATAAGAGGTTCGAATTTAGACGACACGGTTGGTGTAGTGCACTGTTTCTCGCCTTGACTTACGTACTGTCCCGAGTTCGATTCCCGGTCGAGTCGATTCAGGAAACGGTCTTTTCTAAATTAGCTCGGGTCTGTGTGTGCTGGGAGACGGCCCTGGCTGAATTCCTTGTCTGGTAACTCGTAACACAGGGATATTTGTCTCTACTTTGAGACCATGACAATTAATGTGTTGTCTGGCGCATAAAACTGTAGTTGCCATTGTGGTGACAAGGACAACATGGCCAAATGGGGGTTCATTGATGAAGCAGGTCAGTAGTGTGACTGTGGTTGGTCACCTCAAACTATGGCTCATATGCTCGAGTGCCCACAGTGCCCAACCACCTGCACAATGGAAGACCTGTACATGGCGAATGCCGCTGCGCTAAAAGTCGCTGGGTTCTGGGCGGGGTCCGTTTAAATTAAATAAGCTCAATATAATATATTTACCATTGACTCGAGAAGAAAAAGAAGGCGCATAAAAAAACCAGACATGAGAGTACGTCTTTTCATTAGGATATAATATCTATCTTCTGTAATTCAAATTGCAAATGAAAAGATAAGAAAAAATTTAAACCATTCAGTTTCTAGTTTACTTCTAGATTTTAAACAGTACATATCAGCCACAAGTGCTACTGACTCTTTTGTAGCTACGAAATGTTTGCATTTAATGGTCCGAACCCTTAGAGTTCACCTCGTGATACCGGCATAAATCGGGGGGATCCCCCCAGACAAATGACCGGACTCTCTAGGTTACGGCTCCAAATCCAAAGCTTATATTACTACTTCACCGAAATCCTCTGAGACGGAGAAAGCTTGTGTTTTCATAAGGATAAGGTAAATATGCATAGGCATCTTTCTGGATTTACAAGACAATGCCTTCACAGAATAATTCTAAAATTTGTCGGATACTTTACGGAGGATCGTAGTTAAGCACTGTTTTCGCAGTACAGTTCTTGCTGAAGTAAGAAAGCCATAGCCTAGGGGTAATTATAGTGCTGAGGTAACAGAGGTAATCTAACCCAATTCCATTAGGGTTTGTAATTTACCTGTACCTAGTCGTCTTGCTGACAACACTAATGAATATTAGGTATCGTGAAAGTGATGTAGCTGATGTGCACATGCCTAAAAGGTTCGGTAACCGCTTTCTTGCTCCAAAGTTGTATAGCAAACGAAACAAGATCTAAGGAACCATGTTTTTTTATAGTGCCCGTCAAGATGACTTCACTCCACCTGATGGAAAGCGGTCGTGAGGTCCAGGTATGAGGCTGACAAGCGCAGTAATGCAATCAATCACTCAGCTGGTACTCATCTTAAAGGCCTGCAAAAATGCCTTTTTACGCCCCGCTTATAGACCCCGGGACTATAAGAGGAAGGAAACACATGCGCTGGGAGAGCGTTCTACGACTGGATGGTTCGACAAAAAAAAGAGTCGCTGAACCTTTATGTGCGTGGGAACAAACGCTGGACTAAAAATACCAGCTTTAAAGAAAAAACACAAAATTTACTGTCTTAAAATTGTTTGGCTAATGTTATACTTACTAAAATTACATCATTACTAATGAATTACATTACTTGCTCGCGATGCTAGGCAGAGTGGAAGGGAAAAGGTCTCGTGGTAGAACACCCCATCGCTGGTCTTGCCAAATAAAATCGGTGCTAAAAATGTCCATCACCCGAAAAGCTGAAAACCGAGACGAGTGGAGAAGCCTAGTTAAGAGCGCCACTGAAGCATGCCAAAGAAGTAGTTAGACACGACCTTCATATGCTGAAGAGGACGATCGTAGAGGAGAATACGAGTACTTACTAAATTTCATTTTTATTAAGGCGATTTTAGTTTCTGACTAGCGCCACCAATTGATTTACTTAGATAACTTCCAAATCAGACATTGATTTAAGAACTGAACAATGAATATTTCAAAAATACTTCTTTAAAATATTGGATGTCTGTTCACGATTTTTCATGCTGTTTTTTTAGTTATACGAGTAGATCGCGTTTTGATAGAAAGTGGCCACTTTGCGCAAAAACGCATCGAAAACTAAAAAACATACGTATTTTTTGAGATTCATTGTTTCGTTTTTAAAAACAATGTCTAATTTGGAAGTTATAAAAATGAATCAATTGGTGGCGCTAGTTGGCGGCTAAAAGCGCCCTAATTCATAGTTATATTACAGTCATCACACTGAGGAGAAGAGAGCACGAGGCCGGTCTCCTACTCGCTGGATCGACGTGATTAGGAAATCGACGCAGTCGACCGCAGTACAGTCTACTCGCTACGCACAAAGTCGACAAAAGTGGAGAGACATCGCGCGACGTGCGGCTGCCATAGAAGCCAGCGGCGACGGCCAGCCGCAGCCCTGTCCATCAGCAGCCACGACCACTCTGTCAAGAGTGCCCGACTAAGAAAAAGATTACAGTCATTCCAAAATGTGATTGACTGACAAGCAAGGCTTCGTTGGGACTGTGTTGCGGAGTTTGCCGCCATTACTGATGATAACCAACTTGGAATAAGGCAACAAGTTTACATTATTTAAAGAGTGCCTTCAGTTTTAATTAGTAATGTCAAAGTGAGCTTCAATAATTAAATATGGACTGGAATGGCTGCTTTATTGACCTGAATTAACTATGTTTGACAATCGTATTGTCACCACGAAAATCAAAAAGTAACCTAACAGGTTCCGTGATCTAAATACACCGTGCAGTTAGTTTTTTGCATCGTGTTTTATTTAGTTCAAGTTTAAACGTGTCGTAATCTGAGCATTAACAAAGATTTATCTGCTGTTTCGTTTTGTTTCTTAAACCAACAAAAATGTCTTCGATATTACCTCTTAAAGTATCCCAACGAAGCTGACTCACACATCGTCTTAATGTTTTAATTAACCCTTGTTTAATCTCGCTATTAAAGGCCCACGCGTTTTTTTCTCATCCAACCACTTGTTGGCACTTCCCACGCGACCAATCTGCATACGGCTACTGGGTGTAGGCAAGCAACTTAAAAAAACACATTTTGTAAGTTTAGCATGATCTTAATGTGTTACCTAAATTTCTATTGGAAAAATGTATTTTTAAAACAAACATGTTTTTATTCCAGAATGCAGAAACTTTTTTTTCTTCTTTGTGGCTTGTGCTATCTGATGGTCCAGGGTTCATAGCCATTTATATAAATAAGAGCCCAACTTATCCATCATCTTTTTCTCGGCCTCCGGTTGTCAATGTCGTTTTCATGGTGAATTCTGGACTAATTTTGATCTACTTTCAAGAAAAACAAAAATAAAGCAACTAAAAGGGTCATGTGCATTACGACATGTTCCTCTTAAGGTGCTCCCTCGCCTAGAGCATTTTCCTGTAATGCAACGTTGCAGAGTCGAGCATTACATCAGTGAGGGAGGAGAACCGCGCATTACAGTGCGCAATTTGTTGTTACAATGTGTAATATTTTGATACAATATCCCTGAAGTTTTTGTAAGGCATTGTAATGTAATGCTCAAAATCGAATCTGAAATGTTACATTACGGAAAAATGCTCCAGGTGACTGACCAACGTTACACGGCGTAATATAACATGTTACACAGCGAGCATTCATCAAGTCAGTACGACTTGACAAATGCTCGCTATGTAACATGTTACATTACGACGCGTAACGTTGGTCAGTACCCAGCTTTAGAAAGCATCACGAAACTGAACCACAATTGTTTTTAATGAGAAAATCACAAAAATAAAATATACACATTTTTTAATAAAGAAGATACAGAAGTGCCGTTTTTCCATACAAACGTAGTCCCCTTTTTCCTTACTGGATATTGCTAGTAGAGGAATATATTTTTCTGAAAAAAATATATAAAAAATCTATTGCTACCATTGGCATGTCCCTATGTTTTCCATTTTATTATATATTAATTATTGAAAGAGAAATGAACTTTTAAAATTTTTAAAAATTAGCCACAATATTCGCTATGCTGAAACATCCAGAAAACTAATTTGACTGGTTCATATAAACAAAAGAATCACGGCCAAAGTCACTTTTCATTTTTTAATGAAAAAAATATCGTTTAGTTACCTAATGAAACATAAAAAGGAAATTGATGAAAAAAAAAGTTACTGTAGGCACCTATGCTTGATGCAAGTTAGTAACATTTCATGAATCCAATTTATAAAACTCACTTTAAAGGTTTTGCGCAGCAGCCGCATAAACATCCTCCATTCGCGGTCTTAGCATAAAACAAGCCCGACACAGTCATTATGCAGTCGCATTTCGAGGTACGACTGCATACATTAACTGCATTATCAAAATATCGTGGACGTTTGCCGCTGAGGTGCTCGGTTTAGGTCATTAATGCACGCAACGAGTATTGTAGGTCTGTGCAGTGGCAGCGAAGGGTTAACGCGGTACAGGTTTTTAAAATGGCGTATTACGTGATCGCATGATACAAATAGCAATCACTTCGGTAGTGCAAATACGAGTAGTTATATTGTGTGATACTAATACATATTACGAGGCGGCTCTGTTTACGTTCACCTAATCCAGCTTAAATAAGTCTTTAGACAGAAATACATTTAAAAAAATAAGCTTGGCTTGCTCAGTATGAGACACAATGATCTACCTACATTATGAAGTTTCATTTTTCTTATTATTTATTTTTTTTAATTCAAAAGGTAATGTTTTACTCAGATATTTATGAAGCCTTTGAAGCGTATAGGAACGGGGCGTCTAACTTGCTAACCCACCTTATCCACTTTATATGGCGTTTTAACTTACTGAAAGATTCAAGGACAAACTAAAATACTGCGAAAAAGCCGTTGCATGCGTCGCAAGGCGCCGATAGACCTTACGTGTGTTAGTAAATAAATTAATTTTATTGTATAAAGAGGGAAGATTTGTTTGTTTGTTTGTATGTATTGAATAGGCTCCGAAACTACTTGACAGGTTTTAAAATTATTTCACCAATATGAAGCCACATTATCAGGGAGTAACATACCTATATGATTTTTAATGTATACGGGAGAAATAGTCTACGCAGGCGGAGCCGCTGACGACGGGAAGCTAGTACTAAATAAATATCTGAAACAAATTACACCAAGATCATTCTGACCCCAAACTAAGCAAACCTTTCACTATGAGTTTCAGAGACTGATGAACATACATACATATCATCACGACTTTATCCCAAACGGGGTAGTCAAAGGCAAGTGACTGTTGCCATTATGTTGAACGGAACACTCAAAAGCCCACTTTTCACCAATGGTATTAGAACCCAACGTGGTAGGTCGTGAGCCTTCCGCCGCTATCCGGGTTGATTTTTTTTTAATCAATATTTTCCATTACCGGAGAGTTAGAAATTAAACAACGAACACAAAGTATTTGGTTCTGGACAGATTTGAACTAGGGACCACACGATCCGCGATCCGAGTTGGGGTGCTTAACCACTAGGCCACGACGCTCTAACGAGACTGATAAACAAACTTAAATATTTCTAAATGTAAACTTTATTATAACACCCAGCCACACAACAGACACAAATGTTCGCCACATTAACGGTTGTCATGGGTGGGGGTCGAACTTCCGGTGCTAAAGGCACTGTAAAACTAACTAGATACTAAACAATTGCCTAATACATTTCAAAGTGCATTATTATGCTCGAAATTCTTTAGGAAAGTATTTGGTTTTCTACACAAGAACATGCTTTTACTTTGCAAAAACACCATCAGAAGTAATTAATAAAATTGTCGATTTCGATAACACGCTCCCAAAATAAAGTACCGTCAGCACATTAGTGCGATGGGCGGTGCGATCGCATCTGCGGTAATTGCAGTCGGTACACTAAGTTATCGTGCACACCCTCTATCGGATCGGTATGTTAATGGCGGGATCTTTTTTTGTGATTCCGCAACATACGTAAGCAATTACGTTTAAGGCGAAGGCCCTTTGGAGAAATAAGTAAGTCAAACATCCATTGGACGAACATTCGTTTTTGTTCTAATTAAATATCTGGGGAGAGACGTAGTGCGCTGTGGCACAGTTTCTCGCCTTGATTGCGTGGTGTCCCGGGTTCGATTCCCGGTCGGGTCAATTCGGGAAACCATCTTTACTAAATTGACTCGTGGCTTGGTGTGCTGGGAGATGCTACTGGCTTATTTCCCTGTTTGTTGTTCCCAAGGATATATTTATCCTTACTTCGAGACCATGACAAATGACTCCAAACTGAGCAGAACTTGTACTAATATATATTACAGGCACGCAACAAACATACAATGTTTTTCACATAATTGCTTGTCATGGGTGGGGATCGAACCCACCCATGACAAGCAATCGACCTTTAGCGTCAAAGGTAGGATCATTACTATTGAGCCAACAGGCGTATTCTAGCGGTCTACTCTTGGTTGACCAAACTCGGAGTGTTGTCAATCGTCAGACGTAAGAAAACATTACTTTAGGTTACAATTTCATCTTGATTCTTTTGGTATTTTAAGCACAATTATTAATTTAACAAAATTCATATCATAAATATTTAGAAATTCAATTTCGTCTAAGTTAACCAAAGCATTGCTTGTCTCGCTAGCAATATGACCATAATACGAGTATTACTTACATTTAAACGAACTTTTACAGTTTTTAATTAAGTTGTAGATACATACATACCATCACGACTTTATCCCAAACGGGGTAATCAGAGGCAAGTGACGTCATGGTAAACGGAACACTCAGAAGCCCACTTTTCACTAATGGTATTAGAACCCAACGTGGTAGACGGTGAGCCTTCCGCCGCTATCCGGATTGATTTGGTTTTTTATCGATGTTTTGCATCACCGGAGAGTTAGTTGGAAAAAAATTTCTTTCCTTTATAAAATGATCCATTTCGCCACCTCGATTTCCGAAAAAACCTAATCGTGTCAACTTCATGTGGTTAAATCGCTGATTAAAGCTAACTATGGTTGCAGAAAAGAAAAGACCAAAACGTCAGACATATAGTTTTTTGTTGACACATAATGAACCAGAATATGCATAATTCATCACAATAACTGTTATTTTTTTTTTATATTTCTCAATTTTCCCAAATAATAGCCCAAGTTCATGACCGATTCAACAATGAATACAAAGATTTTGGTTCTGGCCAGATTTGAACTCGGGACCACACGATCCACGATCTGAGTTCAGGTGCTGAAAACAAGGCCACGACGCTCTCTTGAATGTTAACTAATCATACAAGAAAAAGCTATGAGATAAAAAAACAAAGCATCATGTTTGTAAAATTTTAATGAGATGTAAACGCCAAAAGACTTATATCACTTTCAGTGTTTATTATCCACTGATAGACATTAGCCTTCATTACGAGAGAGTTTGTATAAAACAAACTAAAATTCGTCGTTAAATTTCACAAGATTAAATCTAATTACACAGCTAATGTCTAACTTCTAAAGGGCTCATCTTGAGCCATCCTACAGCACGATCGCCGCGGGCCTCTGAGTGGATCAAAGAGCGCAGTGAGCGGTGACCAACACACTCATTGTTGAGCCCCTTTTAAGATTACTACTTAACTACTAATGAACGGGAAGGGACTGAGTCGATAAAACTATCGATACTTCAGAAGGCATATTATTTGGTCATTTACTGTTTCGTAAGTCAGCAAAATTTTCAGGTCTTTCAGGCGATCCACTGATCACAAGGCCATTTCCTTTTTTATGTTGTTACTGTACATCTGTTGTTCTAATACCATTGGTGAAAAGTGGGCTTCTGAGTGCTTCGTTCACCATGACGATACAGTCACCTGCCTCTGACTACCCTGTTTGGGATAAAGTCGTGATGGTATGTTATGTTACGAGTATGTGTTTATGTTACTGTTCATATTATAAGTATATTTTAAGTGATGATAGGTTTCACACAGTTTTTTTAAAGATTTCATTTTAGTTTATAGTAAAACAAAGGTTATATAACCACTTTTACGCTTTGTTCCTAATTCTTTTAATCTTATTTCTCCGAATCTTATTTTAGAAAATATAGATCAAAACTGTTTTAAACGCAGACACTGAAAAAAAATACAGTCGGAAATCGGTTGTTAAAATGCACGGCTGTATGCTGTAGTACTCAAGCATACACCTTTAGAAAGAAACCTTAATAGAGCATTATTTGACCATTTCCTTTTCGATCAACCTGGAAAAAAATATAATCGACAATCGATACTGTATCGCCCTGCCCTTTATGACGCCACAACTCACGGATACTTATCTCATGATAAATAGACGCTGATTTGGCTTAGGCGTGGCTGAGCCAGCGATTCATCTGCCGAATACGATGAGCTGAACCTTTTGTACATACTAGATGAAGCACACGCACAATACACACATACGTACATAAGTGACGTCTCAGTTCCGTTTTACCTTAGGTAACAAGCTAGACTCCCACTGACTATAAATAAAAAACATTCAGTCTCAGGCACATAAACCCATAGTAAATATAAATAAATAAATATGCGTCAGACAACACACCTCTTGCAATGGTCTCGAAGTAGGGATTACTATCCCTGTGTTACGAGATACCACACAAGGAAAATAAACCAAGGGCGTCTACCAGCACACCCAGACCCGAGTCAATTCAGAAAAGATCGTTTCCTGAATTGACCCTGCATTGGGACAAGTCAGGCTGACTCAGATTGTATTTACACTTAAAATGTTTTCAAACCGAATTTGTATTATGTAATTCGGTTTGAATACCATTTATTACCTAAACAAATTGTTGTTAGTTTTAAAGCTATGTATTGCCCGATACATAATCGATGTCATTTACTAATTGCTTTAATGCTTACACATTACATTCATTACCCACTAGCCAAATCACATGATCATTGTATGAACGTCTTAAGGATCCTTTACAAGGAACGACTTTGCATAGTCTTACTATATTATAAGTGCGAAATTTTGTGAGGATGTAAGGTATGTTTGTTTATCTTTCACGCAAAAACTACTGAACGGATTTGGATGAAACTTTACAGTAATACAGTTTATAATATACATCAGAATAGCACATGGGCTACAATTTATAAAGATTTTATGTAATTATGCCATAATATATAACGATAACGCGGGCAAAGCCGCGGGCGGAAAGCTAGTAACAGATAAATGTAATGGAAAAGGTGTATTAGATAAACTTTTACATTAAACATTATTACAAAACACCACCTTCATCATACAACAAAAGCTGAAAAAGGGGTAGTGTAAAAGTAATATTATTATTTTAAAATAGATCGTAATCAAATCATGTACGCACGACAGTAACAAAATATGCCAAGGTTCAGTTGGTAATTAATTATTGCTATGTAAAGGGTGAAAGTTTTCTTTAACTTTTCGTTATCTAAATTTAAATTTTAATAAGAATCCTTGTTTTTTTTTAGATTGCTTGTTATGAATTTTTAAAACTCTTTAACTAATATAATGTCACATTATCTGCGAGTAACAAAGGTTATAGTTTTAATAAAGATTTATATAAACCTGTGACCAGTTTTGCTGAACAAAGTCACGAACAGGAACTAGTAATTAATTATAATAAAATAAACTCTAACTCAACAATAAATTAAAGATCGCATAATTTTGTGCTATGTGGATAGGAGATGGTCATAAAAGTTTTGTTGTATTATTCTCATCTTTACGTTATAAGTGATATTTTGATAGTAGATGAGGATGACAGTACTTATATCAAGAAGTACAATAAATAAATATAAATAAATATCCCTGGACATTATTCCACACAGCGCCATCTAGCCCCAAAGTAAGCTAATTAAAGCTTGTGTTATGGGATACTAGACAACGGATAAACATACTTAAATACATTTTATTTTGTAAATACATACTTATTATACATAGGAGACAATGATAGAATGTGCCGCACTTACAATGAACTGGTTCGCAGTAACAAAGACATTGACGTCGACATTTTTGACCGCAGGTTCACTCAGTATAAAAGAGTTATATCTGACTTTCGTAATAGCCTGGAATCCTTTTCACTCAACTCATAGCTCGTCCACTTTATACTTATAATTTTTTTGAATTTTTATTTCAATGTTTTATTTGTATTTTAAAACCGTCCTCTAGTAAATAATAATTAGCCATGCTGTGTACACTATTTAAGAATTACTGTCTAGCCTAGTTTATTTATAATATTATTTTTAGTCATTTATCGATGGTAATATGTATGTGTACCCATCCTAAATAAATAAATAGTTAAAATTCATTCATTAGTTGAAAGAGTATATTCAGTCGTTAGGTTAAAACCGCACCGTTGTAATGGAACTCACACATTACGCACCTGAATATTCATCGTAGAGGGATTGAATCCAATTCGGTACGTCCCGGAAGGGATAACGCCGCATGCCAATGATCCCGAGGTCTAATCAACTTAAATACCCTCGACTTATCTACCCTGCTGTCTTCGGTTTTAGTTTAGGGGAACTTACAAGCGTAGGTGTACCTAATTGAGTAAGTAAGGTGGCAGCCTGCTCCTATCGTCGCTTTGACGAGTTTTTCCAACCGTTTCCATCATGACTTTTCCACTTGCATTCCTCCTATGCTGGACTATGTCAAAATCCACGCACGCTCTATGCACATGTTGACCTGGACTGAAAGGTCTGGTGACTCATTAATTTGTTGACGCTCTTCCTGCAGATAATTATGTTCTCCCCTCAAATACTGGCCCTGCGGGGCGTGAAAATAGCATCTAAGCAGAACAAAAATAGACAAATTTCTATTAATAAGTAAGTGTTGTCAAGTAGGCTAAACAGTGTTGAAACTGCCTTCGTAATTTTTATGGCAATCTCAGTAAAATTGAATATTTACTTTTGAATTTCACATTGTACTTGGCCGAAATTCAATAAAATCAACTTAATAAATAGAGAACGTCCCACAATACAATACAATAATTAATATGCGAACAGCGTTATTAATATACGAAGTAATTACACAGAGTAAATAAATACAGAAGGTAACAAAGTTACACCATCATATTGGTGACGCACTCCAGCGTAAAGGATTGCTCTCACTCTGCATGGCGAAGCATCGTGAAAGCAGCAGCTATGGCCCATTAATTTGTAAGGTATTTTGTATTAGTAATAGTATGCCAAGCCTAGTAATTATTCACAGTTAGAAACTGGTAAAGTGAAATTGGTTGTGGCGGTTTTTCCTCGAAGCAGATGGACGAATTTATAATTATTTATTTAGACACATTGAATAGCATAGCGTCCTACAGGGAAATAGATGGTGACCCTAAAAACATGGTTAAGAATATAATAATACTCGTATGTATAAACTCTCAACAAACACGGTAGCTTTAATCATAATCAAATCATATTGATTTCCGGGAGGCTTTCGATACCGTTGGTCATGACGGACTACTTACGAAACTGGCGGTAGGGGGTTTGACACCGAAAACGCTATCCTTTTTTGTCAGTTATTTATTAAATAGGCGTCAATATGTAGACTGGGCCGCTCAAAAGTCAGCACCATACTACAGCAAGTCAGGGGTCAGTCAAGGGAGTAATTTAGGGCACCTGGAATTTAATTTGATGGTTAACGATCTGCCAGACGTAGTTTCGGAATCGACTTGCCTTCTTTTTGCAGATGACTTAAAGTTAGTACTGGAAATCAGAGACCAGTCAGACTGCAATAGAATGCAAGCCGATATTGATAGGGCAGGTGCAGTGGAGCCTTAGGAACAGGTTATATTTTAATGAGTCCAAGTGTACAGTAATGTCCTTCACGTTGTCACGACAGCCATACCATTAGCAATACTGCATAGATGGGGCCCCAATGCAAAGGGGGACGGACATGAAAGACCTTGGAGTTCAATTTACTACCGATCTGAATTTCAGGGGACACATAATCAAGGTTCGCAAAAAGGCGTACCGGAATTTGGGTTTCGTTCTGCGCCAGGCTCAGGGCTATACCAATATGAATGCAGTCCGAGCTTTGTATGAAGCTCTCGTTAAGAGCCATTTGGAATGCAATTCGTGTATTTGGTCACCCCATGAAGCCAAATATAAGTTGATGGTTGAACGAATACAGAATAAATTTGCCAGATTCATACACCTCAAACTGTATGGTGTGTATCCGTTCTACCCATTAATGTATCCAACATTGTTTGTGCTCGGTATGGTGGGGTACAATAAACTAGAAGTGAGGCGGGGCTTGGCCCTGGCTTATTTGTTTAGATTGCTGAGGGGGCAGGTGATCACCCAGGCTATGTTGCAGAGGATGGAGCTGTGCGTGCCGAACAGGTACGTGTGGCGGCGGCGGCGGCCACCTCTATTCGCAATTCCACCTGCGCGAACTAACATTTTAAAAGAGGCACCGTTTACCCGAGCTTTAGGGACACTCAACGAGGTGTCTAATGCCGTAGACATATTATGTTGCTCCGTGAATGAATTCACAAAGGCTACGTTGTTTGTTTTGTGTTATGTTTAGTTTATAATATTAATGTTTATAATACAATATCGCATTAGGGAAACCTGTAATGGTAATGTGTGACAATGAATTAAAAATTAAAAAAAATGGTTGCCTGTAAAGTCGGTTTTACGGGCGAAGATTTTACGTGACAACGTCTTTTTCTCGGTAGAATATTTATTGATATGAATATAATTAAATTGCACAATAGGAACAAGGAATTGAATGAAAATAAGAATTGCGGCAGACCGATCATAGTTGAGTGGGAGAGAGACGCAAGGCATTCGGCGGGCCTCTCTCTCGTTCGGTGACTCATCGTAACGTTACCGAGCGTTACACTTTTTCATAAGTGACTCCCAGCCGCAACCTAATTTAAGACGTTGTCACGTCAATAAATATTGGGATATGGTTATTATGATAGCGACTCCACCCACGTGGACTATTTTTCCATTTAGAATAAGGCCTACTATTAAAAATAGGCTATATCTTACTGCTGCTGCTGATAATCTAGCTTTATACCTGTTCAGAAGTAGTTTATTTATTTAAACAAAAATAAAAAATCTATCCTTTTTATAAAATTTGTATCTAGATACGTGTTCCCTCTGCAGATTCGTAATCTATGGTGATTCCCGGGCGAGATAATTTCGTATCTTTTGTTTCGGCACGTTTTGTATCGGATTGCCAGGTGGCGACGATTTCAAACTTTTCAATGGAATTATAATTAATTCTTGGTTGGAATTCACAGGACCGTTTTGTGTAACCCTGAAATGCTGGTGAATTTGTGTCAAAGTGTTAATGATGATATCGAAAAGTCGATATAAAAATAATAATATAAAAAATAAAACGAAAATACTATTCATCATGAAATCTGGTCATAGCTATAAAGGTACCGGTGTATTGGTGGCATTAGGCTTATCACCGAATTTTTCAAAGAACTTATCGAATGCAGAATAACTTTGCGACTGAATTAAAAAAAAATACTCCACAGTACCTGTCGAAATTCAATAATACTTATACGAGAGCGGTATAAGTAAAATGGTTTAAAGTGCATGTTATATTTGTACTCTAGATCCCCGTTTGGTGCTTCTGAATATACATTTCTGAGAACTTCGAATGTTCTCAAAGGTTAATCTGTTTATCTATTTTTCATTTACGCTTATAAAGCGCTGTTTGCTATTACGCTTGGCTCAGCCGAGGACCGTGTGTGGTGGCGCTCTCTAAAGAAGGCCTATGTTCAGCAGTGGACGCGTACGGGCTGAAGATGAATAGTGAATGAATGAAACGGTTGGCTACCAAAATTTGATTTGAAATATACAATAGTCGATAGTTCTTGAAATTGGTCATGAGTGTGATAATAAAGATTCAAATCGGGCAGTGTGTTTTCGGAATTTTCCGGAACATAGCCCAAGTCTGTGATTACCCGCATTTGGCAAGCATGGTCAAATAAGTAGCGATAACTAGATTTCAATGATGAAAGCCTGTGCCCAGCAGTGGGGTGAAAATATATAGGCTGATTACTTTACCTTTTACTACAGATTCAATGGTGACTCAGAAAAAGTAAAACTACATTCTTGCTATTCATACCACAGTTAATGCCATGTTCAAACTTTTTTTAACAATCATAGTTTGTCGAATAACTAGCAAACTGAAGTGGCTGGTCACTTCAATCGATGGACTCATAACCCTATAAGCGACCCCCCTTCTATAGATGGATTCTCGGCCCATTGTAATTGACGATTCGGTAAGTATAGGTACCTATAGGGGGTTGGGCAACCTCAGCCGCCAGGGTACCATAATGACAGATAGACCGATGACCGGTGGAAGGTGGTAGGACAGACTGACTGTTTGTTTAGAACTGGGAGTGGGAGCTCATCGCGGTAAAATGGGGCAAGATAACGAATGATTCAAATCTGTAAGCGAGGTTAAACATTGATTGTCAATAAAAAAATTACGAATACCGATAATTACTACAACTACAACTGCCTTTAGCGTAGTTATTGAAATATGTAACTCACACGCATACTAACCTTAGGTTCTATAACATGAATGTAAACAGTAAGACATGTTTGTTCATAGAACACAAAAGGTGATGCAGAATCCAAATGAACACGCACTCGTGTACACATTGCCTAGTCTGTAATCTGCGTCAATCAAGTGCATCGCATGCGAGCCACGGATGAAGGAAACAACAGACTTGTTGTTTATTTTTATTTATTTATTCATATGGACAACAAAACAGATAACAACCATTACCTTACAGTAACTTAGCGTAACAAGTTTTGTACTAGATTGTATTATTACTTATGTTGACACACCATTATAAGTAAGTATTACACATTAAAAGAGCTACTCTTCCTAAAAAACAAAAACAAAAATCCAAAGAGAAAGAACCAAAATAGAATAAATTCCCACAACAAACATTTTTAGGACAGTGCAAGATGATGTACCGCTTTTCTAAATTTGTTGAATTTAGCATCAAAAATATCCAATACTGACTTGATTGTTTCGAGTAACGTCTCTCCCCAACCTCCAACAACAAGAAACACTTGTAGCAATGATCTCAATAAATAAATAAATTATAATAACTATTTTACATATTAAGGATAAATTAAATGTCCTTGTCTTACGAGGTACCAGACAAGGTTTCAAGGGGCATCTTTCAGGACACCTAGAGCCTAACCAAGTTAGAAAAGTGTGTATCCTGAATGGACCCCACCAGTAATCAAATCCAGGACACCACTCAAGACGAAAAACCATCCCACAGACCACTAAAATGCCATAAAACATTGCGTTTTGTTTTGAGAGCCTAGTGGCCTAGGCGTTCAGCACCCCAACTCAAGAGCACGAATCGTGTGGTCCAGAGTTTAAATCTGGTCAGACCCAAATTCTTTGTGTTCATTGTTAGACATTCGGCTAACTCTCCGGTGATGGTAAAACACCGATAAAAACCAAATCAACCCGGGTAACGGCGGAACGCTATCCACCTACCACGTTGGGTTCTAATACCATTGGTGAAAAGTGGGCTTCTGAGTGTTTAGTTCACAATGACGGCACAGTCGCTTGCCTCTGATTACCCCGTTTGGGATAAAGTCGTGATGTTATGTTACGAGT
This sequence comes from Udea olivalis, assembly GCA_947369235.1. Classification (NCBI taxonomy): domain Eukaryota; kingdom Metazoa; phylum Arthropoda; class Insecta; order Lepidoptera; family Crambidae; genus Udea; species Udea olivalis. The sequence goes on along the minus strand of OX376354.1, from coordinate 1,050,138 downwards.
ATGTTTATTTAAAGATATTTTTAAATCCAATCTTTCACAATGGTCTGATAACTGATAACACCAAATTTTTATTGATAAGTTTAACGTGTCTCTTTGAGTACCACCACACCGCATAAATGAAATGGCATTGGTTTAGTTAGTGCATTTATGAACAGGTTTTGCCATTTTAGTAAAAAAAATGGCTGAGTGAGGTTCTCTTTATTTATGGACATCGGGACACCACTGTCTGGTGGGTTTTTTCCTGTTGTCTATTATAGTTATTTGACGACACGGTTGGCGTAGTGCGCTGTAGCACGGTATCTCGCCTTGATTTCCGTAGTGTCCCGGGTTCGATTCCCGGTCGGGTCAATTCAGGACATGAATTGACTCGGGTCTGGGTGTGCTGGGAGACGCCCCTGGCTTATTTCCTTGTGTGGTACCTCGTAACACAGGGATATTAATCCTTACTTCGAGACCATTACGAGAGGTGTGTTGTCTGGCGCATATTTATTATATTTATTATAGTTTCTCCTTATGCCAGTGACAGGATGTCTATTAATTAAGAAATGCTTTCTCTTTCTTTCTCTTGCTAGTTTTATCGTTACACAAACAGTTTGTAAACGCTTGCCTTACCTAAATTCTCCTCTAGGTGTCATTTTTCTACGAAATCTTTTCATCGAAAATCTTCATTATTCATTGGTAAGCCCCTTGCAAAAACAAGCAAAATATTTTCAGCGAAAGGTATGAGACGTTAATATTTATTGCATTGTATGCCATATAAATAATTTCCACATGCGTTGTTTCTCGAGTAAGTATGATCTCGCTAAGAGTGGCCTATAAATTACCCAAGGTGGAGGTCTGTACTTAGATTTAAGCGTTTGTTTAGCTTGAGCTGCTATCTATTCCCGAGACGAGTGCGGGCTGCGACTAATTTACAAATAATCACTTCCTACCTAATTTTGAGGCAACATTTTCTAAACTATGTTTAATTAAGTAGTATTAAAGAGATGAGCCTACACATAATTTACTGTATTACTTGGTAAAAGCTTCATTGGAATTGATAGTTAAGTATTGGATCAATCACAACGCTTGAAAAAATTAAAACAAACTCGACCTAAGTTTCGTAGAATCCGAAAGTAATTTTAAACCTCAGAATCTGTTTATAAAGATGCCGCTGTTACTGTTACCGAACCTCAAAGGCGTTCACATTTTATGTTAACATACCAAATTCTACATAAGTCTGCCGCCAAACAAGGAAGAATGAACACGAGTAATTTAAGTGTTTTTCTTATTTAAAATTATTAAGCACACGTACATTAATAGTTTTACATCTGAAGAATAAATCCCTGTCTTCAGAAATTAGAATTTGAATAGTTCATAGACTTTTGCATTCGACTGTACCGCACGGACCAATCACAGGCCGGCGCACGCGCGCCTTCGAGCATTCAGTAATAGCTGCTATTACGCGCCCACCCACCGCTGGGAATACTCAACCACCGCGAAAATATAAGGGATCGTTGTTTTTAATTTGAACACGTGGGAAATTTCAAACTGATTATATATTCTTGATTTTAGTGCAAACTAAAGGATATAGATAGGGTTAATTAGATCGAATGCTGTTTTGTGCTATGTTTCATTTGGTAAACATCAACAGTCCTCGAAAGAACGTATCTCAGAACTGTATGAACTCTCCTAAATAACCTTCCTTGTGCCATAACAAAAAATTAAAAAAGAAATAAGCCTATTGGTAGAGCCGTTCCCGAGTTCTGCACTATGCATCACATTAATTTGGCGATTCATTTTTATCTATTCAAATTTATTGTACAAAACCTTTTTGGAAAACAGCAACTGCGGAGTGTGCATTGTATATTTAATAAAATTAAACATATTATGTTCATAGTAATCAGTATACACTGATGACATACGTACATTAAATTAACTAGTTAAAATAAATAAATATCTGGTTCAATTACCACCAAGATCATCTGACCCCAAAACTGAGCAGAGCTTGTACTATGGGTGTCAGAGACTGATAAACATAGTAAATATTTTTAAATACATTATTTATTTATTTTATATTATTAAACCATACAAAAAATAACAATTTATAGAAAAATGTCCCACAAAACTGTTGACACAGTTTGTCTGTGGGATCAGGAGTCTCAATTTTTTATACATTACAAAAAAAAAAAATGTAATTGATACTGAGTTCACACAATAAGAGATATCTACTGCCAACTAAATAATTGATGACAGTAGATATCTCTTAAGTCTCTTTTTAAATTTCAACTTACATGGCTCCCGTCGTATATCCTCGGGAAAGCTATTTATAAGGTAGGGTAATCTCTTTTTTAAAGTCCTGTCCCCAAAGTAATTTTTCACTCTAGGAACTTTGAATTTTCCCGCAGACACCGACCGGGTGCCATGACTATTTTTGACCAACTCTAGGACACGCTCCGAAATGCTATGGTTATTTACGGCTAATATTATATATTTATGTTTTATACTGACTGGTAGTACTTTACATATTTTGTATAACATTGTATAATTACCTTTGCATTTACTTTTAGTCTTCTTATTTACTAGTAGCTTAAGGAATCTCATTTGTAGTGTTTCAAGTTTGTCGATGTATGTTTTAAAAGTAAGACCATAACAGTCCAGAGCGTAGCCCAGTATCGAGTCAACTAAACTAAAATACACACACACATACTGAAATATATAATAACTCCCAGACACGAATGTTCTAAAGGCAGGATCGCTGCCAACGTGCCAACAGACCAGTCGACCGACCGGCCAGTCGAGTACTTAATTTTGGATTATTCGATATTACTATCTTATCATATTTTTATGTAAAGCCAAAACTGTCCACTCCTATAAAAAGGAAAAAAAATCTCCAAAATTTTCATTAAAGTAAAGTAAAAGGGAAGTAAAAAATCATTTATTCACTTAAGCTTTTACAAAGTAGCACTTATGAAATGTCAAAATTTACAAAAAAATATATAAACGATAATAGACGTAAATAAAATAATACAATAATAGTACATATTCTAAATAAACATAATGTGAATCTACCACCGGTTCGGAAGTTGCTTCTTATCGAGAAGACTCCGGCAAGAAACTAGATAGTTACTCTTTTGAACTTTGTTTTGTTTCACAACAAATAAATTCAGAGTACAGTCAAAAGAACAATAAAAATACATTATTTGAGCAGAGGAGCAGATTATTCCTACTATGACCATAAATTCTTGTTGTTCAAGTAATCCTCCACAATATAATAACCTTGTTTTATCAACTTTGTTTTAATTGTAGACTTGAACTTGTGAAGAGGTAGATCAACAGGACTTTGAGGTATTTTGTTGAAGTATTTTACAGATTGACCCACAAAAGAATTTCCTACCTTATGTAGCCTAAGAGTTGGAGTATTAAGTTTGTTTTTATTTCTAGTATTGTGTGTATGAGTATCACTGTTTTTCACTGTATCATTATCGACGGACGACACGGTTGGCGTAGTGCGCTGTAGCACGGTTTCTCGCCTCGATTTCCGTAGTGTCCCGGGTTCGATTCCCGGTCGGGTCAATTAAGGAAACGATCTTTTCTGAATTGACTCGGGTCTGGGTGTGCTGGGAGCCGCCCCTAGCTTATTTCCTTGTGTGGTACCTCGTAACACAGGGATATTAATCCCTACTTCGAGACCATTACAAGAGGTGTGTTGTCATGCGCATATTTATTTATTTATTTATTTATTATCGAATAAACACTGCGTACAAAGGCTTTACGGGCACAATTGTGAAAATCAGTGCTCACAGAGGTTCTTACAGGAGTTGTCACATTTGTAAAATAAATTCATTTGTGTACCTACATGGGACTTTTAGAAGAGAAATGTCCCTTTATGTTGTTACTAAGTTCTATTTAGGTTATTTTTGGCGAAAACATTAAATGTTTTAAGTAAGCATGTTTTTTTTAATACTCCTCGTACTCTATTAGACTAAAAACAACATCCGATGCGGTGGTCGCGTAACATTGTTTGTTTACAGAGTATAGTGTGTTACAGTGTATCCATTTTTTATAGTGCCTATTTAAGTTTATAATTATATTTTAAACATACCATCACGTCTTTTTCCCAACGGGGTAGGCAGAGACGACATCTTTCCATTTGCTACGGCCCTGACACACCTCTTGCGCTTCTTCCACTCTCATTAATCCTTTCACACATGCTCGTCGATTATGGGTACTCCTGGACTGACGTTTTCTGAGCACGTCTTAAATATCTTTATATTTTAAATAAAGCTATATTGAATTTGGTTGGCATTGAGTGTAAATGTTTGTCAGTTCTTAGTTACACCATCATAATCAGTGATTATTATCTACCAACATTATTTTTAGCCCTGTGACATCCACTTGCATTAAGTATATTTTCTAGAATAGCTAAAAAGATTTTATTTTTATTGTTATTATTTAAAACATGTTTGAAAAGACGGTCACTAGCAATTACTTACGAAGTTTTGGACCAATAAAATAACATGAATATTATTACTTCATGTAACATGAATATCTTCAAAACTAAACCCTCAAAATGTTTTTTACCTAATTTAACGAGCGAAGCAACAAGCAGAAATAATTTAAATTGTTACAGAGGTCCCTTGTTCAAAGATAAGCAGGAGATGTTCCCCTTGGTCAAAGGGATTCCACTTCGTCCCCCAGGCCTGTTGTTTTCATGCGTTTATTGCTGGCCCGGGGCGGAATGACTAGAAATGTTTGTTCGTAATTACTGCCAACCAACCACAATGAAGAAAACTTTCAATTTTCCTTCCGCTTATTTAATTTTTCATTAATTTATATATTTCGTGATAAAGAATTCACACATTATATTTGAAAAGACACCTATTATTAACTAGCTGTCGGCCAGTGGATTCGCCCGCGTAGACTATTTCTGTCGTTTGGATATACTTTTCGAAAAACTCGCTAATAATGTACCCTTATATTGGTTAAAGTTTTTTTTAATTGGTCCAGAAGCTTCGGAGCCTATTCAATACAAACAAACTAACAAATATTTCCTCTTTATAATATCCGTTTAGATTAAACCTGTTCATATTAAAACTTTGCAGAAGACATCTCTTACAAAAGAGCACGATTCAAAGCATAGTGTCAATTTACATGTTGGTAAATTGGGGGTGCTAAATTGCTATGTTACAATAGGTAGACTTAATAGGTAAAATATCTCTAAAATTCGGCTTTGTAGGTGGGCATCTGTGTTAAAGGGACTCTAGGTGTTAAAAACAATGTTGTAGAAACTTGAAAAAAAACTCACGCTTTAAACAATGATTGTCGATAAGATGAAGCCACCTAAAATAAACATCTAGACGTTTATTTCACCTTATCTTTTGAACCAATGTCTTTACAAGATCTAAGTTACTCTATGATCTGGGTGGCTGACTGCATAGAGCAACCTAGATACTGAGTGTCAAGATATCAAATCTATGTATGATCATCATATTTTCAGCTTCGAAAGTTTACCGTCTAACATAGCGCTCCCTATACGATTTTCGTGCAGTTGTAGGTCGCCTTGCCGGAGTCGTCTCCAAACTGTTTTTTTTTGTTTTTATTATAAAGGAAAAGTACTCATTGTACTCGCGGTTGCTTACATAAGCAACCGTTAAATAAGATTAAAAGTGTTAACGGTTTCGCAAACAGAAAGGCGACAAATGGATCGACAAACATTTAAATTGGTAGCGAGCAAACAATGAACACATGATAACAAACCCTAGGGAAGGTGCCTTATTTAGGACTCATGTTAGGCGTATTTACTGTGGGTAGCTGGGGTCTTGGGATTTCTAGGACAGGTAAATGTTTCGTAACCGAGACTCGATTGCTTAGGTGGGTCAGGTGGCTAATTCAATATCAACTAGAGAATGAGCTGTGCGAGCTTTGAAATCCATCTTTCTGGAATATTTGACATTCATTGGAAGATATCGAATTGGCTTGTATCAATATTCTGGTAGGAGCAGTGATTTAAAGCACATTATAAGCAATAATGAAGTGATTCTCTTTTTTATTCTGTGGATCCCAAAACAAATCCAAAAAAGTGCATTTGACTAATGATTTTTTTTTCATGAAAATCCTCATTAAATTGAGTAATTCAACGAAACAATTTTCGGCAAAATTAAAATTTCTACATTCACGCTATTTAATCATTATTTATAAATTTCGTAATCTTATTTTGTTACTAAGCATTTTAGACCGATACACTAGAAACTAGAAAGGTATCAGATCCGGTGGGCCACGTTACTTCTATATCAACCTCTTTATTTTTGCTCACCAACAACAACACCTAAGAAAACAAATAATCCAGAAACGAAAATCAATCGGGACATAAGCGAGGAAATTTACAGTTTTGACATTTGTAATCGCGAGCTGTGATGAGACAGGCATATTGCCAGGGCTGCGAGTACCTCTTTCGATAAAGATGTCAGCTAGTCAGTACATATTCTTATCTATGGACTCTTACTCTCCGCTCGTTGCCCGGCCCCGCGCTGCGGTGCACTCGTCTAGCGCGCCCGCCGCCGCTGCCGCCTCGCTGCCCGCAAAATTCGAGGCTGAGGCCTTATACGCGCCTGTTGACAATCAACTGCCAAATGAGTCTTAGAAGACCTGGTGGCTGGTAGGTCATTATCGCGCGCAAGTTTATGGAGTGACAGAGGCCTTAAACTAACAGTGTAAAGCTTAGTCCGCTGCGATCCCGTTAACACTTAGTTACCGGATCATTGTGACAGAGATTGATGGCTGTCATCGGCTCGCGCCTTTGACCGTGACGTCACTGCTGCACTCGCCGTGTGGTCAGGGGTCAATGACCCGCAATCAATCAACTTGTCAGACTGGGGGCATGGGATTATTGACTGGGTCGTTGGCGCGGTGGTTAGCTTATGCTTACTTCAGGTTTTGGGAGGTTTGTAGATAGGTACGAGTACTACAAACATTCAAGTCCTTCACTGCCGACAAACCAGACAAAATATAAATTCTTTTGTTTGCTGGTCACTGGTGACCTCAATGGCGTTCAACGTGTCCGATATTTTGTTTGCTTTGTTCTTGTTCGCAGTATAATTATGCATTGATGATTTTGCATATCGTCTCAGGCAGTAGAAAACATTATACAGGCTAGCTTAGTCGTGATCATAGATCTTGGAATCAGACTCAGATATTTAAAAAAAAGGCTGGTTTAGATTATTTTGCGTTTACACTTTACAAGTTAAAAAGAGATGAATCTTGTCTGTGTATGGATATTTAATGACAATACTCAAAACGGTCACAGATAAGGCTAAATAAAATCATTTATGGGAGGTACTGTTTAAATCTCTGACATTTATTATATATAAAAAACTACGCTTCTTAAAATCAAATGAGCCTCATGAATCTATTTTGTTTATTTATTATATCTACTTGGCCTCAAAAGCGTTAACATTTGAAGCCCAATATTTTAAAGCCAAACAAACTCGTTAGCACTTTGCTCAGATACCATCTGATAATCCTCGAACAATACAGTGTAGGCGCGTCCCATTTGTTTAAAGCTAATCAAAAATAGACAACACAGCTACTGACTTGTATTTATAAAACAAACGCCGATCAAAAAGCAATCAACATATTCATGCAATCTCGTGATCACACGTCAGCGTATTGCATCGTAATCGGCATCGCGTACCTCATTACTCGATTAAAAATCTCGATTGTTCCATACTCGGTGGCAGAGGCAGCACAGATTAAAATACAGAAAGAAAGTTCAGTTCAACTCGTGTACCTTTCCTGCTCATGTGTCTTATTTCACTCATCCGGTCGTCTGTCGATGCACCGTCTGACGGTAAACTGTATAGTTTTATGCTGCTTAACAGGTAAGCGGTTCCAATTAATAAGAAAATGAACTGTTTTTAATCAAGGTTAAGGCTGGCATTTAGCGCGCCGTCCGATAGAGCATTTGGCGGGCACTGATTAGTTCTGCGCGAACGGAATAACGCCGCGGCTTCCTTCTGTTTTCGTGTAATGAATTTATTATGAAATAACTTTAGACAAATTAATAAGTTTTAAAAGTTGTCGAACTAAAATATACAAAGATCTATCTATATATTTATATGTATTTTAAGTGCAAAATGTTAATAATGAATATTTGAGAGTAAAACAAAAAAAAAGGTCGACGTACTTTTTGTGTTTTTTTAATCGGTGAAATTACGCTATATCGTGTTTTGGACAAGTTGTCGCGTTAGTTAAAGACACTGACCTACTTGTAAAATTTTGTGTTTGCCAAAATATCTCTTAGTTTATTAGTTATCTTCAAACAAAGTCAATCAAATATTGTCAATCTTGGGAAATCATAGCCTCAAGGCGTAGGTTATGCTATTTCTGGGATGTTTTTTAAGGTAAACATCTGACCATGAATAAGTTTCGGTGTGTTCAAACACTTATTTAATTCAATATTCCGCCAGCAGGACTGCACGCGTGGACTATTTCTCCCGATAAAATGTAGCCAGAAATAAAGATTGTGCCCATGTGATAATGTAGCTATAAATTGGTGAAAGACTTTTCTAATACCAGTGTAGATATTCTTCTTATGCCTATTCTGCTCAAAGGCTGGATAGGATGGCGAAATTTAGGATTATCCTCCTAAATCATATATTACTATGAAAAATCTGGACCCCATGACGGACCTAGCAGTTGAACTTAGGTCCTCAAGATAATTATTATAATAAGAAACATTATTGGATTACAAAAAAATAGCGTTGTATGTATATTTGCCATAATGACCAAACGAATTCAATGAATGACACTCGCGGATTGGTCAAAATAGTTATGGCTACAACTGTGAAGGTGATTAATCTGCTTTTTCAAATAAATTATGCTAAAGGAAAGCCAAGACGAATTTAAATGAAAAAGCATTATTCAGACGTGTGCTGCTAATTATTATTAAGTACGTTATTAATTATGTACGCACTACGAAATAAAATGACAACATGCCGTTTTTCAGTGTATTCATATACGAGTAAAATACATACATTAGAGTTCTTAGCTATTCGGACTAGAACAACCGTGCTTCATACTTACAGAAAGATCTCACTTCTGTTCTTTGTAAGTTTGGAGGGACGCGTAATCATCATGAATATTTATTGTTAATTTGTAAACCGAATGCCAGATCGTCCCAAGGCGCATTGAAAGCCATATTTTACACACCGACAATATTATAACAGTGACACAGACATAGCCTAAGTAGGTAACGCAAGGTGCTCCTTTTGTATGAAAGCAAGCGTTACACATTTTAGACATAACGATAGGATTTAATGATAAAGACCCGCCATCGCGCCATTTCTCTATTAAATTTGATTTAGTTTATTTAAGGAAAAAAAAACTCATTTAGATCGAGTCTGGGTGTGCTAGGAGACGCCCGGCACCCGTGGCCTATTTCCCTGGTACCTCGTAACATAAGGAGATTTATTCTTACTTCGAGACCATGGCAAGTGATGTGTAAAATGCGCATAAAAAAAGAGGAATATTATTTGATTATGTCATCCTTTGTCGTAACCCTGGTGCGTGGACTAAATGAAGCAGAGTCAAAAGTGGCACTATGTATTTCCTGTTTATGGGACCTGTTTTGTTTCTAATAACTTGTTTGCCTCCATTTTTAAAAAAAACTGTGCCTCATTGTGTGTAACTTAGTTGCTTTTTACTTTTATGACACGCATAGCTTGTACAGTCGCTTCATGTATTCCCATTTATATCTGTGATTATATCAGCGCTTATTGGTCCCTCGAAGTTATGTTCCGCTCTCAAATTCGCATTAACGTTCCATTCGAGTCGTTCCCGAATATCGAGATATGCACTTATTTATGGCGGTCGTGAGTTCGATTCGTCCCTTTGATTGTTGTTTTTTATTTTTTAATTGATCTGTAGCCGGCGGGTTAATTTGCTGGTCTGTTAAACGAGTGCGTCATGGGAAATTGCTGATAAACGATAGTTCGGTCGGGACAAAGAGAATCATTCGTTGTGTTTATAAATAAATATTTTACCTTTCATACAGTTAAATATCAAATCACGACTGATTATTGTTAAAAATTGCTTGTATGCTATCAAACCGTATCTAACAAGCTAGATAATATTCATAAAAATATTAAACATCTGAGACATCTCACGCAAAAGTTACCTGACTTGAATCTAAGCAAAGCTTTCTTTAAACTTTCACAGTCATTTACGTTAGAATAGTATTATTAAATAAGCAAAATTTGGAAAAGTACATTAAATTTTCTTAACCCATTGATATGTGATACAAGCTATTGTTCTTTCTATGATGACTTCCCTATAGATAGGTAAAGACAAAATTAGGAAAAATTACGTAAATTGCCATTTTAACCGGTCTTTACAGCCATTATACTGTTCTAAAGATAGCAAAACCAAAAAAAAAACGAGTTTCGGACCTTGAAGAAATCAGGCAGGATTGAGGACAGTTGATTCGTTGCCTGGAATTATTCTAACTGACCCGCTAAGCAATATGTAGAGGTCGTGTTGCGTTCCCTTTAGAGAATGATACGATAATATCTGCGAGAGCCAAAAGCTATCGGGGAAAACATGTTGTCTGGCCAACTGAGCCACCTGCGTGTTTGTGGCCCTTGTCTTAAAGACTGTACCTTAACCTTCCTCTCTGTTAGGGCTGCCCCTTGTATTTGCATGTTCGTAGGCTTCGGCAACTACCAGGCATCCTGCAAGCAAATTTTTTAGACGTTGCTAATTAAAAAAGCCCTTTGACATCCAGGGTATCTGAACAACAATGAGGTAAAACTCCACTATTAACATACCCAGCTACCAAACCAGGTACAAGATGGCATCTGCCACAAATCAACAGCACAATGAGCTGTGGGCGAGACAACTACGCCTAACCACAGGCCTTACCTTGTTAATAGAAGCAGGCGGCGCGTGGGCCGCGTCTGTATCGATTTGAGACGATTGCCAGCGACGATCCAGCGATAAATCAAAAGGCAGGGGTGGATTTAGAAAACTTTATTGATTAAAACATTAGGCACAAGCAGATTTATTTGACGACACGTTTGGCGTGGTGTTCTTAAACACGGTTTCTCGCCTCGATTTCCATAGTGTCCCGGGCTCGATTCCCGGTCGGGGCAATTCAGCAAGCCATCTTTTCTAAATTGACTCGGCTCTGGGTGTGCTGGGAGACGCCCCTGGCTTAAACCCTTGTTGTACCTCGTAACACAAGGGTATTTATCATTACTTCGAGACCATGACAAGTGGTGTGTTGTCATGGTCTTTGGCATTCAAAATATCAGCTTAATTTAAGGTCAGAAGACTCATTATAATTTATTTTCGAGATAATGTTTTTCTGTTTTACACACTGAAGAAAGGCGAACCCTCACTCCCGGTTGTGAACCCACACACCAGTGTGGGTTCACAACCGGGATAGACCGCACGGATGATGATGATGATATTGTTTTTCTATTTTAACACCCAGGAACTTGAGCAGCCTTCTCTGATATAAATCTAAATGTTAACCTACTCTTACACTCGGTCAATAAACACAGATCTCACAGAAATATTTGTGCTGAAAGCTTACTAAACGAACTATCAATTTTATAATTAGTAAAAACATTTTTTTAACTTAGTACAAAAATGCTATTACCCATGCCCTGAATTCGTCCCTGTATCCGTATTGATCCCAATTGATTAGAGAGCGAGATCAAAGATCTGTTTCCGCCGGGATCAATGAGCGGTGCCAACCTAACGAGTACAACAATGATTGCCCTTCGTCTTCATTTCCTGTGCCTTTTGTTGAGAAAAAACGCTAATTGGATCTTTTTAATAGATATTTTATTTGTGAATTGGCTAGTGAAGATGTGATGAGGTTTTTGCTTTTGTTGCTTGAAATACTACACCTCTTCCTTTATCTAATTTACGCTCTTAAAGTAACACTGCGTGTCTTACTGCTTTTTTAAAATATTCATCTCGCTTGAAATATCACCAACATTATTTGATAATCCTTACCTTCATTAGAAATTGGGAGAAAAGACACTAATGCTCGATTGCATCAACCATCAACCATAAAAAACAGGTCAGTCAGCTTACATCTGTCATTTACATGAAAAGTACTATCTGCAACCGAGCTGCCGACTGCATCTGCCGACAGCACAAGCAGCGTCCCGTTGTTACTGGTGTAACAACGGGACGCTGCTTGTCGGTATCGGATGATGGTTCATTTGGAACCGAGCTACCGACTGTAACTACCGACAGAACGTGCAGCGTCCCATTGTTACACCTTCATTTGGAACCGAGCTGCCGAATGCAACCGCCGACAGAACGTGCAGCGTCCCATTGTTACACCATCACTTGGAACCGAGCTGCCGACTGCAACAGCTGCCGACAGCACGTGCAGCGTTCCATTGTCACTTGATAGTGTAACAATGGAACGCTGCACGTGCTGTCGGCAGCTCAGTTCTAAACAGTACCTTAAGAAAGACATTCTAAAACTAATATGACATGACACTGTCAACCTTAGTAGTGCAATGCTAGGTCTTTTAGGTAAATTTTCAACAACCATATTATACTTGTCTGATAAGTGGCCATTTAAACCATTTGAGCAAAAATATTTCTTTTCTTTTTCTTTTTTCGTAAAATTATATAAATCGCACGGAACCTTCGATCGAAAGAACCGTTAGCAGCAATAGCAATCGATTAGTTCCATCGCTCGTATCGTACCGGTAGTCAAGATTAATGACCACCGTCTGATGTTTGACGACACGGGACTCGCTATTAGACTCTTCATTATTGAATGCCCATTGTCTAGGTTTTGACTGACGTTGCTTAGGCTCTGCTCACTAGGGACTGTTTTTTTTAATTTTTTACTTGTATTATGTATTTTATACTTAGTGAAACATTTACACAATGAAACGGTGCCTTTGTGTGTTTGTTTTGTGTGCCTTTGAGTTTTAAATACCATAACACTCAAGTTTAATTTGTCTTTTTAATAATCAGTTTTAACTACTTGGCAGTTTTTATGAATGAAAGACTTAAAAAATATTAAGGTCTATTAATATTTCATGTTGAAAAAAAATATATCTATCTAACTCATTGTTTACGTTCACAGTGACTCACACGAACGTGGCTTAGTGGTGGTTGTATTTTTTTGAACAAAAATATTGATTTTTGAGACAACAGACAGTTTGTAATAATCATCCCGCATTTAGCAAGCGTAATAATTAAGCTCATATTCATTAAGTAAGTAGTTTTTTTTTATATTGCCAGTCAAGATGACCTCACTCCACCTGATTGAAAGCGGTCGTGAGGTCCAAATATGAGACTGACAAGCCCAGTCATTCAAACGAATCACTGGGCTGGCCATCCTCACCTTGATGACTAAATTTCAATGATAGAGGCGATTTTCCCGGGGTGGAACAGTGTTTAAGATAATTTCTCCTAATTTACCACCCTAAGATGCTCTATGGACAAAGCCTTACAATCTTCGCCATAAGGAAATTGAATGCACATTGTTTATCTTCATTTTGCCTGATTATTTGTGTGAAAAGTGACGGAGATTTATTAAAGATCTTGATTACGCCTTGTTTCCCACAAGCACTGGTATTGATGTGAAATAACACACAATGTTTACTAAATATTCAAGTACTTTTCTACCTTTGTCGGTTCTAATAGTTAATTTATCGTTGATCGTCAGAAATGACGAAATTTCTTGTCATAGGCCAAGACATATTATGAAACTCTTTGCCTTTAGTCGTTAGGTTAGATGTGAGGATCAGATGAGACTCTACTAACTGACACTGTTCGTATAATTTAGTTGCAATGTTTTTCAGTGACTAATATTAGGTATACTTATTTTTGTATGATGAATGGATATCAGTCACTGGAATATCTACCTAGACAGGTCATTATCACAAATTAGACATGCGCGGCGCTCTGACAGATAGCCCGCTTAGAACAATACGCCATTTTTGACGCACGCACACAGAGACATGAGTTTACAAGCGAAGTCAGTGAGCTTCGGTGAGTCGGAAAGTCGCACTGTCGCGAATGTTTTTGTTTTTGTCGAACTTGGTGCAATTTTTCACATGATGAATTTCGTTTTTGACCGCTTCTGTCAAGTAGGTAAAAATTCAGAGCGAATATTGTAGTAAGTAACTCTAGGCGGTTTTGGAAAAAGGTGCGAGCGGTCCTTCTGTAAACTCTTTATTTTGTGTCATTATTGAATGAATAGTGTTGAAGTTTATATATTGTAAAATTGTTATTTAATTATGATTTCAGGACTAAGTTTTCTTTTTTAACGCTGCTGTTGCTGGAATGCTGGAATTTGGTAAAAGCACACTTAAACGTATGTGCAGTGAAAAAACCTCTGGCAATGTTAAACTACAGTGTTCTTCATGACCTTTGAGAGTGGCCCTAAAAGTTGCAAGCATACCACCACTATCAAGATTTTTTATTTATAATTATGGTGTTTCCTAGTAGTATTTAAAATTTTCTAATGTTCACAAAGGAGCTGTTCCAGCAAGGTCTGACCCTGCTCCTCGGCAGATTTGGATGCAGAGCCAAAAATGTTTCCTCCCCTCGGCATTCCTGCTACGTAGACGAAGAACTATCTAACCTGGCAGACGCACGCTCTGCGACGACGGACAACATTTTTCGATCAAACTTCGAAATTAATTTTGAAGTCCTCGACTGGCGCGCGTCCCTTCCACTTATAGTTTTATTGCCGGCCATTATTCCTACGAGTTTGACTGATTTTAGTTGTTGAAGTATTTTTGATAATATTACTAGGTACGAGTAGTAGTAATTTAGTGCTCATCAGTTTAGGGAGGATATCACAATAAAGAGTGCAGTCTACCTCTTTTGCAGTTGCTTCAAAACCAAATAGATTTACACTAATCAATATTTCTATGAACTAGGTACAGTAAAATAAATTTAGTAAAAACACAAACAGGCCAATCATTTCAGCATTAACTTCGGAATAAGAATTTAATATTGTAATCGCAGATATATGGTGGAGAAGTAACACCTAAGCTACAAGTGTACATACCTTCGTTTTGGCGTTCTGAAAGTTGCGAGGATTACCCCTTTTATCTCAAAAGCGAGTAGGTGCATAATTTTTTTTTCAAATATAACATTCGTTCTAAATTGTATAATTTACAATTTTGTAACAGACGTTAATGTCATTGTAGCAATTAAATCGAAATCGAGAGAATCGTGTTTTTTATTTTACCTTTGACCTTGAATAACTCACGATGCAGACACGAGATTATGAAATACTTTTGAGACAACTTTAAAAACTCTCAAATTAAGGTATATAAAGAAATAATAGCCTCGGGCCTGGGTAGATAGAATTTGAATATTGTCGTTGATTGTTGTTGTAACCAAAATACTCCAAATGTACTCTGTTTTGGCATAGATAAAATAAACAATATTCTTTGGTTTTGGCACGCAAGGGACGTACACTCGCGTCATCTCTTCCAATGTATATCTGTGGTTACAACAATCTGAGTTAGACAAGATGGCTGAGCACTCACCTTGGCTAGTTCAGTTAATTACAAATATATATCATAGCATGCTGAAGCACGAAACTTAAAGCAGTTATACGCTGAGCAGTGTTACACTAAGTTTCTTCGTGGCCTTAGTATGCAACAAAACTTCGTCTTTGTAATTATGATTAAGTTCAGCACTGTTTAATTAGAAGACTGCTTCGGCAATTGTTATGCTTAGATCACATAAGTTTATAAACAAAACAGAGATAAAACTCCACCAATGCGCCATTGCAGGTATAATAGGTATAATGCTACGCGTGTGTACATGAGTCCTTAGCTTGACCACTACCGAGTCAGTAAAAACCGGATTCTCTCCGAATGCGACGAGAACCAAGCACACACGTGTACTCGTAGGAAGTTTGTCTACCATGAGTATTCGACTTCAAAAATTTGTATTTTGGTTGCATTTCTAATCACTATGTACCGAAATCCTATTCAGAAACATCAACGCGGACGCTAGCGGCTGTCATTGGTGTAAACTCATGGTAGACATCATGGTATAGGTGTCACCTGTCACTTAACACACCTGTTTAACTGGATGTCTACCCGCTGTGTGCAATGAGGCCTCAGCCTCGAATTTTGCGGGCAGCAGCGGCGGGCGCGCTGTCACCCCGCTGCCCGCAAAATTCGAGGCTTGAGTTCAGCTGGCTCATAGCGGGTCCGATCCCCACCCAGGACAAAGATTACTAACGTACCTGTTGGCGCAATGGTAGAAGTCCTGCCTATAGTTTCAGAGGACGTGAGTTAGGCCGAGATCTATAGTCGTTACTTAGCCAAGCACAGACTTGTCACATTCATTAACATCTTACTTATTGCTACGGTCGGCCGTCATCGGCCCATCAAATCAAACGTATGTAAATGAACCGTACGCGTACCCAAAACCGATTTATTAATTACTATAGTTTTGATCCGATGACGGCCGAGCATAGTTCGGCCGATAATGGATTAGGTGTACGCGAGCCGTAAGTTTGAGATAAGAACGCAAAACAGATTTCTGCAGAGTTGCTCACGAATTCATGTTGAGAAATCTGTTATGTTGAGTATGGGTGTTATTATCTATTATCTATTTAGGTATGTGTTTTGAATGAATTATTTAATTATGTTTTAATTAGATCTTGGGACTGATGATCTTAGTGTGTAAACTGTCCTTATTATATTTTAATATTGACTGACCTGTAAATTAAATCGTTCGAGATGTTAGCATTCATCTTAATGTAAATTCAAAAAACATACACAACAAACACAAAAAAACATCTCAATTGTAAACATGTTTAAGGTTTATTTTAGTGTGGACTCCCCTCTCAGTTCTTCTATGCGGGTGGACTGTGCTGATACTGATCAGGCCGAACGGCCATTTAGATTTACCTCAAAGGAAGTTAAAACTATCATTAGAAATATGTCTAGGGGTAAATCACCAGGTCATGACGGTCTCAGCATAGAACACCTGCAGTATGCAGGCTTTCACCTGCCTCGAGTGTTGTCTATGTTTTATTCACTGTGTATAAGCCATGCGTACCTGCCAAAAGCGTTAATAAAAACGGTAGTTGTGCCCATAGTGAAGAATAGAACAGGAGATATCGCAGACAAAAGTAATTACAGGCCAATCTCTTTGGCAACAGTGACGGCGAAGATCCTGGATAGTCTTTTAAACAATGAATTAGACAAATGTCTTAAGTTAAATGATGCCCAGTTCGGTTTTCGTGCGGGTCTGTCAACGGAAAGTGCCATATTAGGATTAAAGCATACAGTTAAGTATTACACAGATCGTAAGACACCAGTGTATGGATGTTTCTTGGACCTGTCCAAGGCTTTTGACCTGGTGTCTTACGATATCCTGTGGAAAAAACTTTCAGAATGTAACCTACCTCCCGGTCTCCTGGCTATCTTTCGCTGTTGGTACAAACATCAGACCAACCATGTAAGATGGTCCGATAAACTCTCGGAGCCATACAAGCTGAAATGTGGAGTGAGACAAGGCGGGTTAAGCTCGCCTCATTTGTTTAACTTGTACATAAACGAGCTGCTCGTGAGACTCAGCAGCGCACAGGTCGGTTGTCACGTAGATGGGACGTGTGTCAATAATTTCAGTTATGCGGATGACATGGTGCTGCTGAGTCCCTCGGTCAGTGCGCTCAGGAAATTGATTTGTATTTGTGAGACCTACGCCATCGAAAATGGACTCATTTATAATGTTAAAAAAAGTGAGTTTGTTTTATTCAAAGCCGCCAACAAAGGTCCTAGCTTCATACCACCTATTAAGCTCAACAACATAGCGCTGGCCAGGGTCTCTCATTTCAAGTACCTAGGCCACTATGTTACCGAAGATTTGAAGGATGAGATGGACATGGAAAGAGAGCGAAGAGCTTTGGCGGCCCGGAGCAATATGTTGGCTCGGAGGTTTTCTCGTTGTAGTAGTGAAGTAAAAATAACACTATTTAAGGCATGCTGCCAATCCTTTTACACGAGTTCCCTCTGGGTCAACTATACGCAAAGGGCGCTGAAGGCACTGAAAGTGCAATACAACAATGCTTTCAGAGTGCTGTTGGGGCTGCCTCGTTTCTGCAGCGCGTCCGGCATGTTCTGCGAGGCTCGCACGGACGGGTTTGACGCGATAATGCGTAAAAAGGCTGCCTCACTATTAAGCAGAATGCGGAGCAGTACCAACAGTATTCTGGGGGTCATAGCCGAAAAATACGATTGCCCTATTATAAGGCATCTCGTAAAATTACTGTGCGGCTAATTTATGCAAATATTGAGTTGTTATTGTGTTTCTTCCTGTGTCTTTTTAAAGTGTTTTTCTTAAAATTCTGTAATGTTGGATTTCATGTTATCTGAAAATAAATATTATTATTATTATTTATATACTTTTATCAAAAAGTCTCCCATTACTGGGGATATGACCATTTTCGCGGGCTTTTGGCCAAAACGAAAACTACATGTTTTTTTTTATCCTATTCAAGTGACAGGAATTTACGTACAATTCGGCAAGTATTAAGGACGGCGGCTTTTTGTAATAGAAGAAAGGTGAGAGGGTGTATCTTGAGAATGTTTAAGCTATTGTGTAACGTCAGGGGAATAACTCCTGTAGATGATATTATAATTGGTACTGTTTTAACAGTGTTAACTCGCCACTGTGTTTTCAATTCTATGGTTAGGTCGGTATACTTACTAAGTTTCTCAGTATGTGTAGCAGTAAGGTTATGAGTGTTAGGTACGGCAATATCTATGAGGTAAACTAATTTATTGATCTTATCGTGAAGTGTTATGTCGGGTCTGTTGTGGTGGATTGTTTTATCTGTAATGATAGTTCTGTCCCAGTATAATTTGAAATTGGAGTTGTTCAAAATGGCCTGTGGAGTGTATTTGTAGTATGCAGTTTTCTCTTTTATTAGGTTGTATTTGAATGCTAAGTATTGGTGTACTATTGCAGCTACTTGGTCGTGTCTGTGTTTGTAGTCAGTTTGAGTGATG
The DNA here is from genome assembly GCA_947369235.1 of Udea olivalis. Taxonomy (NCBI): domain Eukaryota; kingdom Metazoa; phylum Arthropoda; class Insecta; order Lepidoptera; family Crambidae; genus Udea; species Udea olivalis. Next base: position 1,031,125 of record OX376354.1, on the reverse strand, counting down.
GATCTACAAGCTCCGGTAATATGCTGTATAGTTTCTGAAGCACTATTATTATTATTATTATTATTAACTCTAATTTTCTTTAGACCGCGACGAACATAAAATCTTTGAACTTGAATTCTTATTTCCACAAAATTCTGGGTTCTTAAAGATCATCAGTAAAAAATATACAGCTTATAGCCTTGCAATAAGACTCGTAATTGTTTGGACCGTATTGGCTTTGGAGTTGTAGGTACGTCTAGCGGTAAGTGAATGCACATCGCCGGCGGACATCCGGAAAGTATTTCCGGATTGTCTAGCGCAGCGCAGCGCCAGCTATGAATGCTCTGGGGGACACTGGCTATGATTTTAAAGGGTTAAATATAATATCACTACTTAAACTGACTGACTTACTAACTTGACTGGCCTGTTGGCGCAATGGCAGCGATCCTGCCTTTAGCGCCGGAGGTCGTGGGTTCGATCCCCACCCATGACAAATATTTGTGTGACGAACATGTGTATTTGTTGTGTGTTTGGGTGTTAGTATCTATTTATCTATTTAGTATTATTTAGAAATATTTAAGTATGTTTATCAGTCTCTGACGCCCATAATACAAGCTCTGCTTAGTTTGGGGTCAAATGATCTTGGTGTGAATTGTCCCAGATATTTATTTATTTATTTTTATTTAAAGCCAACGAAGAAATATTATATTCAGTGACAGGGACTTTGTTTTTCATGAGCACATATGCAACTCTTCCTGACGAGTGATTAACTGACAATGCGCAGCCAAGACCACTATGTCCATGAGGCTGGTGAACACTTCCGTCTCGATAACTGGTCACAATGCGCACACCATTTTTATTGCCAAAAGGAAATACCTAGTTCACCAACACTATATTCAAAACAGGTTCTTAAAGCACACAAATAAATTCACTCCGCGAAGCACTAGCATAAATAAAAAATAATTAGGATGCACTGATGTCGTCAGTCCCAGTCGGTGCACGCACATTAATGACAGGAATGAAAATGAAAGTTGAGTAAACATCGATATAGATCAAACTATCCTCAACTTTCCGAATATTTTTTTAGTCAGTGGCGTTCCGATACTCGCTATTCTGACTTTTAGATATAAGGGCTTTTTTAAGCTTTTATTGTGTTTAAGGCCGAGTTGTCATTTTGCTCATAAATATCAGGATTTTGTAGAGGTATTGGTCGAAAATTCAACAATCACTACTACACACATCAACATGGTCTAGGGATATTTCAATTAAACCTAAATAACTAAAATTCTAGCAACTTTTTGTTAAGACACCTACACACATTAAAATAAACCTTGTTTAATAGCCTATCTAATCTGATAAAAAAAACTTAGAAGAAGAGGAAAAACTCAGACAAAATTTCAATCATAACTTTATTTTTGAGATATCAAAACCTGAACAAAAAAACTATTATTTTTATAAAAATTGTTGAAAACTTAAAATTAATAATCCGTGGATTCACCTAAGACTCTCCTGACACATTTGCGGCGGTTCTGCATACTCAAAACAAGGGTGTCAATATCCTGTTTTGGAATACTGTCCCAAGTCCTGCTAAGATGCGAGAAAAGCTGGTTTTCATGCACAATATCTTCAGGTAAATTCCTAAGAGCTCTTCTCTGAAGCATATCCCAGGCATGCTCAATAGGATTTAAGTCAGGGGATTATGCAGGACAGTCTAAAGCTTGGATATTGTGCTGTTGTAACCAACTTGTAACGATACGCGCCGTATGTGGACGGGCATTGTCGTGCATTCGCTGAAAATTTTGTCCCATTTGCTGTCTGTGGGGCAAGATTACAAGGCTCTAGCACCTATCTCGATATTTTAGAGCAGTCATATTGCCTTGTATCCAAACGAGGTCCGTTCTACTGCCGAGACGAATTCCTGCCCAAACCATAATCGTACCACCTTGATATGCATGAAGTTGTTGTGGATGCTGCAGTCGATTCCAACGTCCAGGTTCTCTCACAACGCGTACTCTTCGCGAATCAGGATGAAATCCAAACCTGGATTCATCAGTGAAAGGCAAAAGTGACGCATTGAGAATGGTTCCAGTTTTCGTGTGCTATAGCCCATTGTAATCTTCTTCCTCGATTGCCTCTCCTTAGCGCTGGTACCCAAAGTGGCCTACGAGCACGTAGGTTAACTTCATGCAGTCGTCTTCTCAAAGTTTGTCCGCTTACCAGCAAACCGTACTCTCTCTGTAACCTTTGAATCAATTACATCGCCCGTTACATTTGGTTGACTTCGTGCAGCATTTACTATGAATCGGTCCTATACATGTGTTGTAATACGTTGAGGTCCTCGGTGCCGTTCCACCACTTCCACCGTGACACGATAACGTGACCAAAGCCTGGATATAACGCTCTGACTGGTCCTCATGGCTTCAGAAACCGCAATTGGGTAGCGCCAGCTTGAATCATGCCCACTGCTCTTAAGATTTCGTTCCTGGTCAAGTGTCTACGTGGCATGATTAAATGAACACCGGAAATGTGTTTGACAAAGATTTATAGATATTTATGGAGTTTTAATCAAGTTAGAAGTTCCTGAAGATTGACTTCTTTGGAAGAAATTCAATGAATGCGAATTGCATCTTAAAACAAAACCTTTTATATACAAACTTGAATTCAAAAAAGGAACTTAATAATAAATAAAAATAAATATCCCTGGACATTATTCCACACAGCGCCATCTAGCCCCAAAGTAAGCTAATTAAAGCTTGTGTTATGGGATACTAGACAACGGATAAACATACTTAAATACATTTTCTTTTGTAAATACATACTTATTATACATAGGAGACACCCAGACCAGTACAAACAGACATGTTCATGCACACAAATGTTTGTACTGTGCGGGGATCGAACCCGCGACCTCTGGTGTAGTAGCCAACTTCTTAACCTATTACACCAAGTCGGTCGTCGAATAATGTTTTATAATCTGTCATTAATAGTTTTTTTTTTTTTTGTATGGACGCCGCTGCTTGGCCTCGACGGCCTTAGCAGCTTCACCGGTCTGTAGGGTGAGCGCAGAAGGCTCTCAACCCTAAATAGTTTTTTTATGAGGCCACTACTTTTTAAGTTATTTAAAAAAGTTTTATATATCCCTAGACCATGTTGTTGTGTGTATAATATGTATTATACACACAACAACATAAAAAATGTAAATGTATATATATAAAATGTAAATGTAAATGATAATACAATGTAATTTTTTACTTGGTTTCTTCTAGGTTCTATTTAAACAGAATATATTGAAATTCTTATTTATGTACAAAAAAAAACTACAATACTGTGTTGTGTTACGTAATAACATGACAAGCTAGTGACATTTACAAGATTGACAATGACAAGTGATAACTTTTTTTTGCCTTAGGAAATGCATCTCTGGGTGATGGGTGAACAACTTCAAAGTGACAGCTACCCTAAGGTAGCACATAGTAACTTTGTCTATGAATGATATTGTCAAATCGATTTTTCTTTTTATCAGCATTTTAAAAGTACGAATATACTAGCTACTGCCCGCCATTTCGTATAGTTACTTTGGGCTACCGCAATGATTTACAGCCTATAGCCTTCCTCGATAAATGGGCTATCACTGAAATTAATTATTCAATTTGGACAAATAGTTCCTGAGATTAGCGCTTTCAAGCAAACAAACGAACTTTTCAGCTTTATAATATTAATAAGTATAGATTTGCGATTCAATTAGTTGTTTATGTATAGCGATTATGGGAGAAGAATTCTATGAAAGAAGCAGACTATTTACAAAATTTAATAATCGTCTGAAAACGAACTAAATTACAATCTTAGTTTAATAAATTAGGGCCGATTTTTCAATCCTTAGTTTATTCCCTAGATAGCTAACTGCAAGTATAAAATTAACTGGCTGTTTATCAAGCTAATAGATATTTCAAATTTTTCAATCGTCTTTTATCCGAAGAATAGCTATCTATCGGTTGTCTATGTAATTATATCGCTAACTTCACACTGATTATCCACAAGCGAGATGCACTTAGACAATCATGCAATGTTAGAATGAAACGACAAAAGTTGATGTTTGACAAATTGACACTGACGTATAAGAAAAACAACATCAGCAACAACAAAAAAATGTTGTCCAAAGTTATGGTAAAAAGTTTGTGAGTATAATAACACCCCATAACTACTTTTCATTCCATGTACTGAAATTATTGGGTCTCTCTTTTACAACTCGATCTTTTCTATTGGGCTCAGTGTCTATATACCTACGAGTTCTCGTTGTAAGTATCTGCCTTTCCTTCTCAATCTTTGCGTCATCGATTCAGTCACAGATCAATAACCATTAGAATGTGTGTGCGTGAGATTTACCAAACAAAATGAAAATAATCTCAAATGTCACACCACACCACATAACCTCCAAATGTCAAATAAAACGCATAGATAAATCTTATACAGCCCCTCAAGAAGCAGATGACTTTATTCCTCAGTTAGCGGCTTTATTCAACATATAACATCTATCTGACCATTGAAAAATTAAAAATCTTGTAAACCTTCGAATATAATTATATTCTACAGATAAATTTCATTAACTGAGGATTGAAAGATCGGCCCATAATGGATAACAACATAGATAGTTAAGCTAACCTGTACTTTTGTAGTCCTTATTGCTTTCTATGTTATATGTCTCTTTGTGAACGAATTAATAAATAACACAATCACAACATTACATATTATACCTAATCATTGCAACACAATCTATGTTGAAGCGATGCTGTCCATGGGCATGCAGTATCGCTATACAATTCTCCGTGCTCACAGAAAGATCGAAATTGGGACGTGCCTTTTTATCTATATTTGGCCTTATTTAAATTTACTAATAAAGGTAATTCAACAAAAACAAAAAGTCCCTAAAACAATGTCAAAAATTAACACTCCCAATTTGACCGTTTATTTTTTTAATCAACCCGACTAAGGGCCTTTGCATTTTCCATTACCGACCCAAAACAAAAGGTCGGCTTCCAATGGAGCAGCATTGGTCAGCACAATTAGGGGGCCCATTCGGACCTCTGCTAATGGAATTAAAACCAATTAGATTTTAGGGTTACGAGGTGAAGTTTGCCTTCGGTAAACAAATGGCCTATAGTTAGGTCACACCTGGTGTAGGGCTTAATCGGACCGGGCTCCGATGACGTTTATTATATTAATTAGTTTCGGATTAAACAGCTGGTACCTATTCGTGATTGTGTGGTGGAACAAATTTAAGTCAGTTTAAATTACAGTCCAGATTTATTAGAGTCAATTTATCAATGCTCCTATTGGCTATTTTAGGTGGGCTTCTAACTGCTGCAATTCAACGCCGCTTCTAATGCTAATCCACTTTAAAATCTTTGATGCTTAGCAGTCCACGTCAAAAGAATTTACTGGGCATTTGGCAATCACAGGTTATGCTCCATAAGGGATCAAATAGGTTTGTGTTTAAGGATGCCTCGAGATATTTATTAATTGTTGCTTAACTGCAGTCTCAGCAGCTACAAATTGTCATGCTGTTATGTATTATTTAAAAACTCTCAACAGTTTCAAATTACATTATGAACGTTTTCCAATCATGTTTGGCGAATATCTATCAATATTTGCTTCCCTCAGCATAGCATCTTTGAAACAAATTCTCGGATTCTCAAACTTGCATGCGCTGTGAAAGCTCGCAAAAAGTAAGCGCAAGTTCTTTGTACGCAAACAGCGCAGAATCAATCAGAGCCATCTTGAGGTTCAGCTCGAGCTGTTTGGCGGCGCCAGCGTGTTTGATACAATTCGCGAACATTTTAAGTTCACAGGAGTGTATCAAGAGTCAGGAGGGGCCGTGCCCCGCTGTGAAAGCATCATACTATCATGACTATATCCCACACGGGGTAGTCAGAGGCAAGTGACTGTTGCCGTCATGGTGAACGGAACACTCAGAAGCCCATTTTCTACCAATAGTATGAGAACCCAAAGTAGAAGGTGGTGAGCTTTTCGCCGTTATCAGGGTTGATTTGGTTCATTATCGATGTTTTCTATCACCGAAGCAATAAACACAAAGATAGTTCGGCCCAGATTTGAACTCGGGACCACACGATCCACGATCAGTGAAGTTGGGGTGCTTAACCCCTAGGCCACGAAGCTCTCGCTGTGAAAGCATACTACCGACATATCTCTTACTGTCGTAAGAGACGACTGAAAGGACATTTGGGGCCTGCGCTGTTAACTGCAAGGTTCTAGTTGCACTTACCCGAGCGTTTGCTGCTAGACGACTGAGTGTCCTAAACGATCTCAAGAACTTAGAAAGGTTACCTGGACAGGTTTTTTCAGGGAACAAGACCACTTAGTTGGGTTTCATCATGTTATTTTTCATACGACAGGAACCTATAATATATAAAACCTATTTCGTTCAAATTTTCATGGTCACCAACGCTAGAATAGTTTGAAATTGTTATAGGTAGGATATGGTAGCAATACTAGCAATACCATTTTAAACCTTTCTTTCCGAACCTGTAATGTGATTTTTGTAAACAGTATTTAACTTTAAAATTTAATTGTAAAGTAAGTAATTTTGAAGCTAAAGTAAAATTTTTAGTCGTTAACCTTTGCTCGGGTGTCCATCTCAATAAGCGCCCCGCAAATCCCTGGGGCCCGCCCACAATCCCCGCGTTTCTTACATGCGGTTTTCCATCAAAGTTTTCCATTCCACCACTGAGTTTACAAGGCGTGTTAAAACTCCGATATCGTCCGGATGCGAACATATTCCTGAGGTCGATATGAGATGCATTATTTTATCTAAGTTTTTCATGTTTGCGTCGTGAAGGAAGCTTAGTGATTGCGGAAAATTGTCTGCCTAAGTTCCTATTTTTATTTTTCTACACTGTGGTTTCGCTGCATAATGAATAAAGTGTCGAAAATATAATCAGATAGATATTTATCATAAATATTGACAGTATGCCAATATTTAGCAACTTTAAAAGTGTGAATGATTTGTCTTCGATCAAATAATAAATAATCCCATAACATAATAATTAGAATACTGGTAATCGTAATTTGAACTGTTTCGAAGCCTTCAAACCACTCTCAAGAACCTCTATGAATAAAATATCAATATTTATTTAAATTATTAAATTATATTGTACAATAAAAATCAACAGTGAAAATCATTTTTTTATTTGGAAAAACCATCAAGACCAACACCACTGTTGATGATCAGCGGGTGCGGTGATTAAACTAAGAATAAAGTACAAACAAGTAATTCGATCGCAATCGATACTGGTGTTAAGTGACGATGCGATCTAAGATACAACTCTGCCTAGTCAATGCCTATTCACTCATTTCTTGAAGAAACCCAGATTTTATTGGTTTGTGAACACATGCGTGGGCAGCGAGATCCAATCCTTTGCTGTTCGCATTATGAAGCAGTCCGCAAAACGTTTTCTACTTATGACTGGAATATCCTCAACATGAAAAAGGCCGGAAACAACTCATGCAGTAATTTCCTCATCCTATCAGATATTAATCATTTTATGCATCATAAAAAGTAGTACTTATTAAAAACAGACTGTCTTCTTGTTGTATCAGTTGGGGTATATGGTAATAAAACGAAAAATTTTGAAATGCGTTTCAAGATAAAAATGACAATAATACCACATAGTTTGTAAGTAGCATATTTATCTAGATATACATCAGTGTTTAATAACGATATCTATAAGTCGCATATTATAATGTAATGGTATCGATAAAAGAATTGGTAGGTTATAGATAGTATGAAACTGTGTTATCTTATCTTAACTGTGAAAAAACCCTTTTATCATGTTTGGGTAGAATATACTACTTTAACCGTACATATTTTATAAGAAATACCCTACCATCATAATCCAATAAGGCAAAAATTAACACATAATTTTCAACCTTTTTGAATAAGGTCTTTATCACCGTACTAGTAAAACCAGAGGTTATAGAAAAGTTAGGGATAAGACAGAAAACGTTATACCTACATCCTAATTGCCTAAAAGCAATAGTTGTTTGTGAATTTCTTAGGCCCATCTCAGACATATTATCTGTGGTATCTTTTGTGATACTACTTTAGCTGAGCAGGAGAATTGAATAAAACAAGTTACCGGTAAGTAATCCATATATTTTACATACCATCACGCCTTTTTCCCAACGGGGTAGGCAGAGACAACATCTTTCAACTTGCTACGGTCCTGACACACATCTTGCGCTTCTTCCACTCTCATTAACCCTTTCATACGTGCTCGTCGATTAAAGGGTACCCCTGACCTGACCTTTTTTAAGGACGTCTTGGACTTGTCCTAAGTACGTCCGTCTAGGCTTTCCCCTTCCTACCAGCTCCATCCACCCTCGCCTTGTAAACTCGCTTTGTCAATCGCCTTTCATCCATTCTTTCCATATGACCAAACCATCTTAGCATTCGCATCCCAATTTTAGTGACAACTTCCTCTTCTACACCCCAACGCTCTCTAATTATGCTATTCCTCATCCTATCACTCAATGTCACTCCTGCCATAGTTCGCAATGCTCTCATTTCCACTGCATCAATCCACCAAAAAATCACATAATATATCAAAGTTCGTAAAAAGTCCGTCTTGTAGGTATTTCATTATACTGTTTCTGAAAGTATTTTCATAATGTTGTTGTAAGTTATGATCCCAATAATAAAATGACTTTTTCTGTTTGTATTGTAAGTAGTGCACCGATTCATTGACTATTCACATTCAACTAAACACCCTATTACACGAATGGCCAGTCATTACCGAATGTTTACACACGTCCCTGAGAGCGGGTAGTGCAAGATTCAATAACAGGCATTTGTCAAGCGCCCCTTCGATGCGATGCGTCGAGTTTACATCAGACCTGGCCGAGCGTGAAATTGATCTTCACGTCCGGAGCAGACGGGCAACTTTTGGTCGCTTTGCCAACTTTAGGTAGCAGTGCTAGGGAATGCTCGGAATTAAAAAGTTTAGGTAACTTCAACAGCAAAATCTTGAGACTGTCTTATGGTGAGGGGTTACCACAGTTAGGAAACAGGTGAAATCAGAAGACACTGCGCTAATCCTGTTAAATCAGGCCAAACCCTTCTTATAGAGCTTCATGCTAAATATAGAATATAATTAGAATTGAATTGAATTAGAACAGAATTACTTTATTGTGCATGGAATAAGGTACATTCGCAGATCTTATTGCTAATATCTAAATCAGAGCTCTTATTTCTTCTTTTAAAATTTTATACACAAGTGAACAAGAACTATTACAACCATCAAAAAAAGGAATCTGTTTGTTTCACACAGTTAATTTAATCATTATAATGAATTCCAATGTCAATATATCGATTACAAGAATAAATAAATGTACGATGTCAGTATAAAATATGAAATACAGTCATTACAGCAACAAACTATTAATAATAACGATAAACAATGTCAAACACAACTAAACTAATGCGCATCAAGATATTGGTTAACAGAATAATATGCCTTTTCAAAAAAAAATTGTCTTAGTGATTGCTGTAGTTTCTTTGAGGTAGATAGGTAGCTTATTATAGATTTTAATTCGCATGCAAAATATACTATTTTTGAGCTTCGTGGTGTTACATTTTGCCAGCTTTAATCTACTCTGGTTGCGTTGATTTAAGGATATACATCGAAGGGAGAGTTAATAACCTTAGTTATTGGAAATATGGTTTGCAAGACTCCGTTTGTTTCAGTCTGCAAATGGCCCGAATACACCTTTTTTGTGCTTTGAAGACTATTTATCTATATGTGGAGTTGGCCCATATCATTTAAGATTTAAAAATCCTGGGTGGGAAATGTCTTAAAGACTGATAGTGGCTATAAACTGTGAGGATGATATCACGTACTTAAAAATCCTTATGAAGAAATTCATGCAGATCGTGAAAACCTAACAATGTGTTCTAAAAATGTTTCCTGATCCGTAAAATCTGTGCGTACGATACAATGGAGGCTCTAGATTATATGGACAGAACTCCTTACGAGGTTGTTGTTGGTTTGGTTGAAACAACTAAAAACTTCAAGAGTAACAGTTGTACTGTACGTCTACCACGAGTTGTCTCTTTAAATTTACGTTATCGTTCGGGTAAAAAAATTGTATTGCGATTTGACATGGCATGACAATATCAAATACCAATACAATTTTTTAACGCGAATGATAACGACGTAAATTTTAAGTGGAAACTCGTGGTAGACGTTCTGAACTAGGTGTCACCCAATTAAGACTGGCATCTCACTACCAACTTTTTACAGTAGTAAGTATATTATTTGGAGCACAACGCAAAGCAACTTTAGTTAGGAGTTTCGGTCTTCGACGACAATAAACGAACCTGTTAAAACTTTTCTGTTGCTTCCGTTCATTAATGCTTGGTTTGTTTCTTTTTGTAACATTTTGGATACTTGCTTTAAATTCAATAGGTTTTCAATCGTCATGAATAGTCGCCAGATCTGCACAGCCCTCCCTAAACCCAAATATATTGCGAGACTCTATTGATATTTCGCGCCGATCTCGATACAATGACTTTTAATTTAAAATGAAAATCACCCCCGGGCGATGTGCGGAGATTGATGAAACCTATCGAAGCTAGAGAGTTGCAATTGGATAAATCACATAAACGAGTATTTTTCTTACCTTATCGATTATAGCGTTGTAAGTACATCTTATTTCTGAAGTTGAATTCAATTTTAAAATGTGTATGATTGGAATTTTGATTTGAAGCGCTGAATAGAACAAAGGGGTTTGAAAGTTTATGGCATGGCTACCCATTTGCCATTTTGTTTTTTTCTCGTTGTTTCCGCACACAATAAAAGTGAAGTAGGTATTTTAAATAAATATATAAATATGCACCAAACAAAACACCTCTTGTCTCGAAGTAGGAATTAATATCCTTGTGTTACGAGGTACAACACAAGTAACTAAAACGCACTAAGCAAATCGTGTTGTCAATAAATAATAATTATCGTCAATTTGGAAATAGGACACTTAAATAAACAAAAAATGTCGGGTAATGTGGTCACGTTACCGAGTTAGTTGAAGGTAAAGATTGAACGAATATTTTAATGATAATACTATAAAATTATAAAGTAATGTAATGAGATTGATTAATAAAATTTAATAAGATAATGAGTTGGAAATGATTATTCTAATTATATTCAGATTAGGATTTTGTGTTTTTTTTAAATGTTATTTTTTAAATGATTTTATTTTTTATTTTCTTATTTTGAATGAATCCCATAATAATTGTATAACTTGATAAATAATATGTTTATGTGACGTCTCTTGTCTGTATTTTAATTCAATTAGATTTTAATGATAATACAAGCACTTCCTCTCTCCTAACCCAAAGTTGCGTGCCCGACAGGGTCCATAACACTGTTATAAAACACTACTGTAAAATCTTATTTTACATTATGGTTTTGCAATAAATGATTGAGTATTGAGTATTGAAATGAAAAAGGTGATATTCATTAAAAACCTACTAACTATGAGGCTTTTCGTGTCATTTCGATGACAAATTCACAGATATTAGGACATGTGAACAGTCTTCTTTACTTTTCCGCAATCTCCCCACATCCTAAAATCGTCTAGAAGAAATCGCTTAAAGTGATAAGGTCAATAATTGGCTATCCTATGCTGTCACTTTAAAATTGTATTTCTCCTGTGCAATAAAGTATTTTTAATATAATTTGAATCTTTTTTGCAGTTTTTTTCACCAAAAAAACCAGGTAAAATACACATTACTTTCAGTATTTTAAGCATTTTCAAATGTTCACTCCATGGAAATGCGATAATACATACATACACGGTTTAAATGTCCTGAAAATTGGTAACTGTTGACAATGTAACAGGAACAGCCACATAATTAGTAATTTTTAATTATAATTGTTCATATAGATATTTACCTTCAAATGTCTTGGAAACGTGAAACTTTAGGATACCATATTATAATACATTTTTTATTTGTTTATGAGTCCTCTATATATCTATTATATCCCTATCATCGTGCGCGGAGACTTTGAAAAAAAAAAACAAATTGGCGGCAAGTGGCTGTGCCAGCCTCCATACAAAAATGTCCAAACCCCCTTTCTGAATTGATAATATGCTCATAATGATACCCATTTGATACCTGAAAACCAGAACAATACTTCTTCCGGTCAGTTATGACTGCGTTTTTCAAAATTCAATTCGTTCCTATGTACAGACTTAATTTGCAAACAATGCTTTAGGTTTTACCACGCTTCTAATATTTCATTAACTACACAAAAAACCTTAAACGATCCCATTACAAGTACTTCACGAAAGCGTTCCCTTCTCAAAATTATCGGGCAAGCAAAGACGCCCTTTTAAATTGGAGACGCATCTCAGCACACACGCCGGATTGAAAATAATCCGAGTAGAAAATTAATCCTTGATTACGCCCCGGCCCGAGATTTGAGAAGCGAGGTGTAGCAGATGGAAGCGGCATTCCGAATTTAGTGTAGTAGCTAATTCTGTGAGACTTAGCAAAACCTTTTGATGACTTTTTGATGTCACTTTTAAATAGTTTTGATAGAAGATATCTATAAAAAAACGTTTTTAGGGTAAGGATTGTACATGATTCCATTTTGTTAAAATGCCGTTATTTTTTCAGTTATGTTTTTCAAACAGAAGAAGTAAAGGATTTTACTTAGATTTTTTTATCCAAGCGTAAGATGGGTCAAATATCTTGAGATATATCACGATAGGGCGCAATAGCGTACATTGGGGGAGGCCCTCTGTCTAGTAGACTTTAATGGGCTGGTGATGATGAAGATATACCTTTCATGTTCCAAAAGTTCTTAGGATGGTTATACTTGTATAACATTAATTCCTTCTCCCTAGTTTAGATAACGAAAATAGACGGTAAGAAAAATGAGATCCATTTCAAATCTAATCCTAGAACGGTAAACTACGGGATACCACAAGGAAGCATACTTGGTCCGCTATTATTTCTCGTTTACATCAACGACCTTCCTCGAAGTGTCCAGCACTAGATGTTTTTATTTGCTGATGATTCCACATTAATTGTCAAAGGCACTGACAGAGGTACTTACGAACGATCTCTAAATGAAGCTCTCTCTAATGTAATTTCTTGGATGGAGTCCAATTTAGCAATAAATTTAGAAAAAACAAAATACGTTCAATTTAGTCTTAAGCAAAATAAAAAAGAAAACATCGAAATACAATATGACGGAACGAAACCATATACTACCTCATTGTGTCAGAGAATTAGTAAATTTGTATTTCCACTAAAGAAGCTGACTCGGACAGTATCTCAAAAAGCGGCGTTAACAGCTTACCATGTATACCACTGTATTTCTGGAAATTACTCTCGATTCCAAGTTACAGTGGGGTCCGCATATTTCTGCTGTGGCAGGAAGACTTAGTTCGGCAGCTTATGCTGTTAGAAAAATAAGGCTCCTGACTGATATCGCAACAGCAAGATTAGTGTACTTCAGTTATTTTCACAGTGTTATGTCGTATGGTCTACAGTTGTGAGGCTCGGCAGCGGATCTCAACACCATCTTTGTTCTTCAAAAAAGAGCCATCCGCTCCATTTACACCCTTAGACCACGCGACTCGCTTCGTGAAGTATTCAAAGAGATAGATATTTTAACTGTGTACTCTCAATTTATTTATGATAATGTAGTACAATGTCCGTAAAAACTTGCATCTCTTCAAGAAAAACAGTGATGTTCATAAACTCAATACCAGAAATAAAAATAAGCTCGTAACTCCCAGTCTAAGACTGCATAAGGTAGGGAAATCATTTGTTGGTAAAAGTGTGAATTATTTTAATAAGATTCCGCAAACTCTTATTGAACTGCCTCTTCACAAGTTTAAGTCACAAATTAAAGCTAAGTTAATGAAGCGAGGTTATTATAGTGTTGAGGATTTCTTAAATGATAAGAATTTGTGGTCATCTTAGGTATAATCTGCTCCTCTGCACACTTTTTTTTGGTTATGACTTTACTCTGTCAATTCAATTTTTTAGTATCATTTTATGTAAGTTTATTTTTATTCAGTATATTTTTGCTACAATTTTTTTGTATGGCTTGTCATAAGTACTTTTTATAAATATATTTGAATAAAGATATTTTTTACTTTACTTTTACTATACGTCGCCTTAAATTTGCGCTATGGCATTATACATTGGGGAAACGCTGCTTAAAAAACACTAATTACCTTTGTTCCGCGCCCAAAAAAAGTTTATAAGAGCATTGTTTGGTGCCAAGTCGAGAGAAAGCTGCAAAGCATTACGAACTCAACTCCAGGTTCTTAGTCTTCCATCTTTGTTCATCTTTCATATTTGTCAAAACCAACGAGCATTATTTCAAATTAAGAATCAAAAAGTATCCACGCCAAACTAGAAATAAAATAGATGAGTATATCCATCTCGTACAACATTTTTTTCAAAAAGTATATATAACATAGGACCCAAAATGTTTAACCACCTCCCTGATTATTTAAAAGAAATGTCATTTAAAATATTTAAAAAAACGTTGTTCAATATACTTATTGGCAAGTGTTATTATTCTTTACACGAGTACTCTGAAGACAAAATTAGGGTACAACATTGTACCTGTTATTAAGGGCTAATAAGTAATAAATAATAATTGATGAAGAATAAGTGGGTCATAATTATTGTTATGTTGATAATTATTGTTATGTTGAAGTGTTATGCACGAGGTAACAAAGGGCTTAAAATAATTTGGTCAATTTTTGGAATTTCAGAAATTACGAGTTAGTTCAAGATTCAAAGATTTATTGCGAATTAAGTATACATATTATGGTCTTATAGTCAGAAAAGGATTTGAGTTAGTATTTAAGTTTATTGAAAATGTATATTGTACGCCTAAACGGCTTGTTTTAATGTAACTTTATACAATATTACTCACAATATATATACTACTATTACTCTTAATATACAAACTTTTAACTTGGCAATAAAAAATATTTGATTTGATTTAATTTGATTTGATAGTTAGGTACAATTGCAAAGCAAAGAGTTTCTCTCATTTACACGTTATATTTAGGCATACATCATCTATAGTAACAAAGCAAAGTAAAACAGATTTTTTTTATTTTTCACTTCCAGTTCATGCTAATTCTTTGCCATAGGCTTACTCCGCTCGCAGTATATCCAACGGGACCGAAGTATTTCACCCTCACCTGAAACACCCTTTCCAACTCTGGATCTAAGACAAACAGTCTGCAAGAGATTAATTATATGTATCGAGGGCTTACGGGCGTTTGTACAACGACAACTGTCGCCCCCATTTAACAATGGGCTGGTTAAAGATAACGATTCGGGGAAAGGGATATCCCGTTGAAAATATAAACGTTAATAATAGGAGACAGTAACGCACAGTTTGCACAAGAAGCATCTCTAACATTACTTTTGACAATATGAGTAAGTATAATACTTGGTGGAACTGTTTGTCTTAAGATATGTTTACCAGTCTCTGGTACCCGTAGTACAATCTCTGCTTATTATCCGAACGTCAGATGATCTTGGTGTAATTAATTCGTCCCATTTTTTGTTTTCGCTCCGCTCAAAAAGACCAAAAAAACAGCACTGCTCAAGTGGTTGTGTCCCGCTTGGTCATTATGGTGGCCAGAAGCCATCAAGAAGCTGTTGTGTCGGCTAGATCGCTAATTATTGTCGGACAGCAGAACACACGGTATACCAGTCTGCTGGTTTTGCATGTTTACAAAAAAGATGTGGTTGCCTATAAAGTGGTTCTTGTCATGCTTTCTTACTTCGGTGTTAAACCTATGTAAAAAACATTCTGGATCCCTAAAAAAAGCAAATCGATGATGTTTGTAGTATTTTTTTTTATTTGCAAGCTTTGTATCTTCTTTCTTTATATCAATGGTCTACATATTTTGTGGTTTTCGCCAGCTCAACACTCCCACGTTATAGCTTGCCCTGAGATTTATGGCAGCGTTAAAATAAAATACAATTTCATACCGGAACGGGGAGAATTAGAAAAATCTACATAACTGACGTGAGGAGCTTGCGTTCATATGTGGGTTGTAGGAGTATCACAAATAGGACTTTGTATGAAACGTTCCAATGAGTTTTAAATGAAATCGATTTTACCATGTCACAAGCAGATGTCGTCATCAATCAACCTGTATAAGTTGTACTTACAGGTCTTCATTCAAACCTGAATAAAAACTGCTTGTATTGGAATTCCATACTTAATTTACAAAGCCCATTTTGGGCAAAAAGTATCGATATTATCGATATTACCAATAGTATCAGTAGTATCAACATGCATATTATAGATAGTATCGATGCTATTGATAGTTTTTATACTGATACTATCGATAAATAAAATAAATATAAATATGGGCCAGACAACACACCACTTTTCATGGCCCGAGGTAGGGATAAAAATCCCTGTATTATGAAGTACCAGACAAGGAATTAAGCCAGGGGCGTCTTCTAGCACACCCAGACCCAAGGCAATTCAGACAAGATCGTTTTCTGAATTTACCCGACAGGGAATCGAACCCGGGACACTATACAGCGCACTAAGCCAATCATGTCTCCATCATTATTTTAGAATATGGGATTTTGCTATCAGTTTTTAAACAATTTGTAACTCAACTTAAGGATGGGAACTGAAATCTTGTGATCCGGACTATTTAACGTTTAAAATATAAACAACAGGCGTAGGATGCGAATCCACGAATTAATTAATGGATCTTGGTTCGGATGACTTGTTTCAAGCTATTCATGTGTTTGTGTATGCAATTGTGTTCAATTTCAGGCTATATTCATTCTGATTCTCGGTACAGTGCAGAATTTGGAACAAGGGCAGCCGACTTAAATTATTTGACCGCTGTCACTCAATTTCACGTTGTGATAACCAGGTAAAGAAGAATTATTAAAGACAAGTAGTAGAAAGCTATGCCTTCGTTTTAAGGCTAGTTAGAGTAAATTACTCCATAATAACTTAGAAAAACCCCATATAAATAAATCAATGAATGATGATTTTAAGAATTTATTTAAAGGGACAGTTTCAAAAACGGCTGATTTTCCCACAAATGACAGCGACACATGCATTACTGATTTGACAGATATTAAGGTTGCCAAGGGACGTCTCGATGTGTGCGATATGACATTTTTGGTGATGCATTGTTATGTCTGGGCGGTCGGAGAAGCCTTAATAATGTGTAAAAAAATAACCTTCTTTATTTTGCTTCTAATGAATAAAAAATATACAATGATTGTTGTACCTATTAAGACGTGTAGGTGTCTCATCCAGGTAGTGGGATAGTATAGTGCGTTAGGCATTTCTCACGCGAAGAACAAAAAAAAAGGTGGACCTGATGAGATTTCTGGATTGAGTGGTAACAGTTCGCCTATAATAATATAATTTATTTCAGATTGCTCCTTATTTAATATAAAATTTACATTCAGTTACACAAAATTCATATTAATTATTTAGGTTACTTAGGAATCTTATTTAGGAATCTACGAGTATGTCACACAGATCATCAATTAATTAAATGTCAATGAATAAAAATCAGTAATTAAAATCAATAAATTAAATTATGCAAGTCAAACAAATAACTAATAACAATTCACAAAACTGAACAAAAATAAGAAATTAAAAACACTTTCAATCACACAAAATGTAAATTAATTATTTAAATTAGACACACATATTTAACATCACATAAACGTCTATAAGCTTTAAAAAATATAATTTGGTGATTAAGAAACTAGTAAATGTCAATAAAATAAAAATCAGGAAATTAATTTATGCATGTCAAATAAATAAATAGCCGTAGCGTTATTCGGCCTTTTTATGTAATGGAACGTAATAGTTCCATCCTTTGCCGCGAGCGCAAGAGCGCGCCACTTGCTGCGAGCAACGAGCAATGGCTGCCGCGAGAGAGACCGGGTGCGGATCTCCGTTCTCGCGCCATTGATAGTTTAAGTTAATATAACTGTGAAACCTACACGGACTTCTAAATAAACGATTTTACAGTAACTGTGGTTTGGCCTGTTACAAGAACCCGCATAATAGCGCTCGACGTGCTAAACTGGCTGCCCAACGCGGTCAGGTCTCAACCGGTTTTCGTCGCGACAAAACAGTGTAAAAACTCGTTTTTATTGACTAAAAAGTGTGTCGTCGTTCTAGAACTCCGTGTCGTGCAGTGTTAGGACTGTTCAGAAGGTTTCGTTATACCTACCATGCCGCGACCACGCCGCATGTCTTTCGGAAGCGTGCACGATCAAAGTGCTGCGAACTTGGACGGTAATGTTACTATGACGCAGGAGATGTTTAACAGTATCATGACGTCGTTGGCTTCAAACGCTTCAAGACCCAGCGGGAATTTCGCTCAATGCATGTCCAGGTATGCCGGTCGCCCAGGAGAGTCACTGGAAAATTTCATCGACGTTGTAAGTACCTACAAAGATTGCGTCAGCGTCTCTGATGAAAATGCTCTTCGTGGCTTGTCAATGCTACTAGTGGACTCTGCAGCAGTGTGGTGGCAAGGTGTGAAGAAGTCCACTACATCATGGCAAGACGCCCTTACCCGATTGCGAGGTGCCTTCGGTGACCATGAGTCGCCATACCGAATTTATAAGCAATTATTTTCCCTAGACCAGGGGGAGGAACATACTGATTTGTTCATAGCGCGAGTAAGAGCGCTCTTTGCGAAGTTACCTACCGATGATCTGACCGAAAAAGTCCAATTGGATATGGCCTACGGACTTCTCAGTCAACGCATCCGAAAAAGGTTAACCCGAGAAGGGGTCAATGACTTCGACGAGTTACTTTACAAGTGCCGAAATATCGAAGACTCTCTCAAAGAAAGCAAGCAGTGTTCAACGAGTTCTACAAGTGGTACGTCGCAACCGAAGTCGCGAGTACCCATCGGAACAAGTTCACGCAAGCCGCAATATTCATCGTCGCCGAGAACCGTGCCGGAGTCCGCGGAAGCCAGCTCCGAGAACGCCAATATCGTCGATTCGGGAACGAAGAAACTTTATTGTGCGTATTGTAAGCGGTCCGGTCATACGATAGAAAAGTGTGAAAAGCGTTCTAAAAGTAAAGTAGGCATAAAGTGTTACGGTTGTGGTGCCGCGAACGTAATTATGTCGAAGTGTAAAAAGTGCAATCCGGTAGAATCATTCTTTTCCATCGACAACGAAGTAAACAACTCGCGGGTTGGGGCGCCGCCGACGCAGCCGCCGTCGTCATCCGCGCATGCGCACGAGACAACGGCGCAGCCCGCCGCCGGTCGCTCTGCGCAGCGACAGTTTAACCCTCCAATGCAAGTGGCGGGTAAAGGTAACCCTGCGTGTGCCGTGGGGGACTTCCGTAATAAAAATAGCAAATTAAATGTTTGTAACGATAACTGTCTCGTGAATTATAATGATAGCAATATAACGAGTTGTAACGATATTTCTGAAAATTATTCTGAGTGTGCAAATGTTGTTGGTAATGTACCTTATCGTAGACCTGTATTAGATATTGACATTTTGGGGATCCGTGGCACTGCTCTCGTGGATTCTGCAGCTAAAAGCTGTATCGCAGGCCACACGCTCCACGCTCTTCTCTCGAAATTAGGACACCCATTAGTGCCGTCGACGCAAATTGTTAGGTTGGCGGATGGTGTTAGTAGGGAGATGAATGTACTAACCACGGAGGTAAAGGTGACACTCCGACATAAAACGAAAGTCGTTAAATTTTTGATCTTTCCTGATTCTGATAATAATGAAAGCTTATTAGGTATTTTCTTACCGAATTTAACCTTGTATTCAATTTTGGTGAAAGCAGTTGGCACTTTGATGAAAATGAAAAACAAAAGTTCGAGATGCAGTTTGAAAGTACAGAAACAGTACAGAAAGAATGTCACCTGTATCTCAGTGCGCAGCTGTAGAGGTGCTCCGGGATGATGAGGCGACTTCAATAACTGAAGAACAGCGCGAGGTCCTTGCCCGTCTTTTAGTAGAACATCAGAACATTTTTGAGCCAGGAGGAGCTCCGACTCCTTTCGCTGAGCACGCCATCGACACAGGTGACCACCCTCCCGTTGCTGTCCCACCCTATAGGTTGACGCCGGCCAAGAAAGAGGTTATGCGGGTAGAGCTCGAAAAGATGTTAGCTGATGATATAGTTGAGGAGTGTGAATCGGCTTGTGCGTCCCCAGCACTTCTCGTACCGAAGGCAAATGGTCAGGTCAGGTTTTGTGTAGATTATAGGAGGCTCAATGCGGTGACGAAAACCGACGTCTATCCCATGCCGTTGATAGACGAGCTGATACAGTCGACCAAGAAGAATTGTTTCATGAGTACAATCGACATGCGTAGTGGATTTTGGCAGGTGTCCGTCCGTGAGCAGGACAGAGACAAAACAGCGTTTTTGACACCGTTCGGGTCTTATAGGTTCAAAAGAATGCCGTTCGGGTTGAAAAATTCACCGTCCACGTTCCAGCGTCTCATAGATAGGCTTCGGTCCGGCACTACGTTAAAGAACGTAACACTGCCAGCATACCAAGACGATTTATTGGTCAAAACTGAAGGGGGTTTTGAGAAACACCTGTCAGATTTGAGAGCAGTCTTTGAAAGGTTGCGTGTGTTTAAACTTCGTGCAAACAGAGAGAAGTGTGTCTTTGCACGAGAGAAAGTGAAGTATCTTGGTCACGTTATCACTCAAGATGGTGTGTCTCCTGATAACAAAGTACGTGCGGTATTAGACATGAAGGCACCTTCCTCCGTGCGCCATCTTCGAACTTTTATTCAGACTAGCTCTTGGTTTAGGAAATTTATTCCGAATTTTTCTGCTATTGCAGAGCCGTTAACACGCTTACTGAAGAAGAATCAGCCATAGTCTTGGGGTTCAGACCAGGCTAGTGCCTTTCAAGAGCTGAAGCAGCGTCTTTCTTTGGCACCGATTCTCGTTCAGGCAGATTACAGTAAGCCGTTTGTGTTAAGGACGGACGCAAGTAGTTACGCGCTAGGTGCAGTGTTGCTTCAGGGTGAAGGTAAAGATGAACGCCCTATAGAATACGCCAGCCTTCTGCTCTTGCCAGCCGAAAGAAACTACAGCACGACAGAGCGCGAGGCTCTGGCTGTTTTGTGGGCTGTCGAACGTTTCAGAGGTTATATCGATGGTCACGCCGTTGAGGTGGCTCCTAACCTTGAAATCGCCGTCAGACTAGACTTGTTCGATGGGCTCTCAAGTTGCAATCCTATAACATCAATTCGCAGTATACTCCTGGTAAAGCTAATGTCATCGCTGATGCGCTCAGCCGTCCAACCTGTAATGAAGAAGAAAAGAATCAGTGTAGTGTTTGTTCTGCCGTTATAGACTTACCTGCTCGTAGTCCTGCTGATCTCCGTCGCGCGCAGCTCGATGACCTAGAACTGAAAAAGATAATTAGTGATTTGGAGGATACAACTGATGCAGATTCTGTTGGGTTGAAACGGTGGTCTGAAAGAGGCTATTTCTTGCAACAAGGTGTGTTGTACAGATACAATCCAGATGTTGACAGTGAGGAGCCGCAGTTAGTTGTTCCAGCTTCTCTTCGTCCAGACATATTGGAGGAGTGTCATGACTCCGGTGGACACAACGGAGTAGATAGGACTTATCACAAGGTCGCAAACAGTTTTTATTTCCCAGGCATGCGCAGGATCATAGCCGAGTATATCAAAACCTGCGCTACTTGTCAGAAATACAAACCTTCAAACACTAAGCCGTCAGGTCTCTTGCAAGCTCCAGTTTTGAACCAAAGGGGTGAAGTTTTGGCCATAGATTTGTTCGGTCCACTTCCCACAGGAGCCAACGGTGAAAAGTGGATATTACTGGTTGAAGATACCGCAACTTGCTGGATAGAGCTTTACGCTCTGAAGGAAGCGACTTCAGAGGCGTGCGCTCGTACTTTGATAGAGGAATATTTCTTACGATATGGTCTTCCTCGACGCATTGTGTCAGACAATGGCGTCCAGTTCGTCTCAGCAGTGATGCAGCAGTGCATGTTCGTATTGTGTATCTCACAAGAGTTATTGCCGCTTTATCATCCCTCAGCGAACCCAGCTGATCGTAAAAATAGGGATTTAAAATTTCATTTGTCGCGTCTTGTTGACGCAGATCATCCATCGTGGCCTCAACATATTCCCGCCGTAAGGTTTGCCATGAATTCGGCAGTTTATCAGACTACTGGTGTGTCTCCAGCCTACCTTACTTTTGCTAGGGAACTTCGTTCGCCACTTGATGTTCATTATGACCTAAGGTCCATTTTGAATAAAGATATTTTTGTTCCTCAAATTACTCCGTATTTGAAAAAGTTTGTTTCTTCTCTTATTGCTGTCAGAGAAAGAGTTGATGAACAGCAGGCCGAAAGGAATGTGCAGACAAATCTCGAAGGCTTAGCGAAGTCTTCAATGTGGGTGATCAGGTTCTTTTGAAGTCTCATGTCCTTAGTAAGGCGTCAAAGAATATTACAGCAAAGTTTGTTCCAAAGAGAGATGGCTATTTAATTGTTAAAAGAGCTAGTCCAACAGCGTATTTCATTGCAGGTTTAGATTCTCCTGAGGAGACTTTAGGCAAGTTTCATGTTTCTGAGCTAACTAAATTTCATAGTCGTGATAGTGACGATGCGCCTCCACGTCCTGTAGTACCTAGAAGACAGAGAGGACGTCCACGCAAACATTTTTGTCCCGTATGTTAATGTTTTGTGTATTAAATGTTTGTTTTTTTTTTTGTTTTTATGCGAGTTTATGAGCGGGGACGTTATCAAAAACTCGAGGGGGAGTGTATAGCGTGTCGCCTACCGTATCAAACATAGCCGTAGCGTTATTCGGCCTTTTTATGTAATGGAACGTAATAGTTCCATCTTTTGCCGCGAGCGCAAGAGCGCGCCACTTGAGCAATAGCTGCCGCGAGAGAGACCGGGTGCGGATCTCCGTTGTCGCGCCATTGATAGTTTAAGTTAATATAACTGTGAAACCTACACGGACTTCTAAATAAACGATTTTACAGTAACTGTGGTTTGGCCTGTTACAAGAACCCGCATAATAGCGCTCGACGTGCTAAAATAATAAATAATCATATTAATTTTAAAATTAAATCAAAGGAGTGTGCGAACCCCAGACCATGGCAGTCGCAGTCGCAGTCCATGACAGGCTATTCTGTGGATTGTTTGAAGGCCTATATTGATTAGTGGATTTGTTAGGCAGCGAATGATTATGATGAATTTCCTATTTCCGCCCAAACATGAACAAAGAACATCAGTCATAAGAAACACTAAAGCCTCAAAAGATGAGGTTTGTAATGAGAACTGGCTTTATAGTTAAACGTCCGTTATTTAAGGGACATTTTTCAAGTTAATTTTATAACTTTGTTTTCAGCGTTTTACAATGCTTGTTTGCAGATTTGAAGATTAAGGCCCGGATTCTAAAACAAAATTTGTACTTGAGTATAGATCGTCAGTTCATACATAAATGTCACTCAGATCTATTGTTTTAGAATACGGGCCTGAAACCGTAACGTAATTCGACTCACGTATGGAAGTAGTAAGTTAGAGGAAAATAGCACAATTTACCTGAGTACAAATTGTACTCAGGTAAATTGTGCTGTTTTCCTCCAGCAATTACAAAGTCAATCACACAGTAATTTCGTAATGACTAAAACAAAATTAAATCATCGTCTTCAGAATTGATTAGATTATTTTAAACATTTGATTCATATCTACATCACATGAGTGAAACTTAATTGATATGGATTCTACACTCAGATAAAGCAGGTCAAAGTTAAAAACAACTGTCTGTTTTACTTTTTAGTTCCAATGCCAAGCAAGGTTTATCGTTTTTTTTTTGTAAATTCGTAGCTCATAGATTTATAATACAAAATTGTAACTAATCGTTATCTAAAAGGCATCGATTCAGGCGTTTAAACATTTTTGGGGTTTTTTTAAAAGTGCCGGCCAACACGAAAACTGCGGGTTCTGTTAGAAATAGCCATCTGGAGAACCACATAATATACATTGACATCTTATAACACTAGGCCCGATTTTCACAAAAGAGGACAGGAGAGATGTGTTTTGATGAACAATCAGATTTCTTAATTTCCACATCTGTCACTTAAATGTGGAAATAACGACATGGGTTTTGGACAGTTCTTTGTGCCATGCTGGTGGTGGCACTTTAAAAGAATACGTTCCAAAGCCCCATATATGTATATCTTCCCATGGGTGTAGTAAGAGGCGACTAAGGGTTTTTTTGCAGCAGACCATCTGCTCTCCAGGTGGGAGACTTATGTCGGCCGGTTGTTGTTACCACCATGCAGTTGTGTAAAACCCGCCAAGTGATTCTGACCTATCTCGGTCAGGTCGCGTTCCGGGATCAGCACTGCACTAACCGGTGCCAGGGGGACTGTGATCGTGGCAATTGTTGGACCAGTGGGAGCCTTAGCGGCGGTATTGTGTGAGTAGTGTGTATCGGCCCGCCGGCCAGGGAGACTTGCAATAAATGAATCTGAATCTGAATCTGAATCTGAATCTGAGACCCGTAGAAACGGTGGTGCCGCTGGCCGCCCGCGGCATAGTACAGGGGCCCAAAAGGGGTTAACCACCTCTGGAGGCTGCCCCACCAGGTCGCGCATATACTCGGGGTGGATCGTCGTGCCGGGTGGTGCCCGGTTCCGGTGGGGCCCGGCGACTACACCCGAGGGGGTACGGGGGCCCTTCCGTCCGGCGGACCGGCCTACACTATTCCTCGCGATTAATACCAATGCAGGGCACCACGCTTTGTCTTTCATTGCCTCGATCACAGTCGTCCTTTCACGCTCCTCCCATCCTCCATCTTCTATGGCAGTCAAAAGCATGAAAAAACGGCCAACAGCGGCATCCTCATCCCCCACCAACACGCTGTTTGAGGTGGAGTTCGCTAACATTCGCGGACTCCATGCAAACCTCAACGCCGTCCATCAACACCTTGAGACGGCGAGGCCTGCGATGCTCTTTTTGACGGAAACACAGATAGGCCGCCCTGCCGATACGTCATACCTGCACTACCCCGGCTATGTACTGGAAGAGTCCTTCCAACCTAAAGCCGGTGTATGTCTATTCGTCAGGGCGGACGTCTGCTGTAGCCGTCTCCGCTGCCTAGAAGACCCATCCTTCTCCACCCTCTGGGTGCACGTTGACCTGGGCTCAACGAGCCGGGTCTATGCGTGCATATACCGCTCCCACAAATGCGACGCCGAGACAACTCGACTTTTCGAACATCTGAGTCAGGCCGCAGACAACGCTCAGGCGCAGTTCCTAAATGCCGAAATGGTGTTTTTGGGAGACTTCAATGCCCACCATGAGTCCTGGTTAGGCTCATCAAAAACAGACCATGCAGGCCGAACTGCCCATGCGTTTGCTCTCACGCAAGACCTGACGCAACTGGTACACCAGCCCACCCGGGTACCAGATATTGTCGGTCATACACCCTCCTTATGGGACCTTCTGCTGACGAGTCACCCAGCCGGGTATAAAGTGTCGGTTGGTGCTCCATTGGGCTCCTCCGATCACTGTCTGGTTGGCGCTACAGTGCCTTGTGCAGCTCCCCCACAACCTGTGGAGGTGACGCGGCGGTTTTGGCACTACTCGTCGGCAGATTGGGACGGATTGCGAGAATACTTTGCCTCCGTCCCTTGGCGGGAGTGCTGCTTTGGAGAAAGGGATGCTTCAGAGAGTGCATCTGCTATCGCTGACGAGATCAGTACCGGAATGGAATACTACATTCCTTTTACTGATGTCGTCAGTGCTAGCAAAACTGGTCCCTGGTTCAATCGCGAGTGTGCCGCAGCTGTTGAACAAAAACGGGCGGCGTACCGTGCTTGGTCTAGAGCCCAGGCACTCAATGACGATTCAAACCTTGCCTCCCTGAAAGCAGCCTTTAATAAAGCCACCAGGACCACGAAGAGGGCTTACATCAGAGCAGACGCCCAGCGAATTGCACGTGTTGGCCAAGAATTCTTCACGCACCCTACGGCTACCCGCTCCTGGCGACTGGCTGAACACGTGCAATCTAACTTCTGCGTGCCTTCGCTGCCCCCACTGAGATTCCCTGATGGATCGTTGGCTCATCAGCCGCAAGAGAAGGCCGATTTACTGGCTAACCTCTTCGCCGCAAACTCTTGCATCGATGACTGCGGTGCTGCGCCGCCTGAAATACCACATTGCGGCTCCACAATGCCTGAAATTCGTATCAGGCAGTGTGATGTTCGTGCCGAACTGCAGTCACTCGATGTCAGGAAAGTCAGTGGCCCTGATGGAATTCCAGCTGTGGTGCTGAAGAAATGTGCAGCAGAGTTGTCTCCAGTGTTCACTAGCCTGTATCGCCTCTCCTACAATTCGGGTCTTGTGCCGCTGTCTTGGAAGGAGGCGAACGTTCAACCAGTTCCCAAAAAAAGGGGACCGGTCTGACCCTGCCAATTACCGTCCAATAGCCGTAACCTCAGTTTTAGCTAAGGTGTTCGAGCGGATCATAAACACGCAGCTCATCCGCTACCTAGAGGATCACTCTCTCATTCACGACCGTCAGTACGGCTTCCGACCAAAACGGTCTACGGGTGATCTTCTAGCGTACGTGACACACATCTGGGGGGAGGCTATGGACAAGCATGGTGAATTTTTGGCCGTCAGCCTTGACATTGCCAAAGCTTTCGACCGTGTATGGCATCGCTCGCTTCTTTCCAAGCTTCCGGCATATGGTCTGCCACCTTGCCTATGCGACTGGGTCGCCGGATTTCTGGAGGGACGTAGAATTCGCGTCCTTTGCGATGGTCGAAAATCACGCTTTCTCCAGATTAATGCCGGAGTGCCGCAGGGCTCCGTCTTGTCGCCAACGTTGTTTCTTCTGCATATCAGTGACATGTTATCTCTTGGCAATATTCATTGCTATGCGGATGATAGCACGGTCCACGCGCGTTATTTCGAGCGCCCTGGGGCAAAGCAGACTGACATCGAGGAGAAGAGGCGAAGTCTTGTTGTTGAGCTTGACGGAGTGTTGGACCGCATTTCAGAATGGGGTGCATGCAATCTTGTCGAGTTCAATGCCAAGAAAACGCAGGTGTGTGCATTCACAGCAAAGGCGTCGCCGTTCCTTTCCCATCCCACTCTTCAGAGCACCCCGCTACCGATTAAGGATAGCCTAAACATCCTTGGCATGGATGTTCGTAGCAACCTAGGTTTAGGTTGCTACGAACATAGATTAGGCTACCAGCGGGACTTCATTGAGAGCGTCATTAGAACTGCATCCCGTAAACTCGGAGTCCTGAACAGAGTGAGACGATTCTTCTCGCCTGAGCAGCTCTGTCTCTTGTATAAGACACAAGTTTGCTCGTGTGTGGAATACTGCTCTCATCTCTGGGACGGTTCCGCCAAGTATCTACTCGAAGCTCTTGACAGGTTGCAGCGGCGTGCTATCCGTATTATTGGAAACCCAGAGGCAACTTACCCTTGAGCCTCTCTAATTGCGTAGAGACATTGCCAGGCTAAGTGTTCTTTATCGCTACTACAATGGGGAATGCTCTGACAAGTTATTCCAGCTCATTCCACCCTCACCTTTCCACTCCCGTACCACGCGTGCTGGACTACGGCGTCACCCACACACAATTCAACATTATTGTTGGCCCGAACTAAAAGGTTCGGTGACTCGTTTCTTCGTCGTACCATCCAGAAGTGGATCGCTCTTCCAGCACATGTGTTTCCTTCCTCGTATAGTCCCGGGTTCTTCAAGCGGGGCGTGAAAAGGCATTTCTGCAGGCCTTCAAGGTGAGGATGGCCAGCCCAGTGATTCGTTGAATGACTGGGCTTGTCAACCTCATATCTGGACCTCACGACCGCTTTCCATCAGGTGGAGTGAGGTCATCTTGACGGGCAATATAAAAAAAAGTAGTATCTGCACTGGGGAGAATAGGCGTTACGCTTCACAGTTCTATCTTAAACATTTTTTCACAAACTAATGTCAATTACAACATCCACTTTAATTTAAGCACTAGGCAGTCTTTCGATCAAACACAATCACACACGGTGGTAAGTGACGATGCAGTCTATGATGTTACATGTCTGACCAGTTAATGCATATTCACTCCTGAATTGTCACTTGTTTTAATCTGTCAATTGAATTCTATTTTTAGGAATGAGATATTTTACTTGCATATTTTTTTAGACCAATTATTTTAGCCATAATGAATGTTGCATAATTCTTATTGTCATAATGAAACTTTGGCATAATTGTATTTTGACATAATGAGTTTTAAGCATGACGATCTGTTGGGCTATTGGGCTGAGACGCATAATAGTTTTTTGCCGTTTTTATTATTAATAGTGTTTTGTCATAAAGGTTAATAAGAATACATTAATACGTACGAGGAGCAAAGCGACGAGCGTGTTAGGTGTACATCGCAGCCTATCGCACGAAGCCGAGCGAGCAAAACCAGCGTGCCGCGGCAGCGTCCGGCGAGCGCAAGGGGCCAAAAAACCTCATTATTGTAGATTTTGATGATTTTACTCACAAATGTTTTGCGATTATAATTTTATGCGTAAGAATATTATGCCATCTTTATGCCAAATCTGATTATGCTTTATAACAATATGCGAATACAATTATGCGAATAGTTGTTATGCCATACTATCATTATTCCTAAAACACTATGCCTGAATAAATTATGACAAAAGTTTTTATGCGAGTAAATATAGACCCATTTAATATACATCGTACTGATAGTAGCCGTAACACCACACACGCAAATTTATGGAGAGACACGGTGATAAAAATTCGCTTCAAACTCATAAAATGGCACTCATGAATTTTAATCCCTTAAAATTTTCCTAATTGTTTCAAGTTTTTACTAGCTTGTAAGCATATATTTATCAGGCGTAAAGTACTATATTATTAAGATATCATCTTTTGGGTAATTTTTGACAGACATTTGGATTTTATTTCACAATTACGTCAATCCTAAATTCTGTAAGAGAGACGTAAGAACACTTTTTCACCTGCATCAGTAGTTCTTGGGAATTAAATTTTAATAAATGCATACTCACAATCTATCTTTAAAAATAGCTCCAATTTAGACAAACAGGTGGCACGATTCAAGAAGTTTAATTAAGATGAACTATCAGGAAACTGAGAATAATCTTGTAACTCAGTACTGATACAACACTCTCCAACACAGACACGAGAACACACCATACTGTCCGATAATGGATAATATGTACCCGATATCCGAATCAGCCGATAATGGTTAATTTTGTAAAAAGTATTGGCTCCTGCGATACAGACCTACGAGTCTAGTACAGTGGCCGCTGTAAATGTTCATAAACAGTTTCGAAAAAAATGATGTAAACTTGTCCTATTCTGTTATGTAAATGTAACTTAATTTAATCTACATTCTTAACCTTTTTACGAAATAAATTATTATTGTCACTTTAAATATAAGCTGTCATAAACAATTGAGAATTTAAGTACTCTCTCTCTCTCTCTTACTCACTCTATTTAAAGAATCTAAAGACATACGAGTATCGCTGTTTGAAATGAACTAAGATTACGAGGAGCATGCCAAAAAAAAATTGATAGGTACTCAAAAATTATAAAATTTATTATTTATTACAAGTATCGATCTTTTTGAATTATTCACCCTGGGCACGTATACACTTTTCCATACGTTTGAACCAATTGGAAAATATCAGTGACCACTCTTCTTTAAACACCTCAGAAATCTCGAAATTATAGGCAGCCAGTGCATCTACTTTGCTTTTAAACCTCTTCCCCTTTAGTTTTGCTTTAATTGTTGGAAACAGGTTGTAACGTTGTAATTTTCACGCACATCAGTGGATTTGTTTTTATACTACTTTCTAGCAAAGGGTGTGTACTCGCCCTGTATTGTTTATGCGTTTTCGAACGCATCGCATCGAGTTTTGGAACGTGTCGGTTTGACAACTGGCTTGATTATTAGATTGTCTATGGCGCGACTTCCGAGACGCTTGGGTCGGGGAGGTTATAAATTCAGCGGAGGCCGGACGCCAGCGATACCTCAGCCAGTCACCCGAAAGTAAAGAGCAGCAGACTCCGCCGCCGACGCGCCTCAGCAGGCCAGCACCGCAGTTGACATCGGGCAGACAAAAGTCTGTAGGCCAGTTTTCCTGCAAAAGTGCTCCTGACCCGCCACGTGCCCGGGAGTTGAAATTGGCGTAGACAGCCTACGCGTCACCATTGTCCTCCGACAGGAGGTTTAACGTGGCGGCTCAAGAAGAGGCGAGCGCCGGTTTCCCATCGGTGGTGCACCCCGAGGGAGAACCGAGGGTCGCCGCAGGCCGTCCCAGGACCGCGTGGACACCGCGTGAACCTCCCACGTGCTACCCCACGTGCTACCCCACGTACTACCCCACGTGCTGATCCCTGTATTATCAAAGCCTCTGTAGTACAAAGACTTCCATTTAGTTTGCATTCAAAGCCTCACAGTAGTAACTTTAATTTAATAGTATATATTGTTACCGACCAAGCCAGCCCGAACCCTGGACTGCTCCTCGGAGAGCTAAGTCCATAGTATAAAAGTGTATTTTTAAAGCCTTAGGGCATCTCTTTGTAGAAGCCGTGTGGTCGGAATTTATTTTCATACCAGGGAGCCTTTAGGGAATAACTTATTAACAATATTAACCATACTAAACCCCGTAGGACATCCAATTTACTAATTTACCTCTAATCCTACTAACGTGTGATCTTGGCTCACCTGAAGTTCCATACTCGGCCGGGGTATCAAACCCCAGGCCTGAATTCAGGCCACATGGTTTCCTTTAGTACCACCTAAATTATTTTAGATTATAAGGGTTTATAGACCAAATTTAGGATAATATCCAAATAAATTTATTTCCTGTTTTTACTTTAAAACATTTGTTTCTTTTTAAGATAACCCTTACATAACTTAGGTTACTCCCCCTCTGGGATAACGCCCTATGCCTAGCTTGCATACTCATCTTTAATTACTTTCCATTCTGATTTGCTTACTTAAATTTCGTTAGATAACTTACTTACTTTCATTCTCTTTCACCTTTTAGCAAAACCATTGCACTTTCTCTCCCATAAGGAGGGTAAAATTATTAACATTACAAGATAAAAATCACAAGGCGCTAGGTCAGGGGAATATGGTGGAGGAGGAATGATTGACACATGTTTTGAGTTGAAAGAGTCAAGTGTTCTGGCAGACGTGTGCGGCGCCGCATTGTCGTGGTGCCAGAGAAGGTGCGGGATTCCTGACTTCGATCGCTTGTCACACTAAGCTGATATTATTGTTGGAGCACAAACTGTCACATACCATTCAGAGTTCACCGTTCTTTAATTCTCTAGCACTACAGTAGCAATATGACCCGTTTTGCAGAAAAACGAGGTGACCATTTGTTTCTGTGTGCTTCGTGCACGGCGACATTTCGTTGGAGTTGGTTCATCTTCAAAACACCATACAGTCGACTGTCGCTTTATTTCGGGATCATAGTTATATAGCCATGTTTCGGCACCAGTCAGTACCTATCAGTATATCATACACGTTTTTTTTCTCGCCACCGTCGAATTTATCTATCATGAATAGGCACAAATCCACCCGACGCTCTTTTAGCTCATCGGTAAGTTTGTAGCACCCATCTCGAACAACGTTTACGGAGAGAAAGGTGGTCGTGAATTATGGTTTGCATTGCTGCTGATCCAATTCCAGTTCTCGCTCCAGGTCTACATACGTAATTCGTCGGTTTTCGCGAATAACTTTTTCGACTGCACGAACGTTTTCTTGTGTGACCGCGGTTGGCGGCCGACCTGTCCTCGCTTTATCTTCGAGACATCCCCGACCTCTTTTCAACCCAGCAAACTAATTAAATACTGTTGCTCGTGAACAACAGACTCACCAAAAGTAGTAGCCAGAAGTTCAAAACATTCTTGAGGCCTTAAACTTTAAAATCACTTCGACTGAGCTCCATTGCTGCAAGCGAATTCCCGCCAGATCCTCGGAAAAATGATGCTCATTCAAATAAAAAAAAAAAAAAAATGTGTGTTCTATTTTCAAATATATCAACAAACAGCCAGCCTTTATGATAGTGTATAACTTGCTAGTGTCAATCAAATGAGTAAAGAGTATCTAACTTCTTTTGGCATGCTCCTCGTACTTACGAATATGTAGCCAAAGCTTTCAAGAAGAATGCAAATTGATCGGCTTGCGTCATTTTATTTATTTATGACTTCATTGATCTGGAAACATTACTACGTAGGTACGTGATTATGAGATAAAAATTTAACAAATCCTTAGGCTAGTTTTATTTTTTTTATCTACGAGGAAAGGCTTTTAATAACTTAGGATAAGCCAAAAAATGTTGTCTCATTGTGATAAAATTGCAGTAAATATTTAGTGTCTTGTCTCAAAATGTGTGTATTTGTTTCTTAAATAATTATTCAGGTCAACCAACGAAACATTCATTTAATACATCAATAATATTATTCCATCCGGTTCTACCTTTGCAATGAGTAATACTTCTATTTTTGTATGTTCATTTATTAGTTTGGGAGAAGTGTACCTTTACCACGTCGATATTGATCACTTTTTTGGGCCAGTTTGATGATTCCACAATTTCTGCCTTCTCTCGATTCAATATCCACACCAAATACTAACAAATTTCAAATGGTTACATAATAATATCGAAAATAATGTACTCGCAGATATGGATAAAAATAATAATGTAAGGAATGCTGAAGTAAATACTATGATAAGATAACAATGTTCTTGAATTGCACGACACAGTGCTTTAAATTTTCGATATCGTTCGCGTAAAAAATGTATTGGGTTTTGACATGACATGACAACGTCAAATCCGATAATGTAAATTTTAAGTGGCAGCTCGTGGTAAACGTCAGTCAGGCTGTTTTACGTTATTGTAAATAGCCCAATTTCAATAATAATATCATTTTCATTTGCAGCGGTAAGATGGGGTACGTATTTAAATCCCTAAATTAAAAAAAAAACCTAACGTTAAATGACCTACGTTCAAAATACCTAATGGTTTTTGACCTTAATTTAAAATACCAAAAGCTTAAAATGGCTAAGTATTTAAATGTCTAAAATTAAAAACCTATAGTTAAATGACCTACGTTCAAAATCCCTAAAATCAAAATACCTCATGGATCAAATTTTAAAATACCAAAAGTTTAAATATCAAATGGATATATTACGGAAGTTTTTTAAACCTAATTTTAGAATACCTTTGTTTGGCCGTTCGTTTAAAATCACGACATGACACGCTCAAAGCGTTGAAACTTGTAATGGAGACTAGACAACAGAGATAGGTTAATTAGGTAGTTTATTAATTCTAATGATGTTTATTAAAAAAAATGGGTTTACTCATAGTATACTTATAGTTTGTATAGTTGTATATATAGTATACCTATATAGTTTGTTTCTGTTTGAGTAGGAACACCCGGTCGGTTCTGGGTGGTTCGTTTTGTGGTCGCAGTTCTAGCCTAGCCTAACCCGAGTCTAGCCTACATTAAGATCGTATATTCTCGCATTCTTTCAAAACACACGAAAAATTGTAAACATTTAAAATGATTATTGTTTCAACGTTTAGTTTACTTCATCAAAACATTTTTGACAGAAAAATCTATTGGTTAGGCATTGTCGGCGTATGAGCATAGGTGGCAAAAAAATATATTGATACTAGCTTTCCACCCGCAGCTTCGCCCGCATTATTGTTATACTATGACCAAATTACATAAAATCTTTATAAATTGTAGCCTATGTATTATTCTGATGTTTAAGCTGCATTACTGTAAAGTAACTCCTGCGATCTTTCTGATCAGTTCATCTGTCTACATTTTGTGGTTTGGCCGTAAATGTTTCCATTCCACATTTTTTTTGCCGTACTAGATATTTTGTAAATTTTCTTTGTGGATTTTAAGCCAGGGGCATCTCCCAGCATACCTAGACCCAAGCCAATTTAGAAAAGATCGTTTCCTGAATTTTCCCGACCGGGAATCGGACCTGGGATACCACACAAGTGAATATCATAATGACTTTTCGACAAAACTAACCTTATTAGCTCTGCAGCAAAGCATTACCTTATAACAAAGATCTAGATGTATAATTACTTATCAAGGTATAGAAATAAACATTTACAGACGGAAAAAAACACAAATGTTTGATATGCAGAACCACTATTTTGAGCCAACGGCCCAGTCAAGGGGCAACTTTAAATCAAAGAGGTTTCTAATAACTCCAGTTATGATATTCAAAAGCTAAACTGATATGCATGGGTGTGAGAAACTGATAAATACAAACTTTCATAAAACTTAATAACAAGGAACTAAAACAAATGTTCCGCACAGGTATAATAAATGTCTTCGGTGGGAATCTACACCACAACATTCAGTGCTAAAGATAGCTCGTTGCATAAAACTGACCATACAACCAAAC
Source organism: Udea olivalis (assembly GCA_947369235.1). Lineage (NCBI taxonomy): Eukaryota > Metazoa > Arthropoda > Insecta > Lepidoptera > Crambidae > Udea > Udea olivalis. Next base: position 996,590 of record OX376354.1, on the reverse strand, counting down.
ATGGCCAGAACATAGTCAATGTGGTTCTACTCGTAAAAGCAAATTTAGACATTCAGTAATCGGTGAAAACCAAACTTCATTAATCTATCTAATCGTAGACGTCAGCAGATAAAAACTAATGCTATCAATGTTCCGTCTCGCATTAATTCGCTATATATATACGTTAAACGATAAATCACATCCATTTAACCGAAATCAAATTAGAGCTACGCGTTCAGTTTTGATAGAATCAAGTCTCTCTATCTGAAATGGCTCCTGGAACAGTTATCTTTGAGGATGGACCAAGCAAGACTCAGGAAGGTGCAGAAAGTGTAACATCAAATGCCGGATTCAGAGCATTCAGATCGCTGACCACACTGACTGCACATTTACTGATCGGAATAATCGTTGGAGCATCTCTACTCTTTGCGTTCAGAAATGGAGTTCCAATGAATGTCACAAATCAACATGTTATTTTATGTGTACTTGGGGTAAGTTCATTTCGAAATACCATATTCACACGAAAATGTCCAGAATGGAATAACTGGGGGCAAGTGGACTGTCGCCGTTATGGTGAATGGAACAAACATAATCATGTTTATTTAGGATTTGGGGAGTTTTTCATCACTGGAAAGTACAAAATTTTCAATTGGCACAAGGTTTGTCTCAGAACTCTCCGACTAAATGCAGCCGGAACCTCATGGGCTTCAAGCTCCTAAAAAAGTTTAAGCTCTAGACCGCCACGCTCTTCATGTTGCTGATGAACATAGTGTTTAAATAAAACTTTTATTATTGCTCAAAGTACCACTATTGCCTAGATTTGATAGCTAATGATATAGAAACTATTTCACACCTGTTAGTATTTGTTTTGTGTGTGGACGGATAACCAGATAAAAGTCGTTAGATTTCGGTGGACCTCGGACAACAAGCTACTATTAGAATCAAAAATTGGAGTTTGTAGAGATTTGGAAGTTCTGTGGCTAAATGATGCTATTGATAATAGTTCCGAAAGACAAATCCCAAAGTAAATAGTCACTTTTAAATCCTCTGACATCCGTTAGTCCTTACGCTGCACGCTAGCCAAAAATCTTTGTCTAGATTCCTTTTCCAGTTTCCCAATGCAAATAACAAAACAAAGTTGATTCCATATACGGCAATTCTCAATGGTATTTTATTTTCAGTACCAATTCCTGATGGCTGAGGCTATCTTAGCTTTGGCGCCAGACAGTTGGCTGTCGACTCTGAGTGTCAAACATAAGCGGTGGGTGCACTGGATCCTGCAGGTCGGCGGATCAGTTCTAGCCCTCGCCGGATGTTTCCTCATGTGCGACTTCAAGGCCAGAGGGTGGGGATACAACTTCGACACTCTGCATGGACGATTTGGTAAGTCTGAGTCTCTTAACTGGTTTAGAGAAGAGTGTCATTGTTAGATACATTTTATGATCAAGGACTTAGGAGCAGTGCCGCGAAATTTGTACGCATTTCTTAAAATGTATAATGTATTTTTTGTATATTCGTAACTGCTACAAGTACAAGGCCGTTTAATTTTGTCTTATAATGACTAGTGCCTTAAACATTCCATTGGAACTGAAAAATAGCTACAACTTTCCAGCTTGGATGTGGTTATGATGAAATTAACATGACTGCATCGGAATTGCCTCTGACTGGGGCATGGCTTCCTGAAGTTGTAATGCAGTTCTATCGCCAACATTTTTAATGCATGCCCATTTGTGATTCAGTCCTAAAGACATTGAACGGACTGCAATATAAGAGCAATTGCCCTGAGTTATGGGTTTTCAGTAGAGTGAACTGGGTTGACGTTAATATTACCGTGAAACCTTCAGAAATATCTTATTAGATATTCAAATCCGTTGATTAATATAATGAAATCACTGATCAAGAAATAAATTGTAGTACGGGTATAAAACGTTATCAATATATGTATCCGGTAGGTAGTCTCTCCAACAAATACTGAGACTTTACTCAAACTAGAGCGCACTTCAATCCTACGCTTTGTACGTAAAACATACATACATAATAATTAGCAGTAAGTAAAACTTAAACGGACTTTCTAGTATTCTAACATCAATGTTCATCAGATTACATGTATCTTATCCACATTTTTTTTTCAGCTTTGGCGTCCATGATCTTTACCGTCATTTCTCTGGTCAACGGCCTAACGTCCATATACGCATATGAGCTGCGTAAGGTGAAAATCCACTCCGGACTCCTGTCCAAGCTAACTCACATTTGCTTCGGCATCGCCGCCTTCGGCACAGCTTCAATCTCCTTGGCCTATGGTTTTGACAAGAACTTCTTCAGGGCTTGGGCCACATCTCGTTTTACTGACACGCTCATTATTATGACCGCTTCCTTCACAGTTATCATTATTATTAACCCTTTCATAGTTTTTTACAAAAAGTTAGCAGGTGCTTTTAGTAGATAAAAAGAAATACTGTACTTATTTATATTATATTTTGTTTAATTTTTAAGTGAAATGATCTATAAGTAATAATTAAAGAAAATATGTTAGTTATATGTCACGACACGATTGGCGTAGTGCGCTGTAGCACGGTTTCCTGCCTTTAATTCCGTAGTGTCCCGGGTTCGATCTCCGGTCAGGTCAATTCAGGAACTGATCTTTTCTAAATTGGCCTGGATCTGGGTGTGCTGTGTAGAGACGCCCCTGGCTTAATTCCTTGTCTGGTACCTCGTAACACAGGGATATTTATTCCTGCTTCGAGAGCATGACAAGAGGTGTGTTGTCTGGCGCATATTTATATTTATTTATTTTACTGTTCATATCATACAAAATCATTTGTTCCCAATGAAAATTATTTATCAGATATGATATAGCTTTAAAGTTTATCAGTTTTAGTTTAATTATCACACAAATGATGACTGTTAGAATTATTCTATATCTTAACATTCATGTAGATATCGATGATATTATAATACATTAGGAATGTATGGTTCATGGTGATCAACAGTTCGAGAACAATCCTCGCAATTTATTTGATTTAATTCTTGCAAACTCATAAGCGCACGTAGCGGCGCTCTTAATACCTAATCATAGAGTTCATTTTTTTGTATCGGGGGTATTAATTTGGTGAAATATTACATTATTCAAACTACCAAATGAATACTGCACTGCGGGTAACTATATCAGCATACACGCACCATATCACAGGATCTCAATTTTTTTCAAAGTTGTGAATAAATATATTTTTTACTGTGAAATTATAACTTAGTATTAATGACAGTGTAGACCAAATGACGAAGGTGAAATGAGTCAAGTTCTCACCAGGCAATTAAAATTAAAATAACTTGAAAACTAGAACTAGATTTAGATTTTCTTTGGATATTTGGTTGTTTGTTTGTAACCTGTGCCTTTTAGTGTGAATCTTAGTATAAGGATACATGTACATAAACTTAATTAAAGATATTAAAGTCATAAGTCTAGAAAAAAATCCTAATTAAATCTGTTGTTATTTCACCTTCCAATTCATTTTCAATGTTTTGACCTTCCTTATTAGTTTGCAGATAATTTTTTTTGTTGCAGAAAACAACTAGCTCAAAATAAATTAACAAATGAAATAGTACTTACTACACATAGTAAATGTAGACTTATGAAATTAATGACAGTAAAATATTATTTACTAATAAAAAAAAATTCAAGCATGTATAATAAACAATTTACATAGATAAGCCAAGCCAATAAACATAAACATTATAATTGTATAAATTACGTTATTTGGTAATAAAAATAATAATAAGCAATGACACGTGATTTCTATCGATTTGAATGCAGGATCAACCGGAAAAAGTAGCAAGATAAGATAAGAAATTATTTATTGCACATCAAACAAAGACTTAACAAAATGAGTAACACACGTAAATCTTAATGTACAATTTAGGCGGCCTTATTGCTAGAAGCAATATCTTCCAGACAACCCACAGACATACGAAAAATGATAGAAAGGGTAAGTAAGTGCAGGAATGCTAAAGAAATGAAAGTGGTCTTTACTAACCTAACTATATATAGATAAATAAATATATAGATACATATCAATTACCAACTTAATATAAAATTAAATAATATAAATATAAAATCCTATAACATATTTAGTTTAATAATACAACAGCATAATATAAATACATACATAACAATATTTTTTTTAAACATTCTATGTTAAGCACAGGATATAAAAAATTCAAATAAAAGCCATTACCTATGTATTAACCAAAGCAACAAAGAATAAATAAAAAAAACAACACAGCTAGTAGAAACAGAGATAAGGCGCTAGAGTGTAAGAAAGTGTGCTTTAACCCTCGTTTTGAAGATGAAAATGGATTGGGACTGTCTAATAGAAATGGGTAAGGAGCTCCACAAGCGTATGGATTGCACAGTAAAGGATTTCGGATAGGTACGAGTATGTGAGTAATGGGAAGGAAATTTAAGGAGGAGCTTTAAAATCGACGCAAACGTTGCTGAAACTTTCGTTCGTTCGTTCTGAATCGGTCTTTAAGGCACGATGGGGACAGTGGGTTGGATAGAATAGTATGTAAAAGAGAACGGATATGTAAATCACGACGCAAACGGATCCGGAGCCAACTTAGCTAAGCTCGGTACTCAGAGACATAATGATACGATACGAATGCAGAAGTTTTGAAGTCACTCAAGCTTATTTAGAAGATTTTTGGTTAGATCCGTGTAACAACAGTCTGCATAATCTAAAATTGGAAAGAGTATCGCCTGAAAAAGCGCAATTTTGGTGGGTATTGGTAAGAAATTACGCAGTCTGCTCAAACAGCTTGCTGCCGCAAACATTTTTCTGCTCATCCCACCAACTTGTGTTGTCCAACTTAAAATGCTGTCGATATGGATGCCAAAATTTTCAACTACCTTACTGAAGGGAATCTGAACGCCGTCGGACATTATTGAGGGCAAGGACTTCCAATCAATCCTGGAAACTATCCACGAACTGCCGACAATAATCACCTGGGTTTGTGCAGGGTTAACCTAAAGGCGGAACGACTTGCTCCAATTTAAAATTTGGCTCATCTCAGCGTTCACATTTTGAACGACGGTGGCAAGGTCAGTAAGGTGTGAGTATATTTGGAGATCGTCTGCATATAGGTAAGATACACGTTGGCTAATTCGTTTTTTGAAATACTTCAAATTACAAGCCAACATTTGATTCATAATAAAGGACACACACGTGTCTTTTATAACGTTCTGAGATATCTTTAATACCTATTATGTCTACTTCTTATGTCACTGTAGTAATCCTCTTCTGATCTGAAATATTTATCTAATCAGAAGCTCCGACGTGCATCGATTCAATACTAAGTCCACACGTCGCGTTATCGTCTATTCATCTTGCCTTATATTCATCTGTACGAATATAAGTCTTTACTCCATCAAGCTACATCTGAGAGTTTAGACTAAGCGTTAAATTAAAACTAAATATGCCTCCAAACTTCAATGAAACTTCTGGGCCAACTCCAGTAGAGCTTGCGGAAAAGCCAAACAATGGAGTCAGCGCTGCTTCAGAAGTGCCAGCAACTGGTAATGCTGGATTGAAAGCAGTCAGATCTCTGACGACGCTTATAACCCATATGCTGATTGGAATAGTGGTGGGTGTGTCGCTTCTCTTCGCGTTCAGATCTGGAGAGTTGCCACTGGGTGCCACGAACCTACATATTGTGCTATGTGTTCTTGGGGTAAGTTTACATATTAGTAGCAGAATAATTGATGTAATTTACACTCTTGACTTTTCTGAATATCGTTTGAAGGATAACCTTGCCTGAATAAGTAGTGCCTAGACAATTAATTGACTATTTTGTCTCTGAATGACTGATAAACTTTAAATTTGTGAAGTGATAAAAGTCACGATACCTTTTCTGGCGCTTGAAATAATCAGTCTATCAAAATCTCCGTTAGCATCTTATAATGAAAATCGTACTATCTTAAAAGTCGGTATTTGCCATAGTGATCCGAAATCCTTACCATAAGTTACTCATCAATACTTTTTCAACGGCGAATATTATTAGTTTTGCACAGACTGCACTTGCAGTTATGTATTAGAATCTGGATTGAAGAGCGTTTGCTGGGAGTGGATCGAAAACGTTGCATTTTTGTAAGGTTTTTGTGATTATTTTTTGAATTAAAATAAAAGTATAATTTATATCTTTATTATCGTATGTATAATACTATATAAAAACATATTGAATTGTCCAAAGTTAGGTAGTCGCCAACTTTTCGCTAAATAAAATAAAAAACCGTTTATTTTTAATAATAGTTAAGAAAGGTAAACATTTATTAGAGTTATAAATATGGAATTAAAAGGTGCAGACGATAATAGAGAGATAATTTATACTGAAATTTGAATTCAGCATCAAAAAATGCGACGTTTACGATATACCTTCAGCAAACGCTCATAAGAGTAGAAGTTTTTTTTTATAACCTCATAGAAAACGAAAATTGTTTTCTATTTGATATTATTCATGTATTTACGTATACTAAACTTTAAATCCTTCACCAAGATTAAAAACCTGAAAAACTGTTACTTCCAGTTCCAATTCCTGATGGCTGAAGCAATGCTGGCCCTGGCTCCTGACAGTTGGCTGTCCACGCTCAACCTGAAGCACAAGCGGTGGGTGCACTGGGTCCTCCAGGTCGTCGGTTCAGTGCTGGCTCTTGTGGGTTGCTTTATCAAAATTGTGGACAAGTCAAATCACTGGTCCAGTCTACATGCAAAGTATGGTGAGTCTTTACAATGTTTTGTAACACTGAAACGTGAATTTAGTTTACAATTTTGGCATATTGTTTACTGTTTTCAAATAATCTTATAAATAAGCTATGAATTGATCACCAAATTTTAAATTGCAATTCTTATAGTTCACGTAACAATTGAATGGCCGATGGGGCCGAATATCCAGATGACCACTCTAGGTGTTGATGTATATGGAAAAGGTCTATTCATCATAAGCTGATGTGTTAGTACCAGTCAAATGAAATTTAGTGCAAACACTCACTTCAGTTTATCACTAATGGGATACCTACTAATTTTTTTTTATTTTTTCAGCGCTTGTATCCATGGTGTTCACGTCAGTTTCTCTCGTTAATGGAGTCACTTCTTTATATGCTTATGAGCTGCGCAAGATCATGCCTGGAATCTATTCGAAACTGACTCACATTTGCTTTGGCATCATAGCAATGGCGACGGCATCCATTTCCTTAGTCTATGGGTTCCACAAAAACTTTTTCAGAACTTGGGCTACTGATGGTTTTACTGATGTTCTCATCATAATGACTTTAGTTTTCACCGTCATTGTTTGTATCAACCCCTTTATTACATTCACTAAAAAAACGGTAGCTGCTTTTAAGAAGGAATGAATTACTAGCCGATTTTTTTGTTAAGGTGGGTGTAATAAACTAGCGAATGCTTATTCTATCAAAATCTCGTTTTGTAAATAGAGACAGAGCATTTTCTTGTCTCTGTAGAGAATTTGAGAACCCACCTTCAGTAAATTGTTTTTCAACGCACAACTAAATTTTTTCGAATACAGACAACTTACCTTAATATTATAACACAGTTCAAACTTGATAAAGTCAAGTAATAGTGAACTCTGCTGATTTTGTAACACTCGAGTCCATAAAAATCAATATATTCTAAAGACCAGAACCACAAACTCTTGAAGCTTTATGATATAACTTCTTAACGTCAAAAACTGTTACCTATTTCTAACTAAGATAAGTTGCTCCAAGAGATTACGGTTAGGTGCCAAAATGTAAAATTAATATCTAGCTCATTTAGCAAATTACAAGTTTCATTTGTTTTCGTAGTAATGAAACCAAATACTGATGATCTGATTACAGTTCCAAACCAACTGGTTTAACGATGTTTAATTTGTTTTACTTATATTGTTGATATTACTCGTACATATAAATTAGTTAAGGACGATGAATACAAAATAATACGTTATCTGCAAAGTGTTTTATTGTAATCTCAATGCATACAAGTAAAACACAACAATCAACAAGGAAAATTTGCACAACAATTATGAGTTTGAGTACTCGTACTTTGTTAAGTAGCTAATAAATCCACATACACTCGCGAGCAACCACATCGACTCAAGCCCTAACTCTGAGTATAGACTCTGTTTTCAAGAAAAGTATAGGAGATATTTTTAAAGACAATATATTATCTGAAAGCTCCAAACTTCAGCTGTAATAAGATATCATCATTACCAATATCCGTTCATTATCTTTGTTATTAAAGATATCTGAACATAAATACAGGAAAAACAGGAATTTGGGAGAGGTTGTTGTGGTTGGGTATTTTACAAATAAAAGAAAATTGATTAAGAAAACACATAACAATTTATTAAATCAATACTTGGTATTTCCCCCCTAGCCCTAATCACCGCTTGAAGTCGATTCTTCATTGATCTGATCAACTTTTTGACGTCCTCTTGAGGTATGTTATCCCACTCTTCCAACAATGCTGTCTTCAATTCTTCTACCGTCGAAGGGGCTTGGTTTCTGACTCGTACTCTTCGTTTTAACTGGTCCCGTAAATGCTCGATAGGATTCAAGTCTGGACTGAGCGCAGGCCAGTCCATTGTACGCATCTCGACTTCATCCAAAAACTGCTGGGTAATGCGCGCTGTATGACAACGAGCATTGTCGTGCATTAAGACGAAGTCCTCGCCGACAAATCCTTCATAGGGAACAACGTGTTCCAGGAGAATATCGGTCAGCTGTAAGCCCGCCTCCTCGGCCTCCACCGAGCACGCAGCCCTTTTTGGAGTGAGATTGGCTGCTTTCAAACGTCTTCTTATTGTCCACTCGCTTACAGCTACACCACGAACGTGTCTGAGTTCTTGTTGGACATCAACACCCGTCAGATGCCGATTGGGCAGCGATGTCGAGACAATGAAACGGTCGTCTCTGTCAGACACCGAACACCGGTGGCGTCTGGTTCTTGGTCTTCGATTGAAGGCACCGGTCTCTCGAAATCGTCTGTAGACCCGGGACACAGCAGACTGGCTCAAGCGAAACTGGGCACCGACTACTCGCTGGCTAAGTCCTTGTTCCAACAAGGCAACAACTTGAGCGGCTTCTTCAGGTGTGGTATCCATGGTAACGTGGAAAAAATAAGTGCAATTAACGGAGATGTGTACCTGTCAACTTGTGATAAGCGACTGATAAGGTGTGCCGGTTGCGAGAGCTTCTATAGGTGTGGCAGTTAGCGCAAGTCGCGGGTAGCGTAATGAGCAAAACGACTCATAGTGCTGTTGATGTGAAAATGAATGCGTTAGAATTTTTTTTAAAAACAATATTAGTGTTTCCTGAAAGCTTGCATATTGAGCTTTCTAATGTTTTTTTTTATTAATACCTTGTATACTTTTCGTAGGTAAAAACAAAGTTTGTAAGCAGAATGGGGAGTCGATTTAGTTGCTCGCGAGTGTAGTAGCACACGATAAGCTTATGTGTGTAAAGTGAGTTTAATAAGGCCGAGATTTTTGCTCTTCCAATAATGAATCACTTTGACAAAGATTACCTATTCAGTAAGCTTAATCTGTCATAAAACAATGTTATGTCGGTACGTCTACCACGAGTTGCTACTTTAAAATTACATTATCGTTTGCGTAAAAAAATGTATTGTGATTTGACGGTCATGTCATGTCATGTAAAGTCTCAATCCAATTTCTACGCAAACGATTACGTAAATTTAAAACGGCAACTCGTGGTAGACGTACTGTTGGCTCTTCAAGTTGACAAAATTCATCATTCGTAAAGGGACTTTTAAAATATCTGGTTTAAGTTTTTATTATAAGCTGTCAACTTTGCAGCAGCGTTAAGGGGAGGTGGTTCACAAAACACGTTTTTAGAATTCATTTTTGAAGTAGAAACAGTGAAATTAAAATCTAATAAAATTTACTGATATTGTTGAGGGGGAGATATTACAGGGAATTCATCCGGCGGAAACATGATTTGACAAAGTTGGCTCGATACAATAAATTCACAAAGTTACCCTTTTCGTAACATTTTGTCTTCTAGTTTTGGTTTTATTCCTAAATTGATCTGATAATATGAGTCCTCTACCAAAACAAAGTTTAAAGATAACTAGAGGTATTTCATCCGATGGTTTTTTTTTATTACATCTATAAATTTTCTGATCGATTATTTTAGTGATTATCGGTCCGCTTGGCGCTCACCAGTTTCCTTCGGGAAATGTTGTACTGAACCACCTCGCCGTAACTCATCGCTGTTAAAAATATATTATGTGACAGGGACAATATAAGTATTTACGCGCTAGATGTCTTGATTTCATGGCAAAGATTTCTCAATGATCTAGACAATTCTTTGTAAGGTATATTGTAACGCCTGTAGATAAAAATCTGGTTAAGGTTCTGTAGGAACTGTAAGTTAAAATTTATATAAAACTAGACTAAAATCACATCTCAATTGAACGAAGAAAATACATCACTTTTCTTTCGCTATAACTGGTACAGGTTAGTCACAGGTTCACAGCTTCACCGTTTCGAATGCTTGGTGCGAAGTTTACTCCTCAAACTCATCCAGCACGTAAACCTGAATTTGAATGGCTATAGACGTGGTTGTTTTTCTACGCAAATCCGCGTTTACTCTCTCGGTGCGTATGATCAAAAGAACACGTACATGGCACTCTGAAAGCTCTCCCCCCATGAAGAAATCACTATTATTTTAAGGCTTTAATCCTTCAGGTTTTACATTTTGCGGTAAACCTTAACTGTTATCATATTCAAACAAGCAGCCCGACAGTTACAAAACAAAGAGCATATCGCAGTTCGATTGGCGCAAGCAAACGATAAAATCAATTCGCTCCCTGTAGGGTGACCCATTTATAGAAAGTGTTTTACAGGGCAACTAGTAATGTATGTACTGTAAGTTTGTATTCAGAGTGAAATAAATCGAATCGAATCTTTCATTATTGATATTGTAGAAAAGATTAATAAGATTCGGAGAAAAATTGATGTGACCTGATATTCTGTTTAGTTGATCTAAAGGTGAGCGTCTAGGCCAAGGGGTTAAGCACTACCAACTAGGATCGTGGATCGTGTGTTACCGAGTTCAAATCCGGCTAGAACCATCTTTGTGTTCATTTCTGACTCACTCTCCGGTGATGAAAAACCTAAATAAAAACGAATCGGAAGGCTCACCACCTGCCACTCTGGGTTCTAATCTAATACCACTGGTAAAGTGGGCTTATGTGTTTTCCGTTCACCATGACGGCACTAGTCACTTGCCTCTGATATATCCCTGATAGTATGATACCAATAAATAATGCGCCAGTGACGGCATTATCTCAGTATCGAGCGGGCAGTCGGTACATTGCAAAAGGTTACCGGTTCAAGTTTCACTCGATACCTAGACCTTAATTAAGGCCTCAGCCTCGAATTTTGCGGGCAGCGGGGCGGCAGCGGCGGCGGGCGCGCTAGACTGGAGTGCACCGCTCGTTGCCCGCCCCCGCGCCGCGGTGCACTCCAGTCTAGTGCACCCGCCGCCGCTGCCGCCCCGCTGCCCGCACAATTCGAGGCTGAGGCCTAACTGAAACTTTTTTAGTTTTTATCTTTAAGTGGAAAATAGAAGTGTGTTTAATTCTGACCCTGTATAAACAGTCAATTGAAAGAAAATATAATGGCTGTAATGTGCAGTTTGCAGATAATTAACCTCGATACAACAATCTATACTTTATAAAGAGGTAAGATTTGACTGTTTGTTTTTTTGTTTGTATTGAATAGGCTCGAAAACTACTAATTAAGTAGCTAAACTATTCAGGAGTGATATAGACTATATCTTATTATGATAAAAAAACAGTGAAAAATAAGAGTATAATATTATGTAAATCAAGTCGGAGAAAAGCGGGCGAGATAATGATAATGGACACCAGCTGTCAAACATTTGACAGAACGAAGTCTGTTGGAGCAGCAAATGCATTGCATGTGGTCATCAGTCTCGTTAGTCCCTAACTTTGCTTAGTTTAGGCCAATTATAATCTTAATAGACATCTGTCCTAGAGATATTTATTCGACAGCAAAACGTGGTCACCCTAACTATGTATCTTTATGGCATCTGAACGTGTAAAGGAAGCTCGCGCAAGAGTAATGGTCCCGATACGCACATTCTGCGAGTATTGTACTGCACTAATGTCTGGGACTGCTGTTGATAAATGTCTGGTATAGAATGGCCTTTGACTGCAGTATCTACTGAGCTGAAGTTTATTTGTTGTTGCGTAGACTTCAATATTAAGTATTTATTTCAATTTTGCATAAGCATTATTTGCTGATATAATACGTCCGCTGATAATTATGAAATCTTAGTCTAATGTGTCCATTTGTGAAGCCTACATCCATTAAATTTTGCTAAAAGTTGGCCCAAGTGATATACATTAGTTATTATACTTATCGTAAGGCGGTTGAAAAGACAAATCCATAGTTCGCCTAGAAGGCAGGAATACTAATGGGTGGCTCGGATAACTCTGATACCAGATGTCCTTCCTAAGGCCTGTGTATCTAACTGAACACACTATGACTGAAAAGTGTTCCCCTAAATATAGGGTGCGACGTGAATTGTTATTTTTAGCATTAAACAATGTTCTATATTCTACACAAACATAGAAACTAGAAAACACGCTTGAGTCCCAGGATCAGGTTGATTTTTTGTAGTTTTTATCTTTCTGTGTAAAGTTGCTATCGAGGCGATAAGAGAATCTCAAATTGTCTTCATTCAAGTGATACAATTGTCACTGATAGATAATGTAGTTCGTAAAACTCATACTCCTGAGTAGTCACGTCTGGTAGATTACTAATCCTAGATAAGCGCACTTTAGATCAATACAATGTGATATTCGAAAATTACTATACATTGTATACAGATGCGTGATTTATTGCTTTCTATAGATGTGCCTTCTGAATCAATTTCAATAGAATATCGCAAAAGACACGACTAAAGGCTTACCGTGCAGAATCTGATATATTCCCGTTCAATGAAAGAGTGTCCTGATCACAAACATATTTCACTGAAATTTATCGCCCTGAATCGATTATGTTTCTAAACATTTATAAGTACGAGTGTTTTTGAATGAACAAGTATTCAATTTGTTATCAAAGGTGGCTTTTTATAGCATAATGCAAATAACATACAATTTGGGGAGCTTGTTGAGATCTAATTTAATATTTTAGGGCCCTAAATTGCTACTGAGCTCGCATTCATGTAAAGTATGTTAACACTGTGTCAAGCTTTAGTAAACCCTTCAAAGTAGGGGTATCCCAAAGAATATTGGCCAGCGGAAGTCCCAGCACACCCAGACCCAAGCTAATTTAGAAAAAATCGTTTCCTGAATTGACCCAACGAAAAAATTGTTTCCAGAATTGAGTCGAACCCGGGAAACCATACTAGTCGAGACGAGAAACCATGTTACAGCGTTGTACGCCAATCGTATCGTCAAACAGGAAAGTTATGAATGTTTTTTTATTTTCGTTCTTTTAAACTCTGGGCTAAAGCTCTTTTCGATCGGTTTTTAGATGTAAATACTAAATATCTGGGATACTAAATGTCTGGGATAACTCACACCAAAAACACCTGGACCCGAACTGAGCAAAACTTGGACCATGAGTCAGAAACGTCCCTGTACCCTCTAGCAACCGTCAGCGGCTTCGCCAGCGTAGACTGTCTTTCCCGTCAAAATACAGCCTAAATCAAAAAAAAATGTAGACTATGTCACTCCCTGATAATGTGTGTGAATTAATTTTAAAAATCGGTCCAGTAGGTTTGGAGCCAATTCAATACAAACAAACAAAAAACAAATAAACATACAAATATTTCCTCTCTATAATATTAATATAGGTTATCCTAGGATTCCTAGGTGACAAAAGTAGGTTTGTAAGTAGATGGTGAGCTGAATGAACAGTACACAATAAAATTAATGATACACTTTGCAACCAGATCTAAGCGAAATTCAACTAAAAAATAATTAAAACACAATTATCACGTCATCAAACCACAATGAATTTCGGTCTAGCACTCTAGGTCATCCTCCAACATTTTCGCGTACATAACTAAATGAATGTTAGTTAATGCCTCAAATAATCTTTTATCAGTGATTGAATTCCCACGTCTTTCTGATTGCCTGATTATAAACGAATTTATTGATTAGTAGGTAAGTTTTAAAAAATGGTTTCATCAAAATCATGTTTTTGAAACAGCCTATAAGACCTAAACGTGCCTAAACCAAACGCTAGTAAAATTAAAATTTATATCTATGGTGTCTTTCTATCATTGTCATACAAATGTCATAACTGTGTATAATAACAACCGAATAATAACAGAGCAGAGGTATAAATAAAAGAGAACAATCTCTAAAAACTGTTACTGAAAAAGCAAAGCTAAGATAAGATAAGATAAATATTATTTATTGCACATCAAAAATAACAATAAAAGTTGGTATAACACAAGATAGTAAGCGCAAAAAAACACTAAAGTAGGGTTTGGAAGTTATTCTAAGGAATGAGAGTTCGTGAACAATGCGATCCAACGCTCCCCTCCACATCAGCGCCACATCTCCTACTGGTTCTGCAAATGCAGGAAAAGGTGGTAAACCTGGGAAACCTGGCCAGCCAGGGCAACCAGGCAGTTCAGGACATCCTGGCGCGAAAGGTTTTAGACCGCAACCACATTCACATTCTCATTCTAAGCCAGTCGAAGACCTGGAGATATACACTAATGGTGAATATAAGAGAGTGTGGTGTACCATTTGCCTGGGTTTTGTTAACATTCTTATCGGAGCTGTTAACATGTCAGCGATCATGTTTTCAGTATATTTTGAAGACGCCCATGTTACTTTTTGCACTGTATCGGTAAGTGAAATAAAGCATCTTCTCTTAGAACAACTTTCATGAAAATACAATGAAGTGAAATAGCAATAAATAGGAGTATTTTCCTTAGAATAATTACATATAGAAACCAAGTCCGCTCGCCCATTTTGAAGCACCTTAATTGGAGCCATAAATGGCTCCAAACCGACCGCTTTGCAGTGTTCATTACAGCTCCGCAATGTTCAATGTCAAAGCACGCCACACGTAAGCAAGTAATAGTCCCGCATGTGTGGATCGGATTAGTGCTTCATTTTTGACAGGGCGGTTGTATGAAGACTACCCTTCTATACGTTAATATTCTAAGGTATTTTCATAAAAAACTATATTAAATTAGAATCCTAAATAAAATATGCTGCATAATAAGGCAGTATAAAGTACTACTTTTTTAAATGACTTTACTCAAAACTCTGAGCCTTAAATATTCCATTAAAAAATTAAATGTCAGATTTGTCACCTTTAAATTAATTTTATAAACATCCTTAGTACCTTGCACTTATTTAGATTTATAGCTTTTTTATTTACTACAATGTACGTTTTCTTATTGGATCCTAATGGCGTGTACTGCCATTCGATATGTTGTACATTATTACTAGCTTTCAGTATCATGATGAGGGCAGGAATGCTTATGTCCGTTCTGATGTATAGTTGGCACCACAAATTCAATGATCTTCACATCATACTTTGCTCTTTTGGGGTAAGTAACAGCATCGGGATTTATAGCGATGCCACTTGCACTGATAGTAGTACAAAATGTCAACTAGAATTCGCACGCGACTTAATTTACCTGAAATTTTAATAAATACTTTTCTTTTGTGAAGCTCGTTCGTGTGAAAAGTAGATTTCATCCTTTTCATCTTTGATGTAGTATCATAACCGCTTCTAGGATCCCACTGCTGGCGTCCACGCCAGTTTGTCGTAAGTCTCTTTAGAAGTGTTTTCCGCAAATGCAGTTATTTTCGTCATCTGCTCTCCTCTTAAGCTAATGTTTTTTTTATTCATTTAGACTTATAAAAAGTACAAGACAACCCAATATAAAAAAATAGCAAAAACATACTGAATAAAAATAAACTTACATAAAATAATACTATGTTAGTAAATATCATAATTAAACATAATGTGACTCTACCACCGGTTCGGAGGTTTTTATCCGATCGAAAAGACTCCGGCAAGAATCTCGATGGTTATTCTTTTCAATCTAGTTTTTATACACAAAAATTGAATTGACAGAGTAAAGTCATATCAAAAAATGTGCAGAGGAGCAGATTATACCTAAGATGACCACAAATTCTTATCATATAAGAAATCCTCTATACTATAATAACCTCGCTTCATTAACTTAGCTTTAATTTTAGCTAAAAGGTGTATTCATTACTGGTATGTTCATCATAAAAAATATATATGCTGTTAAATTTACCAAAAAGTAGCTGATCAAACCATATTGTCTTTCTCATGTCAACGTCAAACGAATTAAATATATTGTTTATCAGTTAAACTTCTACAATGTAAATGCCTTTAAAAAACACGTTTTGAGACTAAAATGAAAACAACCAAGTTAGACACAAAGAAATTGTTCAGTTATTCTTATACGTTTAAATAAATTGCATGTTAGTTTGCTGAAGTGTATTTAGCTTACAATTTTCAAGCCTCCCATTAATTGTGTTAAGTTACGCAAACATAAAAATAAAATCATAAAAATGTATATCATCAATAACCATGGTTACAATTATAAACAAGGGTCGACATCTTATTTTAAGTGCGGTCAGCACCCGTACCAGAAGTACCCATTCTTCCTTAACACACTCATGCATACAAAGTTTAACATAAACATGTGTTCTAGATAACGTGCCGTAAGAGTAACCGGAGTTATTGGCCCCCGTTATCTGGATCTCTTAATAAGGAACGTGATTGTGTGCAAACATTGCATTCGGACTGCCTTGTTAGGACACAGGTTTATTAGCTAAATCTAGTCGAGTATTATAGAAACTGGTGGATTTTACAACCTCATCCATAGCTGGTGTGTGTTAGTAAGAAACTTCAATCGTGTTTGTATTTAAATAGTACTATTCAATCGATACACCATGACTTGCCTTAATCAATTTGTTACTTTACGAAACTCATTTTCGTCTTAATATCCACCTTACTTTCATAGTTTTAATGTTTTATTTCCGATAGCAGTAGGGATTGGAACTCTGGATAATGTTAGTCTATGTATTTTATAAAATAAATTTAAATTAACGGAGACAGCCCAATCATTACATTTACTATAAATTTTAGCTGCGATATACGATTTTAGGTAAACAAAATGCCCGCTTGTTGTTGCAATATTCACTGTGCGAGTTTTGCTGTCCCACCAGACAAACTCACACGACAGGGACATTTGTGTTTTTATGTAAAATCTCTGATGCCCATATATTTCACAGCAACGACGCAGAATAGTATTCTACTATTTGTTTAAAGCTACGTTTGAAATTAGTTTCAAGGTGCTAATGGGTTTGAGCAATCACTTGTGTCAGAACATCGAGCATTCGTTGTTTTTAAAACTCAAACCACATCGCGAACATGACGCTCAATGGTTTGTTACAACTTCATTTTAAAAACCAATCAAAAACATTTATTACATAGAAATGTTTTTAAAATAACTGAAACATTAGGGTACTCCCTCACCTAGAACATTTTCCTATAATGCAACGTTACAGAGTCGATCATTACATCGGAGAGGGAGGAGAACTGCGCATTACAGTGCGCAAACTGTAATGTTGCAAACTCTAAATTCGAAAAATCTCTCTCAAAATCGAATCTGAAATGCAAATTACAGGCAAATGTTCGTCATGTCAGGAAGGCAGTACTGTATTGTAATGCTCAAAATTGATTTTGAAATGTTACATTGCAGGAAAATACTCCAGGTGAGGTGGTCCTCTACAGTAAAATGTAATACTCTAGCAAAAGCTCTTGTCTAGCCCATCAACCCATCTTTATATTCCTTGATCATTCCTTATGCTGAATTGCACCAAAGCACAAATTGGATTACATGTCTGTGGGCCAAGTTTGTTATAAGCTAAAACTGCCCGTTTACACTTAAACTCAAACTCAAACGTTTATTTGCCAAGAACACAGTAAATAAAGATGACATTTAAAAGTAAGTCGCCCCAAAAAAAATCCCACATTCAATAAAAACATTCCTAAAGGTGGTCTCTTAACTGGAGCATTTTCCTGTAATGTAACGTTACAGAATTAAGCATTGCAGTGCGCAAACTGTGATGTTACAGATTCGAGCATTACGTTCGTAACGGAAAAGCACCAAAAAAATGTTCTAATGAAGTAATGTACATTACAAGCAAATGTTTGTCATGTCAGGGAGCATATTGACGATAACATGAAACAGTCTTAATATAGTATATTTACGAGCGCGCGTGCCGACGCTCTTAATAAGGAACAATAAAGTTCAACTTAGTTAAATTCACGCGCGCTTGTGATTTGCAAGAACTTTATCATTATTAAACATTTAAGATTCAATCTTCGCCAGTGGTCTGCTTCAGATCAAACTGACCATTTTATTTTCCAGTATCACTTTTTCTGCGCAGAAGCGATTCTCAGCCTCAACTACGCCAACGGTTGGTCCACTCCGATGCGCCTGAGACATCGTAAATTCATTCATGTCTTTCTACAGATCTGTGGTATGGGGTTGGCCATTACTGGTACCATGTTTGTAGTTTTGACTAAAGGAATTTCAGGCAATGCGCATGGTATTGCAGGTTAGTATTTTTTGAGAATTTTAATCTTATTTTTATATTATGATTATTATCTGCTTTAATAGAATGTGATCTTCTCGTAACTATATATGTTGGTAAGCTTAAGGCGGGTACAGACTAACGAAATGTAACATGTAATGTAACACGAAATGAATGAATTTTGGCACGGAGCGCCAGTGTGGACGGATTGTGTGTATCCATTATCTTGGCGCGTTCTCGGCAGACTGAGCTATGATCACTGCGTGCATGTCGATAGCAGATGCGGGAGGTACATGCTCGGTTCGTGCGCGCGTTTCGTCCATACTTATGTAATGCTCCTTTCATGTTACGCTACAGCAGCCTATACCCGCCTTTATATTATCAAGTATTCGCTTCGCAATTAATGAGTGTTGGCTCAATCACCACGCCTGTAAAATGCATGTTAGTGATCACAAATCTGGATTGTGTACCGCAAACACATTTTGCCTGACCTGGGATCTTAACATTGTTGTCATTCTGCCGCGAACGTTACGTTCGAAATTCAGCCAATATCCTTTATTAGGTAACGGGAGAACATCTAACTTTGCAGACATCAAATAGTTTACTAAATACCCATTACTAGAAACTCTTTTTTCTTCTTCAATGTACTAACTTTGAATCACCTTTCAGGAATAGTT
This sequence comes from Udea olivalis, assembly GCA_947369235.1. Taxonomy (NCBI): domain Eukaryota; kingdom Metazoa; phylum Arthropoda; class Insecta; order Lepidoptera; family Crambidae; genus Udea; species Udea olivalis. The sequence continues at coordinate 977,278 of OX376354.1, read as the reverse complement.
GCCGCGATATTGTCTGGATTTAGTTTGCTCAGCGGTCCATGTGCTTTATTTGGAGGGCGGTACCTAAAGATCATCCACATGACCTTGGGAATGCCCACCTTCATCATGTCCTCGATCAGCCTTTGCCTCGGCTGCTTCACCACCAGCTTCCAGGCTTGGGCTGGTACCGCGATCGTGTTGCTAATCGTTGCTTTTGTCTCATTTTATACTATATTTATAGTAGTCACGGTATTCATGAAATGTGTCTCGCAAATTTAGGATTAGGGTTATGTCTTTATTTTGTAATAAATCATGTTTAAGTTTATTAGAAGGTTTGTCTTTATTTTGTACCGATGCGCTCTCGCAACTAAGCTTTGGGAATCTTGCAAGTTATTTGAAATTAAAAAACACAAAATGTAGAGTAAAGTAATATAATTATATATTCAGGAAGGTTAGCTTGACTTGAATTATGGGGCCCTATTCAAATAGCCTCATAATTGGTGTTATTATTACAATAAGAGTGTAAATAAAACAGAACAGGATCAAAATGTACACCATATCCGAGACAGGAACCCAAGACTTCAAACTTTTTGAGCTGTACACTCCTAGACAGAAGCAAAGGGAGGAAGCAATAAAAGCTGGCACGCCGAACACAATGTGACTGCGCTTGGCCACTTTAGCGAATGTGCCAGATTCTTTAGCGAAATAGGCTGCTGGACCATTGATCGTAGCTACCACTGAGAGTCCACCAGCGACCAAACCTGAAACATTTCAAAATCCAACAAAATCTCAACAACTTACTGAAAAATAATAGGGTCTATCTGCATGTTTATTTGTATTTTTCTAAACTCTTACGCTATGGTATCAAATGTTTACTCGTAACTAGATTTAAAAAAACGCCAGCCTCTCGGTATTTTTACAAAATCTATTACGGAGAGTGTGCGAGCGAGCTGCACGAGTTGGTTGCGCCGGCACCTTTTCGCCATCGGAGCACTAACGCACATTGGCTTTCCATCCAGATAGACCACATCATCACTTACCATCAGGTGCGATTGTGATCAAAGGACTGCCTAGTCCATATTAAAAAAAAACAAATAGTACTGTTCAGAGTTTTGTTTTAGCTGATCAGGTAGTTTTAGTGTTCGTTTTGCCTATGGCACAAAAGCCAAAAGCATTAATCGCTGTGAAAAAAAAAATGCTACATTTAGGAGCATGTGTACCTGTCAGGCAATGTATGCTTGAAAACTTGTCCTTCAAACTCCCAGGTGCTAATAAAATAACCAACACAGAGCCAGCCGCCGCGCAAGCCAGGCCGACTATTTGGAGGAACAGGTGTTGAAACTTGCGGTCGGGTTGCTTAAGCGGAGCAGATGGGCCATGTAGATTGCTTATCATGAGAATAGAAGCTGGAATCAAGAGCTGGTACTGCAAGAGAGGTGGCATTGAATTAAAATATAAATAATAGAAGGCATTGATTTTAATTGTTTGACCATTCGATTACCACGGCTTCCGTTAACCTTGCCAGTGGTCATCTTTAATGCACTCACTATCAAATGATCATTATTTACTAAAGAAGTCTCTCCTCTAAACTATCTAATATAATGGCCGGCCACAGCAGCACACACGGTAATAGAAGTAATAAATCTATAAACTTTTGTTTTATACTTTCCAATGACTAATTACAATCATATTTCAATAATTCGTGATTCGAGAGCGTCGTGGCCTAGTGGTTCAGCACCCGAACTCAGATCGTGGATCCTGTGGTCCCGAGTTCAAATCTGGACAAATCCAAAATCTTTGTGTTCATTGTTGAATATCCGACTAACTCTCCGGTGACGGAAAACATCGATAACAAACCAAATCTACCCGGATAGCGGCGGAAGGCTCACCACCTACCGCGTTGAGTTCTAATACCATTGCTGAAAAGTGGGCTTCTGAGTGTTTCGTTCACCAAGACGGCACAGTCACTTGCCTCTGAATACCCCGCTTGGGATAAAGTCGTGATGGTATGTTATGTTAGTAATTTGACCTGCATGCGCCAAACTATTTGGCGGTAATACTACTTACTCCAATAGTACACAAGCCAATATGCACGTTCATCATAACTGAAGTTTTGAATCCAAGCGTGTAGAAGAGTATGGTCATGACTGTAGCGCCTATCAACATTTCTGCGAATCCAATAGCCGCTGACATCCACACCTTCTTAGTGTAAACCTTCTTCGGAACATCCATGAGAACTATTCTGACAGGACCAACAAACTCGTGCACTGGAGGCAAGTTCTCCACACATTCTAGCTTGCATGCTGTGTCGGTTATATTGTCTCCGAAAGATAACATTTTGAGTCAAGTCATTGATGTATTAGTTAATGACTTCGAAATATATTCGTTTTATTCCTATGTTTTATTTTATCCACCTTGATCCACCTACTTAATTAGGATTTCCCAAAATATTACCGTAAACCGTAAAGTATGTTTTTGTGACATACGAATATGACAGATTGTCGTTGTTGTCATTTAGGCATCGTAAATTTCTGAACGCAACTTCACAGTATTCCAAACTGTTTTCCAATAGTTCCAAACCTCTGTGGTAACCTACACAGTCAAAATAATATTTCGGAACGTGACCCAAATAAGTAAACTTATAAATACAACAAACGCATGTATGTATGTCCGACAGCAGATATAGAACTTTATAGCAATGGGATTAAGTTTAACTAAAATGGATTCAACATTTTGGAATTCAATGACACTTTTTTCCTGGCTTGATAACGACAGTAAAAAGTATTTTAATCCAAAACTTTGTAACAACATAATGATTGAAATTACAGTTTAAAGACATTATTCAGTAGTACCAACTATATTAGGTACCTATCGACTGTTCGTATTATAAAGTTTTTTCTTTACTTATATGCGATAAGATTGATATAATTAAACTCAAGAAATGTTTTGCAAAACTCGTTTTATCTGTTGCATATTTGTATTACTAGGCTTCGATGATGACTAAAGACTTAAAGACATGTTTACATAAGGTATCGGTGGCACCCCTATCACGTGATTCAGTTACGTCGTTGCACACGGCACCCGGCGTTCCGGCGATGACGTCACGCGGAAAACTTGTTTTTTTTTTTTTATAAAGCCTGTCCACACGGGCGCAAAAAAAGAATTTTCTTTGGCCGAGCTTCGTCATTATATTCACAAACGTGACTATTTTTCTCATTTTTGCTACTCTGATTTCCAGTGGTTTTGGAAACCTGAATAAAACGCACTCTCACTTCCATCTCCTACGTTAGTATTTAAACTATCGTAGTCGTATCGTAGCTTAAGCGATACTTAAGTAAAGGTTATTATTTGAGGCATCATTACAGAGTAAATAGTTTTCAAATTGCATCAAGGGGTTGTTATCACACCCCAAGGACCAAATCTGACAAGGTTAGTTTCCAAATTTTCAGAAAATGGCAGGTATCTGTGGATATTATAACTTCATACCTGTTTCTTTTAGCAGTTGGTATTTTTTATAAACTTAATTATTAAAATCGTGGAATCAGTGTTCCATAGCATAGAGTACCTACTCTCTACCGGCTATGAAACCCTGGTCCCTAAAATCGTACAAACTAAGGTAATTTTGTATGATTTTAGGCCGGTTCCTGTAAAAGGATAGCACGTGAATAGTAGCTCAAATAATAATTTGAAACTTTGGTTCGATTGCCTCACATATGAGGCCTAAAACTAATCGTACCTATATTGTGAAGCTATCTATTTTGTATGAGACATTCTTTATCATCGTCGTCGTCGTGCCTGTATCTGGACATCTTAATTGAAATGTTCCACATGGGCGTAAGTACTGAAAAGGTAGGTTACGGCCACTTCCAATACCAAAGCTGTGTGTACACAATAAGCAATGCTATAGTCTTGCTAGAAACTGTTAATTTTAAAAGTCTGTCTTTAATGACACGTCGATATTAAAAAAATGGATACTGCTTGCGAATATTATATTCCAGATGCACAGTATATAGCAGCGATTAGTTAAGAAATAAAAGATAGATGTTATCAATTTCACATCAGCTGAAACAGTTCATGTGCTGGGTCTGGATATTTTTTATAACACAAATGGTAGCCTTTTTTTGAGACATGCTGAGATAAAATAATAAGGCAGAGTCACATCATTTACATGTTTTATAGATAATTAATTATACTAATCGTATTTGACTAATAAATGTCATAATTAAGGTACAATAATATTTAAGAAACTACCGCAAAAATTTCCTACCACGGAGTGATAGCGGCCGCATGGACTGCGTTGACATTTTTTTATGGGATTTCGGTACAGCGCCCCTAGTGATTAGACGTGGAACAAAAAATACAAATTCCTAAGGTTAGTGTAGCGACATCTATTTCGCCACATATTAACTAAGATTTGACGTATCCTACATCGCGATATCAAAGTTATCCGAGCAAATTGAACATAAATACAAGAACCCGACAACAACCGTCGGGCAGTAGCCCACCCATCTGGTCGGAGGATCCTCCCTTTTCAATGGTGGATGAGGAACTTTACACCTTGTTCCTCACACTCCCAAAAGTCAGCTATCATAGATTACGTGACAGAAATTCATGGTAGACTAACTGAGGTAGTGGTAAAACCTTTAAAGACGACCATCGCTCTTATATCAGTGTAGTGTGATCTTTATGACTTCCGCAACATTGTAGCTAATTATGCAGAGAATACCAACCGTGGATCTTGTCCGATATAAAATTACACGTTTCGGATCCTCAACGCAGAAGCGTTTAGTGGTAATTTGCCCGAGACCGATGTTATCGTGCGAATGGAATAAGTGCACTTTTATAAGACTCAGGGAAACAATGGAAGAAACTGTTATTTTTTTTATCTTGCGTTCGATCGGGAAGACGTTTTGAGAATGTGGGTTGAGTTTACTTTTTCAAAATGTATTAAGTAGAGCTTAAGTAGAGCTTGTCTGACCAGAAATGACGCGCCCTAATACTTTTTTATTGCGTCTAAATCAACGATTTTTGATGCCAATACCTATCTATAATTGTAGTTATGAATTGATTTCAAAGGCCTTTGTCCAGCAGTGGAACGGTATGTAGGCTAATTACTTTACTTTACTCTATGTGTGCCTGAATGCGGTGGAGAGGCGCGTCATTTCAGATTAGACAAGCTCTGACTTATTATGAATCACTAAAAGTCGACGATTTTGTTGGTGGCACGATTGGCAGAGTGCGCTGTAGCGCGCCAATGTTGTGAGTCAATTCAGGAAACTAAGTTTATAAATAGGGTATGACTATTTTCTGAATTTTGAATGTAAAAGCATTAGTAAAAAATATATTTCGAAAGCACCCAAACTCCCCTAGATAATCCAGCAATTTTAAAAATCTTATTATTAGACTTGCCCAAAACGCTTATCTACAAACTGCCGCTAGCAAGTGACGTCATTTGCTATCTATTTCTTTGCGTTCTGCAAAACATTTGTTTGGCAGCTATGTTAACTTTTGCGTTTCAATATGGTTTCTTAACAAAAGTTGCTATGAATTGTGTAGATTACCGAATGGTAGGTATAGCTTTAGGTATTTACTTTACCCTTTCAAAAACGGATTTGTCCACCTAGTTTGAAAGGCCATAACATGAATTTTACTGTACATAAGCAAACAAACTAAATATTATTTAGGGGCCTTATTTGAAGTATTTTTTGATTATATTAAATTATTTTTAGAATCCGAAGATGTTGTCAAGTACCCTATTTGTCCGGGTGTGCTGGGAGAGGGCTTTGGTTTAAATCCTTGTCTGGAAACTGGTAACAAAAGGTTATTTATAATTGTTTACTTCATGAACACATTGTGTTATTTGGCTCAAATAATCTCTTATTGTACAAGCTGGTGTCAAAATTGACCGGAGTAGGTTTTAAAAACGTTTAACTAATCGATCAGTGTGCAATCGCCATACCCAGCGTATTGCAGAAATTATAAGATAAAATCCCGCAGCATAAAATTCCAGTTACAAAATTCTCATGAAGGAGCAATGTGCAGGAAAATAAGTTACATTACGTCTCCATAAACCTGGTTTTCCTAAAAGCATTTTGTGGGCCTCCGTTACTAGCATTACCTTTTATTGCTGCGTATTCTTGTATTCGTTCGTCAAATACGTTACCCTCTTGTTTCGGGGGTGGGTAAAGAAGCAAACCCTTGTACTTAAGGTAGTAAAAGATAATGGCTGGGTGAAAGTATTTTCATTAGAATATTTATTAAGGAACTAATGGACCGCCGTGAGTTTGCTCTGTTGTACTTTTGAGTACAGCTGAAAAAGTATATTTCGGATTGTTTTTAAGCCCGAGACGTGATCTATCACCAACCTGCATTAAGTAAGCGAAGTGATCAAGATAACCATCAACTGTAGCAAAAACTGGAACAGGATGATGGATCTCACTACCTTGCAATGGGACAGTTGGTCACTTATTTATAGAACCATTGCAATAAATGGACGCATATTATTGACATCGCTTTGAGATTTTTCCGAACCCTGTTGCTAACATTTTGTTAGGTAAGCTTCAATAAATCCCTAGTAACTAGCTTTAGAAAAATAAATCTCTTTCTTTGACAGCTCCCGTATTTATTTGCATCGAAAGTAAAATAGCGATTAATGTATCATCAGTATCATCTAGACAAAAAAAACTAACTTTAGAATTACATGCCAAACTTCCCTTAACTCCCTCAACAGCAGGGTTTAACATACAAACCCTACCTTTCTACAGCCATCTATAAAACTATCTCCATTGATATTATAACGACGCCATTATATTGTAGGCTCGTTATTTTTTACGGTAAGTGCCTGCCTAGCTCCAATAGCATTTTGTTTCGGGAATTGTACATCGAGGACCAATGAACACGGAATGAGGGTCATATTTATAAGGGTTTAGTAAACATAACTGAAGGGTGAAATGGATTAAGTACACGTAGTTTTGTGTTAATGATTATCCCGTTGACGGAACGGGTAAAGTTTCTGCTTGTAACGTTATGGATTTCAGGTTCTATTCATGGGATGGTAATCAGTTGGATGACATACAGATTCAACATTGCGACTTTTAATCTGCACTCTGACATCTCAGCTTCAGCCCTGAATTGGCATCTATATAAAAGCGAAGGGACACTCATCGCGAAATCTCAGAAACACCAATAAAAATGAAGTTCACGTGGGCGAAGCCGCGGGCGGAGAGCTAGTTCTTTAATAAAGAGATTAATGCGAAAAAGTATACTCACAATGGCCCCTAAAGTGTTCAATAAACTTCCTGAACCACTGAAATACTACAATGTTAATAGATTCAAATGTGTATTGTCGAGATTGTTATTGGAAAAATGTTATCATGATTTAAATTACTACTATAAGGACATTAATTTTGAATTATAGACATTTCATTTATTTTATTTGTTGTTTGTTGTGATTTTTTTTTAAATAACCCTGTGTTGACACTAATAAAGTGGACATTAATCTGACCTAATTACTTATTTTAAATCATTAATGTCATTATTTGAATTCATAATAAATAAATAAATAAATATCCCTGGACATTATTCCACACAGCGCCATCTAGCCCCAAAGTAAGCTAATTAAAGCTTGTGTTATGGGATACTAGACAACGGATATACATACTTAAATACATTTTTCTTTTGTAAATACATACTTATTATACATAGGAGACACCCAGACCAGTACAAACAGACATGTTCATGCACACAAATGTTTGTACTGTGCGGGGGGATCGTACCCGCGACCTCTGGTGTAGTAGCCAACTTCTTAACCATTACACAAGTCGGTCGTCAAATCTAATAAGTCGGTAATTCTAATCACATGTAAAAAAGACTGTATTAATTTCAATTGTATTATATATTTCGTATGTTGCAGAAGGCGCAGTATGGAATTCTTTTTTAGTGTTATAATAACTTGTGACACCACCTGTGATGACGAATAAATGAATTTAAATTTGAATTTGAATTTGAGATGTCAAAATGACTATTTCGCAACTATGTGGCCTAATTCCTGCAAAAAATGACAGAGTGACTTCTCTGTCTATCGTCGCATAGGTTTGCCACATCATAATAATTATTGATTCGGAGATATAACGTCCTATGCTAAACATGTGACTCCTAGAAAGATTTGCAGAGCGGTCCGTTGCTGACAGCGCGGGACCTATGGTATAGCCTCATTGCGTTTGCTATCATTCCAGAATTCGATTTTTTTCTAATAGTTTCTAAAATTTTGTTCTGCTGGAGATTTAGAGGTCATAGAGGGCACTATAAAAAAAGGTTTATGGTGAGACGATCAGTCATTTTGCGTTTCATTTCGCTGAAGAAGAAGAACACTGTTCTTGGCCCAGCAAACCGGCAGCCTAGTCAAAATTCAGTCAAGCGCATATTTTCAAAAATCTTAACTGTCGTTATTTTTTTTTTCTTTTGTTTTCGCCGTGTCTCCACAAAAAAAAGCTAACAAACATTTCCAATTACGACTACATCCCAAACGAACAACGCACGATCATTAATCCCCATTTGCATTCAGAAACAAACAAAAGTCGGCCAATAAAATGTTGAAAATACGAGCAGAAAGAGTGGAGGACTTATCGATATCTCTGCAGAATCAATTACAAAGCGCGCCATAAAACACTGGCTGGAGAAATTAATTCGATTGGTGGGCAATTACACGCGCTCACGCCGCCGACTCACGCGGCGCGGGGCGTAAATCATGCGCAGGAGTTTATCAACATGCAAATTAGAAAAAAACTGATTTATTTTTAAGCACCTAGATGGGTAAATAAATATGCATGACTTTGTGCTATTAAATTAAGATCCAGATTCTTGAATATACTTTAAATGGACTCACACGACAAACAAAGATTGATATCAATTTACAGTGGGGTTTCACCTAGTTTTCTTTATTTAGATTACATCTCGGGGTTTGTTCCAAAAAACTATCGGATAAAATGCCTGCAGCAGCCTATGATGAACCTTGGATGACCTTGATTTTGTACAATTTGTTTTTTTTTTCAAAACGGGTAAATTGTGAAATAACTATTCCAATTAACATTATCACTGAAACCTTATGATGGATTGAAAAAGGTTGCTAACCGTGTCCAGACCTCAGTGATACTTTTACCCTTGCCACCAACGTTGTATATCAAATCTAGATCCATTAAAAATGCATGCAAATTATACATTATAAATGTAAATAAAATAAATTGTATTTGATCCTTTTAGAATCTCGAAAGGACGCAAGCCTTTGGCACTCTTATTTTGAAGGTCCGCTTACGACACTCCTCGGGACGCGTTGGATCGTTTTTTCGGTTCGTTTCCCCCGTGCAGGCAAATATCCTAAAATTCACCTCTTTCCTGTCTTGCCACTGGGAATACCCGTTCATACTGAAGTAGTGTCACATGAACAGTAAGAAGGTAGCCCAATATTATAATGAGAACAACTTTTTGTGTTACATGTACCAATTTCATGATTTAAATGATGCGGGATAACTAATACTGGGCACTGGTAAATATGAAATGCGTATTTGAACGATTAAATTAACTAAGATTGTTCAGGAAATTAGGTGTTTGGTCATCTCCTCCTCTGGGCAATCATTATGGGTGCGATTGACAATCCCCCTACTGATACTGATACTTACTTACTTACCTATACGTCTACCACGAGTTGCAATTTTAAATTTACGTTATCGTATCGTTCGCGTATAAAATTCACTCTATATGTTATTTACTTCAATAGGACTTTTATAAAATTGAATTACAACATTTGAGAACAAAATAACAAAAGGTATTCCCGAAGTATCTGTGAAGAAGCCTTTTACAATATTACCTACAAGGACATTTTCCCCTCTGCATGGAGTTTATATAAAAACATAAAACTTTTCGAGTAATTCAACAAAATGAAGGCATCCTCTATTGCATACAAACTGTTCAGTTTGAGAGGGTGCATATTTTTGGTATATTCTAACGCAAACTTTTTGAGATATGTGCAATACAGAAGCTTTGAGTAGGGTGACAATGGTTTTGTTTTGAGGACTGATAATAAGATCTATTATTTCTGCATTTTGAAGTCTGTGAAATTTGAAATTCTGAACTCTTTGAATAATGAAATCTTAAAATCAAATAAGTAGGTTGTTGTTAAAACTAAAAGTATAATGTATTGAAACCGCTACTTAAGAGTATTAAATACTTATTTCATTATTTTTAAGTTGTGTTGGGTTAGGTTTCGTTCTTTTTAATACAGAAGTGGATAATTTTATCTGATTCGGAAAATTAGGCTTTAGATTTTTTACGATCAATTTAACGAATCTGTTAAGGTCGTGATAGCTCAATTGCTAAATGCATTCGCCTGTTTAGCGAAAGCTTGCGAGTTTGAATCTTGCCTGATACCTTAGCAAAGTGAGCCAATTTTTGAGAAATCAGAAGTATTTTTCGGTACATTTCTAGTGATATTCTACTGATGTCAGTCTGTCGTGTCCTCTTAAAAGCCTTAATCATAGTCAACCTTGGGTTGCCCCGCGATAGGCGAGTCGTCTAAAAGCGTTGTCTTGTTCCCACTGATGAGATGTTGGGTCGCGATGTCTCCACTCCAACTTTACTCCAAATGGGACTCAGATACGAGTAGCGGTTTGGGGGAACATGTTTTGCAGTAAGCGTGCTTCGAATAGATCTTATTAAGTTTTATAGTGATGCTGACTCATTAAATAATAAGATTGTGTGACGAAGTTTAATTTTAAAAGAACTCTGCTTAATTTGATCTTGATGTGAGCTGTCCCAGGTTTTAATCAATCAAATAATTAATTTTATAACTACACAACTATTGCTACAAATCACTATACCATTACAAACTCGTAGCTTATTTGGAAACATACGTAAAAAAAACGAAAAAAATCATTTTCAAAGTTTTTTTTTGTCCTATTCTCAAAACATAATTTTTCCTCTAAAACAACAATATTTTTAGTCTTGAATCTTATAGGTTCAGCTGCAGACCTGAACACCATTTTTGGACTTTAAAAACAATCTATCCGTTCCATATACAACCTTAGGCAAAATCGCGAATCGCTTAGGGAAGTATTTAAGTAGATCGATATTTTAACTGTGCATGCTCAGTATATTTAAGATAACATAATGTATGTGCGCAAAAATTGCATCTGTTCAAAAAAAACAGTGATACTCATAATCTGTAAAATATTTTAACAAAATACCTCAATGTCTTGTTGATCTACCTCTTCACAAGTTTAAGTCTGCAATTAAAGCAAAGGTAATGAAACAAGGTTATTATAATGTAGAGGATTACTTGAACGACAAGAGTTTGTGGTCACAGTATCAGTCTTCTCGATAGGAAGCAACGTCCGAACCGGTGGTAGATTCGCATTATGATTATTTACGATATGTTCTGTTACTGTATTATTTTATTTACGTTTAATATTATTACTTCTACATAGTTTTTTTTCGACATGTCATGAATGCTTTGTACTTACAAGATTAAACTAATGAATGATGTTTATACTTTACTTTTACTCTTTAAACGCTGAATACACCACAACGGTAAACACACTTTGCAATAGAGATGCAAAGATTTGCGTACCTCCACAGGCTTAAAAAGTTAACTCATAGGTAGAAAATCATTCAAATCCAAGTTTTATCTAAATTCATAAATGTTAATTTAACTAATTTCACAATATCGTCTTAATAAATCGTCCAGCGCAGTAATTGCGCCGTAAACGCGACGTTGAGAGTTAGAGACAGTACGAATCAGTAACGGGTTTTTTCCAATTCTTATCTGGCTTCAGTGAACAATAATGTTGTTAATAAAAGGATAACAATGAATGTGTACAGCTATTTACAACCTGCCAAATGACCTTGATTTTGATCTTTATGTTTTAGATGTAAGGGAATGAAGTTATATGTATGTTAATGATGATGACGTGATAATGGAGTTTCTTTAAGTTAAATGACCACGGTCCTGCTCATCCAATAAATCAATCTCAAAAATATGTGTTGTGTTGTGCGTTTTTATTATTTTTTTGTTACATAAAAAAGTTTTCAAACTCAGTTGTAAAAACAAAATTCAAAGAAAGAGAAAAAGTCTATTAGGCCAAATCAATCACCTTCAGGCCCAATTTTTATAACGAATCACAATTTGAATTTAGTTAGAGTGTTAATAGTAAACTAATCATTTAAACACAAATTATTCGAGAACTAAAGAATATACTTAATATTTAGTTAAGTTTATTGATGATGATCATTCGCTGCTACGAGTATAGACATCAACGATCAACCCTATAGTTTATCAGATTGTTTGTCCACTCTGCTCTAGTTTTGTTGCGATAGCGATAGTTTCGATAGCGATAGTTGACCTTGAAAATTAGTCATACTATCGATAGTTTTGCTTAAGTAACTATCGTGGTATTTTCGATACTATCGACTGGAAATAAAACAAAACCTTTTATGAGCTTGCAATGTATCGTAAAATGCTCGACTATCGATAAGGCAAAACTATCGATGGTATCGACACGCATTCTATCGATAGTTTCGATAGGACTATCGACAGTATGACTGATTTTCGAGGTCACGATAGTATCACGATACTATCGATAGACTATCGCAACAACGCTACTCTGCTCGCGTTGCCTTTGTTGTCCAATGGCCGTTACTAGAGAACTGTTTTGTCTTAATACCATCAGAACTTTGCTCTATCTTATCTTGTTTAATAAAATATCTAAATTAATGCCAATCGTTTTCACAAGCTCTACAATTTTCAACCAGCATCAGACTTAATTTAGAAAACACTAACTGCAAAATTTAGCCCAGATTCTCCTGTAAAACAACCTGCCATACCAATTTCACCGTAAACTTAATGGATGCAAGCTAAAGTTGAATTTCGTTCGACTTCGTTAGTCGAAAGTGTAAGGTAGTGATGTGTTACGTACGGTTTTATACGAAATCCCGCTCTGTATTGTCACTCAAATTAATGCTACACCTGTACATCCCTGACCCAATTTACTGCGGAGAATGGCGTGTGCCAATAACGAACCAGAAAGAAGCCTTTTGCTGATGAGATTCCGGTAATATTCAGTAATTGAGATTTTAAAGCTGGAACAGCTTTTTGCAAATTTACGTAGAGATTTGTGAACTGAAAACTCTTTGTGGATATGCCTCGGTTTTTGGCTGTTTATCTGATAGTTAATTATAACTATGAGTATAGTAAGCATCAGGTTACTATATCAAGGGCTGTGGGTTCAGTTCCCAAAGAGGTTGTCCTGGATGAGGATCCAACACACGACTCGAAGCTAACTAGTCGCTTTAATTTAACGCTTTAGTTTAATCGCTTAGTTTAATCGCTTTAGTTTAATTAACATCTTATAGTACATTCCATTATTCGATTAAAGTTTATAACAAATTACCAGAATCCATAATAAGTGAAACCAATTACCCCACATTCATAAACAAATTAAAGAAATACGAGTATCTACTTACTAAATGTTATTATAGTATAAATGAATATTTAATTGATAGAGTTAGCAATAAATAAATCCTATAATTACTAAAACGTCGTGCATTGTGATCTACATCTTATATAGGTTTATATATATACTTTTTGTTAATCTTTAATTTGTAAATTTGAAGACTTAACTTATCTCTTTAATTGAAGCGTTTCCTCTCTTTCATTACCCTTTTGCGTGCCCGACAGGGTCCATATGGTTCATGTATTATAATATAATAATTTACCATCTTCTGTACATATGGCTTGCAAATAAAACATTGAGTATTGAGTAATTCAGCTTTTTTTTAAGCATTCGCTTCTCGGTTGTAAAATTGTGTAGAATTAGAGGTAGTCTAGTGAAAGGTGAAAACTCAATTCATGTACGCTGTGTACCTTCTTTCTTCACACGCCATATTTATACCTTATTTTTCATATATTTTTCCTCAATCGAAAAACCTGCAGCCTTATTAAGCCATAGTAGGCCTTATTAAAACGTCTCTCCAATTTGCTACACTTTTCGCCCACAAAGGGCTTTTTGTTTCATTTGGTCTGGTCTAGGCTGGAATATAGGCTGGGCTATTGTTTCTCGGTATTGTGAAGGCTAGCTTCAGCAACGAGCTATTTTCTCATTCGCCATTATGCGCTATTATGCCTATTGTTAGCGACACACGCACATTGTCTTATTATAAGCTGCTCTCAAATTGTGAATAGGTGCTGTCAGTCGTTTAAGCTGATTAGTGCACACGTGTGTACGAATTATATACGTAATTTGCTCACCCTACTTATAATTTTTTCTATACATATTTTAGAAAAAGGTCTTCAACTACTATTTTCTCTAACATAATTTACATTAACATGTATAATATGAGACCTTTATGGAACATTTGGCTTGACCTAATATTTTTTTTTTTTAATTGTTATTCAATTCAATAGCAACCTAATGTTGTTTTGAGTGTGATATGTAGAATATCAATAAAATCTTATAATCAATAATTAATTTAATGAATACCTTGTGACATATTACACCTAGATTCAACAAAGCGAATATGTCTGAACACAAACTTAAATAAATAATATCTAATAACCCGACCAACATAAAAATACTATACTATAAGTGTATGCCTTCGGATCGTGGTTTCAAACCCGACCCAGGGGGTTCGAAACTACGATCCCAAGGCAGGACTTTCACTCTTTGCGCCAATGCACAATCAACAAACAACATGGCCGTCATGTTTTCTCTTTAAATACATTAATCTATGTATTTTAACTTGTGACGGCAGTGCAAGGTACTACCAGGTACTAAGTCTGATATCGCGTTGCTTTTAAGCAACCCAAGAATACGAAGATTCTTGTGCAATGACAAAAACTGTGTCGGTCCTGTAAGTTAAGACCTGAAATATTTTTTTTCCTAATTAGTAGGTTCAGGCAAAGCACTGCCCGTAAGAAGTCCAGTGTTCAATACTTCGGGCAAAGTGTGTTCCAGATTTCTCGTAACTAAGCGCGGATAAATAAATAAATAAATAAATATCTGGGACAATTCACACTACGATCATCTGACCCCAAACTGAGCAGAGCTTGTGATATGGGCGTCAGAGACTGATAAACATACTTATATATTTCTAAATACATACATAAATAGATAATAACACCCAGACACACAACAAATATAAATGTTCGTCACACAAATATTTGTCATGGGTGGGGATCGAACCCACGACCTCCGGCGCTCAAGGCAGGATCGCTGCCATTGCGCCAACAGGCCAGTCAATGTCATATGATGTGTACTTACTAAATACCAGAATTGTTAAACGATTTATTAGATTACACGGATCGGGTTTATCGTCATATATTTATAATTTTAATTATAAACATGTGACGTGAATTTTAATTATAAATATTTTATACATATTTTATAATTTATAATTTTAATACATATATTTGTAATTTTAATTTTTTTTCTAAAAATGTAAGAAGGTTTAGTTTTTCTAGAAAATATATGTATTTAGCAAAAAGTTAATTTTACCATTTAAAAGAAGAAAGGTTTTAATTAGACTCACGAGTCACGACATTCCTCTAGTTACTTAAAGATTAACTAAAGAACAATTATTTCAACGACTGAACTTTCAGAACAAAAATTCAAACGTCGAAGAAAAAGCTCGAACATTATCTCGATCTCGAGTTTTTCCGCTTATTATTTCTAACGTAAATCGCCGCTGACCCCGGGGGCGCGACCCCAGCGGGGGTCGTTAGCGGGCGCGGGCCCTCAGGTGCCATCGTTCATTAATCTTATTCCCTTCGCAAGGAACTCTAAGAATCTTAATTTGAAGTTTTGACGCACCTCGCCAGAACTATGCGGGAAGAATTCCCGGGGATCTCTCATTAAAACGGGATAACGGGCCCAGTTATACTACGATTCCTTTTACGTATTAAAATGTTACTTGAAGAGGTAAAAAAATAAATTTTGCCGCCCTAATCACCGCGTCAGTCACGTATTTCAGGATCTGGAGTTATTTTTTAATTTGTTTTGTTCCGTTTAGGGGGAAAACGAAAGTGATAAAGGCAAGTAAATGACGTGCTGAACACAAAGATAAAATGCTTGCTACACAACCAATATTAATTACAACATAAAGGTGCTTCCTCACCTAGAGCATTTTCCTGTGATGCAACGTTACAGAGTCGAGCATTACATCAGTGTGGGGGGAGAACTGCGCATCACAGTGCACAAACTGTAATGTTTCAAATTCGAGCATTACATCAGTGTGGGAGGAGAACCGTGCATTACAGTGCGCAATTTGTTGTTACAATGTGTAATATTTTGATACAATTTCCCTGAAGTTTTGTGAGGCAGAATTGTAATGTAATTCTCAAAATCAAATCTGAAATGCAAATGTTCGTCATGTCAGGGAGGCAGTCCTGTATTGTAATGCTCGAAATCGCAAATCTGAAATGTCACATTAAAGGAAAATGCTCCAGGTGAGGGACCACCTCCACGTTAACATACTATCACGACTATATCTCAAACGGGGTGTTCAGAGGTGAGTAACTGTTGCCGCCGTGGTGAACGGAACACTCAGAAACCCACTTTATACTAATGGTATTGGAACCCAACGTGGTAGGTGGTGAGCTCTCCGCCGTTATCCAAGTTGATTTGGTTTTTTATTGATGTTTTCCATCCCGGAGAGTGAGTCGAAAATTAAACACTGAAAACCAAGATGGTAGGCTAGATTTGAACTCGGAACCAGACGATCCACTACCCGAGTTGAGTGCTTAAACCCAAGGCCCTGACGCCCTCATTATATTATATTATATAAATGATAGTAAAGCAATAAAAGATATGCCTAAATCTCCGGTAATAAAAATGGGTTTCGCCAGCATGTGGGTTAATTACTTATCCAGTGACCTAACTCTGACCTAAGATGAACTAAGTACTTACCTGAGACCTGTAAAGACAATACTAAATTGCAGTACACACGTAGATGCTGCAACACTATCAAGATGTACAACAGTTAATAAGGCGTTTACTACAGCACTAATGCGTAGCTTTGGCTAAAAACTATACCAAAATTACATATTGAAGAGAACTTATTAACCTTCAAGTTCTATGTTCTTGACGACACGATTGGCGTAGTGCGCTGTAGCACGGTTTTTCGCCTTGTCTTACAGTGTTCGGGGTTCGATTCCCGATCGAATCAATTCAGGAAACGATATTTTTAATTTAGCTCGGGTCAAGGTGATAGAAAGCGGTCGTGACGTCTAAATATGAGGCTGACAAGCACAGTACTTACCGCAAAGCAACCATTGAGCTGGTCAAATTCAGGCCTGCAATTAGAACTTACACAGTCGAATTAATATAAAACTGACTGAAATAAGTATGTTTTTGTATATTTTATGATTACGCGTTCGAGTTCCAGGTGATTTACCGTTTAATTAAACACGTTCAAGTTACAGGTGATTGAACGTTTAACTAAACGCGTTCGAGTTCCAGGTGATTTAACGTTTAACTGAACGCGTTCGAGTTCCAGGTGATTTAACGTTTAACTAAACGCGTTCGAGTTCCAGGTGATTTAACGTTAAACCAAACGCGTTCGAGTTCCAGGTGATTTAACGTTGACCTGAAATACAGGGGTAACAAGATTATTCTCAGGTTTTTTGGAACCTCTAGTCACCAAACACAGTTTGGCAGGTGTGGTAATTATACTCACTCATCAATCGTCGCGATAGCTTGATTTTTCTCAAGTATTGGTGCAGTTTATAGCAATCTCTTTATTTAGCATAAAACTTAGGTATAAAATTTGTACAGTATTCTTACAAAAAGAAAGATTTACAACATTATAAACAACTTATGAATTATAATTATTAAAACTAAATAATTACAATTATAAAACCTAAGCTTAAAGTTATAACAACAATGATTTATAAAAATACTATTAAAACCTTAACCTAGGGTGCCGCCGGCAGCGGAGCAGGCAAGGCCCAGACTACCGGTGGTTAGGGCTGCAGAGAGAGGAACCTCCTGACAATGCGGGCCGTGTACAGGAGTACCGCCTTCTGCATCTGACCTTTGACCCAACCGCTGAGCGAGAGCCTATCGAGGAGTTGGTTGAGGCTCTTCATAGCAATAGCAATAGCAAATAGCAATCTCTTATCATTATAGTTATCTAAAAGTCTCATTGTCGAACTACTTGTTCATTCGCTGGAGCAAAGCCCTTAGGGGGTCGAACACGTCCAAACTTCGGCCGGTACAAGCAAACCGTGGCGTCTTAATGAAGTTCACAAGTCCACACACTTGTACTTAATAACTTACCTACACACCTCGGGGTAAGCTCCAAACTCCTCCGGCAACTGGCTGTAATTTGGCGTGCGGTGAATTTCGTGGTCAGTGCCTTGCGGTTCGAGATACCTACATTGTTACGCGACTAGGCTTTGTGTTTATCTCTAAGTTATAAATAATATTACTTGGTTAAAGTTAAGAAAATGATATTAATAATGTTACCTGTACTACCCCACAATATGTAGCACAGCTCATGATGTAAGGAATGGAGGTTAATTATAAAGATAACCGATTATACATTTTTGAATGAGAAGACTAGTTTAACCCTCTCCAGTACCTATACGTCTACCACGAGTAGCCACTATAAATTTACATTATCGTTCGCGTAAATAAATTGTATTGGGATTTGACATGACATGTAAAAGTAAAAAGTAAAAAAGTAAAAAATATCTTTATTCATATAGACTTATAGAAAGTACTTATGACAAGTCATATAGTTACAAAAAAAAAATATAGCAAAAATATACTAAAATAAACTTACATAAAATAATACTATGATAGTGAATATCATAATTAAACATAATGCGACTCTACCACCGGTTCGGAGGTTGTTTCCGATCGAGAAGACTCCGGCAAGAAACTCGATGGTTACTCTTTACAATCTTGTTTTTTAACACAAAAATTGAATTGACAGAGTAAAGTCATAACAAAAAAGTGTGCAGAGGAGCAGATTATACCTAAGATGACCACAAATTCTTATCATTTAAGAAATCCTCAACACTGTAATAACCTCGCTTCATTAACTTAGCTTTAATTTGTGACTTAAACTGGTGAAGAGGCAGTTCAACAAGATCTTATTAAAATATTTAACACATTGACCAACAAATTATTTTCCTACCTTATGCAGTCATGACATGACAATGTCAAATTCCAATACATTTTTTTACGCGAACGATAACGTAAATTTAAAGTGGCAACTCGTGGTAGACGTACTGTACCATTAGTTCACGCTGACATTTTGTCATGTCATGTTCGTTGACACTTGTCATATTCACTTGTCAAGACAGGAGACCAGACAATGAACTAAGCCAGAGGTGCTTCCAGCACACCCAGACCCAATCCAATTTAGAAAAGATCGTTTCGTGAATTTACTCGACCGGGAATCGAACCCGGGACGCTACATAAGGTAAAGCTACACGCGAATTGTGTCAAATGATGGTCGCTAACGTCTGAACTAGAGTATTTGTATAGGATACCTGTAAGGCGCCCCTAGTAAATTAAATGTAACAACATACAAGTATAGTTAAATGACTGCACATTATCATCGTAGTTAGCTACAGCAATGTATATGGTAAACTCATGGTAGACGTTTGGTGACAAGGTTACTCATGTTGAAGTATTTGAATTTAAATGTGAGAAAATTAATAATAAATAAATAAATAAATAAATAAATAAATCCCTGGACATTATTCCACACAGCGCCATCTAGCCCCAAAGTAAGCTAATTAAAGCTTGTGTTATGGGATACTAGACAACGGATAAACATACTTAAATACATTTTCTTTTGTAAATACATACTTATTATACATAGGAGACACCCAGACCAGTACAAACAGACATATTCATGCACACAAATGTTTGTACTGTGCGGGGATCGAACCCGCGACCTCTGGTGTAGTAGCCAACTTCTTAACCATTACACCAAGTCGGTCGTCCAATAATGAAACTAAACATCAACATCGTCCAATAATGAAACTAAACATCAACTTACGGACTTATTGCATTTGTTTCTTTTAATTATTAAAGTTGAATATACAAGTAAGTATGTTGTTTGTTTGGCTGTCCGTTTTTGGCAGTGGATAAGATGTTTTTTTTAGTTAACACAGCGAATAAATAAATATTTTGAAACATGATAATATATTACTAATCCCATTATTCTGCAAAAAAAGATTAATTTCTCAACTCGCCGATGATCAGCAAAATCTATAAGCGGGTGTGTATTAGGGTCAATTTCGTGTCATCCATCACGGGCGCAAAAACTGGACATACGGACGCGCGCCGTCCTTCATATATCATGTCGCTAGTGGGTTAAGTAAGAAGAGAAACATAATTATTATCGAAAAATTTACAATAACATTTAGATATAAATATGCGCCAGAAAATACACCACTTGTCATGGTCTCCAAGTGAGGATAAATATCCTTGTACGAGACAAGGAATTGAGCCAGGGGTTTCTAGCAGCGAACCCAGACCCGAGCCAATTCAGTAAAGATCGATTCCTAAATTGACCCGAACGGGAATCGAACCCGGGAAACCACGCAAGCCAAGACGGGTCGTCAATAAACATGGGGCGAACAAAACACTATAGAAGAATTCGCCAGGTGTTGTGGTCTTGGCGGCTCAGTAGGAAGAAGCTTGGTTTGCGAGGCAGCGGGTTCGTCCCGCCTGATACTTAGGCCCAGTTGTATTTTGCTAAGTTCTATCTTCAGTAGGGAAACGATTTTGGCAGGAACATTGGCCCAAGTGGCTGCAGTGGGAAGTCGCTAGCCTATAGGAACCCAGGATGTCTAGATATCGGGTCGAGCGCTCTATCGACTCTTTCTCGGAAGTGGGGGAGTAACTTTAGCCGGCCCTGAAAATCCTGGATATGGAAAAAACTAAGTGTACGATTTAGTTGGCTTAGCCAACAGATCAATCTTATAAAACTTAAACTGAATTTAAATTGTGATTTGATTAAAAAAAAAGTACAGTAAGCATGAACGGTTGGTACGATTGCAGCGATCCTGCCTTTAGCACCGAAGTTCGTGGGTTCGATAACCACTCGTGACAAACATTCATTGTGTATCTACATAAAAATGCTCTAATATTTGTGTCTCAAGTGAATCTATATAATATAATTAAGCTTTCGAATGGTGGCAGCAGAATATGTTTTGTTCTGTTAAGTTTCAGAATTATAGACTGTTGAAAAGAATCAATACCATCAGGACCTAGCGTCGCAAACGCCGCTACTGGGGCGCGAGTTGGCCAGAAGATAGTTTTAACTATGAAAGTGATTATAATTCGAATATTTTGTTAGTTTTCTTTGCATGGGTAGACTAGTCATTTACAATTGCAAATTAAACCTTCGAAATAAGTCATTGACTAATGAATAAATGAGCAGGAGTAAGGGGTAATCCCTTCAACTCGATAGCAAACATCATTCATCAAACTCTAAGCTGGCGGAGATTACCGACTTATGGATGAGACGTAAACAACGGCGGAGTTTCCAAGAGAATACCTGATATGAACATAGAATTATTGAAATACTAACGAGAGGCTTTTCCTCTTCGCTGATTGTTTTGATATCAGTGACGAACCATTTGAACTAGCGATGCACGCGTTCAAAGGCTGCGGTAACACCGACAAATAAAGCAGGCCTTCCACCCATCACACTAACGAATGAATCTTTGAAAAAAGGTATTTGTGCTTTATTTTGAGATTTTGCTTCAAAAACTCAAGAAATTACTTAGTTTTCAGGATAGTTAACGTTTTTTTAAAACCATCTATCAAAATTAAACCAACGACCTGTGTAGAATTGATAAACACTTCTACTATTGTGAAACCTAGAGGTTGTCGAACAATGCGACCCTCAATTAAGTAAGTAAAAAATATTTTTTCACTTCTCATGCTCTAAAAGTACGCCAATATAGCCCTACGAAGCGTGGCTAAAGTGACCACTTTAGCCCCGAGTAAAAAGTAATTAGTTTTTTAATTTCCTTCATGTGACGAAGACAAACTCATACAGCCAGTAAAAATATACTATTATCTGTGGAGTGTGGACCGTCTTCATTGCGAAAATGTTGAGTGTTTTAGTTCCATGGTTTGTCCGCAAAGAAGGTGGCGCCATGTGTTTTAAATTGTTAATCTGTGGTTCAGTTCAAAAGAAAAAACTGACCACGAATATTTCAGAACTTTTGTCAAGTGTAAAGTTTGGTTTTAAATGTTTTTGTACTAAATTGACTATTTTTCTCGCACTCGAAGTGAAAAGTACAGTTTGCACCTCGAGACTAAACGCCAACTTAATATACCCTCGGTTTCATTGACTCCCTCGCACGCTCGGGAGTCAAACCACCTCTGTTATATTATGGCTACGTTTAGTCCCACGATATAAAAAAAAAAAAAAATGCGCCAGACAACACACCTCTTGTTATGGTCTCGAAGTAGGGATAATTAAATCCCTGTGTTACGAGGTACCACACAAGGAAATAAGCTAGGGGCGTCTCCCAGCACACCCAGACTCGAGTCAATTCAGAAAAGATCGTTTCCTGAATTGACCCGACCGGGAATCGAACCCGGGACACTACGGAAATCGAGGCGAGAAACCGTGCTACAGCACACTACGCCAATCGTGTCGTCAATATATATACAATACAATATATATAATAATATACTATTACTAGCATACCACAGAGAGACACAAGTGAGCAATAAGAACATAATTAAATTAAAATAAATATGAAAAAAAGTAAAATTAATTTTTTTAAAAACCCCCGACACAAAAAATAAACTCCAAAAACTAACAAATAATATTTTAAATTCACATGTATAAGGTAAGTTCAACTATTTTTATTTTCCAAGCGTCGCGTCGCGTCTGGGGACCGCTCAAGTTTATGCAGTATTTTTCCAACAACAGCTAATTAATTATTACGAATTACATAGTCTTCTTCGTAATGCCGCGTGCAGCGAGCTCGGTGTGCGGTATGCGGCGCAGGGGTGGGTGTTACCAAGTGCGGCGACCCGAACGGGCAGACACGTGACGGCAGACTACGTTGACGGTTGTGTCGATTTTGCGAATTTTCGGAGTAAATTATTTTCTTGCAATCTGCGACTACACCTGTTTTTCTGACTTAGCGGTCCCCCGACGGGACGCGACGCTTGGAAAATAAAAATAGTTGAACTTACCTTATACATGTGAATTTAAAATATTATTTGTTAGTTTTTGGAGTTTATTTTTTAAGTCGGGGGTTTTTAAAAATTTTAATTTTACTTTTATTTTGTCATTTTTAAAGTAGGTAAAATATTAGGAAGGTATTTAAAGTGATTAAATAGTTGAGTTTGAAGTAACACAGTAACAAATTTTAAATCATTAGGACATATGAAAGGTAGTCAGATCCCCTCATCAACTATTAATGACCTGATGATCTTCAAACGGCTGATCAGGTCATGGTTATCTTACCATATACTTTCAATATCATTGAAGTAATACGGTACCAAATTTCGGATTGATCGGGCATAAGGAAGTTGGTCATATCCCCTCATCAACTAGAAAAGACCTGATGATCTACAAACGGCTGAACAGATTTTCATGAAACATGGCTAAGAACACTCGGGATAAAATTATCTATGACACAAAAAAAACTAAATGAAAATCGGTTTATCCGTTTGGAAGCTACGATACCACAGACAGATACACAGATACACAGATACACCGATACACAGATACACAGACACGTTAAACTTATAACACCCCTCTTTTTGCGTCGGGGGTTAAAAACATACAAAATAGAAAATACGAAAGGCCTCAAAGTGAAGCCAACCAGGTCCCTGTCTCAGCATGTGCCACTGCAGTTATAAAGCAGCAGCAGCACTGGGGGCTAGCCAAGAGCAACGCGCCACGACGATTTCTACAATAGAAATCGTTCAAATGTATGGGGATGACAAAAGCTGTCACTGGCTCTTAAGTAATCTCCATACATTTGAACGATTTCTTTTGTAGAAATCGTCGTGGCGCGTTGCTCTCGGCTAGCCCTCCTGGTATTCTGACAGGGTCTTAATGGGGGTATCGTTCGACATCGTGCCCATGCATGTAATAAAAAATAGACACTGCAAAATAATAAATAAATACTAATAAGAAAAAGTGTTTTAAACAGTATAAGTAGTAGTAATAGTACGACCGACTTGGTGTAATGGTTAAGAAGTTGGCTACTACACCAGAGGTCGCGGGTTCGATCCCCGCACAGTACAAACATTTGTGTGCATGAACATGTCTGTTCGTACTGGTCTGGGTGTCTCCTATGTATAATAAGTATGTATTTACAAAAGGAAATGTATTTAAGTATGTTTATCCGTTGTCTAGTATCCCATAACACAAGCTTTAATTAGCTTACTTTGGGGCTAGATGGCGCTGTGTGGAATAATGTCCAGGGATATTTATTTATTTATTTATTTATTTATTTATAAAAATTACATCTGAAAAAGTTGCATTCCAGAATACGGATTGTAATTTCCTTCCACGTATCGTATCTTATATAAGATGTTCTTATAATCTGTGCCATCCATGTTTATCATCTTTGGTCGGCATTGTGTTTTCGTGTTTTATAAAATTGAAAAAAGAAGTACACAAAATGTGCCACCGCTGAACTAAATAAATTACATATATTTATATTAAACATGATAATACGACCACCTACAAGTAGAACAAGTGGCATAGGAGCTTTCTTGTTTTGTTTTCAGTGCTGAGACGAATTAACCAATTAATCAGTGAGTGTTAGTTAGAACACTAGTGCTAGCTCCGTTAACTGATAATCATCGATGTATATGTACATCATCCACAAGCAATTCAGCATCTGTTGGCTCGCACTAAAGGGTTTGTTTAATCATTTGTACGAATGTAATCGTACTCGTATCATCCAGACGTGAAAATTCCTTCCGGCAAATGTGTTTCCCTTTGACTATAATTTCGTAACCCTTTAGATAAGGTAGACCAACTCAGGAGAGCAAATACATTTTTGTTCATGTCAACCTCATTTCAGAACCTCACATCATGTTTTCATCAGGTGAGGTCACCACTGTGACTTTTAGTTGTTGTGCAACGTTTTGAATCTCTTGTGGAATTTAAGGAAATGTTATTTCCACAAATGTTTGAATTTGCGAAGTTCATTTTGAATTATAGATACCAATATAAAGACCAATTCTTCTAGTACAGAGGCGTTCACATCAACCTTTACAAAACCATTGCAAATTGTAAAGGTTGATGTGAACGCCTCTGTACAAAATTAAGTTTCTAATTAACTGTACACGTAGAAACTGCGTACCGTTCACGCGTGATTATCAATGCAAATGCCGGATGAGCAAACGAGATTACAGCTAACTCCCTGATTGATGCAGAGCTGGCGAACCGCCGCGCACCCATTATTTGTGCTTAGAAGTGCGGTTGCATGGCAAACGACGACAAAATCAGGCTGGCCTAAAACTCTCGATGGTATAAATGCGCTGGGATATGTGTGTGTGCTTATAGTGTTGCCTGATTATAATAAATTTAATTCACAAACATCATTTTTCGAAGTCTGTTGATTTTTTCCTAGTTAGTTTGCATTTGACTGCAGTAATTTATACATTGATAGTAGCATGGTTTGATTTCAATGATGGAGACCTTTAACCCGCAATCAGATAGTTATTGGCTATTCTTACTAAACTACTTTGTTTTCCATAGATGCATGATACACCGCGTCTTGACCTAAGACAGATCCTACATCCATGAATTTGAATTTAGGACCGCTGGGAACAAGGCGTAGCTTTTAAGCCCTCGAAACACCATAACTTACAGCTGTTTTGATTAGAAAGTATCAAAATTTTCTTTTAAATTTAAACCACGAGTAATATCTGTAAAGTGGTTTTATTTTAAAAACTTTGAAATCAGAAAAACACGTCGTCTGTCGACAAAGTAGACACAATATGCGCCAAACAAAACACCACTTGTTACGGTCACGAGGTAGGGATAAATCTCCCTGTGTTACGAGGTATCTGACAAGGAATTAAGCCAGGGGGTCTCCCAGCCCACCTAGACCCGAGCCAATTTAGAAAAGATCATTTCCTGAATTGACTTGACCGGTAATCGAACCCTGGATACTACGTTAGTTAAGGCACGAAACTGTGCTACAGCGCACTACGACAATCGTGTCGATAACAACAATACAATTTACCGCATCTGGTTGGGTTGACAGACGAGGTGTGATTTACCGAACGTAATGTTTTTGTGTAAGGTTCATGCTTATTTTGATATTTATACCCAGACAATAAAAAATGCTAAAACTAAGATGAAAAAAAATATACATAGGATCAAAACCTGAAATAAAACTACCCGTTACCTTAATCTCAATCAATGACTCGCTCCACAGCACCAAGCAATTCAATTACGTCACTAATTCACCGGTAACTCAGTCACAGTACGTGCATTTACACGCCATTATGAATTCAAATGTCACGTCACGGGGTTAGCATAGCAGATTAGTGCTAACTCCCTGATCGATGCCGAGGGTACAAGCGGCCCAGAGGTCCTTCGCTTAACCACAATAGGGTAGTTGACTGTTGGGTTAACCGACGGATGTTTTTTTAACAAATGCAAAAATATTTTTTTATTAATTTTCGCTGCAAGCCACTGGCTTGCATTTTGCTAAGGTTTTTAAAGACAAATGATACACGACACGTATTTTTTTTTATGTAAAGAGTAGTTAATTATGAACACTACGTTGGTGGGGGCGCCCACGACTTAAGCAACTGGATGACACTAGCCAATCACAGAGCAGGGCATGAAACAAGAAGTTGCTACAATTATAATCCCAACATAAATGTATGGTCTTGTTGTTATATTTCTACGCCAGTATGTTGTGTTACAGAAGGATTACAGAATGCACGTTATCGTATGTAGCAGTACAATAAAAGCTTGGAAAGTCATTTTTAATTAATGTATCATGTTACTTATGATAAAAGTCGTAGAAATGTTGTTGTTTATGATATTAGCTATCTAGTCGTGCGAGGTTGTTGATTTTTTTACATATAACCCTGCAGAGCGTGCAGTGCCTAAACTTATTTTAGACCTAGAACAATGTATCAGTTTCTTTCTGTTGATATAATGCATATTTCCTCAGGTAAACATCGTCTTAGGCATTCATAGTATTGATATTAACAATACTCAATAAGTAAGATGATCATTGATGCGATAAGTCTGTCCTTAGCTAAATACAGATCATTTAATTTATCTAAAATACCAAAATAGAGGTCATGTCCATACTGGACCTTCGGGTCTGGTCGAGCATGAGAGGGAACTAAGCAAAGCGTAATATTTCTAGAATCGGTAGATGAAGTATACAGTTTTAAGTAGTTTGTACGAGCGTCAGTCCCGGCCCGCGGTTAATATCTCAACCCGGACCTGACGTAGATTTACAACGTGGCGTTGTTCTGTTCGGTTTTCGATCTACTTTGTATGTATGATACTGAAATGTTCATCAATTGTATTAAGTCACAAATATTATATTAAATTTCGGTTAAGTATTTCTCATCAAAAATTTCTCAAAAATAATATATTTGATTTTCGTGTTTTTTTTTCTCTCATTACAAAAATACACAGTAAATAACATAGAATGGTTAATTATAGATTTTTCACATTTAATTCACCAAAGGTAATAAAAGATAAATAACAGGCAAATTAAATCGTAGCGCTAGACGCACATTGGCATATGCACGAAACTTTTCTCGGACTTCTTCATGCAAACAGCAAAAGAGTGGAAATCGTTGCCCGCGCATGTTTCTAAACCTATACAATCTGGATCTCTTCAAGACAGAGTGAAGTGACATTTACTAGGCAGACCACCAGCCACCAGGTGCAATATCTATCAACTTACTGTCTGGTCAAGATAAAATAAAAATAAAAATTAAATGAATGCATTCAGAAATAAAAAAGGTCGAAAGAAAATAAACAATGTCTTTCAAACAATTACAATCAGGTTCACTAGAGTGAAACTCATTTTCATGAATTCGAGGGTAGAATTAAATATTTATTTATTGAAAGGATCGATCAGCTAAATGCCTTGCCCAATGATTTGATTTTGAAGTTGGTAGTACTGAATATTCCTATTCAATAACTGTCACTTTCATTTCCACTATCGCTCAATGTCTGTTTTAAAATGAATTGATAATAGTAAAGTGCCCTTTGCGTTTATTCTGTAGTTAAATAATACCTTTAAAAGCTTTTTGCGGCCAAGCAGCATTTTTCATTCAAAATTATATAATAATAGGCAAATAAAACCTAAGCTTATATATATTAGAACCGATTCTGTTTCTCCTGATTTTCATTGCCATGAGATATGAGATATTTGCGCTTGAGATAGCTTACTGCTTGTATTTTGTCTCCGTTACCTTACTGATTTTCCCTAATCTTTACGTCAATAGCGATTTTGGATTATACGTCCTTTCATATGATGCGACTTTAAAAGTCAAGGCATATTTCCATATTATTTCCTTCACACGTCACAAAAATTATAACTTACGCCTTCCGCCCAACCGTCTCAGCGACAGGTTCTTTCAGTGAGTCATCTTATCCCGCCCTGTCCCGTCCCGTCACGTCATCTAGCCAAAGGTCAATAAGCGGGAATTCACCCCTCACAACTGTCACGAGTTATTCACCCCCGTCAGGGTTAAAAAGTTATCGGCGTTATAAGGGGAAGTAATAAACGACTTTGCATTTGGGGTCATTCGATTTTAGGATGCTGAAAAAAATTGGCTTAGAAGTTGGGTTGGGATTGGGTTTTCGACAGTTTTTGTTGGATAGTTTATAGCCGAACTCTGCTGTATGTAAAGGTTGTGAGGGACCGTTTGGGTTTAACTTTTTAAGATGGAAATGTTTGAAGAAAACCAAAGGGAAAACAAGCAGGGCTCTTTAAAAGCACCCTTTTTTTTTTAATAAATAAATAAATATGCGTCAGACAACACACCTCTTGTAATGGTCTCGAAGTAGGGATTATTAAATCCCTGTGTTACGAGGTACCACACAAGGAAATAAGCTAGGGGCGTCTCCCAGCACACCCAGACCCGAGTCAATTCAGAAAAGATCGTTTCCTGAATTGACCAGACCGGGAATCGAACCCGGGACACTACGGAAATCGAGGCGAGAAACCGTGCTACAGCACACTACGCCAATCGTGTCGATTTTTTGAAATTTGCAACTTTACACTTCTGATGCCAACGTTGCTGAATTGACGTTGAATGACGACGAACGTTGGTGAATGGAACAATTACATTGGTTCTTAACACACACGTTCCTCGCAACGCATCCTCGCACATCTCTGGTAGAAACGCTACCTTATGTCTGCATATTTAGAATGTGTCTGCATGTTTGCATGTTCATGTGAAATCTACTAGATGAAGTTCAGTAAAATTTGTGCCCTTATACTGTCAAAGCTCGATTACTAGAGTACTGATAATAAGTTTCCCAAGTCCGGTATACAAAGTCACTGGCAAGTAATAAATAAATTAAACAGTTCACAAATTAATCACTCTAAATTCGTTTTCTCCCTTTCAGTTTAAGTGGGACTTAACGAATGCCACTCCGGTTAGTTCTAGGAGCCTTGAGAGATTTAGTAAGCTCCGTATCGTCTCGGTCCTGAGTCGCACCCGTCCTGTGTGGCTTAAAAGAGAATGCATTTTAATGACCTACTCTGAGGAGAAAGCAATTCAAATGTAAATCTACCGACAGTCATGTTAGTTTATTATAGACCACCAGCCCGTTTCTATTTGAGTAAAATGTTTTGTTGGTAAATTCCACATGATAAGTGACATTATTCCAACCAAACGGGGTAGTCAAAGGAAAGTGACTGTAGCCGTCTTGGTGAACGGAACACTCAGAAGCCTTTTCACCAATGGTGTTAGAACCCAGAACCCAACGCGGTAGGTGGTGAGCCGTTCGCCGTTATCCGGGTTGAGTTTGTTTTTTATTGATCTTTTCTTCCACCGGAAAGTTAGTCGGAGATTTACCAATGAAGCAAAAATATGGTTCTTGGCCAGATTTGAACACGAGTTGAGGTGCTTAACCCCTAGGCCACGACGCACTCTTAATATTAAATTAATTTATAATATGTGGAATGCCGACGTAGGCCACCGTTACTGGCAGTGCCACGTGGTAGGACCCACCTTCAGAACAAGTCACCGCTGACGCTCACACGACATACTCTCAATCAAGTAGCTGAAAAGATTGACGTTTTCCATTGTTCTCTGAGCGAATTCACAAGGATAACGCTGTATGTGCTATGTTATAGTGGTTAAGTTGCTTGTCTATCGCATTGGATAATGTATCTGTAAGGGTAGATGTAAGCTTGGCTAAATAAATAAATAAATATATAACATGAAAAATAAATGAAAGCTCAAAGTAGGTAGTGGGTGTGCTTACATCAAAGCTGTTCCAAGTAATGTTCAATGGCAAATCAATATTGGGATTCCAACTTCCATGGTTGTCTTTGATCCTGAGTACAAACGACGAATTCTTTTCGTAACCTTGTATTATTTGACGCATTCACACACACTCTTCGCGAGTTTTGCTAAAATAAATATAGCGCGAAAATAAGAATCATTGGATTAACGTTTCCTTGAAGCAATGGTACAGATATGCTTTTTATTTATTTAATTTTGTTAGCCATCGTAGGTCATCATTAAAATTAAGTTTTATTATTAAAGTATCTTTTAACGAAGTTACTGTAGTAAAAGATAGTAAGATTCTTATCATTTTGATGATTGACTGGCCTGTTGGCGCAATGGCAGCGATCCTGCCTTTAGCGCCGGAGGTCGTGGGTTCGATCCCCACCCATGACAAATATTTGTATGACGAACATTTGTATTTGTTGTGTGTCTGGGTGTTATTATCTATTTAAGTATGTATTTAGAAATATTTAAGTATGTTTATCAGTCTCTGACGCCCATATTACAAGCTCTGCTTAGTTTGGGGTCAGATGATCTTGGTGTGAAATGTCCCAGATATTTATTTATTTATTTTCAGAAATCGAATTTAGGAGTTTTTTGGTAGACATCTTACAAAGGGAACAGGGGCACAGCAATAATAAAATAAAAATTAAAACTGGAACACACGTCGATTAATTTACCTTTATTTAACCTGCCCATTTGAAGCCTACCAAATGTAACCTATAAAGCAAAAGGTTGGGATGGATGGAAGCAGTAACGCCAGGAGTGAAGGGCGAGTGTGATGGCCACAGGTGCTTTGACAAGCTAACAAGGTCTTATTTGTCAATTGCACTAGTTTCACTAGCTGTGTCTCGAAGAAGTTGAAAACATACTTTTTTTATTTAAAATGGGTCTGCGTTGGGCCTTAGTCTCGCCTGGTGGTAAGCAATGACGGAACCGACGGTGAAAGAAAATGCCTATTTACTCTGGCCTTAAAGATAGCAAGGTTAAAAGAATCCAGACACACAGATGCAGGGAAAGCGATCCACTTCCATAACAGACGAAGCAAACCGTTTAGTGTGGATTGCCGGAAAGTAAACCACATGAAACCACTGGGTGGAAGCCCTCCCAGCGTCGTGGTCCGGTGCTAGTAAGTAGAAAGTGGTACTTTTTGCTCGTACATACACTTTTTGGATTTGGGATCCAAGTCCTCTGTATATTTGCTCTAACATTTTCACCCCTTGAATACGCAGTGCGCAGCCACCCGGATTGTGGAAGACGCGGGTTCGAGTCCCCATTGAGCCCTGGGATCAGGTTGAGTTTTTCTAATCTCTATCTTAGTGTGGAAAGTAGTGAGCTGTTAAATGCTAAAAAAAAAACACTTAAGTAAAAGTATAAAAAAGGGGCCATTCTTTAATAAGTTTAATCTTTAATAAGTTTAATCTGACTACGTTAGTGGAGAAAATGCCTCAACAGCGTTACAGTTAAGCATGTCCTTCCACAGATACCGTTCTGACAGCTCGTTACCGAGCTCTTCCCCGTCGGATGCACCAGTTGCACTCCCACAACGCGTGGTGACGCTGCAAGTTACTACTCGTAGTTCGCAACTCCGTTACGGTTCGTCTGGCATGGCACTTGACACTTGCTTTGTGGACGTAGGATTAGGGTTCCATTCTGAGATAACATTGAATTGCATTTATCGCTACGATATTCTATTCATAGTTGCTGCCTGAATAATTGCGCTTAAATCAAAATGCATGGCCAGTTTAAAAAAATACTAAGTAGTATAGTATTCCTATGTTGCCTGTATAGAAAGTTTGAGTATGCCGGGCAAAAGCTTTACCAGTCTCACCCACCAACAATTGTACAAAACTGATATGCTATGTACTCAGTAGGTGATATAGAAACTTTAAAGTATTTTCACAAACTCAATTAACTTTTGAATTCAGATGTACAATCGTATTTTTCTAGTAAAATCTCGATGTAAAACTTTTTGCAAAATATTTTTTTCTTCCGAGTTAAAAAATACTTTTTTTTTGTATCATTAATTGAACAAGAGAAAAGTCATACGTGAGCCATAATGAGATCATTTCTAGGTGGGAATTGAAACCTCTACCCCTGACGCAGTGAGTAGGAACCTATAACCATTGGGCTGAACTACATAATCCACCATTTACTAGTAAAACTAGTCAATTTATCAAAAAGGTCCTAAGAGTCAGTATAACGGTCTATTTAAATTCTCGAACTAAATCGTACTACAAATCTTGATTTCCTAGGAAGTTCTTTAAATGTCTGAGTTGTCGTAATGAGCACTAAGCTAAGATTTGTTGCGGCTGCGGCGAGGGCCAATCGGACGGAGAGCTTTTTTAAATTAAAAAAATCCGTTAAGGTAGGGTCTGATTTATCTCAAGGGTTCCTTATCCTGTGCCGAAATATTGCGTACAAAAGACTATACTCGTTGAATATTACACTCTTCATAAACAGTATTTATAATCTTAGTGAAAACTTCGTGCTGTATTAGAGTATTATCATAAAAAAATATCCAATAATTTTGGACAAGCTTTCGATTTATAATTGTACATTACTTATAATAAAAAAAAATTAATTGCATTCATTAAGCTTCGAAATTACTGGATATTCTTTTACTAATATAAAACTGCAGTATCAAAGAGAAACAGTCCAAGCAGGCGAAGCCAGCGGCGGAAAGCTAGTTTACAATATGCAAGTTTATTATTACTTTTCGCATGTTTTTTTTCTTTTAAGTGTTTTTTTACTAAAATAACGTTGACTGCGACACACTCTAAGGTACAATTTTTCGTATTAACGAATGTTTTGATTAAGCCACATAAATACATCTACATTTTGATTTGATACCGCCGTAGAAAAAAAATCGAATGACTCAATTAATTAATAAAAAATGACTGCTACTGTAACAACCAAATGAACACATTGTACCGGTTATGCATTCCATTCATGAAGGCATTTTTCATTGACTCAGCATTTTTTACAACAGTAGAATTCGTTATCACGTTATCACTTGTTACTCGTTGTCTGCAAATGACGTGTTGATTTAGAGCTGTTTCCGCCGAGCATTTTTTTTTTGTACGTATACGGTCGCTTTTGCGAACGCGCTTGCACACGCGCTAGATTTAAACGCTCGTACACGGGCGTATTACGGCGTGTTCGCTCGAACCGGTATTGGTGAGTCAGTATCTATATCGATTATACTAGCCTAAAGCGCGTCAACGTTCGTATGAACTACGCGTGTGGCAAAACCCTCATAGACGTTCCATTCTTTGTCGTTTAAACAAGCTTTTTGGCCGCGGATCCCTGAAAGCTCTTGTATCGCCTCATTGGTCGAGCGCTTCAAGACGGCACTAACTTGTTATTTACACGAGTGTTTCTAAACTTCAGGGTTACCAAGTGAGATGTCACGGAAAGTCTAACCGTTGTAAGCAATGTTGTAGAATCGAATAGAAAAATTTGTTTGTTGTTGAGAAATATGAGGTGAGCCAAAGTACATGTGAGCTTATCTCTAAAGAGGTATTTCTTTTAGGTGACCATAGTGCCAGGAAAAAATAAAACGAAAAGCGCTAGATAGACAACAGTTTGTCAATAACAACGGACGGACGGACGCGGTTCGGAACATTACCTACCTCGGCTCATTATTTATTTTGGTGCTGCAGTTTGAACTCGGGAGTCGTACGTTGTCACCTTACATTGCGCTGTCACGAAACACAGAAACACAATCACACTATACAACCACACTGTATCTATTATCTATGTAATACACTTATTTACACTACACGATATATTTTATTACTCACCATACTTTTACCTATATATTCACAAATATTTATTATATTTGTGTCCACCGCAGATGTCCGTGCGTTTACTCAGTTCGGGCCCACTGAAAATCAGAGCCTGGGCCCTTAAAGCCCAGGCTGAATGCTGAGTGAGGTCCTTTTATTTTTTGGGACTCGGGACACCGCTGTCTGATGGTATTTGTTGATCTTGATGTTATCTTGTTTTGTTTTGTTGTATGCCTACTACCTTTGTGTTTTTGTTAAATAAATAAATAAATATCTGGGACAATTCACACCAAGATCATCTGACCCCAAACTAAGCAGAGCTTGTAATATGGGCGTCAGAGACTGAAAAACATGCTAAAATATTTCTAAATACATACTTAAATAGATAATAACACCCAGACACACAACAAATACAAATTTTCGTCAAATGTACCGATGTCCTTGAATTTAATAAATATCTTTATATTTCTATTTCTAAATAATATTCTAACTTCATGCGTGTTAAAGATAATAGACATACATAATATAGCCCAGTCAACGAAGACGAAAAACTGCCAAAGAGGTGAAATAATTCGTGTAAAAGCGAATTATGGCACAAATGTAGGGAATGGTGTCTGAAGCAACAAATTACTGATGAATGGGGGTGGAGCTGACGGGTGTGGTACTTTTTTAAAGTTTTTCTTAAACTCCCCGTCAACGGTGGCTTATAGCAAAAAATAATCTTTACTTAAGTAATTAACATACAATTTCCTACAATGAAGGTTCTATACACTTTTTCGCTCCTATCCATCAGTACTTTGAGTATCTTGCTTCAGACAGCATTCCCTACATTTGTGCCAAAATTCGCTTTTACATGAATTATTTCCCTTATTTTTCCTTCGTTGAGTGGGCTAACAATACGATCTTATGTATACTAAATATGTATTACTGACAAGACACGTGTTGTGGAAATATATTTCAGTTGGGTAACTATGAGATTAACACGCTACTTTCGTTTCTACATGTCATCAACACCCAGGAGAGCGGTTAGTATTCGTGGGACTGTCTTGCTGGTGAAGCCAACAGGTCCCACTCACTCAAGAACTGCCTGTTGTACCTTTTTCCTAAAACGGATCGACAGCGGTCTCTAAGGAATGTCCTTGTGGCCGATTCCGCAAAATATATAGGTTATGCGCCATTTCAAGACCATGACAATTTGTGTGTCATCCCTCGACGCCACGCAAGTGAAGGTAAGAAACCGTGCTTTGGGGCACTTCGCCAGTTGTATCGTCAAAGGATTTAAGCTAGCACACCCGAGCTAATTTGGGCCAAAATTGGAAGCCTGAATGGGCTACTCAGTGGCCCTACTCAGTTCACGTTAGTCCAAAAACCGTCAAAAAATCACTAATTGGAATCAAAATTTTAATGAGTTAATTTAACTTAACTACTCGTATTTAAGGAAATTATTTCTAGGAATCTGGTAACCCTACACTGTTCTGTAATTTCTCAGGCCTGGACAAAACGTTGCGCTTTCTTTACACCGGGAACGGACGTAAAATGGGAGGTAGTCTTTTAAGATTTTAAAGCGCTTCTAGGTTTTGTTTCTCTTGTTTGTCCTTGTTTGTGATTGTGGGAAGTAACTGCTGGTACTGAAGGGAAAGATTTATTTTTAAAAAATCTGCATTAAGCACATCAAAATGCACTTAAAATGCAACCAATTTCATAAAGTAAAATATTTATTTATTTATTCAAAAAACAAAAACATCTGTTAATACAGGCACATGCCTTATACAATAAATAGTGTAGCCAGCTAATATTATTAATTAATTAATATATTCATGCATTTAATTTAGTTCCCTTACTAAAAATAAAAACTATGTATTTAATTTCATTATACATTATGTCTGTCTCAAATTTAAAGCCTGTCCACACGGGCGCAAAAAAAGAATATTTTTTTTTGGCTGATTGCCTTCGTCATTATATTCACAAATGTGACTATTTTTCTCATTTTTGCTAGTCTTTTTTTTTTTTTTTATATTGCCCGTCAAGATGACCTCACTCCACCTGATGGAAAGCGGTCGTGAGGTCCAGATATGAGGTTGACAAGCCCAGTCATTCAAACGAATCACTGGGCTGGCCATCCTCACCTTGAAGGAAATGCCTTTTCACGCCCCGCTTGAAGAACCCGGGACTATACGAGGAAGGAAACACATGTGCTGGAAGAGCGTTCCACGTCTGGATGGTACGACAAAGAAACGAGTCACCGAACCTTTTAGTTCGGGCCAACAAATGTTGAATTGTGTGTGGGTGACGCTGTAGTCCAGCACGCGTGGTACGGGAGTGGAAAGGTGAGGGTGGGATAAGCTGGAATAACTCGTCAGAGCATTCCCCATTGTAGAAGCGACAGAGAACACTTAGCCTGGCAATGTCTCTACGCAATTGGAGAGGCTCAAGGGTCAAAGTTGCCTCTGGGTTTCCAATAATACGGATAGCACGCCGCTGCAACCTGTCAAGAGCTTCGAGTAGGTACTTAGCGGAACCGTCCCAGAGATGAGAGCAGTATTCCACACACGAGCGAACTTGTGTCTTATACAAGAGACAGAGCTGCTCAGGCGTGAAGAATCGTCTCACTCTGTTCAGGACTCCGAGTTTACGGGATGAATTAAAAATTATATACATCTTTTACATAATATATTATCATCTTATCACCTTCAACGAGACAGTAGCTAATCCATGCTTCTCACAAACCTATAATAATAAAATAATAATAATAAATACCTGGGACAATTCACACCAAGATCATCTGACCCCAAACTAAGCAGAGCTTGTAATATGGGTGTCAGAGACTGATAAACATACTTAAATATTTCTAAATACATATTTAAATAGATAATAACACCCAGACACACAACAAATACAAATGTTCGTCACACCAATATTTGTCATGGGTGGGGATCGAACCCACGACCTCCGGCGCTAAAGGCAGGATCGCTGCCATTGCGCCAACAGGCCAGTCAATCATCCTATCAGTATCGCCTGGCGTAAAAGAGTAAATCACACAAAAAATAATATCAGAATCCATCTTTGGTGTAATGAAACCTTACAATTACTTATCACCATCATCATTCTAGCTCAAATCTACCCCAGGCTTCATAAGTTTAGCGTAATTCTCCTGAATCTTTATTCTCACGAACTTTTCGATCTTTGTTATGAATCTAACAATACCCAAAGTGAAATTCAATGTTCATCCTAAATCTCACCTATTGTTGATTCTCAGACGGTAAGCTCGTCGTAAATCTCACTAGCCACAGTTTTGCATCACGGATCCGAGAGCCTATTTACCGCCACATTCAGGGTCTGGGCAAACGCCCCAGTTGTTGACACAGCCCATGTCAAGTGTCACACATTGGGTCAGCTGGAGCGCCAAGACAATTGGACAGACACCTTACTAGTGTGCACAGAACTTAGAGCAGCTGGGATTTCACGAGGAAGCGTGTACAACTAGAGGAATGTCATGTGATTGTAACACAATGTAAAATTAGAAATTATAAAAAACAAATATATTTTTTTTAAATTGGGAATTTTACATTGGAAATATATTTTACTTGAAAATTTTCAGCGGTTAAAAAATTCTGTAATAAAAGACCTAAGGCTCTAAACACAACCTATGCCACAGTGGAATTAAAAAGATGATAATTTGTCACACACACCGAGCATCGTCACGCAAGTGAAAAATACAGAAGCTAAGTAGTACAATAGTTTTAGCATTTTACAATGCTTGTTTTCATATTCAAATAAACAAAACCAGTAAGTCATTTTCGAAACGATTAATAACAATGGAAAGAAATTCAGCGTTTTCGTAATTTTGAGAGAGCCAATTGTAAAAAAGAAAAATACCAACCGCACAACTCAGGCGCTTAATCCCGCACAACAACAGCGCGGGGACTCCTAAGAGTTTTTCCTCATAACTCAAAATGAGATCATATCGTCACGAATCTCGGGGGCCCGACGAATAACAAAAGAAAAGCTCCGAAATTACGTGGCGCGTAATTTTGGGGGCGACTGTGAATGGCTCCTGTGGGAGCGAGGTTGCCACACGACGAGGAAATGGTGAATTTTAAGCTGTATCTTCGGTCTTGGCTGACGACGAAAGGACGATGTTCATAAAACGGCGGAAATGCTGAAATTAGCACAGGGCTATCAAAAGTTCTAAAAATATTTAGTTGTGTGTTGCTTGGTCCTTAGTTTAAATATTATTGATATCCTTTTAAAAAATATATATTTTCAGTAGCATTGTTTCCAGAAAAGTACTTTGGTTATTGTGAGAAAAAAGCAATGTGTGATTGTAAAAACTTTGGCGACGGCCATCCTTAATACCTTTTTTTATTTATTATAGAAATGTATTTTTAGAAGTATATGTTTTTCTTTTTTTTGTTTAACCATGTTGTTGTGTCATAGTTGTGGAGAATAGTAATGTGTTTTGTGAGTGTGTGTATTTTAGTAAGTAAACAGTAATAACGTCGGTTTCTTACTTTGCCCACCTTCTCTGACCAGCTGTTATCTTATTAATTTACAGTACTTCATATTTAACACTAACCTTTCATCTTGATACTTCTATGAAGTATACATGTGATTATACTTTGTATTTGTTGTACATTTTCCTCTCAGAGTATAATTAAAAAGACTAAAACGTGGAACTGCCCTCAGGACCTATTAATGACTAGGTTATATTTTAATAAAATTTATTTAAATTCAGCAAATTTACATTTGAGTGTGTTCTTGTGTGTAGTGGAGGTATTTGCAACCAGACGGGCAGCTTAGTTACGAGCGGAGGAGTGCGCTGAGCCCTAATTCTCTATGCCTATTACGGTCTCTGTGCCTTCTTTTTTTCTTTTTCAAAAACTAATAATAAAAAGTGGCAGCCCTCGCCAGTGGCCGGGTCTCGAGCGCGATTACGGCGCGGGTTTATACGCTTGTTATGTTTTATGACCGCGTATAATGTTTACGGCACCTTTCGATGGGGCGGGGGCTAATTTGTTTAAATTTTCAGCGTATGAATTTTTACGGGCTCTTCGCCGGACTGTGCGTAATAACGATACGTGCGCCTAATGTTGGTGGAGTGAGCATGTTTTTGTTTATTAAGAATAATGAACAGACGTTAATGAAAAATAATTAAAACAATATAGCGTACCTAATATTTCTGAGTTTTTTTTGTCTTCCATTCAAATTGTATAGAGTATAATAAATACTTTGGGAAACCACCTTAATATTTTTATATGTTGAAGCCAAAGGCCTTTAGTTTTCATAAACGAAATTATATGAAAACTACCTACCTACTAACTATTTTTTAACGAATTAAAAGTAAAAGAAAATAACCGAATCGGTCGATAACTTTGTTCTGAATCGGGGGGCTGACCACTAACCCTTTTGCAATAATGAAACAGTAATGGAATGATCCTAACAGAGCCATTCCATGACTCTGTGTGAATAGTTTTATTTTAACTTTTTGTCTTCTACCTATTGTACTTATAAGTAACTGCGTTAGTAGCGCAACTCAGGCAGCTACTTTTGACAGAATCACTTTTTAATTAAATACAAAAGCCATTGCTGCTTTAAATGGGCAATATGACAAAACTTTAAATTTAGGTGCCTGAAAATTGTCTTACGTAAGTATTTAAAATTTGTATTGATTCGAGATTTCTTAGATCAGTCAAAATTATGAACTCCGTAAGCAGGGCTGATGAGATATGATTAAGCTGTGTTAATTCAAAATCAGCCAATCGGAAGTAACACAATATTTTCCAAAACTGTTCAAATTTCTGTGGCGTTACATAATGGGATGGAGAATCAAGTGAAATCGATTCAATAGTCACGCTTGGATAAATCTAGCCTGCACCCGACGTCACTCGGTAGGCATTTGTCTTGGTCTGTGTAAGTGACGTCACAGGGCTGCCTGACCCACCCGAGAGCCGTGTTGGCAGCTGACGCCTACGATGACGCGTCGACAGATGGGACCTGCTGCGTGTTTATTAATAACCCTTGCTTACTTTAGAGTCTACCGTTAAATGAAATCCTATTACGCCTAAACAATGTGATAACTGTCCTAAAATTGTGTGTTGACATAAGAAAATGCGTTTAGAGCTCTTCATCACAAAGAAAGGAATATTTTAGAACAGAAATCAGCCGCATTTATGGATTTGGTTTGGGAAAAAGTTGCTTCGCATTTGTTAAGAAAATTCATTTTTTTTAACTTACTTTATTTACATTTAACTAAAGTGTGTAGTTGCCATTGTTCCATTACTTTTTGCTATCTTGTAGGTAGGGACATGATCCCATTGCCATAGGAATTTTAAGGCTTTTGATCAAAATACCGCGACAAGTGGTTTTGGCAGTCCTCTCGTGATGTTAACCTTACACTGGCTAAAAAATTCTGAAGAAACCGAAACAGGTGTAAATCTGAAGGTGCAAGGACAGGACTTTACGGCGGATGCATTAACACCTCCCACCCAAACTCTCTTAATTTTTGCTGAGTGGCTAAAGATGTGTGAGGTCTAGCGTTATCATGATGAAAAACCACACCCTTTCTGTTGATTGATTTCGGCCGCTTTCTCTCAACTTCTTGCTTTAATCTCATTAGTTGTTCGCAGTAGAGTTTAAAATCGATGGTCCTGCCTGGTGGTAACAGCTCATAATGAATAATGCTCTTCCAATCCCACCACACACACAGTATCACCTTGTTGCGAGTTAACCCGGGTTTCGCCACAGTCTGTGAAGCCTGACCGGCCTTTGACCACGATTTTTTTTGCACGTTCTTGACGTACGTGATCCACTTTTCATCACCAGTTATCAGCTTCTTTAAAAATGGTTCGGTTTCATTACGTCGTGATAAAGAATCACAAATAAGTACACGGCTCATTAGGTTTCTTTCAGTGAGCTCGTGAGGTACCCAAATATCGAGCTTTTTTGTGTACCTATTTTTTTTCAAATGCGCCAAAACTGTTTTGTGGTCAATTACCAGTTCTTCAACGTCGTAACTACCGATATGCCGATCTTGCTCCACTTTTTCAAAAATGGCATCCATTTTATCCGTAATAGGGCGACCAGACGACGTGTATCTTTGACATCAAAATTTCCGGATTGAGAACGCTTAAACCAAATTTGTGCTACTCTCACAGACACTGCACTAGGTCCATAAACATAGCAAATTTATTACGCGGCTTTCGTTGCATTTTCACCTTTTTTGTAGTAAAATTTTTAAATGTAGGTATCCAATTTCTTCATTAGATTCACTCATCTTGACAGTAAGAAAAACAAATGAAAATCACACATTTTCTTTTGAATTTGGAATTATCTTCTACAAAATTTAAACTTTTAATGATACCAGAACCAGCCAGATACAAATAGAATAGCCAAAGAGATTTTATTACAAGTTCATACAACCTATATGCGAAAAGACTTTTTCCCCAACCTAATATGAATGAGGGTCCTTCTACTAACGTAAACCTTCAGCTAACGTGACCTTGTCGGATTCAGGTGAAATCTTATCTTGAACACTAAAACAGGGAAGGAGACGCTTACCGCTCGTTGTTGCGAATAAAACTAAACTTTTACGGGATAAGTCCGGGACCTCAGGGCCGCGGCGCCATCTGGTTTCCTATGTCTTTGTGACTTAGGTTTCTTAAAGTTTGTGTGAAAATGGCATTGTCAAGAAAAGGACTCTCAATACATGTGAACAAAAAATAAAGTTATAACCTTATATTGTACAATGTCCCAATTCTGGGGCGGGAGAGGGAGAGACCATCATCGAATTCAAGTTTTTGCTAACACACTTTCCAGAAGCGGGTTGGTGATCACGTGAAGGTGAGAGCACTCTGCCTGGAATCGAAGAGTCCTGGGTTAGGTAAGAAGATACAGAAGCGTCGTTTCTCCATACAAAAGTAGTCTACTGTTTCGATATTGATAGTAGAGCAATATATTTGTTTCCAAAAAATCTATTGCCACTGTTGGCATAACCCCATGTTTTCCTTTTTATTATAAATGAACATTCAAAAATTGGAAAAATCGGCTAGGTTTTCTGCTGTGTTCTAACATCCAGAAAACTAATTTGACTGAGTGGTGGACAACGAAACACCGCCAAAGTCATCATTTAATTTTTAATGAAAAAAGTAACTAAATCAGTCAACTTTTCGAAAAGGGCTCAGGTGACAACGAAAAGTCGATTTTGTGTTCATTTGGAAGGTAATTTCTTGTTATTGTTATTCTGAACTACTTTCGTTTTTATCTTCTGAATGCAATGTTTGTTTAATTGTGCCTTTAACTCATTTCACTGTTGTAGCATAAACAGGTGCCCATGTATTTATTTTTCCTTTTAACGTCTTTTTCCTTTGCAGAACAGGTAAATATCTCAGCAGAATCAAGCTGGTCTTAGATATTCTGGAAAGCTTCCAAGTCTGGAGCGCCTAAACGACGCCTTCGGGCGTTTTGTGACCAGTCT
Source organism: Udea olivalis (assembly GCA_947369235.1). Lineage (NCBI taxonomy): Eukaryota > Metazoa > Arthropoda > Insecta > Lepidoptera > Crambidae > Udea > Udea olivalis. The sequence goes on along the minus strand of OX376354.1, from coordinate 934,520 downwards.
CGCCGTGTTGTGACCAGTCTTGTCGTGTCTTGCTGAAATAAACTCTAAACCTCATATTAAAATTCGTCTGGAAAGTTAATAATTGTTAATTTCTTAACTTGGGAGGGATTGCTTGATTAACAAAACTTCTTAAGCTACGGAATAATTCATATTGGGTTATTGGCTTTTCATAAATGAAATAACTCCAGGTGTAATCTGTTATTGGCACAACAAATTATTAGTGTAAATTTTGTCATTGATTTAAACATCGTGGTAAATTGTATGTTTTACCACTTGTCATGGCCTCAAAGTAAGGATAAATGGACCTAGTTCTGCAGAAAGCAGACAAATCGTACTTTTTCCGAAAATGAGATTTAAACACAGCCATACTAAATTCGACATGACGGATTTTTTGCAAAGACAGCCATGTCGATATCTCTTCTCAAAGCTGAGATATGAACCGTCAAATGCAGCCATCTAAAAAATAATATTTGTAAAAAACAGTCATCATGGTGTTAAATGCAGCCAATTTTGACAAACAGTGCCTAACCTATATTGCAGAAATAAGCCATCTTACATGGCTGTTTTATGCAAATTTCAAAATGTTAGCAGGTATCGCGGTTCGAGTTACGTTAAAGACAGCCAGTCTACGATGGCTGCTTTCTGCAAATTGTTAATTTGGTAGAAGTACATACTTGGCTTTTTTTAACACCATTGAGGCTGTTTTTATCAAAATAATTAATAACAGGTAACTACAACTTTTTTTGTTGCCTACTTATTAATTTTATGTCCACTTCCTATTAAGGATTTTAAAGAAATCAGTTTTTACCATCAAATTCATTTAAATATCCCGCCACTGTACGTATAGATAGAAAAACACTGATAGAAATCGATATTCCTAGATAATAAGTCTGACTCCTTCTACTACAATGATGATAATCCCATAGATGAAAATACGTTTGACGATTATTCCGCCACAGATGGTTCTGATTACGTTCCATCAAGCAAAGAGTACAGTTATTATTCTGACGCTACTTACATATTTTAGTGAGGGTGAGCAGAATTTAATTTTAACTATCTCCGAGGTATGCTACAGAGGACAGCAGGAACTTGAAGATTCTACAGTAGAGATTAATTTTGGGACCCCAGAATCACCGTCATTGCTGGTGGAGCAAGTTAATGAACCCGATGAATCAATGCAAGATCAAGAGCAATCTTCTCATTCAGGGAGACCATCACGTGGTAGAAAACGAAAATGTCCTCAAAGTAGGCCAGAACGGAAACAGGCACGGAATAGTAACAAATAATACTATGATCATAGATTAAGATATAAACCACCAAGAGACTTCGTAGATTTTACTTGCAAATGCAAAAATAAGTGCAAAACGACTGTTTCCTTGCAGACACGCATTATTTTTCACAAAAGTTTTGGAGTCTTAGATCATATAATTCGCAGAAAACTTTTCTGGGCGTTTTTGTGGAGGAAGTCAGAAGCGGAAAACCTACGAAATGAAAACAGTTTTTTCGAAAATATAAAACAAAAATTGTTTGAGACATGTTCTGCAAAACTCTTAATATATGCTCAACTAGAATCTCAACAGCCATGGACGAAATTCATTCGAGGCAACCACTGCTAGACCAAAGAGGTTCAAAAAAGAGTGGAGAAAATAGGGTACCTGATGTACGTAAACAAGAAATAAAAGAATTCATGAATTCACTCCCACTGTACACGTCTCATTATATCAGGTCTAAAACATCGACCAAATTTTTTAAACCTAGAGTGACTCTTTGCTGGTGTTTATGATGAATATAAAACTAAGGTGAGCCCGAACGCTGAGAGCTATAGTTTCTCCAAAAAAATATTTTACAGCAACTTTAACATCAAAGTCAAAGTACTTAGCAAAAAACATGCAATCTCTGTGACAAATTCCGCATCGAACTAATCAATGCAGAAAATAACAGTGAGGACGTCAATTCTATAAAAGAAACACACAACAATCATCTTCATCATGCCGAAAGAGCAAGATCTCAATTAAAAAATAGACAAGTTATTAGCTAAAAATCAGGAAGACGTCGAATGTCTTGCGTTTAATATGCAAAAGACGCTGCCATTACCCCGGATTCAGACAAATATATTTTTTCACAAAAGACAGATCTGGCTCAACAACTTGGGTGTCTACAGTACTAAAAACAACCAAAGCTACTGTTATACATGGATCAAAGGGCAGGCTGGACGTGGCGCACAGGAAGTAGGATCTTCTCTTCTGAAACACATCGATAAGAATGTCTCTGACACTAAAATATTTAATTCTGTGGTCGGATTCATGCGGCAGTCATATCAGGAATATAAAAATTACTCTTATGATGAAAGCTGTACTCGAGATGAAACCAAACCTACAATCTATTACTTTTAAGTATCTTATGCCAGGCCACAGTTACTTACCCAATAATAAGGACTTCGGTGATATTGAGAGAGCCTTGAAGTTCAATCAAAGGATTTATACCCCTGACGACTATATTCAAATTATGGCTATGCGCAAAAAGAAAAATCCTTTAATAACTGGCCAAATGCAAAGTGATGATTTTAAATCCGTTGAGACTCTAGAAAAATTAATAGTGAGTCGGAAGAAAACGACAAGTAATAACAAAGTTAATTAGTTCAAAACAAGAGAATTAAAAGTAACAAAGACTGACGGAAAAAAATGTATTGTGCTGGATTGATTTTGTTATGTTTAATTTTTTAATAAAGACTTCTTACAAATCACAAATATTATTTCACAAAAAGTAGAAAAATCATTATCCTATAATACTGTCCCACTGCTGGGCAAAGGCCTTCATCATGTAAATCAAGTTATCGCTACAATTGATGGGTATTGGCTTGATCACCACGATTGCCAATTGCGGCTTGGTGATCACAAATCCGGGCTATGTTCCGAAAAATTCTAAAACATACTTTGCACGACCTGGATATTGAACCGGGACCTCTGGGTTTCGGGCCGAGCTCTGAAGCCACTCGTCCACGGAGGTATTAAGTAGTTAATATTAAAGAAAAACAGTATTTAATACAAACATTTTATTATTTTGTAATCGTTTGTACGTTTTACTCACTGGCTATAAAATTTTCTTGTCTGTTTTTAAGTACTGTTTTCCCGTTTTGAATTAATGCAAGAAACAGCCACCTTACATGGCTGGTTCTTGTTTTATTGCATTTCTATGAAAAAAAGCTATTTCGTTGAAAACAGCCAAGTCAAAAAAAGCAATTATTGGGATTATTCGAAACGATTCGAAATACTGGATAGGACATAAAAATTTGCTTTATTATTCCCTATTATTCTCAAATAAAAAATAAACAGAAAATTAAAAAATAACGGAAGTGCAACCATCGACACTAAAATGCTTATAACTCTGTTTTTACTTTTTGCCATATGGCTGCTTTCTGCAGAACTAGGTCCAAATATCCTTGTGTTAGAAGGTACCAGACAGGAAAATAAGCCAGGGGCGTCTCCTAGTACACCCAGACCCGAATGAATTTAGAAATGATCGTTTTCTAAATTGACCCGACCGGGAATGGAACACGGGACAGCACGCAAGTCAAGGCGAGAAACCGTGCTGCAGCGCACTACGCTAATCGTGTCGTCAATGTTTTTTTATGTGTTAACTAGGTTGTAAATCCACTTCGCTTGAGAGCGACCCACATTGCGTTTGGTTTCATTTCAGAACGTTTCTGCTTTAAAGCTTACACACTTTTTTTATAATGCCCGTCAAGATGACCTCACTCCACCTGATGGAAAATGGTCGTGAGGTCCGGATATGAGTCTGACAAGCCCAGTCATTCAAACGAATCATTTGGCTGGCTCTAATCACCTTGAAGTCCAGCAGAAATGCCTTTTTATAGCAATTGCGTTGTATAGTCTGATGTAAATACAACGAGGTTTTAAAATTTTTCGTCTTCTTAATTTCCCCCAATAAGTAGTACAAGTTTAGTGTTTGATTGTCCGCAAATAAAACCATAATGTCCCTTACAAGTCGTCGGGAGTAATCAGGAATTAATAAAACCGTCACAGGACAGGGGACGCTCGTAAAGGTTGGCCATAAACACGGCTTAGGATAGGACAGTCTTAGTCCGGGAATGTGGGAACCGGATCCTTGACGTGAGGTCCCGTAGGAAATGACTTGCTCTGTGACTTTGATAGAGCATCGTGAAAGTATAGAGCAAGTGTCATTTGCTTGATAAGGCAAAATAAACTATAAGCTCCCAATAATTAAAAAAGTAGGTACAGAATGTTAGGCAAAAATAAAGAAATGTTAAGTCAGGTGTTCTGTTCTTATATACAACTTAGACTAAACAGCCGGTGAATTATTTATGTTTACATTTATAAATAGTACCTATAAGCAGCGTTGCACTACTTTAAAGGTAACCTTTAGGTGAGCGGAGGATTTGCAAGAAACTGATCTTCGAAATCGGCCGAGGGCGAGACGCCCCAGCTACAAACGGCGTGACGAACTAACCTTTAGTTTAGTTGCGTTTTAGTACCCCCGTAAAGCGGGTTCATTACATTTTTTATTCTTCTGCCGTAAACCCGAGCGCACGTACCACTTCATACTTCGCTCCCTCGTAAAACCTGGATTGAGCGAATTTGTTCACGAACTCGCCGCTCTGCCGGCCATTGTAGGTACATCTCGTCTTAATATACCTATTTGAAGGACTAGATGCTGAATTTTTTAATGTCACTACAGAATAACCACGCCTCATAAGTATGTAGTTAGAAAATGCTACCTGAAAAACACTCAGATAAACACAGATCCAAAAGTAATTCCGAATTGTGTAATTCCGAAGTCCAGCGCGTCGGTTTCTTTTTTTACTATTTTTTTCGTCGAAGTGTTATCGAAAGACCTCTATAAAATAGAAAAATTGGTAAAAAGATATTTCAAAAGCACCAAAACTCTCCAAGACATAGTAATTTTAAACGTCATATTTTTGGATGCTCCCTACAAATTGCCGCCTGAAACGAAAAGCCGACGCCGCGACGCAAAGAAATAGACAGCAAATGACGTCATTTGCTTTCTATTTCTTTGCGTTCTGCAAAACATTTGTTCGGTAGCCATATACAACTTTGCATTTATGAATAATATGGTTTCTTAACAGAGTTTCTATATCGAACGGTATGGTTATTTTTACTTAAGTACTTCACACTTTCAAAAGCGGATTTTCCCACCAAAGTTTGAAGGGCCATAATAATAATTGTACATAAATAAACAAACTAAAAGTTGTAGGGGCCTTTTTTAATGCATTTTTTGATAATATGATGATGTTGCCAAATACCATATTGATGTAATTTATGTTAAAGCTATCATTATATCTGCTGTGGTTAAGGAAAATATGTGAAAGTGGTGTCATTTAAGCTGAAAATACGGGAGACATTGTTTTTTTTACAACAAACGAAGTACTTAGTTGTTACTTTCGTACAAAAAAGCGTTGACGAATGAAATTAAATGCAATGAAATAAAATAAAATTAAATTCAATGAAATGAAAAATGAAATGAAATTAAACTTAGTTCACATAAAATAGTGTACATAAGGTCTTGCTGTTTACATTTAGTCCGAACTATCTTACTTAAAACTAAGCATGTGAAATTGTATAAGTACGTGCATTAGACAATTATCAATAGTTACAGAAAAATATATATATGTAACATGTAATGAAATGAAAATGCGCCAAATACATTAAAAATTGGACGATACAAAATTAATTAATGATCATTTTTATTTAAAACATTTCATTGACAGAATAATCATTCTTATCTGATACTCATGCTTTTAACTTTTTTTTAAACAGGGTCAGTGGAAGCTTTTTATTGAGAGATGTTCTAGGAAAGTAGCGAAGGCAGGGGCCTGATGCGAGAATCACTAGAAAACTGAGTTGTAGCGTAGCAACGTTCGATAGTTGCGTTTCGATAATTATTTAACTACTCTTTGACACTTAATCTCCTGTTATGTACGTGTTGTACGTGCATACAATACATTTTTGGGTGTTAGTGTCTATTCTATTTAGTTACTTTAAAATATACATGAGCCGCTCTGGTACCTTTAGTATTAGTTGTCTAGTATATAGACACTAAGGCTGCCTGAAGGCACGCGTGCCTTTAAGCAGGGTTACATTTTACTTGCAAAAATTTTTTTGAATCATTTTTTTAGGTATAATGGATGCTGCATAATCTTTACTGTCTTCATGAAACTTTTGCATAATAGTATTTTGTGTAGTAAGAGTTTTAAGCATAACGATGTTTTGGACCATATTCAATTGGACTATTAAGGAGACGCATAATAGTATTTGGCGATTTTTATTATTCTCCTAATAGTAATTTAGCATAAAAAACAAGGCATAATGAGTTCGGACCATAGGTTAAGGTGCGGCGGGGTGGCCCTTGAGTCACCCCTTAGCCGCGAACATGTTTATATAATTTGGATCACCTACGGACTAAAATTATTCAGTTTTACTAACCTTTTCTCCAAGTGCATCAGGTTCATGATTGTGTTTCTTGAGAGTAATTTTTAAGACGTTTGATTAGTATTGTGCTGAGTTAATGTTATGCGTTTTTCATTTATTGCGTTAGAATATTAATGAATAATAATATACTTAAAAATATACGAATACAAATTATGCGTATAGTTGTTATGCCATAATATAATTATTCCTAAAAACACTATGCCTGAATAAATTATGTCAAAATTTTCATGCGTGTAAATAAAGACCCCTTCAAGCAGTCCCATTGGTTGAAAGTTCCCAAAATTCCGCTCCGCTACCTTGCTCCGTTTCGGTGGGCAGGCAGCCTTAAGGCGCAAGGTCGCCGTTGTTATATCTGGATAATTTATGGATATTTAATTAAATTTCATCATCATCTTGGCGCAGTTCCCTGTCAGTGAAAGGCCTCTCCCAAAGTGCACCTGATTCATTCTAAAAAGAAAGATTTGTACATATAATACTCCTTATTGCTTACTATTTGAAGAAATGGGGTGAGTTTATGAAGAACAACAATCGAGATTCAAAAATAGGGGTCCGTCGATTGAAGTAGTGACAACGCTTTATATTGGCACCTTGTCAGCCTACCAGCGCGTTGTGACGCGACGGGCACGCGTCGCATATGTGTTTTATTGGCTCCCAAATGTTATGGCGCTGGCAAAATGTTACAATATTTGCAGTTTGTTGTATTCCAACCATTTCCATTTGCTTCGAAATGAATAAAATTATTTGGAACTAGTACTATATTTTGTTGAATATATCTGGCGATTCATTCGAGTGCCTCACATTGAGAAAAATCATTGTGATGCACATTTGTGTTTCTGCTCTTGTCTTATTTTTAATATTTTAAATTAAATTAAATTCATTTATTTAAGGAATTTCACCCATATTACATTACATAAATCATTAAATTAACATACAAGATCTACACATTACATTCAATTAAATGTATGTCAAGAAATACTAAGTGACAAAATAATTAACTACAAATACTAAAATTAACATTATTAAATAAAATTATAAAATTTAATAAGTAATTACTTTTGGCGACACAGTTGGCTTGGTACGCTGATGCACGGTTTTTGTGTGTGTTGAGTGTCCCGGGTTCGATTCCCGGTCGGGTCAATTCAGGAAACGATCTTTTCTGAATTGACTCGGGTCTGGGTGTGCTGGGAGACGTCCTTGGCTTATTCCCTTGTGTGGTACCTCGTAACACAGGGTTATTGATCCCTACTTCGAGACCATTACAAGAGATGTGTTGTCTGGCGCATATTTATATTTATTTATTTACTTGTACCTTACTAGCATAGTCGTCCAGTGGTGGCTGATAGGACACTCGCAGCCACCCCCGACAGCTCTCAGGATGCTATTGTAGCTGCTGCATTTTAGTTTGCATTTATAATCAATACCTCTAAATCTCTCTCTTAAGTATCTGTTAGAGGCCTTGGCCTAGCAACCAAATAGTGCAATTAATAACTTACTATCTTACTTTAATTAAAATTATCTAACGTAACGTGGAAGTAATTAATGATTGTAATGCTAAGTACCTAATGAATTTTTTTTTCTTTCGTTCAATTTTTTTTTTCATTACCGTTATGTTAAATCCAGTGTCTCGAACAGAAAGTGGAGAATTGTAACGTTAATCTTCCTGTTCTGATTACGGCGATATAAGCTTCGAGATCATTGCAATCATCATTAAAATCTATGAATTGTATGTGTTCACGTTGGTAAATAAAAATAAAAAAAATCATATAATGTCTATGAGTGTGGCCCATAGTGCTTGTAGCCATAGTATAAGCTCGGCTTAGTTTGAGGCAGGTTGCTTTATAAATGAAAATTTATTGGGAGGCGATGGTCTCCTTCTGCGAAGAGGTTATGGCGCAGAAGGAGACCGCGGAGAGAGCCAGGGAGGACAATCCTCTGGCGGCCCCTCTCCTACGCAGACGGCTTGGAGCTCGGAGAAGACGGTTCGCCCATCTTCTCCCAGTGTCCTAGGACACCAGCGGGTGAGCCCGGGGGGTCTTACCCACATTGCACGGTGTCTCTGTTTGGGGGGTATCTGTCGTGTATTAGGATACCCCCCGTGGCGTGAGGAGGCCCGGCAGTGGCTGGGCTGACCGCTTGGGACGATGTGGCCGAAATCCTAAAGGAATCGTCCATGTCGTCCCGCTAAAGCAAAGTGGAGATACACCGAGGTTCTTTTAGTGGGTATACCGCCAGCTTCATCGGCGGGAAGTCCCACACTCTCCCACCGCTCCCCCGGACGGTGGGCTATTGCGTAAAGCATTTTTTCCTCGATAAAAAAAAAGTTGCTTTATAAAAAAGAGAGAAAGAGAGAAATATGTATCAATACAAACTTCGCTTTGTCCACAAAAAAAACCATTCAATCTCCTCTTGTTCGTTGTGCCTAGACTCCGGAAACTAAACGCAGTTTAGCATATATTTACACGTCACGTCGGTGCATATTCTAACGATTCCCAAAGTTTTTGGCCAACTCATTTCAAACGCAAATAGCCGAACAGTAGAACTCGCTAGCTTCAAAATCAGATCAACCGTACCACCAGGTAGCTATACTTCTATACAAATTATGAAGAGGAAAGTTTCGATTGCTCGTTTGTATTGAATAGGCTCCGAAACTACTGGATCGATTTTAAAAATTATTTCACCAAAGGAAAGCTACATTAGTAGTGTAAGTCATGTTATTATTATAATTAATTATATTACTAAACTTTCCTTACTTATTTATTATCAGAATTTAATTTGACTATCGGAATTAATTACGTAAGAACCGTCACCGGAAATTATGACCATTCGCTTATCATTCATTCACTCGTTACTTCACCTTTCGTTACGAACGGACGTGAGAAACCTAGTTGGTGGACAGTAATTGTTGAGTGTTTAAGAAAGGGGTTATTCTGCTGGAGCAAGTAGAGGTCAGTAAATATTCTTCTTTTAACTCGTAGCTTATTGCTTTAGACTTTGTACAATAATAGCATTTGGTAAGAACGATTGAACTCCATGTAAATGCCAATAAATGATTGTTACGATGAAACTAATTGTTTTACTCCATAATAAAACCCTGGACTGCTTCAGTAGAAAGTAACTAAGGCTATATTTCTTTTTTTAGGCTAAATATTGACGGGAGATATAGTCTGCGCAAACGAAGCCGAGTATATTATCTATACTAATATCATAAACAGTAAAGATTTGATTGTCTTTATTAAATAGGCTCCGAGACTACTGAACCGATTTTGAAAACTCTTTCACCAATACAAAGCCACATTATCAGCGAGGAACATAGGCTATATTTTAACGGAAGAAATAGCCTACGCGGGCGAAGCCGCTAACATACACCTAGTAGCTTATAAACAGAGTTTCGTAGCGTAGCTAGTAGCCTCGCAGTTGATTTATTGACGCACTTTCAATACGTCTACCATGTGTACGCTGTACCTTTAGAATAATTACTTATAGAAACCAAGTCCGCGCGCCTATTTTGAAGCAAACGGACCGTTCAATGTCAAAGCGCGCCGCACGTAAGCAAGTAATAGTCACGCATGTGTGGATCGGATTAGTGCCTCATTTTTGACGGGGCAGTTGTATGAAGACTATCCTTCTATACGTTATTATTCTAAGGCTGTACCAAAATCATAATATAACATAGGTACTATCATGACTGACTATAAAATCCCAAAAGGGGTAGTCAGAGGCAAGTGACTGTTGCCGTTATGGTAAACAGGACACTCAGGAGCCAACTTTTCGCCATCGGTATTAGAACCCAAGTGGTAGGTGGTGGCTTACCGCCTTTATCCAGGTTGATTTGGTTTTTTGTCGATGTTTCACATCACCGGAGAGTAAGTCGGAAAAGCACTGAACACAAAGATGGTTCTGGCCAGAGCTGAACTCCCTTATTACCCCTAGGCCACAACGTTCTTTATCAAATCGTCCAAATACCAAAATCCCATACAAATATTTTACCTACTACAGTTAATTCATGGTACAGGTTTATCTGTTAGAAAACTTCGGCGTGGTAGTTCGATGGACTACCTACCGGGCAATAGCGAGCCGCCTTCATATGTTCTAATGTTGTTTATCACGTCTTAGAAGTTGTATTTTTGTACCTTTCAAATAACGCAGAAATTCTCAGGAAAATTTAACGCCATCCCGCTGCAAAAACACTTTCAGCTATAACGAGTATCGTTAGTTACATTCCACCGATATTTCCTGAGTCGCACGACAGAAATCGCATTACGGTTGCGAACACAGCCTTATATCCACATAAATGACGTGTGTGCTTACTTCGCGTGTCAAATGCCAAAACATTTTTACGCGCTTTAACGTTTTGGTAACTACCAATGAAGCATCTTATACTTCACTCAGTGGGCTACTAGACGCCTTCCCATGTGGTCAACTTTCTAGCTACCCGCACTCAACGGCTTGCTGAGTCGTTTCTGGGGCCGTATTAAATTCTTTGGCACTATCGCAGCGTGACCGTTTACGGTTCTAAACTGCTCACTTGTTGTCAATATCACTTTTTGAGAGCTATTTCTGAAACTGTAAAGCTATAGAAAGGTACTATTTGACAGATGAAACCATTGTTGTATGAAACGTCAAATAAGAGATCGTAATTCCAACAAGCTGCGCAGTACGTCTGCCACGAGTTGAAACTTTATATTTACATTATCGTTCGCGTAAAAAATTGTATTGGGATTTGACATGACATGACACGACAATGTCAAATCCCAATGCATATTTTTACGCGACGATAACGTAAATTTGAATTGGCAACTCGTGATAGACGTACAGATGTCTACGTAGACGTACTGAAGATGCGTTTGCATGACGTAATGGTCACGTAACTGGGAATAAGAGTCTTATTACCAAAATGCAAGGACAGCTTTAAGAAATCAGAAGGCCCCTGGTCTGCGCCGCTTGGGCGTGGAACACTCTCCCTGCATTTGTGTTTTCATCTACATACAACCTTGGTCTCTTCCAGACAAGAGTGACTAGGCATTTCCTGGGTTATCGTATCGGCCTCGTCATAACTTACCAGGCGAGTCTGAAGCCAAACGCAAACCCATTAAGGATGAAAAATCTTTGTTACAGCCTCAGAACAAACTGGCAGGACTTACGATGTCTATTTTGATTTGTATCCGTGGTCGCGAATATCGGCTGAAGCCGGCTCGGCTCCTCGTGTAAATCAGCTGCTATTGTTGGTGCAGAACCGAGCTGGCGTCGCGACGATGTTACTTCAAGAAAAGGTTGAATTCTAGTTACATGCAGGATTCAATAAATTTAGTTTCTTGCTGTGCTAGACTAGTAATTCAATGACGAATAAATTTAAGAAAGAAAACTAGGTTTCTATTTTGAAAAAGACTGATAAACTAATTACAAATGTATTTGTTTATTTTGTAATAACACGTCAGAGGTACAAATGGATAGAAATTAAATCAAATTGCCTATCAAAAACTTATGACGCCATCAAGATCAACTCCTTTTTTAGCTTAATTTCTATTTTCTCACATTCGTGCAAATCCTGTTAGCACTAAGAATGAAGGTAATAAAGCAGAACGTTAGTTGAAAGTAAAAGTAAAAAGTAAATCTTTAGCTTTACTTTTTATTCACTTAAGCTTTTACAAAGAAGCACTTATGAAATGTATATATCACAAAAAATATATATAAACGATAATAGACGTAAATAAAATAATACAATAATAGTACATATTCTAAATAAACATAATTCGAGCAGAGGAGCAGATTATTCTTACTATGACCACAAATTCTTGTCGTTCAAGTAATCCTCCACGTTATAATAACCTTGTTTTATCAACTTTGTTTTAATTGTGGACTTGAACTTGTGAAGAGGTAAATCAACAAGACTTTGAGGTATTTTGTTAAAGTACTTTTCAGATTGACCCACAAAATAATTTCCTACCTTAGTTTTAATAGCCAAATAGAAATGGTTTTTAATAGCCAATTGTGGTTTAATAAATAAGAGAGTTTGACTGTGAGCAAGGAACAGCTTTGGGAATACAGTCTTTTCAATTGTAGGTTTAGATGTTTCACACAAAGAAGAAACCAGAAAAATTTAACCTGAATAGGCGTAGGGTTCAAGTGAAAATAGTGCATTTTGTTTCATAAAGAATGAAAATTCACTTGCATGTTTTTGGCAAAAGTCATGTAAATTCAAATTCAAATGTAAAAAGGTGGTCCCTCATAAAATACCTGAAAAAAAGGCAATATAATAATAACCTAGTATTCAACAGCCTGTACGTCTACCACGAGTTGCCACTTTAAATTTACGTTATCGTTCGCGTAAAAAAAATGTATTTAATTGTAATTGTAAAAAATAAAATAAAATTACGCGAACGTACTGATCTTTTTGACTTACCTATTTTTCGTCCCCTTTTGCAAACTAAAAATTGAATAAGCTACATAGACATAAACGTCCTTGCATTAGAAGCAAATATTAAAAAATCTATTTAAAAACAATAAGGAATTAACGTTCCATATTAAAAGTAACTATTATACTCTGTTTCTAACTCAAACATGATAAAAAACCCAAAAGAGTTGCAAGCGCAAACTCATAACTGAGACGAGGTCGCAAAAATGTTCTCCTCACGAGAGGACCTTCTGAATAATTTAATGGAGACGTCTTCTTATTTGTCACGAGTGGATCTTTGAATTATAAAGGGCTAGCTACGTTCGGCTGCCATCTGCCGGCTTGGCAAAGTTAACAAGTTACATTCATACATATTAACTTAAAGCCCTGCATATTCATGAATCTGGTTCGCGCCTTATGACATATCTCTGTGAGATTTGGAGAGCAAGTTCCGTTTATGGAGTGATGACTCAGCTGGGGCTGTTGAAGTTGTTGGCCCGTAGTTCTGTGTTTCCGTGAATATTTAAGCTTTGGAAGTTAGAAGGAACTTACTTTCAGATTTCTAGCGCTTACAACATGTTCCAGCGGCGTTTATAAATTTCTAAGATCACTTCTTTTTACGGGTCCTAACTTTTATGGCATTGTTCACATTTCTACAGTGTCTAGACGACATCTTTCGTAGATTAGCAGATAATTCCAGTGAAATACGCCTACAGCCAAAAATACTACTTATGTATGCATACCAAAATAGCACGTTTAAGTTAATAATAATAATAATAATAATCATTTATTGCTTGCCAGAATCTTAAACTAGGTACATAAGTAGGTTAACTTTAATTTATACATTGTTTTGACTATGGCAGGTTGACACCTGAACTAGGATATATCCTGTGTCTCAGGTTGCCAACCCTCCACCCCAAAATTAATTAACATAATCTATTGTACTGCACGTTCACATAGAATATAACTTTAGTAACTTATAAATAACAAATGTAAAGCAAAAAGTATAATATAATTTGTTTGTGCGCGTGTGTGTGTGTGTGTGTGTGTGCGCGCGTGTGTGCGTGTTTGTGTGTGTGTGTGTGTGTGTGTGTTTATGGTTTGTATATATGGTTATTTTTCAATTAAAATAATTTTTTCTGTGGTTAAATGGTCAAGCTCGGAAAGTTTCTGGGTCAATAAGCTTTTTAATATTTTTATGTTCATTTTAAAGATAGGTGTTATATCATTGAACCTTCTGTACAGGAAATAACCCATGTGGACCACCTGGCGTTGGGCAAGAGCTGTTTTATACGATATCATTGGAGTGAGCACTCGTCTCTTTGTTAGAGGCAGTTTATTTGGGTCGAAGGACGTGTGATGTCGAAGAATTGAGGTCATGACATACAGTTGCCTAACAGTCAGGAGTTTAGCATCCTTGTAGAGTTGGTCGGAAGGGTATCTTCTAGGTTTGTGGAGCATAACCTTAATCACAGCCCTTTAAAGTAAAGTAAAGTAAAGTAAAAAATCATTTATTCACTTAAGCTTTTACAAAGAAGCACTTATGAAAGGTCAAAATTCACAAAAAATATATATAAACGATAATAGACGTAAATAAAATAATACAATAATAGTACATATACTAAATAAACATAATGCGAATCTACCACCGGTTCGGAAGTTGCTTCTTATCGAGAAGACTCCGGCAAGAAACTCGATAGTTACTCTTTTGAACTTTGTTTTGTTTTACAACAAATAAATTCAGAGTACAGTCAAAAGAACAATAAAAATACATTATTTGAGCAGAGGAGCAGATTATTCCTACTATGACCACAAATTCTTGTCGTTCAAGTAATCCTCCACGTTATAATAACCTTGTTTTATCAACTTTGTTTTAATTGTAGACTTGAACTTGTGAAGAGGTAGATCAACAAGACTTTGAGGTATTTTGTTAAAGTACTTTACAGATTGACCCACAAAAGAATTTCCTACCTTATGTAGCCTAAGACTTGGAGTAATAAGTTTGTTTTTATTTCTAGTATTGTGTGTATGAGTATCACAGTTTTTTTTGAACATTTGCAAGTTTTTGCGCACATACATTATGTTATCGAAAATATACTGAGCGTGCACAGTTAAAATATCAATCTTCTTAAATACTTCTCTGAGCGAGTCGCGTGGCCTAAGGTTATATATCGACCGAATAGCTCTTTTTTGGAGTACAAAAATGGTGTTAAGGTCTGCAGCTGAGCCCCACAACAGTAGACCATACGACATAACGCTGTGAAAGTAACTAAAAAGTCTTGCTGTTTCAATATCAGTCAGGAGTCTAATTTTCCGGACAGCACAAGCGGCCGAACTAAGTCTCCCTGCCAGAGCCGTTATATGTGGACCCCACTGTAACTTAGAATCTAGAGTAATTCCTAAAAATACCGTAGAGTTAGTAATTTCTAATGTCTCATCATTCATGTTGATAATGGTATCAACCTGTTTAACATTAGGCATAGTGAATTTAATACACTTCGTTTTCTTTGCATTTAGTAATAAATTGTTGCTTGTGAACCAACATAGTACTTTGGAAAGAGTATTATTTACATCGTCAAATGCTTGCTTACCTCCGTTGATTTTAAAAATCAACGAGGTATCATCAGCAAATAATACTATTTCACAAATGACAAAGTAGGGAAGGTCATTTATATAAATAAGAAAAAGCAGTGGGCCCAATATCGATCCCTGGGGCACTCCCATGCTAATGGTGGCACCGGAAGAGGTGGTTCCGTTTATACTCACTTTTTGTGTTCTGTCTGTGAGATAAGATTGTATAAGTTTAGACGAAATATCCGAAACACCGTAATGTCTCAGCTTAATCAGGAGGATTTCATAATCCACACAATCAAACGCTTTCGAAAGATCACAAAATATTCCTATTGCATCCTGCTTGCCTTCCCAAGCATCAAATATGTGTTTGATAAGTGCTACACCTGCATCAGTAGTGCTTCTATGTTTAGTAAAACCAAATTGTTTCTCATGTAGTAATTTATTTAAAGTAAAGTGTGAAAGCAGCTGATTTAATATAATTTTTTCAAAGATTTTACTAAGAGCTGGTAGTATAGAAATGGGTCTATAATTAGATGGGTCACTTTTGCTACCAGATTTAAAAAGCGGGATGACTTTACTAAATTTCATTAAGTTGGGAAACTGACCTTCGTCAATGCAGTTATTAAAAAGTACTGCTAAGTGGGCTGAGATGATATTTATGATTGATTTAAGTAGACTTATCGAAATACCCCACAGATCTTCGGTGTTTTTCATATTTAGTTCCTTAAACACCTTGATTATGTCATGAGAATTTATATGAACAAAGTTGAACTGAAATGAGCACTCATCAACACTAGATGTGAGCAGGGACCTAGCTAGCGGTGCACTAGAATTTAAGGTACATGTAGTTACAATGGGTATATTAGAAAAGAATGTTTCAAAGGTATTAGCTATGTCAATCTCAGACTCAATTAAATTATCTTGAATTTTAAGAGCCAATGAGTGATCTCGAGGTTTTGATTTACAAGTTTCCTTATTAATTATGTTCCAAGTAGTTTTAATTTTATTTTTTGCTTGTTTTATTTTGTCACGCAAAAATATAGACTTAGCCATATGGCATGATTTCTTAAAGATTTTTGAGTATAATTTGACATAATCTACTAGTTTTTGACACTTAAAATTAGCTTTTAAACCATATAATTCGTATAATTTATTTCTACTTTTATGGATGCCTGGCGTAGCCCAATCACTAAACTTAAACTTAAAATTATCGACCTTTAATTTCTTCTTAGGAAAAATGAAATTATGTTCCTGTTTAATTATCTCAAAAAGACGCATATACTGATCATCTATGTTGTGGCATTGGGGTAGTAGATTAGAAAGGTTTTTATTCACATTACTCTTGAACTTTTCTACTCGATTCTTAGTAACCAGTCTATAACTAATATCCACTGATTGAGAGACGTGACGGTGCTCAAATTTAGTCAATAGACCACAGTGATCTGATTTCAAACAATTTATAATTGATTTTTCAATTGAGATATTTTCACAAAAAATATTGTCCAAGCAGGTGGCTGATGTGTCAGTGATCCTGGTTGGTTTATCATATAGATTTAGTAAATTAAATGATTTGAAAAGATTTAAAAATCTTACAGAGGTCTGAGAAGAGTCTAAAATGTTAACATTAAAATCACCGCATACAACCACCTTCTTGTTTGCTTTACAAACCTTCTTCAGCACTTCTTCCATCGTCTCTTCAAACCGACAATAATCGGCCGAAGGGGGTCTATACACACAAACAATAATAATCTGCTCTAACTCTGCACATGAAAGTTCAATGGTTCGCTCAATTGAGAGTGCTACTATGTCTTTTCGCTCTCTACATTTAAACTTATTATGAATTAATATCAGTGACCCACCGCGAATAGCAGAACTTCTCAAGAACGAACTAATGACACTATAATTATCAATGCTAATCATACAATCATTTTCTTTCAACCAGTGTTCGGTTATACATAAGACATGTATGTCCATACAGTCTAAGAATAATCCTACTTCTAATTCTTTGCCAGAGAAGCCTTGCATGTTTTGATGCACAAAGTTTATAAAATTATTTTGGGGCTTCTCTCTTGTCAACAATTTGCAAGAGTTTACCTCTGTTGTCTCTATATCTAATTTAAATTATTTGGAACAAGTTCCAAAGTCTGTGGTACAACGGCATTCTGCTCAATAAAAGCAGAGTAGTTAGCCAAGTGATTGGCTGAAATCATAAAAAAATAAGATAGCGACATAGCTATCTGTCGTTTATAAGAATTTGATAAATTTTTTTTTGCGCTCTTTCCACTTCTATCATATGAGTAGCAGCAGCACCACCCCACACAGGTAGACAGTACGTTAACACAGACTGACATAGGGCGAAATAGATTTGAGTAAGCAGTTTAGTGTCAGCTGCATCCCTCGCGTTTCTAAAAATGTGTAGAAGCCTTCTAATTTTTTTTGCTTAAAGCTGAAATGTGAGGTTTCCAGTTCAAATTTTGGTCCACGATTACACCCAGATATCTGTGTGCATCTGTTTGGAGTAAAGGAGTACAGTCACAGGCGGATCCAGCAGCTAAGACCTTGGTGCATGGGGCTAAGTGAAGTTTAAGACTAAATTGTGAGGGAGGTTTCGACAAGTAGTTCATCCCGAAGCAAATGTATTTAGTTTTGGCTATATTTAGTGTGAGTAAATTGCTGTTCAGCCATTGGGCAACTTTTTGAAGTCCTTCCTCAGCAAATTTTTGCACTTTTGGCCACGTCTCCCCACTAAATATGAGGGCCGTGTCATCCGCAAATGAAAGTGTGCTACCATGGGCCAGGTTCAAGCTACACAAGTCATTAACGTAGACCAGAAACAGAGTCGGACCAAGAGTGCTTCCCTGTGGAATGCCATAGGTGATGGGTGAGCTACTGCTGTACTGGTCTCTTATTCTGATGACCTGTCTCCTGTCGGTTAAATAACTACGGAACCAGTCAAGCACAACTCCACGAACCCCCAAAGTTTCAAGCTTGCTCAGGAGTAACGGTATGGATACGGTATCGAATGCTTTTTTTACATCAAGAAAAACAGCGGCACACTTTTGGCCTTTGTCTAAGAGGTCAGTTACATTGGCTGCAAGGCAAGAAACTGCATCCTCCGTACTTTTACCGGAGCGAAAACCATATTGATTGCAGGAAAGAAGCCGATTACTTTCAAGGTATGTTGTAATGCGGTTATTGACGACCTTCTCAACAATCTTACCAATAGTGCTTAGTAGAGAAATAGGCCGATAGTTCGAAACCACGTCCATATCGCCATCCTTATGTATGGGGATAACAACTGCTTCCTTGAAAATGGTCGGAAACGTGCCAGTATCAAAGCTCAGATTACACAAGTGGGCTATCATAGATGATAAAATCGAATGAGAATTGTAAAGTACCGCCGGTGGGATACAATCCATGCCAGAGGCGCTGTTCTTTTTCAGATTTAGGATTATTTTATCCACTTCAATATAATCTGTTGGAGTTAAGATCATAGAGTGGACATTTTTCGACGAATTGTTAGTACCTCTTGTAGTATTTCCTATTGAGCTTGTTGTAGTTACTATTTTACTGGCTAATTCACTACCAATGGTTGTAAAAAAATTGTTCACTGAATTTAGAGAATCTTCTGCAGTTGGTAATATGTTTTAGAGAACAGATGCATCTGAGGTTTTCTTTTTGATATTACATAAGTCTTTTATTGTTTCCCAAGTACCTTTAATATTTTTGTGATTAAGAGTGAGCTTATTTTTGTAATATTCGTTTTTCAGAGTTTTGGTAATGCAATTACATGTGTTACGATATTTGATGTACATTTGTTTTAACTCAAAGTTTTCAGGGTCCCTTTTTACTAGTTTATGCATTCGGTCTCTTTTTCGGAAGCATTTAATTAAGTTGTGGGTTATCCATGGTTTTAATGGTCTACTTCGTTTCCTAAATGTGTCAGTCCGGGTATGATCCCGAATCAGTTGTTGTATGGTTTCTATTAGGGTGGAGGCAGCCACATTGGGATCATCAATTTTGAAAAAATAATTCCAGTCTTTCAGCTTGATTGCGTTACTCAGAGATTCATAGTCAATCTTAGTTCTGGTAATAGTATTATTATTAGAGGAACTCTGTATTAATAAACTGTCAATGGACAAGAGAATGGGACAATGATCTGTTATGTCAGTTTCCAAAACGTAGCACCGTAACCCTTCTTTTGATTTACACATGAAATGATCCAAGCAAGTACGACCGTGTGTAGGAACATTGATTGCATTTTGTAGGCCATGTGAGCCAATGATTTCCAGATAGTCTCGAACTGAGTTACTTCTTGAGTCAAGTGTGTCAATGTTGATATCTCCCGTTATAATGATGCTACTAGAGCGAGTAGATGTTAGGAGCGTATCCAATGAGTCGAGGAAGATACTATGGTTTTTAAAGCAAAAGGGTCTGTAAACACCAAACACCGTCAGGTCTTTTATTTTTGCCGCCAAGCAGTTGGCTTCATCCAGTTCGACTTCGTTAACAGAGGCATTCATGTCGGTTTTGACATACATTATTACATCGTCATTTTGGTTGTAGCTGCGCTTGGTGTGATACATGTCATAACCATTAAGTAATGGAGGTACCGAGTTCATGTTACACCAACACTCGGAGAGGACCATAATGTCAATATCAATCTTAAGTCCCGCGATAAAAGTCAGGAAGTTATCCATATTTTTGTTTACACTTCTAATGTTAATTGAGATTATCTTCAGATTATTTTGGTTTGATTGGGAACAGTAAAATTCGAGTTGAAGTTTATTTGGATCAGTGAGATATTTGCATGGGACTAGGCAAGAAGATTCTATTTCATCCGATATGAAAGGAAATCAAGGAAATCAAGTAGTGAAAGGAACTGTAAGGGGAGAGAGCCAAGAAACAGACAACGAGAGACCACAGCTAGATTTGGCAGACAAGCAAACAGTAGAAAGGGTGCTTGCGTGTGTTTTGTATGTGCAAAGAAACATAATATAAGATTGCAAATTACATATTTGGAGCAGTCTAGTGTTTGTTTGTTAGTGTAGTGAATGTAAATTATGTGTTGAGTGGAGGTGGTAATAATAAGATCGTGTAGTGTAATCGTTACAATCCCATAAGTATTACAAAATATAATCAAATTATGGATACAGGCATCTAGTCACTTCTCCTTTAATTGTTGTAATTGTGCTTCGCTTCTAACCAAGATATAAGGATCACCTTCCTTCCTACGTAGGTAAACCAGGCCATTAGAGGTCTAACAGTAGTCAAACCCCATGGTTTTACGAGACTCACGTGCAAGAAAATACAGGCGTGAGGCCTGCGAGGTTAGGTGTTCCGAAACGTAGATTTCAGTCTTTGGCCCCTGGTTAGAAGGATCATCAATGCGTTGTCATGTTAAGAATACTCTTGTATCAAGATGTTCTTGTCTGACCTTTCCTGTCACCATGGTCTGCTGGAAGAAATCCCTTTCCAGAGATAAGCTAACCTGTACTTTTGTAATATAATCCTTGTTGTTTTCAATGTACCTAATTGTGTTTTTTTGTGTACGAAATGATAAATAAATAAATACGCAACGTCTTGACATGTATTACATATATTTTATTCCCGTGTACTTTATTTCAACATTAATTTAACACCTAAATTGTAACTGGGTGCTATCGTAAAGCCAACATTAATAACATAGTTAATCCATCCTTATGAATAAACAAGAATGTGACTGCTAATTGTTTGTCGTCAGTTAACAATATAATACTCGTATTTCCACTCATCCTTGCACTTATCTATTAAAAGAATTGCACAAATGCACAGCCCGCTAGCACAAAATTTTAACAACCTACAAATCAATTCCGGCACTCCAAGCTCCCATTCTTCGAGATCCTCTCAGCAGCAGCCAAGTCAGAGTGTTATCAGTGCATTTGAACAAACGAGGCGCTCACCAGCGCGCGTATCGCGGGATAAGGCGTCGGGTGACACTAACAGATTTACAGGAGACGTTTTGCTGCTGTATTTTCTTTTGGCTATGGCTTTTAAGGATGTGATTCTTTTAGAAAATATAAAGCTTAAATGGATGTTGTATCGGCGATGTTTCCAATTTGTCCTATTGTTTCATTTGTTAGACACATCAACTTCTTCGGCACTATTGACTATAGTTCCGATTTTGCGTTGATGGATAATTTAGGCCTTTGCCCAGCTTTGGGGACAGTATAAGCCATTTAAGTACTAAACGAATAATACCTTGTTGTTGAGGAAAGTCGACATTTGTTTTTTTTAGTTTACCTATCTTTAGATGTGGAAATAAGGATTGCAAAATGATAAAATCAAAGCAATAATTTTTTAGCAAGCAATTATTAAACTTTTTCTCCGCATACTCAAAACGATAAAATTGACGGAAATCCCGATAAAGATTGCAAGATTCCAATTAAAAACCTATGAACATAGACCTAATCATCAGTGGAAGACCTCTACAGTCGTCGAAATATAATAGGCCCATTTCGACATCTAGCAAAGACCTTAGAATCTAACTCTGCAAAACTCAGCATTAAAACTTCAAAATAATAAAAAAAAACATTCAGTTTTTGCGTTGAAATAAACACTTACCTGAAGGGCGCGGTAAATGATATGACAGAAAGTATATAGGGTTTTTTATATATTTTCACGCTATTCCAAAGAAATATGATACTTTAAATATATCGAAACGACTCTAAAACAGTTATATTCTCAGTCCTCTTTTTTTTATAATAGTGATGTAACCAACTCTTTTCTAAAACCGGAAAGTTCGTTTACCTAAACGGTAAACGAACTTTCCGTTGTCCGTTGGTTTAAAAAATGTTAACTTAACTTAATAAACACTGAATATTCTGATTAAAAATTAACAGCATGCAAAATGTGAGTAAAGAAATCACTAGCACTATAAATACAACAATCTTTTAAACATTCATGCAATATAAGCATCATTACGTACACGGGGCATAACTTTTATTTAATTGAAATTTTGTTGAAGACCTTAATACACATGTTATAGCTACTTTTATGGTAAAATGAGGCCTTAGGGCAGAAATCTACAGCAAGCCTATCTGGGAATCGGTAATCAGGTTACCGAACGGTGGAGTTCACTCACATCCCCAATTACGCCACGATGACAGGTGTCAAAACGGGCCTATAAGATTTCGACGACTGTAATGGCGGCACTTCAAGCGACGATGACATTCGCATACAATATAAATAAATAAATAAATATCCCTGGACATTATTCCACACAGCGCCATCTAGCCCCAAAGTAAGCTAATTAAAGCTTGTGTTATAGGATACTAGACAACGGATAAACATACTTAAATACATTTTTCTTTTGTAAATACATACTTATTATACATAGGAGACACCCAGACCAGTACAAACAGACATGTTCATGCACACAAATGTTTGTACTGTGCGGGGATCGAACCCGCGACCTCTGGTGTAGTAGCCAACTTCTTAACCATTACACCAAGTCGGTCGTCAAAGGTCGTATAACTCGCGGAACTTTATCCCAGTTATCTAGATTCAGGAACATTTGTTATCGCAATTGGTAGCCCTCCGACCGAGTGCGGCCGTCAGGGCGCATCGCGCGGCGGGTAGAGCCGGCAAATCTGTTGTAACATCGGCTTAACGGCCTGAGTTTAACTTCTGACGCAAGGCAGAGGAACTGGCGATTTAAAAGAGATATGTGTGGTATGGAGGTATGACTGCATAAACATAACTAGGTAGTCAGGTTTACTGTTGCCGTCTGGTGAACGGAAGTCCACTTCTCACCAGGTGTATTAGAGCTCAACGTTTTAGGTGGGTGATTGCTTTGATTTAGTCATTTTTTTCCAATATCGCAGCAACATTTCTCACCGCGCGTCGCAGTAAATCCACCCATTATTGAGCTACCCAACTGAATTCAACATTTGTTGGCCCGAACTAAAAGGTTCGGTGACTCGTTTCTTTGTCGTACCATCCAGACGGGGAACGCTCTTCGAGCACATGTGTTTCCTTCCTCTTATAGTCCCGGGTTCTTTAAGCGGGGCGTGAAAAGGCATTTCTGCAGGCCTTCAAGGTGAGGATGGTTCATTTGAATGACTGGGCTTGTCAACCTCATATCTGGACCTCCCGACCGCTTTCCATCAGGTGGAGTGAGGTCATCTTGACGGGCAATATAAAAAAATATAAAAAATACCTTAATTATAAGGAAAATCACAGAAAAATAGCACTGCTTTCGCAATTTTGCGCTTGCTGGCGGATTCATTGTGTTCTTGTTGATTATACGAAAGTCCCCCTTAAACTTTTAGTTACCGCCTATTAAAATGTTTTGGCACAGACGTTATATGAATATAACAAAAGCATTTAAATACTCACCTGTAACTCGTTTATTCGTTTTGCTTTGTCTGATTACATCAAGCCAGAATCTACTTATCATAATAAGAAACAACATATGATAGTAGTATGTAGTGTGCGCATCAGCGGGGTTTGTTAAAGAACAAATAAAAGAATTAAAGAATAAATAGCAAACTCAATGGAAGGTTTACTAGAAATGTTATCAAATAAATCTAACTTCAAGTTTCTCATCATAAAATTCCAATTAAGTGTTAATATTTACAATATCAAACCCAAGAGCAATCCTGCGCCGTGGATTGCTTAACCGCTCAGTTCTCGTCGCTTGTACCGCTCGCTCGCTCAGCAAGAGCACTCAGAGCGCATCGGGGCAGAGCGTCCACTAAAATTACACCGGCCCCAGCGACTTCTGTCAGCCAGTAACGAGTGCAGTAACGAGCTATCTTATTATTGTTTGTGTTGACATCACAAGAAGTTCGGATTCTCCTGGCAATTTATTTTAAATGCAGACTCAAGAAGTTTTCTGGCGTTAAATCGCACCGGCATTATCGTCTGAAGTGTTTCAAAGGGGTAACTACTTGGTCATTTGATATCATAACGGCCGAGAGAGATCACTTCATACCTTCATCACGTTAGGATAGAATAAAAAAATTTAACAAATAAAAAAATCAACTTCAAAAAAAAACTATTCCAAAACAAAGCACTAAAAAGTAAAGAAATAATTGCGTATTCTTCTAAAACTTCTACGATAATATAATGTAGGTACAATTATTGTTATTGTTGGAGTCGGTGTCAGCCAAGGAAACACTACAATATACCTAGCAATATACCTATTTCTTACATATTACGTTTACGTATGTAGGTAGGTAGTTACAAACCTACATTGGCTGACACCGACTCCAACAATAACAATAATTGTACCTTCATTATATTATCGTATAAGTTTTAGAAGAATACGCAATTATTTCTTTAGTTTTTAGTGCCTTGTTTTAGAATAGTTTTTTTTTGAAGTTGGTTTTTTTTGTTAAAATTTTTGTTTATTTCTTGATTTTCAGTGAATAGTTCTTATTTATTTCTTACATCGAATAAGTATCGTCCAATTGCTCCTAAGAATTAAAGAGTTCCGTTACTTTTTCATGAATCCTATAATCAGAACCTAACCAAACTCTCATCAAACTACCCTTGAAGTATATCCTTTCCAGTAAAAAAGTAGCATCGAAATCGGTTGGCGTGATAATGAGTTATTCGTCCATTTGTCGCGCATTTAGTTATCTAGATTTAAGACTTATATGGATTTCCCATGGATTCTATCGTCAGAACTGGACCAAATTGAAATGGGACCACACGGACAGCATCAGCTTTCAAATAAAAAGAGAATTATCAAAATCGGTTGGCGTAATATTGAGTTATTCGTCCATTTGTCGCGCATTTTGTCTATCTAGATTTAAGACTTATATGGATTTCCAATGGATGCCACTCTCAGAACTAGACCAAATTTAAATGGGACCACACGGGCAGCATCAGCTTTCAAATAAAAAAAAACTATCAAAATCGGTTTGGCGTAATATTGAGTTATTCGTAAATTTGTCGCGCATTTTGTCTATCTAGATTTAAGACTTATATGGTTTTCTCACGAATGCCACTATCAGAACTAAACCAAATTAAAATGAGACCATTCAGGAAGTACCAGCTTTCAAATAAAAAAAGAATGATCAAAATCAGTTCACTCAGTCGAAAGTTATGAGGTAACAAACATAAAAAATGAAAAGGAAATGTGAAAGTAAAAATGTATTTAAAAGTAAACCTAAAAAATATGTATTACAATTGAAATAGAGTGTAGTGTATGTTGTAAATCTGATATTGTTGTTTTCCTCTTTTGGATTAAAGAAAGGTTTCTTGCTGCCTGATTATAATAATTGAAAAAACATGTAAAACACTAAAATTTTAAATTTTATTTTGCTTTCCGATGTACCAAAAGTAGCAATAATTAATTATTTATTAAGTATAACCTTTTGTATTCTCATTTTAAGTGGACTCTGTATGTCTTTATGAGAAATAAATGTCTTTAAACCTAAAAACAAAAAAATAACATAGTCGAATTGAGAACCTCCTCCTTTTTTAGAAGTAGGTTGAAAATAGTTTTTTTTTGCCGAGAACACCGTTCAATAATAAATCTTAAAACTAGAAATGTTCAACACATCGTCACCTTTATGGTAAACTAACGAAACTGAAAATGACACATCTAACAGGGGAACGTTTTGAAACATTAGATTAACAATTCCTGTTTTTTAGAGATAGATGTATTAAATCCTGTGATACATTAGGTTTTTAAAAAGCTGCTGTTTTTTAATACAATAAATGGATTATTGATATATTACAAGTAACAGAAATAAATGCATATTCGTTACTTTACACCGTCATACGTGCAAGTTCCGAGGTATTCAGTTACACCATAGCAAATTTACGAAAGTGGTAGTTTCGCAAGTTACTTAAGAAAAGTATATGATTGAATTTAAGGTAAACTTACGAAAGTGGCACTTTCGTAAGTTTGCTATGGTGTAACTAAATACCTAGAAACTTTCATGTATGAAGATGCAAAGTAACGAATATGCATTTATTTCTGTTACTTGTAAT
This sequence comes from Udea olivalis, assembly GCA_947369235.1. Classification (NCBI taxonomy): domain Eukaryota; kingdom Metazoa; phylum Arthropoda; class Insecta; order Lepidoptera; family Crambidae; genus Udea; species Udea olivalis. The sequence continues at coordinate 908,078 of OX376354.1, read as the reverse complement.
ATTTTATTGATAATCTATTCATTCTATTTAAGAACCGTAGAAAAAGGTATTTTCAATCTAACGTTTAAAACGTTCCCCTTGTGTTTTTTTGTTTTTTTTAAAACGAGGTATAAATCACGTGTTTTAGAGAAAAGTAATTATTTCTCTGTAAGTAAAATTACGAAATTATGACTAAAAAATGGTAAAATAAGTAATAAAATATGTACATATTTAAATATTTTATTTTTATTTGAAGAAAAAACAATATTATTATTATTTATTATGCTATAACACCTAAAATTACAAAACAAGAGACACTTTAAAGTCATAGCCCACCTAAACCATACCGCTCCCACCCGGCAAAAAAAATATCATTTAAATATGGGCTTTACTTTTAATCTTACAATTTACTAAAATCTTACAATAAAGCTAAGAAACACCTAAATCAAAACTTAAAAGTTACTACAATCTTAAAGTCCCTACAGTTCCTCTTCCTCTTCAGCATCTGGTTCCGGCAAACGGTCCTGAACTGCTTCCGAATCAGGTAGATTTTCATAAAAAGAATGATAGTATTTTGGTATCTGATTATCTCTGCATAGTTTTAATAAATCTCTTTTTTTTGCTTTGGAAATCGGTATTCTTTCAGTATAAATATTAATAGGTGCTATTGTTGTACTCTTTCCTCTTTTTGATTTTATTTTGAATTCTTTGAAGGTCTCGTCATTATAATCAGTTTTGATAAATATTGATTTAGGATTTTCTTTACGGTACTGAATCCACACAGCATCTTGGAAATTTATCTTTACTTTTGGTCTTGTCTCGCTTAGTTCTTCATTTCCTTCTTGTTCATTATTTCTTTTAACTTTATTTGAACATTTCTTTTTCAAATTTGGTTTTTTCAAAATTTCTTCCACAAACTGACAATGATTTGTATTGAAATCTAAAAAATCGTCATGGACTAAGACATTCACATTAAATGGTCGAGGATTCGTTCTCGCTATTCTCATTACCTGGATCCACCCATCCGGAGTGTAAATTGCTGTATTTTTACATTTCTGTTCTATTTTGGAGTGTATGGAGTCACACTCCATGTGACTATGTCCAGACTCATAGAAAACGTGATCAATTATGTTAATTGTCGAATGATTTGTTACCAAGTGCAGCAACATACAACAAAAGGAAAAATTTTTTTGCTGACCGCCACAATTGTCCGACATCATTCTCACATGTGTTATGCCTTGTTCGCGACTACAAATATATTTGTAAACGCAAGTCGCAATTTCAGCACTTCCCCGTTTGCCTTCTGTTTCATCCCATGTGAAACAATAGACGTCTTGATCACCAAATTTGTAAAAGGTCAGATTGTAGACGGCTAATTTTCTAACATAAAAGAATGGTCCAGATGCAGCTTTTGGGGTTTGGAGGACGGCTTCTAAGTCAAAATTAAAAGCCAAAATCTTTGGGTCATCCTTTGCCGCTGCCTTGTCAGCGTCTCGACGCAGATAAGCATCGTCGCGTCGCTTAAGATGTATGGAGTGACTTTCGTTTACAGAATTTGACGGGTCATGACTTTTTAGTTCTTGGTAAGCGACACATTTTTTGCACAGATCTTTTTTTGGCACATGAAACCTTAACTTGTAGGATCTAAAGACTTTCCTGTATGTTTCTATTCCTGCTGGTAATGCGCCTTCGTCTTCGCATTTTTTCTTGTATAAAGAATACATTATGGTAACGTTTAGGCCAGAATCCAGGTACCTATACTCTGTGTTTTTCCTGCAATAATGGGACTCCATGGCAGGAAACGAAAAAATGTGTTTTTTAATTAGATCGAGTCTCTCGATAGAAAGTTTATTAGACGGAGGTTTTTTACCTCTTTTATCAGGTAAAAGAACTCCATTTTCAGATATTTTTTTTAATGCTCCCCGTACAATTCCTTCCTTAATATTTAATGTGTCTAAAAAAAATTCTCTGCATACAGTAACCTTTTTGTTGTCTATTGTAAAACAATATCGGTGTGTACTTACTTTTCGTGATGGGCCATTTGTTGTAGATCTTTTCTTATTCTCTTTTGTAACATGTTGGATTATAAATTGACGCTGCGCTTCTAATGATTGCATAGCTCGAAATGAGTCATAAATTTTTCTCCTCGCATCTGCAGGTACATTGGCATTACATTTATGTTTTTGTTTTTCCAGACATTTAGGTCGCTTCAAAGGTGTAGCCGCAACAAACTTCCCTTTGATGGTTTTATAAGCTTCACCTTTCAAGCGTTTGTTCCTTTCGATACGTCTTTTCCAGTTATTAGGATCAGAAACATGCTTTTTCTTTGGTGAGCTGGACTTTGGCTTTATTTTTGAAAATATGGCACCGGGTAAAGAAGCACGTCTTGTTATTTTTTTTGGTGGTGGGTTGTCTTGTGTCAAGTCATTTTCAGAACAACGTCTAGTCACTAGTTTAGAGGGAACTAGAAATTGCGATCGCGAAAAAATTGCTTTAACTTTTTTAGATCCAGTAGCAGCTGGGCTATCGTTGTCTTCAATTTCAGGAATAAAATCAGGGTCTCTAACACTATTATCATCATCATCACTATAATTATTCAGTGTTTCAAATAATTTTAGAGTTTCAGGTGACATACCACGAACTGGTGAAGAATTCTCGCTACTTTCAGGAATTAGCATACTACTTGCAGGTAGTATAGTCTCTGAAGTTACTTTACCTTCAGCTAGAAAAACATTTCGGTCTATTGGAGTTATAGGTGAGTATAATGGAGTTTCTGGCGTTGATACCACTGTTTCGGAGTATATTGGAACAATATTTTGTAAAGGTACATCGTTGTCTATTGATATAGTACGAAATTCTTCAACATTATCATGACTCAGTAGTAATGTATCATTGGTAAAATTTTCAATTATATCTTGCAGATTTTGACTTGAATTTGATGTACTGTTGGCTTCCAACTGATCCGTTTCGACTGGGAAAAAAATTGAGGCTTCCATAGTTGTTATTTTTTTGTGTGCTGTTATTTCTTCCTTTGAATTTTCTGGTGCTGAAAAAAATATTCGTTATAGTGAGGGGTTCGTTCGGGCGAAAAAAGGCTGAATTACTAAAAATTTTATTTTCCACCAGTCTTATTTTTTAATTTGGTCAAGCCTGAACTGGTTTTGCCAGATCGATGGTTTATTACGTTACTAATATTCATAAAACAGACGAGTATAATTCAATTGTTATTACTGATAGCTAGAATGGCCCCTTCATTTCCAATGCCTATCGCCCTAACTATCATTCACAATCATATCAGGTAATTTTAGGTACTCTTTATTCGGCGGAATACCGTGATGCTGTAAATACACCAAAACCGTAACGCGGTAATTTCTAGTTTTTCGTTCGAACGGACAGACCAGCCTCCTTATTCAAAAGTGCATCATCTTTAAAAGAAACCTTTGACATGATGAACAACCAAAATGAGTCGTCAAGTATATTTCACACAGGTAATTTCGGTTGTCATTATCTGTCAACGTTTTGTCTCAAATTAAAGTTTATTTGAATTTTTTAGGGTTGTCTGTCCGTAACGAAAGTGTTTGTTTTTAAGGTCATAGCTCACCTAAAAAAAACTCCGCTCCCACCTGGCAAAAATAATGTAATTCAAATATGGGCTTTAAGTATTGCTCTTTAGATACACTAACATACAGCTGACACCAAGCTGTCTGCTAATTTATGTAGCCAATGTAAAGTATATCTAAAGAGCAATACTTAAAGCCCATAATATTTGAATTAAATTATTTTTCCCGGGTGGGAGCGGTGTTGTCTAGGTGGGCTATGACCTTTACTTTGCCGGTTCTGCAATAATTGCCAAAATCTGACGGAAAATTTTATGCCACAAAAAAATCTATGAAGTTGAAATTATGACAACGCCTAGCTCAAAACAAATGACTTCTAATTTGTTTATCAATTGAGTTCACATTTTTGCAATTATTGCAAAACCGGCAAAGTAAAAAAAACACTAAGGACAAGATATTGCGCAACGGTACCTTGCCGGTTCTGGTGTATCTTGACCGATACTGCGTCGCGGTAATTCGCCGGTCGAGGGTACTTAGTCTAATTAAAAAAAAGTTTTTAACTCGAAAATATTTAGGTTATAAAAACAATACTTACTTGGAAAATTAGTATTTCTGTATGCTTCGAACACTTTACGCAGCATTTTTTCATTTCGCTTCATAATTACGACCAAAATAAGTTTAACTAGCACAATATCATTAAGCAACTGTTGTTTTTATCAGACTCAGAGTCGCACAAATGAATACTAGAAGAGGTGACAAAATAATGCACTAATTCTTATGAACTAATCAAATTAGTGATGTACATTCATCAATACTATCGACAGTATTTTACCATCGAAATTCATTGAATATCGGATACATGAGGCCTTACACAACAGTTGGATCTGGTTCGGTAACACTAACAAAAATCTAAAATGTGTGATAATTTAAAATTTTCCTCCACTCCTATTAAGGTATGAAAAAAATACTTTAACAAACTGGGAGGTCAAGTGTATAGAAGATAATGGTGACAAAAAACAGGAAAACTATTTATTGTTTTTAGGCTCTTCTACGAGAACGCGTCTTTTACAGTGCGTTGTCGTGGGAAGACTAAAAAAAATATAGATTTTTCCTCATAGTTCATTTAAAATATTTGCAAATAGAATTATTAGAACCAGATTCTTGTTAGTTTTGCCGAACCAGAACCAACTATTGGTTATAAAACTATTAATTAGTAGGTATATACCTAAGTACTTATTGATTGTTTTATAAAGTCGTGTAGAAAAAAGTCTCAAGCATTCTCTATTTAATGAATTTGAGTCAGACTTCTACCGTCGATGGCGATAGTATTCATAGTTGTTAATCAACTATCAAAAAAGGTACGCTATCGATAGTACTCGTCACCAAAAGTATTTCACCAAACATGAATATCGATACTATCTAGACTATCGATACCAACGGTCATTTCTAAATTCATCGAATGAATTAGCCACACTAATTCCTATGTTTGCTGTGGGTTACTTGACCCCTTGACAATATCAGCTGCCAATTCAAATTCACGAAAATGACACATTCGTAAGTTTGGTAAAGAATATTCGACCACCTTTGACAAAAAAGTCACCAATGTAAATATACGAAATCGCCAGATTCGTAAGTTCGCTATGGGCTACGAGCTACGAGCACATTATAAGTTACCAATGTTAACTTACGAAAATGAGAGATTCGTATGTTTTCTTTGGGCTACTTGATTCCCTTGAATACATTCTGCCAACGTAAACTCACGAATATGTCATATTCGTATTTTTGCTGTGAGATGCTAGACACATTTTTTAAAGTGTGCTACGATATAAATTGACGAATATGGCAGATTCGTAAGTTAACAGTGGTAGATTTTTGCCAGACTTCATACATTCGACTACGCCAAAACAACTTATGTTAATTTCGTAAGTTTAGTTTGGGAGTATTAACATAAAATAGAGATTCGAACGACTCGATTTTTATAACCGTTAGAGATAGAAGCTTGAAAATTTTCCACCTTAAGCAGTGCAACACAAGGTGTAATTTTCTATAGAAATGTCAAATTAGAAAAAACTGCAGATTCGTAAGTTTGCTGTGGAGGTGACGACATGTTTTATCGCTCTGTCGATATGCAACTCGTCAATGTTAGATTTGAAAAGCCTTTTTTAGTTAAATTTTCTCAATAATGGTTTACAACACGATTTTAATGACGGCACGGTTGGCGTAGTGCGCTGTAGCACGGTTTCTCGCCTCGATTTCCGTAGTGTCCCGGGTTCGATTCCCGGTCGGGTCAATTCAGGAAACGATCTTTTCTGAATTGACTCGGGTCTGGGTGTGCTGGGAGACGCCCCTGGCTTAGTTCCTTGTGTGGTACCTCGTAACACAGGGATATTAATCCCTACTTCGAGACCATTACAAGAGGTGTGTTGTCTGGCGCATATTTATTTATTTATTTATTTAATACTTTACGAGATACATAATTACTGACGCGTTCCGGATTTTCACTGGTGCAATAAACATGACATGTGTCCCTACTGAGTTTCCCTACTATAATGTGCATATAAATTAATCCTTTCTCTTGAATAACTCTGTCTGTTGATGAAAACTGCATTTTTATTGCGTAGTTTAGAAGGTCTAAGCATTCAGACGGCGGGAAAAGACTGCGTTTTATATTATGGTAGAGATTTTCCCATAGAAGCAAATTTTCTTTGAAATGCAGTCACACATTTTATTGGTTTTACGAATTTAGGTTCTAAGATGTTTGTGCCTTAATCCTTTTCTTGAATGTCGTCATTGAGTAGCAAAATAAATGTAATCTAAATTTATATTACGAACAAAAAAATACAAAAAGGGAATTTTGAATTTTCTTCAAAATAAGTCTAAAATGCTTAGGTTTTTTATCAGAATGTTACGGCTTTTCTTCTCATCCCAATTTAACGTTTTGTATCATCTCACTCTCTTCACCAGACTTCGTGAGCTACCATTGTGTACCATAATGCAATCCCCATTCGCATTCGGACCTCTCAGGAGTGATCCCACGCGATCCAATCACGATAAGGAACGAAAGCGAAACTTCTCGGCGATAAGTGAACGATACAGACGCGATCAACTGCGAATGAGACACGTAGAAACACGGGCATAAATAAAACAGATGACGCGAGAGTTGGACTTCACGTGTCAAAAGTGCAGTGCACCTGTTTGACGCTGCTTTGCCTGTAGGTATACGGTCGCTTTGGCATACGCGCATACACGCTCTTACATTTCGCTTCAAAAAACAAACGTTCGTACATTTATTTTGGCGTGTTCGCTCGAACCGGTAGTGGTGAATCAGTATCTAGGTACATGTAAGGAGTATACGAGCTTAACCGCATTAACGCTCATTAGAGTTAAGCGTGTGGCCAAAGGCGCGCTTGTACTCACATGCTTCCATAAACGAGCTTATACGCGCGTATAAGACGCTAGTCTAAAAGCGCTCTTAGTCCACGCTCAACTGCTATGGCAGCAGATGACAAAATCAAGTAGGTTTACACATTGGCCCTGCTCAGATGTACGCGCGATCGACGCACGTTTCGTTATACATCGATTGTTATAATGCATAATTAACAAACTAGCTTACGTCTCAGCAATCGATGTATAACGAAACGCGTGTCGATTGCGCGTACATCTGAACAGAGCCATATCATTCTGAATTATATTAAAATCAATTAAATGGCAGATTGACTCCCGAATCCAGAAAAATAATCAAATTGTGGATTTTATTTTATTTTTTTATTTATTTATTCATACAATAAATAATACATTTATATTCCACATTTACAATGCCACATAAACCAATTTTGGTTTTACCGGACACTAGTATCCGTCGGATACAAGGGTAAGTTAGTGATAATTGACACAGAAAAGGGGCACGCTTGATTTTCGTACAAACCTTGAGTTATCTATTAGCATGTATGTCTGTGCTTAAAAAGCTATAGCTGCTACAATCAGGTCCAAATAAAGACAAAGACGTCTCCATCATTGAAAATCGATTCTTTGAATACATATTAAGGATTGCGTACTACGCCAAGAGCTAGACACTGACATACATACTCGTATTTGAATTTGACGAGCATGACTTAGGGTATGAAGATACCCTGACACACAAACACAGATGTTCGTCACATGAATGGACAAACCATGGGACTAACTACGCAATTAAGTAAAGTAGCTTAGGACACAGTCGACCTGCTTCTCTAGATGCAATTTCCATCAACTTACGAAAAGACGACACGATTGGGGTAGTGCGCTCTGGCATGGTTTTTGAGGCATGGATAGATACGATATTTTCTAAATTGGCTCGGGTCTGGGTGTGCTGGGAGACGCTCTGGCTTAGTTACTTGTCTGGTACTTCGTAACACAGGGATATTTATCGTTACTTCGAGACCATGACAAGTTAGTGTTGTGTTGTCTGGCGCGTAATGTCACTTTTCACGAAATCTCAGAAACTACAAGTGCTAGGAGTTTAAAATTTTGCGTTGGGGGTTCTTTTTAGGACTTATGCTCACAAAGACGGGATTTTACGAAATTCGCCCCCTAAGGGGTTGTTTTTGGGGTTGATAGGGTGTTTGTTTGAAATTCCGTTACTACGAGTACAAGTGCTAACTAAGATGGGATTTGGTGAATCCAGTATTGTAAGTCGAAAAAACTCCTGTTTGTCATAAAAATTAACATCACTCGGACGAAGCTGCGCGCGAAAAACTTATTAAGGCCTACGATGTTAACATTACTCGTACATAAATCGAAAATGAATCAAACTATAGATTGCAAACGTTTATTACGATTGAGGTGGGAACATTCAACACCAAATCGCAATTCGGACGCACCTAACAATCCCTTGGGGTGGGGGGGAGCTTTCCATGTCAGTAACCCGATAATTTTATTGCTGATGACGCTCTGAATATGTTTTAGCCAGTACCAAAATCAAACATCGCGTTCTTTTTGAGATCATTTTCAGGTAACATAGCTACAGGTAATGCACACAGATTGGTGTACATAAATTCTTGTCACTTTTTCTATGAAATGAGAATGCCGTCAAGGATGCTAAATGCCCATGCCCGACTCGAGCATTTAATAATGAACAAACTGGCGAATTCGCCAGTTTCAATTACATTCGTTATTCATTAATTAATAACGAATGTAATAATCAAAATATTCTGGTTCGATAAAGCGCGTGTGTTGCTTCTAATGTTACCAAAAGCACTTATCATTAGTGACGTCCAAGGCTCGAGGCTTCCGAGTCCTTTTGTCTAGAGCTTGGTATCGTTTACAGGGCTCGCCTCGTTTGTATGAAGTTCGACGACTCGGGAGTCTTTTCCAGAACTCGATCCTTCTCGAGAGCTCGATCGATCTCGAGGCTTTTTCAGGGCTCTAATCTTTTTTAGCGCTCGAGACCATTTTACGTGGCGAGTCGCGCTCGAGTTAGTTTCTGTTTGGAGTCTTCGTTTTCAAAGAAGGAAATAAAATATGTTTTTGTGGGATATAATTTATGTGACCAGAAGGTTATTTAGAAAAAAGAGTTTAAATTAACAGAAAAAGACATTTGAATCATCATGAAAGTATCATAGTGAAAAGGTTTAAGAAGACTCGAGCTCTTATAAGACTCGAGTTCTTTTGAAGGCTTGAACCTATCAAAAGAGCTCGTCTTTTGATAGGCTCAAGCTCTTTTGAAGGCTCGAACTCTTTAAAGCCTCGAGTCGTGGTTCAGGGAGCTCGCGTCTCGGCTGGGCTCGGGTCTACTAGCCTTCCGAGCTTACTAAGTCCGGCCAATCCGCCTCAAAGCTTCAAAAGTAAAACTCAACGCCTCGAGGTTTGTACATCACTACTTATCATGCTTGTTGTCGCTTGTTTCGTAGTTACATCATTCTCATGCCACAAGAAGCCTTACATTGAACCTTCCATTTTACATAGAAGGTTCCAAATAGCAGTCCAGTGTCGTGTAATTGCAAGCCTTGCCTTCATTAGCTTTTGAAGTACTAATCTAGTTTAGTGTTATTAGTGTTCATGGCGGACGTCGCCCCGACCGCGTCTGCCACTAGCAAAATAAAAGGAATCAGGCAGACATTGCTTCTCAAACTAGCCACGGGGACCACCAAACTAGCTCAAACTCAAACTCAAATAACTTTATTCAAATAGACTGTATCAGTACTTTCAAATCTAGGTTTGAGCTGTTCTAAAAAAATCAAAATATACGCATTAATCGTAACTTATATGCGCCAGACAACACATCTCTTGTCGTGGTCTCGATATAAGGATAAATACCAATGTGTTACGAGGTACCAGACATGGAATTAAACCAGAGGCGTTTCCCTAACTTGTAACCTAATTATGCTTATTTAACTGTCTTTTAATTATAAGTATTAGATGTCCTGACTCTAGCGCTGAGGGTCGTAGGTTCAATCGCTGCCCAGGACAGAAAGGAAATATTTATTTTTGGAAACATTTCTATATGTGTATCAGACTCTGCTTAGTTTGGGGTCAGATGATTTTGACTAACAAAATAATAACTGACAAAAAATATACCAACGTAAGATAAATATAATAAATCAATAAAATGCACAGATCATGACAAGTGGTGTGTTGTCACCACATGTCATGATCTCGAACTACCAGACAGCACACCCAGACCCGATCCAAATTAGATCGTTTCCTGAATTGACCCAACCGGGTATCGAAACCGGGACACCACGCAAGGCAAAGCGAGAAACCGTGCTAAGCGCACTGCACCAATCGTATCGTCGATCCTCTTTCGTCCAAATCTTAGTGAACACATAAACAGTATACGATATGTCTACAGTTTGAGAACAGCTGCTTTTAAAATCCTTGTTTCCTTTGCTGTGGCTGTTGAAAGACTATATTTCAGCGTCTTCATTGTCCAGACTCGAAATAATAAGCCGTGTAATGAGAATTTACGAGCCTTTAACGATGATCAAACAGGCAGTGAGCTCATTACGAAAACCATGGAAACGGCTTTGGTAAAGGTTGTGTTGCTAACTTAACCTTATTGGAATTGACCTGACACTTTGTTAAAGGCGAGAGGTGAATGGATAAATAAATATGCGCCAGGCAACACACCACTTGTCATGGTCTGGAAGTAAGGACAAATATCCCATGTTACGAGGTACCAAACATGGAATTAAGCCAAGGTCTCCTAGCGCACTTAGACCCAAGCCAATTTAGAGTAGATCGCTTCCTGAATTGACTCGACCTCGAACCCGGGACTCTATGTAAGTCAAGGCAAGAAACCATGCTGCAGCCTACTACGCCAATCGTGTCGTCGAATTAATTAATGAAGCGGCGCTCTGAACAGTTAAACTACCCACCCGCGGCAGATTATTATTAATTTTCGAGTTGCAGCACCACCTGTATTGTGCTGTACCAACACACACACACACACACACAATCACACTACACATTCGGCACTGTATCTATTGTATATGTATTGTATTACAATTATTACACTACATTAGAATTACTCACCATTTATTTTTATCTATACTATAATATTTATGATACTTAGGTATATGTATATGCATGCACGTATGTCCGCCGCAAATGTCCGTGCGTCATCTCAGTCTGGGCCTACTGAAAATCAGCGCCTGGCCCCATAAAGCCCAGGCTATATGCTGAGTGAGGTCCATTTGTTTTTTTGGCCATCGGGACTCCGATGTTTGATGGCATAGTCATTTCTGTTTTATGTTTTGTTGTTAATGCCTATTTCTTCTGTGTTTACTTCATAAATGGTAATGTAACGATGTCCATAAAGTTAATAAATGTTCTTCTATTTCTAATTCTATTTCGATTTCTGAAGACACCATAAAATACATTACCCTATGGTCAATAGGCTGTTCTCCGTACAATATCTTCGTTTTGCATCAACACGGATAAAAAATCTAAATACAGCTCGTCAAATGGTCGCGCTGGACCGACAATTTCACCGGGACGCTACATTTGGACGATAAATATAATGATTCGGTACGATGCGTTAGTATTTGTATGTTTGTATACCTTATTGACACTAGAGCAGCCCATCAATAAACTTTTGGCAACGACACATTTAACGGACATTTGACTGTAGGTCTACCACGAGTTTCCGTCACGTAAACTAGATTGACTTCAGAAATTTAAATGACATTTTTAGTACCTTTTCTAATAGTCATGCTTACTAAAATGTTACTGGGGTGGTGGCGTTGTGTGACAGGTCGTTTCATTCCCTAAAAATGATTGAGTGGAATGATGGCTGGATCATACGTCAACTTGTGAACATGCGCCACTTTCGGACACTGGTCCACTCAGGTTCACTATAATTTGGGTACCGTGATGATAACTAAATAAATTGATGTTCAAACTATATGACTCTGGTAACAAAGGCAAAAATTTTAAATGATTAGCCTGAATTGTTAACCACCTCTTTTTTAAAAGAGCAACTACTGAGTTTCTTGCCGGGTCTTCTCAGTGGAATGAGACTTCCGACTCTGGTAGAGTCACATTATAAGTATGTATGTATTATATTTAGTATTTAGATTGTCTTAATATCATTTATGTTTAAACTATAGCTAAATTTGAAATGTTAAACGACAATTCAAAAGAACTGTAAATTCATGGTCTACTTGAATAAAGCATCGTTGAGTTTGAATAACTAGGAGCTCTATACCGTAAGCCCACACAAAAAGGTCAACCTGGCTGCTAGCGACTATCTTTGGTGTAAAACTGTAAACGCATGGTGAGGATACCGACTACGTGTCGCGCAAGGTGGGCCCAATTAGTTGTATCGAGACGATAAACAATAGGTCCGACATAATATATGTGGTTACCTATCTTAAATTCAATTTGTAATAGTAGGAATTTTATTTGTTCGAAATCGTTTAGTACTTTTTTGTTTTCCATATTTTCATTTCATCGAAAGCAAAATTGATATATTGCTGAAATCCCGTTTTTCAATTGTTGTTTTTTCGAAAATCCTCATGGTTTCCTCGCCGCCCGGGGGAACGACGAGGTTATGTCGGACTTCTACAGACTAAAACCCCACGGTATTCGACCTCAACACTTTAGCGGCGAGGCGGGGTCCCTAAAAAGCAGCCCACCCCCCAATGAAGGGGGTAAGCCACGGAAGCACCTGGAGCACAGAAAGACTTCCGCCGTCGCAGTGAAAACCGTGATTTGCTTGCAAAAGCACCCCTGTACTCAAGCCCGCAGGCTCCCACCATACGGATCACTTTATGTGAAACATTGGTTCTCGCTAAGCTAAACTATTTGTGACACAGTTTAAGGACCATGTCTGTTGGCCAGATCACTGATACAGCGTGTGCAGAATGCTTGTGCTCGCTTCTGTTTTCACATTCCGCCAAGAATGCATGTAACCCCCTTTCTTAACTCTGCAAGCATGCTGAAGATGGAGGTACGCAGAAAGCTTCATCTCGCCACTATGCTGTTTGGAGTACTTAGCACTAAGAAACCCAAATACCTGTGGTACAAGCTTGTATGGGCTCAGGGGCGGGGCGGGTGCCACAGAAGATCGTGCACACACATTTTTGTAACGACCAAACATCGTACCATGGCCTTTCGTGGGTCTTACAGATTTGCCGCTTCGGTGCTGGAATGACCTCCCCCCACCAATGCGCGACCTGAAACCAGTCAACTCATTTAGGAAAACTTTGAAAAAGCATCTCATAGCAAAGCAAATTTCAGACCCACAATATAGCCAATGTCTCACCTCCGGGTTGTTCACGACGCGACACGCTGGGGGGCTCTAATCCAATCATATTTTTTCTCGACTTATTATCCTGCTCTTTTTCTTCTTCGCATCCCTGTTATGGATTTGCTACCTTTGATAGTAACTTTGTCTATGCACGCGGTTACCATTCAACGTGGCAGCACAGATTACAAAAGAAGACGTGGCAGTAAGTAAGTAAGTCACTAGTAGAATATCTGTCACTATGACAGCTGACCTACCACAGATTAAACACACCTAAATTTCTATATTATTCTTTTTTAAAGACGATACTGGCCGCGAATAACTCATATGTGTTTTTTAGTTTCAAGATATTTATTTGCTAAGAATAGGTAGTTCTCCATTCAGTAAAATAAACATGTAAAAATATCCGCTAATCATAGTAATATTACTTCACTTCGCATTGAATCATAACTCAGTCAAAAATTTATTACACACTTCATTCTATGGTCTTCTTGCACACTGCACTCTATAATTAAGTACATACAATTTTATTTATTCAATTATCTTAAGGACGGATGACCACATCAGCAGGCCCTGCCAGAATACCAGCGTCTCTGCCGTGCTTGCACTGCAGTGGCACATGCTGAGGCAGGGTCCTGATTAGCCCACTACTTCATCGTTAGTTTTTATTCCGTGTATTGTTTCTTTGCCTATTGTACCCTCTAGTCTAAGTTAAAATTGTGTTTTGGGTCAATAAATGGTTTTTCTTTCTTTCTTTCTTTCTATACGCGGACCCTGCTAGGTCCGCAACCACGATCCACCTAAAAGGTGGATCCGCTGCCGCATCTGGTGGTGCGGCCCCACCGGACCGCAGTGAACATGGGGGGCCAGCCGCGGATGACTAACCCCATCCAAACGGTTGTGCTCCGCGGCCCCTACCTCGCGCCCATGGGCGCCCCTTTGGGCGGGCAGTGGTAGCACCATACCACCACCACGCCCGGCGGCAGGCAGTGGGTGGGTGGGAAGTCCACCGCGCTGCCACGCCTGAGCCTCTTAGCTTCCCGGTGGTTCCACCTGCCACCAGTACTAAGCCCCCCGCCACGACAAGGGGAGGAAATTATTTGATTCCTTTTTTTTTTTTTTTTTATTAGCGTGGGGAAATCCTCATGGATACCTCGTCGCTCGGGGGAACGACGAGGTTATGTCGGACTTCTACCGACTAAAACCCCACGGTACTCGACCTCAACACTTCAGCGGCGAGGCGGGGTCCCTAAAAAGTTTCACAACGCCCCGCCGCCAGTGTTTCCCCGTATTGGGGCCCCCTCCAGCCGACCCCCCAATGAAGGGGGGAGGCCACGGAAGTACCTGGAGCACGCAAGTACTTCCGCCGTCGGGGTGAAAGCCGTGCATTGCGGGCAAAAGCACCCCCGTACTCAAGCCCGCTGGCTCCCACCGTACGCGGACCCTACTAGGTCCGCAACCACGATCCACCTAAAAGGTGGATCCACTGCCACATCTGGCGGTGCGGCCCCGCCGAGCCGCAGTGCACAGGGGGGGCCAGCCGCGGATCACTGACCCCCTCCAAACGGTTGTGCACCGCGGCTCCCACCTCGCGCCCTAAGGCGCTGCGCCCGTGGGCGCCCCTTTGGGCGGGCAGTGGTAGCACCATACCACCACCACGCCCGGCGGCAGGCAATGGGTGGGTGGGAAGGCCACCGCATTGCCATGCCTGAGCCCTCTTAGCTTCCCGGTGGTTCCACCTACCACCAGTACTAAGCCCCGCCGCCACGACAAGGCGAAGGCTCATGGGGGGGAAATTATTTGATTCCTACCTCAACATTAACTAACACTATAAAGGTTAGTTGATTTAGTTTCTAGAAAAACATGTCTTATATTAAAAACAAACCGTTACAATTTCGAAACAAATGAAGTTAACAATTTTCACTTCTTGTCTCATTAGACAAGAATGTTATTTACACCCATAGCAAAAAAGCATTCTGACTCTACGGCGCCGGCCGCTGCCGCGGCACGTTCGGTTCGCTCGCTCGGCGCGCGCGTTTTGGTCACAGTTGTAACCTTTTTTTTTTTTTTGCGTCAGGAAATGCATTTAGGCATTCCCAAGGCCCTGGGTTCGGGACACCTGAGATATGTGGGACTCGGAACTCCTGGGAAAACAGAGACCCCTACCCACTAAAACCTGACGGTGGTGGCGCAGAATGGAAAGGACCCGGGATCCCCAACGAGGGAGAGACTCCTCGCAGGACCCTTCGGCGCGCAAGGCCGCCTGGCAGCCAGCCTCGGTAGGAACAAGCTCAACCCCAGTGCACGATAACACAGACCACTGTGTCCGAAGACACGCGTTACCGCCTTCCTCGGGATCGCAAACCGAAACACACGTAGGCCCCCCCGCGTGCGCTACGCGACCCCAAGGGCCCTTTTAGTCGCCTCTTACGACAGGCAGGGATACCTCGGTAGTATTCTCTTCCCCTGACCGCAGGGAACGTCACAGTTCTAACCTAACCTAACCTAGATATTTTATCCTGGTAGGTTATTGGACCAATAAGAAGTAACCACGTGGAATTTGACTATGGCATGTCGGGTTTCTTCTGCATTATTTACGGAAATTTTTACATTTTCAGTAAATTAGGATTAACAACTAAAAAACTAGATAAAACATGTTAAGGAAAAGAAAACTTTAACAGTTTTTTTGGAAAATGAAACATCTGAAAAATAAATTTATAGATTACAAATATTTGGAAAAGAACCATCTGTTATTTGAAACTTCGTTGTTCTGTTTTCGGACAGTTGAAATTCGAACTTAACATTTTCGAAAGTAAGATAGGTTACCAATATATAATATGTACATAGTGTGAACATGTAGTTAGGATGATGAAAATATGCTGCACTTGATAGAAAAAAATACAACACTGTCACAGACGGAGTCAATCGAATGAGATACGGACCTAGATATACTTGCGGTAATGGAATCCTGTCGGGATGCCTTTGACGTACGAATAACAGGGCTAATTGAATTCCAGTACAATCTGTATTAACTATTGTTTTGGAATGTAATTGGGAAATCAATCTTGTAATCAAGTGGATTCGATTGATAATTTCTCACTGTATTATTAGGTTGAAGTCAAGGTATTTGGCTTGCAAAAACAAATAGTTTCATACTAAGTTACTGTACAGGATATAATATATTTCATTGCCCGCCATTAGCTATTAGGCTGCCTAAATTGTGCATTGTTTGAAATGTAGATTTCTTTTTTAAACTAAGCTTAGTAAATTGTTCTGTCTCACATTTCAAGTCAGAGGCAAGAAACTGTTGCCGTCATGGTAAACGGAACATTCATAGGCCCACTTTTTATCAATGGTTTAGAACCCAACGTGGTAGGTGGTGAGCCTTCCGCCGTTATCCGGGTTTATTTGGTTTTTTTATCGAAGTTTTCCACTACCGGAGAGTTAATCGGAAATTTAACAATGAACACAAAGGTGATTCTGGCCTGTTTTGAACTCGGGATTGTGTGAATTCACGATCCGAGTTGGGGTGCTGAGCTCCTGGGCCACAACGCTCTCACGTCGATGGCCTAATTAAACCATCGTCTCTAAAACTACCAAAATCTAAACAGCCTTGAGCACTATACTTTGCCGTGCAATTAATAATAAATTATTGCAATCACAATGAAGCTGCTCTTAAAAAAACAAAGTTTAATTCAGTTTCCGTAGAATAACATGCCGTAGCATGAAACTGCGCCCAAAATAAGCCAATGTAATAAGGCCAGAGGCGATTTTCCCACGTGCACCGTCCATTTACCCGTTGGTGGGTAGGTTTGAGTCCTGGGAGCCTACTCTTGATCGTTCGAATATGTTGTGTGAATGTTTAGGCATAAATACGTGGAAACGAATGACAAATCGAACACGAGCCGGTAAAGTCAAAATTATTCATTTTTTATTTTGGTTTTCCTAGATCATCATATTTTATTCTACAAAATTCATGAAGCGTATACATATCACACTATGGTTGGTTAGTTGGTTTCTATCTTGAGATATAAAACACTATTTGTGTTTTATATCTAAAGATAGAAAGCCTTCCAAAGTTTCACGAAACTGCGTATTTTTTGCACTGGAGTAGGCGCCTGGTCATTACTTACGGGGGAACGAGGTGAGTGAATCAGGGCCAACTCCCGCCAATTAGACAAGGGATATTTATGTAGCCATTTCTCTTTCTGGGTTTCCTACGCATCTGTGCACTTTCCGGAGGAAGAATCTAACTTTTAAATTGATTGGGAGAGTACTTATAAGCGAATATTTTCTATGTAGGCTTAATACTATGCTCGGATCGAGGTATTTAGATAAAGAACTAAGGACACCGATATATCTTTTGGAAAAAAGCTGGTCACTTTTTCTGTAGAGTATATAACGCTTTCCCCGCGTGTTTTAAAGTAGAGAACATGTTACAGTAGCGTAGGACGCACTCCTGTCAGGTGAAGCGATGGCTTGCGTTGCTGGCAGAAACTGGATACATCGAGCTGAGGATAACGCGCAATAGCACGCATTGGGGAAGGCCTATTTGTCCTCCGACTATTTGAAGGCAGATGGTGATGAACTTATCTGACCAAGTATTCCTTCCTAGTATGTCTACCGTGAGTTTACTTCACGTAAACTACGAAAGTTGACTTCAAAATGTCATTTGATTTTAATTTCATTTCTAATCTCTAGGGGCATTTTACTTGTAATTCCGATCCTCTAATCCATCACAAAAACGTTAACGCGGACGCTAGTGTAGTAAACTCATGGTAGACATACAGATCTGTTTTCAAAAACATTATCAAGTTTTGGATTCTGACATTTTGTAAAACCAGAAACTACTCGAATTTTGACGACACGAATGGCGTAGTGCGCTGTAGCACGGTTTCTCGCCTTTAATTCCGTAGGTTCCCGGGTTCAATCCCCGGTCAGGTCAATTCAGGAAATGATATTTTCTAAATTGGCCTGGGTCTGGGTGTGCTGGGAGACGTCCTTGGCTTAATTCCTTGTCTGGTATTTCGATACATAGGGAGATTTATCCCTACTTCAAAACCATGACAAGAGGTGTGTTGTCTGGCGCATATTTATTATTATTATTTATTTCTGTTTTGAATGCTCGGTAAGATTATCCACAGCAATTACACTGGATTCTATAACATCTCGATGTTACTAACTTTTTGCGCATATTCTCATTTTAATTAATCCTATATTGTGTAACTTCTAAACCAGAATTTTAATCAGCATATCCTAAATAAGGTCTTATCACGGCAACATGACACTGTTATGAATATTTAGTACGTCACGTACAAACAAAGAGTGGGGAATTGAATGCGCAACGAAATTAAAGCGATTAGAGAACATTGCCGAAGACGTTCGCGACCCTTACGTGATGTGAAAGTAACGGGAAGGGTCCCGGAAAGTAAGGACTTACCTTATCTTGCTGTTGGATTAGAAAGAGTGAGATTAAACGACAGGTGTCGCAAAATACGTGTAGAGCAGCACACGGTGGGGCTGATCAGATAAGTGAACCGCTAAAGGCGCTCAAATTGCGTTGTTATGTCCCCGCTCAGATTCGAGTATGACGTCACTGAGGGCGGAGAACCGAACATTACAATGCATAATGGTTATGTTCTCATCTTACCATTAACTAATCTAGGATTGGTATATGGTTATACTCTTCAGCATCGAAGCCTAGGGGTTAAGCATCCAAAATCGGATCGTGGACCGTGTGGTCCCTAGTTAAAATCTGGCCAGAACCAATCTTTGTAAGCATTGTGCGAATTCCGACTAACTCTCCGGTGATGGATAATATCGATTAAATACCAAATCAACCTGGCTAACCGCGGAAGGCTCACCACCTACCACGTCGGGTTCTAATACCATTAGTGGAAAGTCAGCTTCTGAGTATTTCGTTCCCCATGATGGCAACAGTCACTTGCCTTTGACTACGCCATTTGGGATAAAGTCGTGATATTCTTATGATGATATACCAGTCACTGAGTTTGGTAGTAATTGCAAAGCTAGGTTTTGATGGGGTTTCGTACAGTACAAATTTGATATTTTTTGCTTTTGACACAAAAAGAAGAAATATTTCAACAAAATAATACTCAAAATCGCATCTTGGGTGCTTACAAAATAGGCGAATTCAACGATGACGAAGTACCTTTATGATTTATATTTAGACAGTTCCTTGAAAGAAAAGCCAACAGTGTATTCACACAGAATTAAAAAAATAACAAAAAAAAACAAGTAGAATTACTCGTATATCACTTTCAGATTGATCGAAAGCCTGTTAAATCAATTTAGCAAATCGTGAGGCGAGTACTAGCATCGTAATTTCCGCATTCATTCTCTCTACCTACTAAGAATAGAATAACGTTGTACATTTCTACACAAAAATAACATCTAAGAAATTGAAATAGAAGCACTTTCATTAGCCCAGAATTCTATTAACGAACGTTAATTAATCTTGTACGAAGGCGCGATATGAAGAGCGTCGGTGGCGCTTTGCAATGTAAATCGACTTAGATATCGTCTGATTATAATATTAAGTAGGATAGAAGAGCTTTCTCCCAGTTAATATTGGCTAGGTGTATACATTCTAGCATCTATTTGAATATTTAACAATTTTCTGGAACCACTACACGCAAGGTGACAGAATTCTGGTGGATGCAAGTCGCCCGCAACAAGCCGCTCTGGAACTTCATGGGTGTGCCCTGTGCTCAGTCAGCAGTGGATGTTTCATAGCTGTGGTGATACTGGTGATGATGTTGGGAAATCTAATATTATAAACAGTGAACATTCGTATGGTTGTAAAGAATAAATTCAAAAATAACTGTAACTGATTTTTAAAATTATGTCAATACACCCGAATCCACAAACGTCAATCAAAGCCGAGCAGTCCTTACATGCAAAGCTGTCACTTTCAAATTTCCAATTCTATTGACATGTGACAGGGCAGCATCAATTTGAGTGTGCTCAACTTTTGATTAGCGTTTGTGGATACGGGGGTACTGTAATAAACGCCTCCGTGGCCGAGTGGCTATAGAGCTCGGCCCAAAATATGGACGTCTTGGGTTCAATTCCCAGGTCGAGCAAAGTATGTTTTCGGATTTTTCGAAACATAGCCCGAGTTTGTGATTACCCGTATTTTGGTAATCGTGGTGATTAAGCCAATACCCATTAATTAAGCAATAACTCGATTTCAATGATGGAGGCATTTGCCTCCAGATAGTATATCTATACTTACTAATATAATAAAGAGGCAAGATTTGTTTGTTTGTATTGAATAGGCTCTGAAACTATTGGACCGAATAAAAAAAAAATCCCCCAATATAAAGCTACATTATCAGGGAGTGACAGGCTTTTTTATTTATGGTAAATATTGTCGGGAAAGACAGTCTACGCAGGCGAGGCCACTGTCGGAGAGCTATTTTGAATAAACAATTATCAAAAAACTCGCACCACTGGACCAACATAACATCGACTTTAGCGTTTCGAGCGACACTATGCGCGTGTGGATCGTTTTTCCAGTTTATGCAGGAATATAAAAAAAAATCCTCACAATAGACCAATTTGCTATTTTCACATATGTATACCCAACAGTAACCTTCCCGTAAAGTGAGGGGAAACATCGAACATCACTAAAGTATTCCGGCTCGGGAACTATCGAACCCCCGTCTCTGGGGACGAACAAGCCGAATGTGATTCCGTGTTGAATATTTGACTTGTCTCGAATCATATTTATTACGATGCAGTAGGTATTTAAGTTTTTTGTAGTAACGTGAATAAGGGCGGCAATTCAAAGTAGAATCAGCTATTAGGAAACTTAGTCAGACATTACAATGTTATCTACAAGACTTTTTTATTAATATTATTTATTGCAGTTCTCTCCAAATCATTTCCTATTAGGTACTATTGAGCTACTTTTACATGTATTTAAGTACTCAAAATGTAAAACCAAAAGTCAATGGCGCTAACACAATATTTTTAAGTATAATGTTAAATATGAAATATGAAATAGCCTTTGGTCTATATGCATAAAAAGAAATTAAGAAAATATATTAAAAACACTTCGATTTATCAGCAGAGGAAGCACCAGTTTTGCCCAAAGCGTAAAAATGTGGTGTGAACTAGCTTTACATATATGGGTTCCGTATTTTTTTCTATTGATAGTTTTATTTTATTTTCATATAAAACATGCTCGTTGCCAACGCATGTAGGATCCTCTTGTAAATGAACTTCATACTGTAAATCATTATGTTCGTCACTCAAATCTTTTATAATATAATGTAATGTATTTTGTACTATGACATCCTAAATATTCTTTCCAGGGGATACGAATGACACACCTACCAAGTAAAAAGGTAAATAAAAAATCAAATTGAAGAAAGTACTCCTTTTAGCCGCCGGGCTGGCTAACGGCTCGTGACCCTAATATTTATTTATTTTTATAATTAATTATTTCACTATCCCATAAAACTGATTTCGATACAAAAATAAATAAACAAGGACAGATTTTATTAAATCTTCAGAGTGTTATAATAGAAGACACCCGTTTCTCCACGTCAAACACAGAACTCTAAAACTGTCCAGTAAAATTGCGATATCGTGGAGCAAAGAAACCGCAGTGATTGCACAAAGGGTTCCCGCGAGGCGTCACGTGCCGGTTCATTACCGATACGGACCGACCCACAGACATTTATATATAAATTAAAACAGTATAGAAAGATTCGGAGTCTGTGATCAAGCAGCATCTCGGTCTGAAGAGTTGTTTAGATTGTGCTCGTGCCGAACTTACAAGTAGCTTAATATTTTGCATATGAGGGCATCAAATCGAAATGTATGTGTTTTTTTGGAAAAAGTTATCACAAGTATTTCTAAATTTACTTAGCCCTAAGGTTCCCACTGTTGCCAGGCCTCTATTTAGAGCCTTTCAGGCCAGATTTCCGCATCGTGGACTGGGCCATCGGTACGTCGTTGATGCGGCTCATCATATTTCCTACTTAAAAAAACTTTAACCCTATGAAAATCACTTTTAAATTGTGCAAACTTTGTGAATTTCATACCGCTGTAGGACTCCTGCTCCCTAATAAAAACTTCTCACCTGCGAAGTAGGGGGTCTACTCTCCGGTCCGTCCAAACGCATAGTAGCGTGAATCTTCAACCGTTAAAGAATAGATACTTTCAGTGTGGAATCGATATTGATTTTTAGTTATTCCAATCATTAGGTTTTATGCTACAAAAAACATGAAACCTATTCAAATAACACAATTTTTCTGTGCCTTAAACCCATCAAAGTTATACAAAACTGCGAGATTTTTCACCAGAGTAGGTCCCCAGATTCCAACCGTAAATGGTTATAGTTGCTTCTCACAGTTCTCACAAACTAAACGTAGAATATTATTCAAAAGGGACCATCAATTATAACATAATTAAATGGATCCATTGAGATATAACACTGGCAATTAGTCTAAGGGCCACGGTAATATCAGACCATTTGTTATAATTACGTCCAGCTGTTGCCGCCAGAGGGCGTGTTTACACATTGTACATGCAAAATACATTACCCACCTATCAAACCAACGGTCGGATAACATCTGTCAAAGTGACAATTTACGTCAATTACAATGTCATATCGGAGGACGCCATTAGCTAGGCGTATGCGTATGAGTATGAATAACTAATGACTTAGGGGGCAGAGATATTAAAAGAAAAACTCAAAGGCTCAAAAATGGGGATCGAAAAGATGCCGAATGACATATCTTGCAATTTATGAAACCATTTGAAAATGATTTTTTAATAAAATCATCATTAACAGATTTTGGAAGTCCGCTTTGGACATATAGGCCACCCCCAAAGAATGCCACAGCGAGCGGCTTTGGGCCCTACACATCCAACGGCTACCTGCAACCTGCACCAGGTCAATATTAACATTATTTTTGTCCCTTTTACTCAACTCCTGAACTTTGTTCTGAAGAACTGTTTGATATGATGCCCACGGCTACTTTTTACAACCGCACCGCTCGCCACCGACATGGCGTTCATCCTCACACTCTGAATCCGCATTGGTCTCGTACGTGCGGTTTCAGAGATGTTTCCTTCCGAGAACGCTTAAATGAGGGAGTACAGATGTTTAATAAGCTGCCTAGTGACATTGTGAAATGTAAAAGTAAAAATGTATTTAAAAGTAAACTTAAAAAATATGTATTACAATTGAAATAGAGTGTAGTGTATGTTGTAAATCTGATATAGTTGTTTTTCTCTTTTGGATTAAAGAAAGGTTTCTTGCTGCCTGATTATAATAATTAAAAAAACCTGTAAAACACTAAAATATTAAATTTTATATTGCTTTCCGATGTACCAAAAGTAGCAATAATTAATTATTTATTAAGTATAACCTTTTGTATTCTCATTTTAAGTGGACTCTGTATGTCTTTATGAGAAATAAATGTCTTTAAACCTAAATTGTGGAATAAACATGCCGAGGTTTTCCCGCTGAGTTATAGTATGGAGTTCTTCAAGAGGGGTTTGAAAAGGTTTTTGCAGGGTCGACAACGCGCGAGTGATACCTCTGGTGTTGCACGTGTCCATGGGCTGCGGTAACCGCTTACCATCAGGGGGTCTACATGCTTGATTGTCACCAACGTGGTATAAAAAAAAACAAACTCCTTCTTTTCGAATAGTTACACCCTGAAAAAACACTTTTGTTTTTAACATGATCGTTAGTCCAAGGTAAACGCCCGCCCGCGCACCGCGGCGCGGCGTAGATGCTAAAGTACCTAATCCTACCTTCCAGTCATGTTAGAGGTTATAGCATTCGAAAATAAATTCCCACCAGAGATGTGCTATGCTATTTTGCTGTGGATGCGTTTGATATCCACAAATCACATTCATTGGTCTACTACCATAGCTCTGGCGGAAACGGGTACCACAGCTACCTTGCGGCGGCGCATCTATTAACACATCTTACTCGCTCCGTTATATAGCATGGCATTAGTGGAAAAGGTCTAATAGTTATGAAGCTTAGCTTGTACATCCTCGCAGCATATCTGCATAGCACATCTTTGGTGGAAGAGCAGCCAAAATCTTCGGCAAAGCAGTTTCAGTCAAATCTCTTTGTGAAATGCTGATATGACCATCTGTCGTTCTTTAACTATCACTACGTCTACTTTATCATTGTCGTCGTAGAAAAACCCATTATATTGAAACAAGTTGAAATTGCTCCATGATATTTAAATCTCTAAATGGTTGTAATAAATGAGACGTGATCAAATAACTTTGTAATTAACTAAGCAATGCTAAACAAACGCGCCGTTGCTAATTAAACACCGATATTAATGAACCCTTTTAAGTCGTATAATTGGTTGTTTATTACAAAGACACAAGAGCCACAAAGATTATGAGTAGGTACGAGTATCTATAACTCTAGTTAATATACTTTAACGCATGAACATAAAATAGTACTATGATTTATGCCGTCATTGAAAGTCTCAATACATAAAATTAAACAAAACAACAACAGGTGTGCGATATCTTACTATTAAAATTCAAAACCCATTTTTCTTGGTTAGTTAAAGATTTGATAAGATGTTAAACAAAACATTGTCATCGCAAGTTACAAGTAAGTTACCCCGCGTGGACAATGCAACGAGTGATACCTTTGGTCGTGCAGCGAGTCCATATCTACGTACTCGTAAGTATCTTGACTCTCTAAGTGCAAACCGTTTTTTCCACTGAAACTGGACCACACTTTGTATTTAGCAAATTTTAGCTCTGTATGGAGAATCGCTAGTGGAATTCAAGCATAGGCAGCACCTACAGGCCGACGACTATTGACGACCGACTTGGTGTAATGGTTAAGAAGTTGGCTACTACACCAGAGGTGGCGGGTTCGATCCCCGCACAGTACAAACATTTGTGTGCATAAACATGTCTGTTTGTACTGGTCTGGGTGTCTCCTATGTATAATAAGTATGTATTTACAAAAGAAAATGTATTTAAGTATGTTTATCCGTTGTCTAGTATCCCATTACACAAGCTTTAATTAGCTTTCTTTGGGGCTAGATGGCGCTGTGTGGAATAATGTCCAGGGATATTTATTTAATTATTTATTACAGGCAAATTTTAAAATTTTACAGAATTTTCGCGAGTTTTTTTACAACCACAAAAATAAGATGAGCATTCCTCTAAGTTTTTTCCCCGATTCAACACAATGCACAGCAAATTGCATCGCGATCGTTTTATTAAGAACAGCTCAAAGGCGTCGGGATGAGAGGGGCGCTTTGTGCAATCAGGACTTGCACATTGCGATTTATCTTTTTGGGGGTGGATATTGTAGAATGATGGCTTTGAATTCTTTCGAAAAAAATCAGCCGATAATTCATTATTGAAACAGATTGCTACCAATTACAGATATGCTACGGTTTGGTAATCACACATTCGAGTTACATTTTGAAAATCAATCGACCTTTGTCTTGTCTATCATCATTATTCATCATTGTAAGCCCATATCTAGGTAATCTAGGAAACTTGATAAAGGTTCTTGAGCCTATTGCGGAGCTCTTCTAGCAATTCTGCCATAACCAGAGAATACTATCGTATACATAAATGGATACAATATCGGTTCAAATTATAACCGAGCGCTTGCTGATAATTTCTGTTTATTTTAAGAGCACTCGCTCATCGTTATCGTTTTCATTCATGACATAACACTATTCGTTATGAAAATCATCCCATTTGCATCCGCTACCGTTATTATTAGGTTGCTTTGTTATTTTTACCTACATGAAGTGGTATCTGTAGTCCTATATGGGAATGAGATTGACAAGTAGGTATCTGAAAAATTGCTTTACCGTACGTAGCTTCAGCAAGACCTTAGGGAAAAGAGAAACGGTAAAAAGGCTTTCGTCCAGCAATGGGGCGTTACATGGCTGCAAAAAATTCTTATACAAGTAGATCGACAAAAGACATTTTATGTGTTACAATTTTGACATAATTTCTTACTTGATTAAATAAATAAATATCTGGGACAATTCACACCAAGATCATCTGACCCCAAACTAATAACTACTAACTATTCGACCTAGCCATAGCTAAAGATTTAATTATGATATAATTACCAATACTTGGATGACTAATAATCCTTTGTCATGCACCGCTCCTTGTTGAACTATATATATAAATAAATATGCGCCAGACAACACACCTCTTGTAATGGTCTCGAAGTAGGGATTAATATCCCTGTGTTACGAGGTATCACACAAGGAAATAAGCCAGGGGCGTCTCTCAGCACACCCAGACCCAAGTCAATTCAGAAAAAATCGTTTCCTTAAACTCAAACTCAAACTCAAACTCAAATAACTTTATTCAAATAGACTGTATCAGTACTTTCAAATCGTCAAATTTACAGCAAAATATACTAAATAATAGACATAAATACCATAATAATATGGATATGTAAATAAACAGTATACAGACATAATGCGACTCAACCACCGCGTCGGAGTTGTTTCTTACTGAGAAGACCCGGCGAGAAACTCAGCAGTTACTCTTTTAAACTTGTTTTGGGTTTACAACAGGCGTTAGTAAAGTACAAGCAGTGTGTCATTTTGATACAAATAAACCTAAAAGAATATAAAACAAAGAGAAAAAACCAACCATAAAAGAATATAATAAAAAGAATTCATTTAAACAATTCAAAACAAAAATTGTTAGTCAGTACATACATACTAGGTACCTATTAACTCTTACAATAAAACATCTGTTACAATAGAGCTATTTAATCCCGCATCGAGCAGAGCGCTTATACCCAGGCATTTTTATCTATAAGGTAGTCTTTTGTAGTATAATAGCCCTTTTTTAATAAAGCCGTTTTGATGTGATTTTTGAATCTATGTAAAGGTAACTCACAAATTGTTTTTGGAATTTTGTTGTAATAATGTATACCTTGCCCCATAAAGGATCCTAAAACTTTTTGTAACCTAAAGAGTGGAAGTGCAATTTTATCCTTATTCCTAGTATTTCTGCAATGTATGTCACTGTGTTTAGCATAGAGACCAATATTTTTTCTCACCAAAACAATGCAATTGTAAATGTATTGTGACGCTACAGTGAGGATACCAATTTCCTTAAAAATCTCCCTAAGTGAAGCCCGTGCACGAAGCTTATAGATGGATCTGATAGCTCGCTTCTGGAGGATAAAGATGGTTTGTATATCCGCCGCTTGACCCCAAAGTACAATGCCGTAAGACATTACACTATGGAAATAACTAAAATAAACTGAACGAGCATTATCAACATCTGTTAATAACCTAATTTTTCTCACTGCAAATGCAGCCGAACTAAGTCTGCCTGAGAGAGCTGTTATATGAGGGTTCCATTGCAGTTTTGAATCAAGTGTGATTCCAAGAAAAACTGTTGTATCTACAAGCTTCATAGTATTACCATCAATTTTTAGACTAATGTGGTTATCTTTAACATTAGGCAACTTAAAATTAATACATTTAGTCTTTTTTGCATTAAGCTGTAGATTATTTACTGTGAACCATTCTAAAACCTTTGAAAGTGCGTCATTAACATTATCAAAATTAATTGACCCGACTGGGAATCGAACCCGGGACACTACGAAAATCAAAGCGAGAAACCGTGCTACAGCGCACTACGCCAATCGTGTCGTCAAACACGTCAAAACTAAGATAAAAACACTATAATTATTGTTGTTACAATATATGAATAACATAAATAAACTTAAGTGTCCAGACGTTCCTTTCAGTCGTACGAGTAGGCAGGTACCAAGGTTATTCCTTCAATAACTAAGTTTCGCTAAGCACGTCTTAAAGGGAAGATCTAACGCTCCCTGAATAACTGAGGGGGGGTTTAGTCGCAAACGTGGCGACCCTAGTTGTAACTTCACATTTTCCGTTGACTGAGCGAGGACCTAAACTGGGGGCAAAGTTCTGGGTAATCCTTTTTTGTATAATAAAGACTTGTTGGCAGAAAAGTACTATAAGTAGAATGAATTTCTCAGAAAAGGCCTTTCTTGGAATATTTTGTGTGAAAAAATATTTCTAGGAATTTCTGCGACCTTTTTCATAAACTGTGGAACATATGTCACATTACGACTGATGAACCTGAGACTTGTAAGTTAAGATAGAAAATGTTAGCATAGATTAGATTACTTTCTTTCAAAAAAGACTGTGCACTGTGCAAATGATATGTTTCTTTAATTAGTATAATTATTTATTTTTGTTAATTTCTTGCAATGTTTCATTTGATGTTAATTTAAACATTTAAATTAAAATAAAACAAATTTCGAAACTGCTGTTTTAATTCAATAATTATTTACTTACAGATGTAAAATATGTGACGTCACACTAGGGAGGGAGAGTCTCACAAATGTGACCAACTATGACAAGGACGGGGTAGGGGGTCAAAAATCATTAAATTAGCAAATACGAAGTCCGATGGCAGAGTGTCTTGCAATAAAAGAAAGAGAGAGTGACCACAACAATACGAAATAGTTTTGTTTTATCTTCATGAATAGTGTAGATTACTTATTATATGTATTATATTCAATCAATTTAAGTATGTTTTTAAGGAGTCATTTTAAGAGTGTAGTTTTTAAGTGTAGAATATAGAATAGAATAGAATATGTTTATTTTGCTTTAAATGTGGTACATTATTGATGACATTTTTCTTATTCAGTTACACAGCACATTTAGCTAATTCACTTAGCATGCAAAATTATTTATTGTTTAGTGAAATATTATTAAGAACAATTTAGCACGTACATGTCAAAATTTTTAACTATATTAAAAACTTAAGCCAAGCAGCACTATTCTAGAGTGTTTTGTTTGATTTTGGAGAGGGTCGTGGCCTAGGGGCTAAGCACCCCAACGCGGATCGTGGATCGTGTGGTCCCAAGTTCAAATCCAGACAAAACCATCTTTCAGTTCATTGTTTTTGCGACTAACTATCCGTGATGGAAAACATCGATAAAAAACCAAATCACCCCGCATAGCGACGGCAAGGGCACCACCACCTGCCACGAGGAGTTCTAATACCATTAGTGAAAAGTGAGATTCTGAGTGTTCCGTTTACCATGACGGCAACAGTCACTTGCCTTTGACTACCCCGTTTGGGATGTATGTAGTGATAAATAGTCATAAAGGTATGTTTTTAAAATATTTGAGTATCTACTTAGGTACGAGTATTTTATTTTACAGCAGTCAACCATTAGAGCAAGCTCTGCTTTATCCAAGTGTGAGATGGCTATATGGTTAAATATCACATAGATATTTATATAATCAATGAAACAGAAATAAAAATGAATGAATGTTACAGTCCAACATACTACAACTGCACCTACCCACTGCGCTGAAAATTGTACAATCCGACGAAGCATTCCGACGCCAACTGAGAAACCTTTTGTTGGAAAAGTCTATCTATTGCATTGAC
This sequence comes from Udea olivalis, assembly GCA_947369235.1. Classification (NCBI taxonomy): domain Eukaryota; kingdom Metazoa; phylum Arthropoda; class Insecta; order Lepidoptera; family Crambidae; genus Udea; species Udea olivalis. The sequence continues at coordinate 878,348 of OX376354.1, read as the reverse complement.
GAATATTTAAATTGTGTATTTTAATTTTAGTTGACATTTGTATTTATATTAATGGTATTTGATTGTATGATTTTGAATTTGTAATTTGTATTTTTTTTAACCTTGACATTTCTATGCATGCTATTATTATTACTATATTGTTGACGATCTTAATACAAATTCTTATATCTGACATTCAATGTAAAACATATTGTAATTATGTTACTAAGAGAGAAATAAATCTAATCTAATCTAATCTAATCTATTCTACAAAGCGTTAAAATTCGACGTTTCTCCTTAATAACCCTAAAAACTTTCTTCTGTACAATTTGTAGAACACTCAACCTCCTCCGGGTCTTCAATGATCGATTCAACCCACAACAGCCTCCATGGAGTAGTTAAAACGTCGTCAAAAGTGTCCGCGAAGTTGCCGCGTCAACTTGAGAAGTCCATTACACGGTCGCTGGGCTGTTTGTAATTACGCGGCCGAGATTACATTTAACTTCGCTGACTGCGGCAGATGTAATTGTTGACTTCAAGGAAAAATTGGGCATGTCGAGATGAATAGGCTTAAGAATGGAAGCTTCTTAACTTTTGACAACTTCTGAAGTATATTAGCTCGCTGTTTGAGACAAGATTAAGTTGTGCTTCGAGTATAATTGCGATCTAAGTATTGTCTGCGTAGTAAAAAGTTGATTCCTACTTAACACAAACGTGTACACAATCCTTATATACAATATGACCCGTTCGTAATGTAACAAACTAGGATTAAATATATCACCAAAAAACATGCAAATAGAGCCCGCAACTTATCATTGTAAATTTTACGGGGGTTTCTATTTTTTTTCAAATTCTTCTTTCAATTTGTTTAATTAATTTCGTGATTGTAAGTTCTAGAGCTATGATTGTGTTTTGTTAAATATTTGAATAAATATGCTTTAATTTAAAAATATAATTGCTACCAATATATTTTTCATATGAGTAAGAAAAAATATTTTCTGTCAAATTTCCCAAAATGATGAAATATTTTTATTCAAATTTTGATTTTTCGTGAAAAATAGGTCGGTAACCTACGTTACCTACATATTTTTGAATGATTTAAAAACTACACTATTACTGCAACAAATCGTTGGGCTCTTATTTTACGCTTTTTTTCTATATTAATTTAATCAAATCAAATCATTCATTTGTTGATCACAGGTGGTAAAGATCTTAAAGTTATACATCGTTTTGTTTCACTGCGTTCTGCTCTAGAGCGTACAAAATTCAAATTAAAAAAGATTAATAATTAGGTTAAATCATATTAAATTAGATAAATAACAAATTAAAAAACATAACACATAATACAACCATAACCATATTCAATTTCTTTAGCTTAATCAGTAAAAAAAACAAGATAAGGCCCTATCACATCAGAGCCACTAAAGTGTATCATCTAAGAAGTCGGTAACACTAGCAGGATCTGTCTAATAGCATGTTCTATAAGCTCAGTTTGTATTGCATTCAATTATCTATTTGCTTAATATTAAGAGGCAATTTATTATAGATTCTTGGGGCCATACCGAATACACTTTGGCTATACTTATTGGTCTTATATGAACTATGACCTGTTTTCTCAGCATGTCGTCTAGATTTAAGGTTTTCATACAAGTGAAGATTCGCCCTTATGAATATCGCCATTTCATAAATGTACATCGCAGTTAATATTTTCAGTTCTCTAAAATGTGTTTGGCATGATTCATCAGATCTTAGTCTGCTTATGGCACGTATACACTTTTTTGAGCTTTGAAAATCTTGTCTTTACCAGAAGCATATTACCCTAACACCGTACCTTAAAGTGGATGCAACATACCCGTGATATGCTGTAACGCCCGCTGCCCTGTCAGCAGTTTTTGGTAAGCATATAAAGTGCGTATGAAAATTGGTCGAGTCGTTTGCATATGAAGTCAACTTGCGTTTGCCATGTCATGTTACTATCAATAATCAGTCCAAGAAACTTTGTTAGATAATCCTAGTTTACAGGCTTTAAGTTTGTTACACTACGAACGGGTCACATTGTATATTATCTAACATCCGTACACGCGTCGTACATTTCATAAAGTAAAAGTTATGAACATTTCATAAAGTAACGTTTGACAACACGATTGGCGTAGTGTGCTGTAGCACGGTTTCTCGCCTCGATTTCCGTAGTGTCCCGGGTTCGATTCCCGGTCGGGTCAATTCAGGAAACGATCTTTTCTGAATTGACTCGGGTCTGGGTGTGCTGGGAGACGCCCCTAGCTTATTTCCTTGTGTGGTACCTCGTAACACAGGGATTTATTAATCCCTACTTCGAGACCATTACAAGAGGTGTGTTGTCTGGCGCATATAAAAAAAAAGTAAAAATTATGAACACATGTTTTTCCGTGCTTAAAACCAAAAGCGGTCAACGAAGTAAATCAGTTGGTGATCCTCCCACTAGTTATTTAACTCAAAATGTAAGGAAAGTATTCAATGTAGCGACATACTAACCTAACCTTAACCACCAAAAATACTATCTGAGCTGAGCCTCTAAATATTCTAAACTCTGTGTTTTGTGGCCAACATATTAATTCTGGGGTGCATTTTAGTATTTTTAGTGGCTCAGTTTATTATTTCTCAAAATTTATTATTAGCCTACCCTGTGGACCCTACGAGAGCGTGATATTCTGCACATGACAAAATAGGCTTTACATAATATACCTTATGCTGTCAACATAAATTCATTTTGCAACCACATTTCACGAAAATCATGAATCCCACCAGTTAGCATTTCGTTCAAACCACAGCCAAAATCAAAAATGAGGCAGTCGGTCCATTCAGCCAGCGCCGTCGATGGCGTCGGGACAAGCCTCTCAAAATACGCCCCAATTAAAGGGCACCGTGTGAACGGGCGCATGCGAGCTTCCGGGGTTCCGTATGTAATACTCTGGCTGATCCAACTGTGTTTTTATTACAGCAGTAATGTAATAATCTCGTTGGGGAGTAAAGGTTTTTTGAGTGACGACCACGAACGCAAGAAGACGGAGGAAGACGCAACATCGGCAGGGTCGGTTACCTGTTGCTGGGTGCAGAAAGCCGTTGGATACGTCGACCTAAAGACACTCGCAGAGGCGTTCCGTGGGGGAGGCCTATGTCTAACAGTGAACCTCCAAAGGCTGATGATGATGATGATGATATTCAATTATGTAAGCAGAACGACATTCATACGGATGATGTACAAAAATCCAAGTGCCAAGTATCACGGTCTCGCCTATTTTCAGTGCCTGTTTTAACAAGTTTTGGTTATTCGTTTCTTTATAAATTTTCTTTTGAAACTCATTAGCATTTATTTTTAATTTCTTCATTTTAAAAAAATACTGCCAACGCCTCAGTAAGCCATATCTATGTGCTACGGGTACATACCTTTTAATATTAGACAGTACACATGCTCGCTCATCACCAACAACGTCACGCTTAAGTGAATAAACTCTTTTTAGGAAAAATTTGGTTTGGTGTTTTTTTAAGATCAAATATAATGTTCGTCGGAATTCATTTGCTTATTCTATCTGAATATACTAGAACCCGAAGGCCATCCCATAATCACCTTAAGGAAATCACCCGGGAGCCTTATTTTCGTAGGTCACTGAAGCTGAAGATAAGAATACCAAAAGAGCTGAAGTAATGATGTTTCTCCTCAAATGACGCCCTATTTCCTCGTGCCTTTTCAATTTCAGTACGGAACTTTACTCAATTTTCTTTACGTAGCTTTTTTTAGTTTTAAGCGTTCCCGCCACCTAGGCTCCCGTTACTAAAAAACAAGGAAAGCTGTAGTTTTGGCTAAATTAATTAAAACGACACCCTCGCCTTCTAATTAGTAGTGTTTTCTCAGCTGTAATTAGCATTTATTGAGTTGGATAAACGAGGAAAGAAAGGAGTGACCGAATAATTAAATTGCATATTATATAGTTTTCGTAGAGAATAAATAAGTAATTTTGTAGTCACAGGACATTTGACCACAGCTTCAATTCATATTAACTGATGATATGACTCTGAAACTCGAATTTACTCACGTGACCGAACATACTTTTAAGCGAACAATGAATGCAAAGTCTCCATATTGTCAGCACCTCATTTAACTTTGTTCAACTTATCACCACGCTCGTCAGTATAAGGCGCTGTTAGCAGAAATTAAAAAACATTTGGCCTCGAAGTAGATGAAGAATTTGGGCTTAAATAGCAACCCCAAGATCTTCTCTGTTAATATGTAATATATATACTCGTATATATCAATCAATTGAAAAATAAAGGGGGAACGAAGTTTGCCGGGTCAGCTAGTCTATACTAATATTATAAAGAGAAAAGATTTGTTTGTTTGTATTGAATAGGCTCCGAAACTAGTGAACTGATTTCAATAACCAATATAAAGCTAGATTATCAGGGAGTGACAAAGGTTATATTTGTTTTAAATATTTTTATAACACATTTGCTGGTAAAGGGTCTCTTATTTCACCAATTTCAATATCGTATTGTATCTCATTACGCACTTGTGCGTTATGGTAATGTAAAACGCAGGAGTTTTTTTTTGATTAAGGTAAAACGCACGGTTTATCAAGATGCTCCGTCTAAAAAGAACAGTACTTTTTTAAATCTTAGCAAAGAGTTTTTATGTCAGAAAAGAGGTCAACAATTTATGAATAAAATTAACTTTGTGAGATAAAATATAATAAACAAACATTTAATTCTTTAATTGAATGAATTTTGACAATAAATTATAACCATCCATATGTAACAAAAACACAAAAATATTAATTTACTTTATTAGTATTACTGGCTGGTTTTTTATGCCTTTGCCTTAAAAAAAGCGCTGATGCGCGCGCATCGCTAATATGTGAACAAGTAAAATTTTTATAACTGCTTTAACAAGTGATTATAGATTCATTCGTTGAAGAAAGTCCGAGTTTTATTTATTTCCTCGCAAATATGTTATAAAACGTCGTATGACATACGTGCGCTTTGATAATTACAGCCTCTGCTTTCTCGTAGCCCTCGCCTACGGCTCGGGCTAGCAATATCGCCTCGGCTGTAATTTTCAACTTACCGCACTTATATCATAATGTACTATTATGGGGGAAAGAGTTAACGGGGGCGAAGCCGCTGAAGAACGGCTACTTAATATAAGATGAAACTGATAACCAAAGTGCAGTGGCACACATAGTATAGATCACCTTCTAGGCAGGTGATATCATGCAAAAGATATCAAGCTACGATGCTGTAGGTTCCTCATGTTGGTGAGTTTATAAGCTTAAACGCCTAAGCTCAATTACCAATCAATGCTGTAATTTGCAAAACACGACCATTGTGAAAACAATCGAACTCACTCCAATTATAATAGTGCCAGCTCTGAACACATTACAACACCGATTAATGGTAGGATCCGTCCATTAGACGTGAATAGTTTACGCTCATTCAATTAACGACGATCCGTCTAGACGAGCCGGCTTGGGCCACTGCTACAAAGCAAATTTGGACATTACCCGAAATGCCTTTGAACCCTATAAACAATCTTCTGTTAATGAAAGAAAGAAAGAAACAAAGAGAAACACTTATTTGGTGACAGAGCAGTACATTTGTACTGCTGCATTTTTTTTTTTTTTTGTGCAGATGAAATAAGTGTTGACAGCACAAAAAGTCATGTACTCAGCATAATGTCGAGGTCAAAGGGGTTCCCTAAATAACATCGAAAAACGTTACGTCGAATGTCGCGACATTGAATACAGAAGGTCGAACGGTCTTTAAAGCGATGGTACGAAACACCGAATAGTCATTTTATCGACAGGTTGAATTACCGAACGATCATTAAATCGACGGTACACCACATCGATTGTCACGATATAGAATGGAACAGCTACGTAGAGGTTTCAACACCGCGTTGGTGATCAATTGCTGGTACATACCTGGTGATTATCAACATATTTACAAGAACGATATGGCATCTCAAGTAGGCAATATATAATATAAATCTTCCTCAGTGAAATAAAATGTATTTAATTAACTTTCATTTCAAGGCCACCATAATATCAAAGTCAATAACAAAAAGAGAAGGGTCATCAAAGAGAGCGTCGTGGCCTAGTGGTTCAGCACCCGAACTCAGATCGTAGATCGTGTGGTCCCGAGTTCAAATCTGGCCAGAACCAAAATCTCGCAATTGGTGAAGCTCGTAAAAGCACACAAAGAAGCAAAAATACGTTACCTGATAGACGAGCTGGCCCAAGCTAATGGACACCAAGTTCTGCGCCTTCCCCCATACCATTGTCAATACAATGCTAATTGAATTGATATGGGCCCAAATCAAAGGTATTTAAGTTTTTATTATTTTATTTATTTCTGAAAACTCTAAATATGTATATGTACTTTAAAATAAAAAAAATCGTTTACTGTTTTCATTAATATTAAAATTGAATTAGAAAGTAGGTAATTCATGTTTCACCCTCGTAATGTTGTTGAAGTTTCCTAATTCGTGTTTATATTTTAATAGGTTATGCAGCCCGCAACACAGCGCCGCCCTTTGGAATAAAAAAAATGAAGACGCTTGTTTAGGATCCTATTTTAACAGAAGCATGTGAGAGAGTAACAAAAGAAGACTGGGGAAGGTCGTGGAGAAAACCAGAAATTTAATCGTATCCGATTTTGATCGGGACGTCAGAATCGATAACATTATTGAAAATGAAATAATTATATATGTCACTGATGACAACTGTGATAGCGATAGTTCCGACAATGAATCCGAATAATGAAAGGATTTATATTATTTTAACTTGTTTTATTTCATGTACAAAACCTGTTAAACAAAATATAATAAAATTAAGCTAAATAAATTAAAATAACCTGTTAATTACGTACTTAGTATCAAATAGTCACAGCGATACAAGTATAGAGTATGTTTAGGTACATCACTAGTAATGCCAAATTGACATACGTCATACGTAACTTTAGGATTCGGCTCCACTGTAAGTATATTACAATCCTGAATAATTATAGAATCCGCCAACCACACTTGAATAGTTTATGCTCATTTAATAAACAATAACTCGTCTAGCCGTTTTATCGGCTAAATATTCACCGTTAGTTCTGAACGTCAAATTCTTGAGGTAAGAGCTCCAAAGAAATGTCCATTGGTGCTGTAAATGGATGTTACAATATCTATCAGAAATGCATTAACTATATTCATACATGTAACATTTACATCACACAATAATTTCCACAGTTGATTTTGCGATCACAACTGGGGCACCTTTTTAAATGGCATTATTATTTTAGTTGTGATTATTCTTAGGCAGGTAACGCTATAGTCAACATTGTTATATGATAGAAGAGTGAATATTCAAAAATCTATTACATTAGTAATTCATTTAATTCCCTATTTGCCAAACTACCCGTGACGTACTCGTGGCCCACCCCGAACCTCTCAGTAGTTGGACCTATGCATGCCGTGCAATAACGCTTTGAGAGCAATAGCCTGTTTACAAACAGGCTTTGTACTTTGCGGCGCCTGTCCCATTATTGCGCTGGCCTATCGACATTTTGTAATTAATACACAGCCTGTTGGGCTAGCGAGGTTTCAAAAGGGTTAATAGAAAATTTGAAATTCTTCAGGTTCCAGTCGAGTTTTGTAATGGTTGGAATAGTTGGTTGGCTGCTTCAATAAGAGCAAAGTCGTTGACGTGAAATATCAATGGCAGTTTATTGTTTTCTGATATTTTTGCGAACACTATGATCTATTCAGCACGAGTACAATGGATAAATATTTTAAATATCTTAAGATATGAGAAAAAGCATTGCAAAATATTTATTTCCGATGTTTAAGGTAGGTAAGAGCTGACTCCCACTTCGAGCGCATCATCCAACGTTTCATGCGCCTAATTAACGAACTTCGGAAATATTTATACGGTTCAATATATGTCTAACATAGTCCGCTGTTAATGTAGCCTGATTTTGATGAAGCCTACTAGATGTCACTGACTCGATGCCATACAAATTCGCGTTTCGTGCTCGCAAGACGCGATGTTGAAGTGATTCGAATCTCTTTGTACAACTTGCACTCGGCACTCAGATCCCCTCTACTACTGATTTCGATTCAATAGCTTTGAAAACCCTCCCAGAATAAATGGAAAAGCCAAGTACGAATAGATACTACAGAAGCAAACTCAACTTAACTAGCCGAGGCAAGTAGTATCTCAAAATAGGTCAGAAAACTTCAAAAAATTCTCCGCGTAGATAAATGTATCCTTTGCGAAGTGAGCGCCCTCTGCCTCGCCAGGCACTCGAACTCCAAACAAGTTACGGCTCCTAATGAAAGTTGAGTTTCTTCGCCATTCAGTGAAAGGTTTCTTTGCTCGGTTTTTTAATGCGTAAACTTCGGTTCACTGTGTAATTTCTTTGCCAACAATGTGGTTGAGTGGTTTCGATTTATTTTCACAATTTTGAAGTATTATTTTATGTTAAAAATTCCTTCCTCCAGCTTCTAACCTTGAGTTTGCCTTCTAACCTCTTCATTCCGTCGAAGAGAACTACGAGATCAATATGTTTAAGATATTCATTCCCAACACATTGAAAACTAAAGCCGTACTCCGCTCCGTTTCGGATTAACATCTAAACACAAATATATAAATCTTACTTAATAAGTATTATAATTGCGAAAGTGAGGATGTAAGAGTAAGAGACATACATACATACAATGTATGTCTCTAACTCTTCCACGCAAAAACGACTGAACGGATTTGGATGAAACCAAACTCAAACTCAAATAACTTTGTTCAAATAGACTTTCACAGTAAGTACTTTTAAATCGTCAAATTTTAAGTTAGATATAGTAGATAATAGACATAATTACTATAATAATATAGATATATAAATACACAGAATACAGACATCAGAATAACACAATTTATATAGTTTTTATGTAATTTGGCCATAATATACAACGAAACGCGGGCGAAGCCGCAGGCGGAAAGCTAGTAAGTACATAATATATTATATAATGAAACCGCAAAGCCACTAAAACTGTATGTAAGTACATTCAATGTAAATATTTTGAAGAAAAATGTCTAATTTGAAAATGCTGAAAACACTAAATTTTTTCGTTTGTTCGCTATTGGATAAACTCAAAAACAACAAGATCAATTTAAAAAATATATTTAACTAGTATAGTTCAAGCTCCATTATTAGCTAGTAAGAAAAACATTTCTTTACCCATAGTTTAAGCAAATGTTTTCCACAATTTTCTTAACTAGTCTCAGTTAAGAGTTAGAAAAATTCGACCTGATCCTGGGACTCAAGCGGGATTCGAACCCGCGAAACCCGCTAAAGTCCCAGCTTGAGAACCCTATAACATTGATGGAACAACGTTGGCTTACAACGTAAAATACACTAGGTAAATTCGCCAGGTCTGTTAACAGCCTCGGTAGCTCAGTTGGAAGAGCAGTCACCCGGATTGTGAAAGGTCGCGGGTTCGAATCCCGCTTTAGTCCCAGGCTCAGGTCAAATTTTTCTAGTTTCTATCTTTGTGTAGAGAATAGAGCATTGTTTAATGCTAAAAACAAAAATTTCCTCAGTCTCAGTCATGGGCCAGATTCTGTCAATGTTACTCATGTCCTCATAGTATCATATTGTCACTCTACTTTTTCTTCTACAGACGGACTCGATAAAAAGGTAAGATTTAATGAATAAACCAAGAAAATGCATCACCCAACACGCAATCAAATCTGCCACCGCATAGTTGCACGTAGGCGATAAGTTTGATTCATAGCAAACATGCCGGATGCACTGCAGGAGCATACTAAAGATGTACGATGCATTGAATATTTAGCAATCATTAAACCGTTCCTACTCAAGCGAGTGGGGCGTGAAAAGGCATTCCTGCAGGCCTTCAAGGTGAGGATGGCCAGCCCAGTGATTCGTTTGCATGACTGAGCTTGTCATGCAAACGAATCGCCTCATATCTGAACCTCTCGACCATTTTCCACCAGCTGGAGTGAGGCCATCTTGACCGGCAATATAAAAAAATACTGACAATCTCAGACATAAATCTAAATAGATAACGCAAGCCGCTCCGTTTGTATAAAAAGCAAGCGAGGCACTTTCTGACGCTCATTGTGACGTCCCGATAGCATTTTCGTAATGGTGGTCTAAACCAAACGAGCATGCTTATTCTATCCCTACCAAAGAGTCCACCTTTAGGCTGACTAGTAATAAATAAATAAATATCTGAGACAATTCACACCAAGATCGTCTGACCCCAAACTAAGCAGAGCTTGTAATATGGGCGTCAGAGACTGATAAACATACTTAAATATTGCTAAATACATACTTAAATAGATAATAACACCCAGACACACAACAGATACAAATTTTCGTCACACAAATATTTGTCATGGGTGGGGATCGAACCCACGACCTCCGGCGCTAAAGGCAGGATCGCTGCCATTGCGCCAACAGGCCAGTCAAAGTAGAGAATACCTTATGACATTATGTTCGCCTTTTGTACTTTATAAAGTTTTGTGCAATAAAGTTTAAATAAATAAATAATAATAACTCTATGAAATTTTCTTTGTGTAGTAGTAGAAATAGAAATGAATTAATTTTGACACTTAAAATAAAACATAGTAGTCCGTCTCTTTTTACACAAAGATAATTTGAGAGAGAGAGGATAGAATGAGCACTCGCTCGTTCGGTGTAAGCCCACCTTAACAGGAAACGGCCATTTCTTAAACGATTATAATATAGTTCATACAAATAGGAATGAAATTTCAAAATCAAGTGTAAATCAGCTTGATTATGAAATTCGAAGCAGCACAAAACAGGCGCACTGCACTCCTTTTTGAAACGTACTCTAGCGTCATATTTTTTTGCTAACAATTCAAATCTTATTACTTTGATTGTTTTAGCATTTTACAATGCTTGTTTACAGACCAGAAACTAGAAAAATAGAACTTCAGTCGATGAAGATAGTTTTGAGTTTGATACCGCTTGATATCTCCTAAGCCTAAAATTGGAATATTTCTAGATTTCTATCTCTAGAAATACAACTTTAAGTTCTAAGCCACCTTCTTATTTTTCTCCAATTGCAAAAGAAATTATGATCTAAATGTCATGTAAAACAAACTCATAAAAGCAGACATTTTTCACATATAGTTAAAAATTTTCAGCCAGACTGTGTGACGTCATTTGTAAAGAAACCATGCCCTCATTCCAACTAGCAAAGAATTCAGAAAACAGGTTACGAGTAAAAAGTTCACAAAGAGAAATCTCCATACTCGCAGTATCAAATAAAAGGTGAGTCGGAGGACGCAGGAAGGGCGAGCTGCGCGCTCCTGAATTATAAACAAGGTTACGGGCAAAGGGAATGTGATAGTAGAGGACGAAACTACCTGGAGTTTTAACTGAAACTATGAGGAGAAGACTTGGAAGGAAGCTGAAACAATGAGGAAAATAAATATATCCGGGAATCATCTTGTATACGTACTTTATTGTTTCTAAACACACACTGAAATAGATAATTCCACCCAGGCACACAAGTTCGTGACATGAATGTTTCTCATGGGTACCCACGGTCAGATATAGGTACGGTTAATAGGTACGAGTATGCAGAAGAATGTAAAATTGAAAATAGAGGCTGTAACCAATGAATTAAACTCACACCCATGTACGAGTATGTTCAAGGCCTTTAGCACGTTCAGGAAAAAATATTCGACAGGCAATTTTTAATAGCTTTATTTAATTTGGTCCAAGTCTGCGACCCACATCCGGTTTCCAATTGACACCAATTTTTGCATGCATAATGTAAATCGGATATTTCGTGGCACATACTATTTATTTGTAAGTTTGTACCTACTTGCACTGTTTCTACAGATACTTTCTGGCTACTTATAGTTAAGAAAAAGACAATAATATCAACTGTTTTATTAAATTAAGCTTTATTATTATCTATTTGTTATTATCTATTAAAGTATGTATTTAGAAATATTTAAGTATTTTTATCAGTCTCTGACGCCCATATTACAAGCTCAGCTTAGTTTGGGGTCAGATGATCTCGGTGTGAATTGTCCCAGATATTTATTTATTATATTTTAATTAAGTGATAATCACTTTTGTACCTACAAACACTACTAATAGGTATAGAGTTGTATTCAATTGTTACTAACAAGTATTAACCAATCTATGGATAATTATTTATTTTATTTATTTAATCTTCAATGCAAAAAATTACATTAGGCGAACTTAATGCTAAAAGCATTCTCTACCAGTCAACCATCGGATGAGACAGAAATGCTGTTGGCGGTGCAAAATGTTCATTTAGAATTATGTCTGAAAATAAATGATTTTAGGTACTATTTATTATTATAGCAATTTTTGAACAAAAAAACTCAACGTCGTATCTGCATTTAGCTGAGGTTCACATTCAGATCAGAAGTCATGTCCAAGTATGAGTGTTTTGATATTTCTACAGAAGTACATAGTTCAAAGGCAGTACTTCCAATAGCATGCAATGCAAGCAAATCGGCCTGCAGGTTTCACAGGATGTCTATCAAAGTCCATTAGGCTGAAAATAAATTAAAAGCCATTTAAAGTCACAATCAGCATACAAACAAGACTGTCAGTGCGATCAAAACCGAAGATGCATTTCGGATTCCATTGCAGCGGTCAACTCACGACGAGGTATTTAGAGGCTCACCAGGATACCGTATTCATAATACTAAAACTGTTAAAGGCTGCTTGCAGACTTAATAAAAAATAATAAACTATACCTTATACACAAAGAACCTGATAATCTAAATATTTCATAAAAGCGAATGGTTGGACAAAAGCTACAAGTACTATTTTGAGAATAATGTATGGTAAGTCGTAAAAATTCCTTTTTGTCATAAAAATGAAGTTAACGTAAGAAAGGAAAGCTAGTCCTAAATATTTTTGAATACATACCTAAATGGAATAGTTAGGTAGAAATAAGCAGACCCAGAAACAGGCCGCCTACCAGCTCATTTTGGTATCCTATTTCCAATAATAATCGTACTAATTTATTTTTGAAAAAATTGAGACTTTGGCTAATTGATAATTGTTTATATAGTATAAAAGAATATTTTGACATGAAATAAATTTAATTATTATCCACGGGGACACTGACTTGCTAATTATTATTATTATTAATTATTTTTCGAATATTATTATCAGCTGTTGTTTTGAAAGCATGCTATGTATATTTAAATCTTTAATCTTTTAAAATGTTGTTGTTCGTATATCTGTCTACTGTTCATTGAATTGTTTACAATTTTGCATGTCACCTTGTTTGACAAAACGTGAGCACTATTAACGTATCTTTGTAACCTGTACTACCATGTTTTATGCGAATAAAGGAATCTGAATCTGAATCTGAATATTTATTAACCAATAAATACAACATAACAGTCGACAACATAAAAAGTCAGGAGAAAATTAAAACCTAATCATGACTTATTTAGCAGTTAAAACGGTCTTAATTCACCATAAATCAGAAGAGTTTTTTGTAAAAAGCAGTTTACTATTTGGTAATGTACGGAACTTTCATTATGAAAGCGTTTGCGCACTTGTCCGGTTTTTTCACGTCGCATCGCTGTCACCCGCCGCCATTGAAATCGGTCTCCTTTAATTTTGAGACCAATAAATCTCGTAATCCGCCAACGGAATTTATATCGGCCATTTAACGTCAATAACCCAGGCCATGCCAGGGCTGCGGGTGGAAATATGCTAGGAAATGTAAGTATTTTAATAAGAAATTTATTTTTCACTTCTCATGCTCTAAAAGTACGCCTATAAAGCCCTACGAAGCGGGACTAAAGCGACCACTTTAGCCCCTAGGGAGTAAAAAGTAATTCGTTTTTTAATTTCCTTCATGTGACAAAGACAAACTCAAACAGCCAGTAAAAATATACTATTATCTGTGGAGAGTGGACCGTCTTCATTGGGAAAAGTCAAAGTCGTTAAAGAGAGCTATAACGTTGTGACTTTGAAGGATGACATCGGAAACATAAATGCAAAAATTACTATATTTACTTAAATAGATAATAACACCCAGACGCATAACATGAATGTTTGTCATGATGACTAACACAGATGTGCATTACTAATGTTTGATGATTATAGTTGAATATAACACACAAACATACCCTGTTCTTTCATATTATTTTTCTAGATCGTATAGTATTTGTTGTACTGCTAAACTAAAATTAATATTTCGCATTTAGAACTATGAATTTTATATTTTTGTCGAAACTCTAAAATTTTGCTACAATCATTAAAAAAATCTGACTAATTGAAAGTAAATTAAAAGCGTGTCAGATATCCAACCGTAACCTAATTTTTATTCAAAAAAACACAGAAAACCAGCGTCAGAGCCACAGCAGCTGTCAGCTGTGGTCACCATTTTGGTAACTATGAAACGCACTGTTATTAGTCGTTTGTAAATTATTTTGTTTGTTATGTATCTATTCATTTTTTTTTTATTATTATTATTTCATATGGGTTTGCGTTTGGCCTCAGTCTCGCCTGGTGGTAAGCGATGACGAGGCCGATGGTGGTTTTTTTATTATTTTTGTGATTATTTTTATTTTATCTTTTGATTGTTTATATTTCTGTGTAATAGAAATACATCTTTGTTTTTCAATTCTTTCTTTCAGAAAGTAACTGCAGCCCTACCTTCAGACCCGGCCGCCATACGTCTCCTGCTCATTTTACATACAAAGGTGACGCGCGAATGATCATAGTTGTTCACAACATAGTTTCCTTTATGCGTTTGCGCACCGACACTATGCTGATAAACAATATTAGCTCCATTGCGTAAAGTATTTTTTCTTTTATTGCACATGAAAACAAGTACAAATATTATTGAGTAAATAAGTACATTTATTTTATTTTGTTTATTAAAGTAAAAAAAGACATCATCTGACCGCAAATTAAGCTTAGTAGACCTGGTAGAGCTTGTCTTACCAGAAAAGAGGCGCCACACTCCCTTTTTGATTGCTTCTATACATATTTTTTATATTAAGCCAATACCCATCCGATGTAGCGATGGATTTCAATAATGGAGGCCTTTGCTCAGCTTGCAGGTACGAGTATATACGCTAATTACTTTACCTTTACTGCTGAACAAACTTTGAACATACTAATATCAAGACACAGTCAAACACAAATCTGTATAATCTGTATTCGAGTATCTAAATAATAATCAGATATAATTTAATATTGTTTTGCTGCATTGTAATTTAATTTTAATTAAATTTTCTATGAACAATGGTTTTCCTCATCTTCAATTTTGTTGTTCCCAACAGGGTTCATGGTGAACAATTTATAGTAGATTGTTACACAAGGTGAGATAGTTACCTTCCCAGTGCACGAGATGGTATGGAGCGCGAGCGCAGCGAGAGCGCTTATAGTTCGAGGGCATTGAAAAGGTCTTTCTTCCGAGGTAAACACTCTGCTTTTCATTACGAATATAAGGAAAGTAAATAAAAATCAGATACATAAGTTCAATCAATAAAATTTTATTGAAACATTACCTACAACAAAGTTGATGATATTTCTATTTAAAGTTTATATTAAAATTAGAGCAATTGTTAAACGAGAGAGAGAGGTTACTTCCTGGGATGTTGATAGTTGATATTTTTTGTGAAACTTGAGCATCTTGAGTAAATGTTGGTGACAGAACAACCTCTTCATCCGGGCAATCTTTTGAAGTACTTGGTAGGTAATTTATTGTTTCAGTCAACTAATTTGAAATGTTTGCCTTGTTATTGACCGATTCCTCGATGTAGCCTTCAGCTACTGTACTAGATTTCCATCCACCATGTCTTTTTATTTTAGTCAAATTGGCGCTTGAATCAGCTAATAGAGTCGCTGAAGTTCTGCGGAAGCAGTGACCCGAGTATAAATTTGGATTTGGTAAATCGAGATACGTGGCTATCTGCTTCGGGATACTGGATAATTTGTTTTTGCCAATTACTTGTCTCAAACATTTTCCTTTTTGGTAATTGAGGAAAAAACGATCAGTTCCTATAGCAAGTGGTCGAAGTCTTTGGTATTATTCTATTATTTGTACGAATTCTTTCTTTACTACGAAAGTTCGGTCGACTTTTGTTTTAGTAAGTACCTCTTAACTTGACTACCATCATTTCACCTTGTTTCTCTGTCATGTTCCATCAAATTTACCAGTTCAATGGCAAGCGCCACTTATGGCCATTACCAACACGACCTGAAAAGTAAATACAAATCTTTAATGGGGTTTTTATTGTATCCACTTGCCGCAAAAGGAATGTCAAAATAGAAGGTGACATTTGACAGTTATTTACTTTCAGTCCTAGGGCTGAAAAAAACTTTACAGCCCTAGGGCTGAAAGTGAAGCTTTCAACCCTATGTTCAGGCAACTTCAAGCGTAAGTACTTTCCGTGTATGAGTAATTTGGTTGGTTGGTTTCAACTGGATATAAACAGTGCGAAAACACTTTGTATCTTTATTTTAAGAGGCTTGGAACAACATACTAAAATAGTGACTTTGAGTATACCTAATATTATAGATCTTATTGGAAACTATTAGTTTCTAAATTATCTGTACAACAAGAATAGCAAATAAATGTTTATGATCTAAGATCACTTTGAAATTTTTACTCTCAGGATCACAAATTATTGGAATTAATATCATATACTTACCTTACATGGCCGTTACTAGAGCGACACAAGCAGGAGTTGCGCGTCATGGAAATGAAGATGCTGCGGTGGATGTGTGAAGTCTCACGCTAAGATCGCGTGCGGAACACCCACATCCGTGGCAGCATTCGTGTTCGTGACATCGCAGAGAAACCGCAGGAGTGCCGCCTTAGTTGTTATGGTCATGTCTCTCGGAGATCGGCAAACTACGTGGGCAGCAAATGTCTGGCCATGTCGCCCCCGCCAGGTACCGGCAGAAGAGGTCGACCCAAGAAGCGGTGGCTCGACGTCGTCAAGGGTGACATGCGTGCCAACAGCCTCACCACTGAGGATGCACAAGATCGCGCGAAGTAGGCTAAGAAAATAGGAAAGGCGGACCCTGTGACCCCACACACCTGGGGTTCACAACCGGGATAGACCGCACGGGTGATGATGATGATGACTTACCCAAGTAAGTATATTGAATTGAATGTAAAAAAGTAAAAAAAGTAAAAAGTAATTTACCGACCCAAACACAAAAGGAAACTTATTAAAAAATATACAAAATAATATGACGTAAAATATACATACATACAAAAACAATAAACCATCATGTTTAAAAAGGATCCTCAATGCAAGGCCAACCAGGGGCCTGATTCTGCTAACTAAAAGCCAATGGAATCGTAATTGAATTTTATGATTTTGACGTTTGGCCTATACAAAAACTGTCAAAATCAAGCCATTCAATTACGATTCCATTGAAATAGAAATAGCTAAATCCAGCCCCAGTCTCAGCATGTGCCGCTGGAGCTATAAAGCTGCAACAGCGCTGGTATTCTGACAGATCAAAAGGCCTCGGAGGTAAAAGCAGACAGATTGACTAATTATTTTTGATTGGGTAACAAATTAATAAAAAACACCCAACCCATCTAGAAGTCTGCCTATTTAGAAGTTCTAAAAGAACCCTTTAGTTCTTAGGATTGGTATTTGCCTAGAACCTGGAGCCCACTAGCAGCTCTGCTGCCAAAATCGAACTGCTGATGTGGTTGGAGGAGCAGAGAAACCTTCTGGACGTCTTAAATATGTCTTTTTATTAGCATGCTAGATAAAACCAAGAATAATATTCAACACGGTGACGTTATGTACAAACTCACAAACGCTTACCTCTTTATAATATTAGTATGAAGATTTTACCATATATAGAATATACTTCTATGTAGAGGTCCACTCTTGATCCCATGTACTCGTGTGTGCAAGTAGAGTTTGTAGAGCACAAATCACTCGATTGTGTACATTAAACCCACTCAATGTCTAATAAAAAATCGATTGATAAAACGCACCGGAACGTGTTGTGGCACTCAACCAGTTAGGTCCGAAGTGTTTCAAACGGAGTGTCTCATATCCTTGCCTACATGCTCGCTAAGTTCCACAGACTTAACTGTGTAAGTATGTGTGAATGTTACAGAGCGAGCAAATTGCGTCATTGTGTCCGCGCCAAGCATTTAGTGCCTCGTGTGCTCTAACTGGCGATTAGGCGTACGAAAACAGTTGTCGAATAGAACCACAACACCCGGAGATCGTCAGTTTCAGCACAATCCGTTTAGACCGTCGTTCGGGCTGCAGTGTGCACGCTGACGGTGGACACCGGTAAGCAAACCCGAGGTCTTTTAACGTCGTTCCAATTTCAAATCCTAAGCGAAACATTGGGCCGCTGTTTCGTGTTAATGTATATTAAACTAAGCTGTTCGGGTAGCCCTGTGAGCTGCAGTGGTAGTATTTTAGTAAACATTTTGTAATGGTATTTTTTAATTTAGTTTTACTATGTTTAACTATCTTCATTAACTTAAGTGTACAATCTGTTTTGTTTAATACTACTATATTGTAAGTAAACACAATCACAAAATCTGTTCAGCATCGACTAAAAATCTGTTTAGTACGATAGATTATGTTATACAATGTGTTTCTCCTAGGCAATAGAGATCGTACTACGACAGCAAACACCTGAGACGACAGAACAAAATCCAGTGAAAACAAATACTTAAATTAAGTACAAATCAAAAACGTACTCACCTGCTAGGTCACCCGATTTCTGCTTAGTCCGTTCACACATCGACAATCCTGAACACGAGGCATCAGGCCGTCAGGCGGCGGTGACGTTACGACTCGACGTGCGTATCACCCATGCAATCTACCCTCACTAGCACAGATTATACCAACAATAAGGTACCTTACCCGAAATTTACACACTAATGAACGTACCTATGCAATCTAAAAAACCAAATAGCCTGTTCCGGCATCCAAAACCAATACAATAATTTGTCGTTTGTTTTCAGTGTGAAATAATAATTAAGAATAGGAATCCATTTACCAAGACTAACTATACTATTCACCAGAAAAAGCTGCGTTCAACAATTAGAGATCTGATTGAATTTGCATTTAACTTTTCACAATTTATATTCAAAATCGTTCCGGAAACAGCAAATTTCAGATCCAATTTTAAAGCATTCCCGTCTTTACGCATCACGTCATCAATCCAGATCACGGAGCGGTTGCCGTTCATTCAGCGCTCGTATCAGCACATACACGAACATGAACGGAAATAGACTATGTGAGTGTATGAAACTTCGCGTGTCTAAGGGGAGCGCAATGCTCTTCATTTAGTCTGCGCTCTACCGTCGTCGGGGCAAGTTTTCTTCCGCCACTGCTTCATTTATTATTAGTCTGCGCTCTACCGTTATGGCAAAAGATTTTCTTGTAGTAGACTTGACAGTCATTCGATCCCAATCGCACCTGGTGGTGAGTGACGATCCTGTCTATGATGAAACATGCCTGACTAGTAAATACCGATACCTATTCACTCTTGAAGAGACCAGGGCCGTATTACCATCTCTCATAGCCAGTCAAGTTAATTTCCCAAACTGAAGGTAGCGAGCAATTTCGTCAGTGAATATCTGGCCTACTGGATGCATTATTGACTGGGAACCGCTGACTGGCTGAAAATGAAAGATTATATTAGGACTTCCTAATATAATCTTACTCGCTACGCTCAGTTTAAGAAATGAACTTGACTGGCCATAGGAGATGGTAATACGGCCCCAGCTCCCCTATTCAGAACGAAGTTTTCGACCGATTCAGTAAATTTGTTTTAATTATAGTAAATGATCCGCATAACGGTAGCAATCAAAATTTTCATATGTTCATGCCAAAGCTCTCATAAAATAAATTACATAAAAAGTACCCTACTTAAAAAAATAATTGAAAATAAAAGAAAATAACCGAATCGGTCGATAACTCTGTTCTGAATCGGGGGGCTGATATTGTCTTGGTTTGGAAGCACATGCGCGGGCGGCAAGTTCCACTCCTTTGCTGTTCGCACTATAAAAGAGTCGCGAAGCGTTTCATGTGTATAGTTAGAGCATCCACAACGTGAGGATGGAATGCCAATGTGCGCCTAAGGCTCCGATATGGTGAAAGCTGCGGGTGGAACGAAATAGAATTCCTGTCACTAATGCGCCACAGTACGCACCGATTGAGTTCAGGTACCTCTTGGTTTTTAACAGTCTGAGGGATTTGCGTTATCTATTTCGATGTATGCTGTGGGCACGTATCTCCGCGAACGAATCATTCATGGCGCCAATATCCCGCTCGGCTTTGTACCTGGATCGCCTGGCAGTTGGCTGATCGGGCTTGCGAAACGGCAAGAATACCTACTCATAATTACCTCAGTCTTCAAATTGACAGATTACAATACATGAGGCACACTAAAAGTTTTGCACTTCTAGCTTATCAGAACTATTTGAATTTCGTAATTTCTTAGTAATAAAAAAAACAATTGGCGGGAAATCATTTGTGTGGTCGTCTTGAGCGACCGGTTTCGTTGAAGTTAAACGAATGTGAGTTCGTGAATTGTCATCTAATCAAAGGAAAAAACACGGTTAAGTCACAAGTATGGCGGTAAGCTGCGGTAGAGTACGGTACGTGTTAACTGCGCGTGAACTAAACGAGTATATCGCGGCGGCGCTCTGCGCCGAGTGCGAAAAGGGCGCGCAGGTGACACGTCACGTCAATCTTTACATTATGGATGGTATCTCTGGGAAGTACTCCCCGATTGGTCCGTTTGGGTAAAAGTTTAGGACATGGGTCCGAGCGGTTTGCCACATTTGTCAATTGTTTTTATCACACGTCAAATTTCTACGTAAGCAACGAAAATGGAATAAAGTCGAAAAGATTTTAGAGCGATGATTTTTTATGATTTTAAAAAATCATAAAATTTCTCTCTCTCCGCAAGACTGTGCCGCTCGTGAGGCGATGGTTTGCTGAATTTGAGAGAGGTCGAGTTGCTTTACATGACGAATTTAGTGAAGGGCGGCCTTCAACTGCCGTCAACGAAAATAATACTGTTAAGCGGCT
Organism: Udea olivalis; assembly: GCA_947369235.1. NCBI lineage: Eukaryota > Metazoa > Arthropoda > Insecta > Lepidoptera > Crambidae > Udea > Udea olivalis. The sequence continues at coordinate 857,250 of OX376354.1, read as the reverse complement.
AATTGAAGCGAAACCCGCGGATTACCTGAGACAATTCGAGTATTACTTACTATTCGAGAAAATTTTACACGAAGAATTGAAAGTTCCGAAACTTTGTTGTCGTTGGATCCCTCATGAACTGACAGCGGAGCAAAAGCGGGCTCGCGTGGAATGGTGCTCACAGATGCTACTGAAGTACGACTACGGACATTCTAATGCTGTTTATGACATTGTCGCAGGAGACGAAACGTGGATTTATTGTTTTGAACCCGAAAAAAACAGCAATCTTGTGAATGGGTGTTTGAAAATGAGAACAGGCCAACAAAAGTGAGTCAGGCGATAAACGTTGGTTAAAAAATTTTTTTTTTTCTCACCTACGGGTCCCATCTGTACAATTCCACTTGAAGATCAAAAGAGTGTTAATGCCGAGTGGTATTCTACCAAATGGTAAACAAATGTTTACCCAGGGTGTTAGAAAAAGTTCGCGAAAGACGACCAAAAGCCGCGTTCTCCTACATCATGACAACGCTTCTTCACACACGGCCAACAAAATAAAGTCATTTTTGCCTTCCGAAAAAGTTACAACTGGTCACCCATCCTGCGCATAGCCCCGACCTAGCACCCTGTGATTTCTGTATTTTCCCCAAGATCAAAGATTTGATGAGAGGTTTCACTTTTACCAACTCCGAAGAGGCAGTGATAGCGTTCAATCAGCATGTAGAAAACATGCCTTCAGATCTGTGGTCCTCCTGTTTTAAAAAATGGTTCGATCGCATGAAAAAATGTTTAAAATGTAAAGAAGAGTATTTTAGAAAGCAATAAACATAATATTTTGGTTATAACATGTTGTTTTTTTAAGTTACAAAAAACTCATAGTGTGACCTACGTACCAAAAACAAAGTGTGTCAGTTTTTTTTTTTAGTTTAATATTATGCGCATTAAGAAGCCTACAGACACGAGTTTCAGAGACCATATTCTTAACGTACAGTGAATCTTACAAGAGCATTAATGTTCTTTGCATTAAAATATACCACACCTATAGTTTATTTTTTTATTTAAGTATTTGTTTTTCAATTATGTAAAATTGTAGGATTGTTTATACAGAAAAAATGAACTTAGTGAAAGAAGCAGATGATGGCTGCTTTTTAATTTTAGCAAGTGACACTGAAACTTAACGTAGTCTCAAGTTGCAAAGATGTTTGTAAGAAAATTCCATTACATTATAAAGTTTAGCTGTCGGCCTTCCCGCGCTCTGCGTTGCACACGTCATGATCTTTCTCGCAGAATTTGTAAAAAATAGTTTTCTGCAATTATCGACTTTCAAAAACCGTACCATTCGCAGTTTCAGCTGCACGTCGTATCGCTCGCAGGAAGCCATTCAGCAGCTCGTATCAGCCGTTCACTCAAAGCGCGTTCAGCGGCAATATCCACCTTTGTATCGACGGCATTCAGCCGCGGTAGCTAGATGTACCTAGAGTTGCAGGTCTAAAGCCATTTAATTGAGTGAATACTTGTATGGCTGAAAACAGACCCTAAAATACGGTCCCTAAAAACAGTAGGCCTGAAGACTGAATTAGAAATGAAACATGAAAATTTAAATACTTACTTTAGTTATGTTGTGAAACTGAATACTACTTACTTCGTTAAGGGAAGAATAAATGAACTTTTCATTATTTTCATCGCCATGTATTGGGTTGGGGAAAAAGTCTTCTCGCATATAGTACTTATGTATGAACTTGTAATAAAATCTCTTTGGCTATACTATTTGTATCTGGCTGGTTTTGGTATCATTAAAAGTTTAAATTTCAAAGAAGATAATTCCAAATTCAAATTAGGAAAATGTGTGATCTTCATTTATTTTTCTTACTGGCAAGATGAGTGAATCTAATGAAGAAATTCGTTACATTTTAAAATTTTACTACAAAAAAGGTAAAAATGCAACGCAAGCCGCGCAAAAAATTTGCGATGTTCATGGACCTAGTGCAGTGTCTGTGAGAGTAGCACAAATTTGGTTTAAGCGTTTTCAATCCGGAAATTTAAATGTCAAAGATGCACGTCGCTCTGGTCGCCCTATTACGGATAAAATGGATGCCATTATTGAAAAAGTGGAGCAAGATCGGCATATCAGTAGTTACGACGTAGCTGGAGAACTGGGAATTGACCACAAAACAGTTTCGGCGCATTTGAAAAAAACTGGATACACAAAAAAGCTCGATATTTGGTTACCTCACGAGCTCACTGAAAGAAACCTAATGAACCGTGTACTCATTTGTGATTCTTTATTACTACGTAATGAAACCGAACCGAAAGAACCGAAATTTTTGAAGAAGCTGATAACTGGTGATGAAAAGTGGATCACGTACGACAAGAACGTGTGAAAAAGGTCGTGGTCAAAGGCCGGTCAGGCTTCACAGACTGTGGCGAAATCCGGGTTAACTCGCAACAAGGTGATGCTGTGTGTATGGTGGGATTGGAAGGGCATTGTTCATTATGAGCTGTTACCACCAGGCAGGACCATCGATTCTGAACTCTAGTGCGAACAACTGATGAGATTAAAGCAAGGAGTTGAGAGAAAGCGGCCGGAATTAATTAACAGAAAGGGTGTGGTTTTTCATCATGATACCTAGCCCTCACACATCTTCAGCCACTCAGCAAAAATAAAGAGGGTTTGGCTGGGAGGTATTAATGCGTCCGCCGTATCGTTCTGACCTTGCACCTTCAGATTTCCACCTGTTCCGGTCTCTTCAAAATTCTTTAGGCAGTGTCAGGTTAACATCACGAGAGGACTGCCAAAACCACTTGCCGCGGTATTTTGATCAGAAGCCTCAAAACTCCTATAGCAATGGGATCATGTCCTTACCTACAAGATGGCAAAAAGTAATTTAACATAATGCATCCACAGACGCAAAGGTCTTACTTCTTTGCATGCATAAATACAACATCGGTAGTGAACAGGCGTGTAAAATCCAATCAAGCTTAAAAGTGTTTTTCTCGCCAGGTCTTCTCAGTATAAGATCAACTTCCGATGCGGTGGTAGAATCAAATTATGTTTGTATTCAGTGTATTTATGATGCATCTATCCCTATTACTATAGTATTTAAGTCTATTATTAAGTATATTTTTTTCTTATAATAATGATTTGAAAATTTATTTGCTACAGGTAATATTAAAAAAGTTTTTTTTTTGTTTGCATGCGCAGGGATAACGCAACCCAGTATTTGAGTTGCCGACCCTATAAGGTAAACTATTGAAGTCAGCAAAATAAAAAAGTATAATGTGGTCTGGCTACCCTACTACTAACCGGCAGGAACACAAACTCTGCCTAAGCAATGTTCCTAAGCTCTAGTTTTCCATATGGTTTTTGCATCCAGACAATCCATAATTAAAACTGCCTCTAATTTTTCCATCCTTACAGAAACTACAGTGCAAGAGCTGCGTAAACTGCTCGACTAAGCAGCCCGCTCACGTGTCCTTTCAGCTGCGGACGACAAAGCGCGCACGATTCTACTATTTGCCCAATGGAAATGCCATTCGGCGTTCCGATTCAAAAACTATGATTATCCCGAAGACGATTGAAAGCTTTACTGCCCTTTTTAATGCAGAATGGAGCGCGTGAGCCGCTTGACGGCGCAATTTATGAGAATCAATTGCATTCGAATTGATTTTAGTCGTTTATTACAAAATGCGAGTTTAGATTAGACCAGTGCTTTTACGAGCAAGTAGTTACTGTTTGAATAATAGATACTAAACTAAGTGAGTTATTGTTGAATACGCTGCGATAGCTTTGTTTATGATAGATACGGATTACGATTGGCTTGTGATCGACACAAAGATCGTTGATTATAAATGTTATAGGGATTTTTCCCACTTAATTGCCAAATTGTCATCGTATTCTTGAAGCTACCGGTAGGGCTGGAAATGCTGGAAACAAAATGTGCAATTAAATGTCTAAAAAACAATTAATGGGTCGTTTTTTATATTTACTACACAGGTTTTTCTTCTTTGCTCTTGGCTATAGATTTAAACATAAAAAAATGTACAACTGTTTGTAATGAACCTGACTCTCATACTAGGTTAAGGCTAAGTTTTGCTCTCTTTCTTACAATAATTAGTAAGGCATATCTAACGAGGAGCAGACATCTTCCCATGTTCACTTGCAGCTTTGCAAAACTTTGTCTTACTTTAGGTAGGTAGGTATAGCTCTTCACGTATCAGTAGACCTTTCCTTTATCGCCGACCGGCTAAGTTCTACACTGTGTGCTAATTCCATATACAACTCGATATTGATGATCGAAACGTTAATAACTTAGCTTGAGTTTGTGCGTCAGTTGACCTCGCTTAACAAAGCCGTAGGTACGTCTACCATGATTTGCCACTTTAAATTTACGTTATCGTTCGCGTAAAATATTTAAATTGGGATTTCGTACAGCGCCTCTGTTGAGTTGAAATGGAACTCAAAAACGGTACCATAACGTAACAATAGCATCAAGGTACAGTTTTTGAGTACGCGAACGATAACGTAAATTTAAAGTTGCAACTCTTGGTAGACGTACAGGAAGAGAGACATCACTTTTTTGTTTTCTCGCAGGAATCAATTCAGTAAAAGGTTCTATTGGAGTTGGACAAGTTACAAGCACATCTCTACATAAAAAAAAACTCATAAGGAAAACATTTTCTGCTCCGCGCGCTTTGCTTGTACAGTCGCCATCTGATATATTTTAGCAGACAGGGTGCCCTCATACATCTGAACTATTTAAATAGCCCTTATGTTCTTTTACACTACAAGTTATCAATACTTTCTGAATATTCAGTACATCATTCATTATTATCTACATTAGCAGCTCGTCAAACATTTCTATATGTGCGAATAAGCGAAAATATCTGAACATTTACTGTTTAAATTTGAAAGTGTATCCTTCATCTATACTCATAATATAAAGAGGAAAAAATGTATTGTTTGTTAATTTGTATTAAATAAACTCATTAGACAGTTTTGGAGACTTCGGAGTACTCAAACGTGGGGAAATTTAATATCATGGGTTCATGTTCTAATTTTGCGTCTTATTAGTTTAACCATTTTTATAAAAAATAGAATAAAAGACTTATTTATTGGTGGCAAATCTACTTCAATTCAGGGGGCAAAGTTCACAATTTCCTTTTTCAACACAACCCTAATCCAAACTCAAAAATCTTTATTTAAATAGATCTAATCAGTACTTTTAAATAGTAAAAAAATATACTAAATAATAGACATAAATACTATTATAATATGAATATACAAAATAAAGGATTAATGAGAGTGGAGGATGCGCAAGAGGAGTGTCAGGACCGTAGCAAGTGGAAAGATGTGGTCTGTCCATACCCCGTTGGGAAAAAGGCGTGATGGTATGTATGTATGTATGTATTTAAATAAACAGTATACAAACATAATGCTACTCTACCACCGCGTCGGAGGAGTTGATTCTTAATTAGAAAACCCGGCAAGAAACTGAGCGGCTACCTACTCTTTTAAATTTGTTGTGGTTTTACATAGTTAAATAGGTTCTGTAACTACTTTTAGATGTTCAGATATTTTCATAATTCATTTATTCGATAATTATTTATTTATTTATTTTTTGGTTATTTGTGCTTTTAGAAATTATTGACTTACTGCTGCTCAGATAATAATAATGTTATTAAGATAATTCAGATATTATTAGTAGATTGTAGTGTTAAGAACTTATGGACATTTTAAATAGTAGAAGCAGAAGTATTTGGTCACCCTGACTGCACCAATAAGTATATCTGATCGACTGTACCTCATAGGAAAAATTGGCCTCTAAGTAATTATCCAAGTATCTTTATTTAGCATTCATTATCTCGTTGCTCGTTGCGCATTGTCTTGAATCTGAACTGTCACATTATTATGTAAATATTTCCTGGGAAGGGGTAGGTCATTTCCCTAATTCTACTACGTAATCTAATATAAGTAGGTAGTCTTGGCTCTACACTGGCTAGGCTACATTGCATTTTCGCGATCCAATTTTCAAAAACGTCTAATGAGATCTTCTACCTTCCTACCTTATTAAAATTTCAGGCATTTCAGCTCCCAATACCTGGTTACGTATGAATTAAAAATAAACTAATAAATCAATTTGACAAGCAGTCGCTCTGCGCTCATTAAATTTCAGTAAATTCTAAAATTCACACGTAATTACAATAGAAGTAATGAATTCTAAATTTTAATTGGCTCGTTACACAGTTACAAGTGCAACCATGTATCTGACCGACAAGAAATGCGATGATAGGTACATTGTACCTACCCAATATTATATTGTACCGGCATGTAATAGTAGTACCTACAGATTAGTTTCCTCTAGGATTAGTCCTGCTTTAGCCCTAGGATCAGGGGCCTGACTCTTGAACAGAATTTCATTAGACAAGCATTGCAGAAATGTCAAACAAGAAATTTATGAACCTTATTCCAAAGCGTTAAGGTTCAAAAAAATGTTTGGTGACACTGTGACGGTAATGTAATGCCAGTCCGGCAAAATTTGGTTCGGGAGTCAGGGGCCTGGTCGCTTTTATTTAAGTTTCTATCTTTAGATTTGTTTAAATTTTAGAATGAGCATCTTTACCACCTCAATAATTTAAAGTGGTAAAAGACTGCTCCAAAGGAGAGCTCTGCATATCTAAGTCTGCTCGAAATAGACGAAATCGGTGGTGCGGAAACATTGAAATTGCCTGTCCATTTCGCTCAGGCGCATAAAATTATTAAAATATTTTGCAAAATCATGATGCACTGAGAGCCGCAGTGTTAGCCACTGATTTCGGTAATTTTCAGACATGCGGGTTCTCAAGAACGTGAGATTCAAATTAAGTACGTCAGTGGCTAATGAATAGTAACTGTGGTACCTATATTATTTACAGGTGCTTCAAGCCAGCGGGCAAGCGCCTAGCTCTGTTCGGCCTCAAAGATGAGTACGAGTGTTATGCCGAGAGCTACGTCAAGTGCTTCTGGGGTCTTTGTGACCACCACCACAAGAGCGTCGACAGCTTCGCCAGTAATAATCAGTGTCAAGGTGAGTTCAGAACAGGCCGAATCGAGGGTGATTGTGAATAAGTACATCTGTACCTGGTTATTTTCACCAAGTCACGTGCGTGCCTTCGAAGACACCATTTTGAATGCATTCTATAAACGTGAATCTGTTTATTCGGAATAAACTCAGTTTGAAATTTAATTTTTCATTTAGAGACAAAACTTTACATAACATTTTTATTAACAAACTTATATTGGTTTTAACCGGTTTTTGTACAAAAATATTAACATGGTCACAATGTTAAAGTATTCATATGTAGGTATGTTTCTATTGTTCCAGTAATAACACAACAACCAGTTCCTCGGGAATTACGTTTTAAATCGCCAGGAATTATCCAGAGCACCTTGCTAATAAATTAAAGAAGTCACCATTACATACTCGTACGTCACAATTTAAAGAAACGCAAAACAATAGGCAGTCAATACCTACTGATGAAGTTTACACCGGTCACATTGCGCAATCCCTCTTGAAATTCGTGGTATAAAGTTGTTTTTAAATTAAATGGTGCAACTCACCAATAACATTAGGACTTAATTTTTGTAAGTATGAAGTTAACAATAATGCAACAGTATCCCTATTGTAGTTAAATTCATTCAACTCAAATCTTACACAAGAAACCCTCAATCTTAAATATTGAAACTGTACATAATAGGTAACTATCAACTTCCATTGAATACTGAATCTGTCAAATGGTTCTGATTTTCTTTTAAAACTTGTCGCACATTTATGTTTATTCTAGAACTTTCAACATAACTCCTAAATTTACACCATTCTTCAGCATCAACATTTCTATCCATATTTAAAAATAAATCTTTAGGATTATCCACATGTTTCAAAATAGGCATTTCTGTGATGCATTGGCTGTGGATTACTTCATTCCAAGGCCTTGAGGTTGCTGGTAGAATCTTAGGTACAGCATGGTAGCAGAGCCTTGCCTGTTCAGACATGACCACGATGTCTCCACTTTGTAGCAGAACAGCTGAAGGAGGCGTGGACTTCTCTTGACCTCCCAGGAGAAATATTGCTGATTGGCCAAAGCTGCAAATAGAATGCAATTCCAAGGGTTAATAGTGTGTGCTTTCAGTTCATCATGCTAACAGGTATGTTAAAGTTACTAGTCAATTTTGTGATTGTAAATAATTACTTATAGCTGATATCATAAAAATAATTCACCTTAAGTGACATTTTAAGGATTCAGAATGGTACTTTATGGAATAAATAAGGCACTTTTTCACTTGATATGAAAACTGGCTGTGATAAGGTAAGTCTAGTTTGTTACTGCCAACTAAAGAGAGACAATTACAACTGGCATAGGCTGAGCTCTTGTTTCATCCAATATGTTTTGCATAAGCTGTGTTTCATCAGGTTGTAACACGGATGTCTATGTAAAAATGGTGCTAAGGTAATAAATTAATTATGTCAAATCATTATTTAGCTAACTTACCTAAATGAAAACAGTGGTGCTTCCAAATTGACCTCTGAATGATCTGTATGGGCTGACAATGTAGACTTCATATGATAGTAATTCACAATGGCAGCTTCTGCTCTGAAGCCTTGAAAGCCGAGGTAGCATGCCACAATGTCAGACAATTCTGCCAGATCCGCAGGAAATTGGGTTCTGTTATCTTCACTGTAAACCTGAAAGTTTTAAATAAAAAGTTCTAGTAACCTTGTTTTTCTTGTATCCAATAAGTTCAAAAATAGGACCTAATTATCCTTTAGCACCGAACTCTTGAGATATGCAAGAGCCTCTTTAGCAAGGTATGATATGATGACAATGCATGTTACTTCTACATAAGATGTTAAGAAACACAGATATTAACATTTTACTTTTGTATCCCAGTTGTGATGATATCCCAGCGTAGACCACCTCAACTTCTTGAGCAGTTGCTGATTGCATTCCCCATTCATGTTACTGGCTTTCCACCAGTCTTCAATAACCATTTCAGCATCAATATTTGTTATATTTGGTTTTCTCGGATAATCTTCCAAACACCTCCGTATCCAATACCTTTGGCCTAAACTAGTGAATGTATTTCTAACTAAATATAATCCTGGATGATTTTTGAACGAGTAGGCCTGCCATTTGTCGAATTTTTGAAGGCCCAGTAAGCAATTTCTTTCATCTTCCTTAGTATTGAGTATGATTTGTACAACCTGGAATAGAACAAATAACACGGTTAACTGGTGAAAATCACCAGATAATAATTATCATTCGTAGTTTTTATACCTACCTTATCAACATGCTGATTATTTTCTACCGATATAACATCTTTTAGAGACGGTTTCGGGTTATTTGATTTATAATATTTGAAAATATTCATGAAACTATCTTCGTGCTCCATCATTGATGATACTCATACACATTGTTTAAAAGTTTATTTCACAAGGATATCTTATGATAAAAATAATCAAATAAATATTTTATAGTTCCAAGTAAGTAGTTACCAGTTTGGCAGTTTGGCACAAGGATACAAGAAAGGCACAGTGACACTGACAGTTGACATGACACTGGCGCGGTCCAATTCGGGCACAAAGTTATTTTAGCACGCTCAAAAGCGTCACGTTGTTTGATGAAAACGCACGATAAAAAAATATAAACTGGCAATCTTGCGCTTATTACAAAGTAAAGTAAAGTAAAATCATTTATTTGCGTAAATACATTTGGGTTAATAAGATCTTAATGTGAACTTAGACATAGTATTCGGCCTGCTAGCAAGCGTGCAAATTCTTGTATAATAAGAATTTTCGAACAACAATTTCATCACTATCAATACTAAAACCATTGGAAACAAACATCTATTTTACAAATCTTAGAATATTATGCATTATCAATTCTATAGTAGGTGTAAATATACAAATGGAGGACAAAATCGTTTAGGCACGATTGGTCCAATTCGCGATTGGTCCAATCACGAATTGGACCAATCGTGAATTTGTTGTTTTTTCACCATTGGACCAATCGCGAATTGGACCAACCGCGCCTAAACGATTTTAACATTTTATATTTCTACCATTAAGGAATATTAAAGATTATACGAACAAAAAAATAAAATAAAATTATACTGTGAAATCTTTATGACGGTAAATATATTAATTTCAGCCATATAATGAGGTTATTTTTAAAATTATTCTCTTCTAGATTTTTAATAGATAATGGTAGTTTGTTAAACAAGAGCAAACACATATTGTAAGCATTTTGTTTATAAATGTAGCTGTAGTATAATAACACTATTTTGGGAAAGACTACAAATAATAAACTAATCTATAAATACCTTAGATTAAATCAAAATGGCAGAAGATAGATACTCGCCTCTAGCGTGTAGACCGCTCAAATTAGGTCATCGTCGCCTAATTTTATTTCATTCAGTTGCAATCGGTGAGTGACCTGGCGAGCAGGGGCGTATTAATCAAAAATATTATTTTATTGTTTCTTGTGAGATAAAGGTTACGAAAATGCCTTATTGTGCTTTTAAACCACTCAGAAATAAAAAAAATCTCAAGGAATCACATTTCACTTTTAGGTAAATATATACATGAAGACTTACATTTCAAAATATTTTTATTTTGATCGCCATTTTCCGGAGCGAGATAGAAATATACTTTGACAGTACTCTGATCAGACACACATGAGTAGCAAGCTTGTCTTGTCTTGCTTACGCTATTTGTCTAAACAAATTAGTTTGTCTCTGTCCTTCAACATCGTACAACGTCAAATAGAATTACAAAGCGGTAAGAGTGGTGTGAGTGTGCGTTGAAGATTTTATGGACCTGCCATTCTACTGCTAAAAATCTAAGTTTTATACCTACTGATATTGTGTGACGATTCTTTTACGGTCAGATTTGATTCGAACGCCGATTAGCGCTTACGTCGCACTTTTCAATTTGGACCGACCAAAAAGTGGTTGTATTTTAGCGCTTTCGGCCCCTTCATCATTTATCAAACAATGTATGTGAATCGATTGCTCGCATTTTGACAGCTTCTTAACCAATGACGATGCAGTATTCAACGTCAAATAGCTAAAATCGCTGTCTAAATCGCGATTTGATTCCAACGCCGATTAGCGCTTTCGTCGCACTTTTTAATTTGGACCGGCCAAAAAGTGGTTGTATTGTAGCGCTTTCTTCCCCTTCATTATATAACAAACAATGTACATGTGAATCGATTGCTCGCATTTTGACAGCTTCTGAGCTAATGACGATGCAGTACCTATTCAACGTCAAATAGCAAAAATCGCTGTCAAAATCGCGATTATCTTGCGAAGTTAGGGAATGATTATCTTCTAGCTTCCCAAATCGCAGGGTAAATCGGACCACAGATGGTTTGACACTTGTCATTGTCAGCTGTTCCCTTATGTCATTGTTTTCGGAGATTGAGACATTGTTTTCTACAAAGCACCAATTTTATCGAGTGGTTGGCTAATTGGTGATTACTCTGCATTTTAAACTCAATCCTGTTACATACTATTTTTCCTTCTTACTTCCAGAAATCGGAATCAATATATTTACTAATCCACCAACAAAAGTATGAGCAACACAGCGATGATAGAACCCCCTGAAGATCTAACAAAGGTAAATTACAGTGATTTTTGAATTAAAAACTTACTGTCATATTAATTTTACACAAACGATGGCGGGTTCAGTTCCCGCGCCAGCACAAATGTCTGTTGATAAGTTCCACATAATTTTGGTTTTGGTCTGGGTATTTTTTGATACATCCGTTGTTTATGATACCCTTGCCTATCTGGGGCCCTTCTATTCTTACCTTGTTTTCATGTTCTAAAATCATTAGATAGGTCCATCATTGATCTTAAAAAGTATGAAAACCATATTTTTTTCCTGCTCCGAGCAACATCAAATCAATAACCTACAGGTAATGTAAAAAAATCCCAACAAAAACATAACTGTGAAATGAGAGCCAAGTTTAATATTATGATATATGCCTTGGTTGTTGACTTGAACAACAAAAGAAGTGAGATCTAAATGGGTGCCTAGTTCAATGGAATGTTCAGTAGGAGAGTATTATAAGTCAGTATTAGAACTTTTGACAACCACAACTTACTAGCGACATCTACGATTTATTTTTGTAAGTGTGTGATGCGATGCATCCAGCTTAACACTTTCAGTGCCACACCCCGCACATGTGCCGGATAACAATCGATTTCCTATTGTGTCTAGTATATTGGCAGTGAATGTGTTGCTGAACCCTATTAAATATGGTTCACAATAATGTATCTGAGCTCAACTTACACTGGAAATATCAACATTTCTAATTCATTTTTTTTAAATTTTAATGATAAAATTTACTAGTTTCTGATTTTACCCTTTGTATTCACTCAACCACCTATCTGGATGCCAAATTTGAACTTTCTAGGTCATCTGGAACTGAGTTAGAATTTTAATCTACTGGTGAGGCAGTCACAAAAATGACTATTTTTGGATGTTAATATCTAAATAACCGTTTGAGGTGTATGTATGAAATTTGGAACATGTTTTTCTTTCAAGTCTCAAAAGATAAGCCAAATTTGACATGTTTATGTGAAATCGTTTTAGAGTTATGAGGGGGTCAAAAGTGGCTCCAAATAGTTTGTATAATATTACACACAGTGCTGCTCGTCAGTTCTGTTAGCGTGTCTAGATAGTAATTTTAACTTCATTCTTTGATTGCTTGTCTTTTTCAGTTACCAGAGTCGGAGGCTGAAGGGAAAGCCAAGCTGAGGAAATGGCTGAACATGAACTTCAGAATAGAGATGACAGATGGCAGAGTTCTCATTGGTGTATTCTTATGTACTGACAGAGATGCTAATGTTATTCTAGGTAAGTATTACAAGGAACAATTTTTTTCTGTATGGAAATATAATATATTGGTTGGCATTCTGTACTAAATAATGGATATCCCAGTCAACTTCTATATGGCTTACACATGGAATACCATGGTCACATAGTGACCACTAAGTAATAAATTTGTGTAAGGTTTTCCTGCAGTCAGTCTTGATAAGGGTTGAAAGTATAACTTGACTGATTCATTGTCATCGTAAGTTGTCTAGGTTGCTATGCTGTGCATTTGGGTTCTATCTGGGAGGTAGTATTGATATAAAAATATTAAATCTAAATTATGTATATCAGTCTCAGACAATAGTACAATCCTCCTTGGTTATAAGTCATGTAATACCTATTTCTGAGGCAGAAAAATGCCTCAAAATTAGGTATATTTAAAAAATGGTACTGAACATTTTATGTATTAAAAAAATTAAAGAATAGTGGATCTTTTGTAGGATCAAAAGAAAAATCATATTAGATTACGCTTGTTTATTTGCATAAAATGAATCATTTGTATGATTTTCAGGAGCATGCTCAGAATACCTCAAAAGCAGTGAAGGAGAGTCTGAAGAGCCCAGAGTCCTGGGACTGGTGATGGTACCCGGGAGACACATTGTCTCTATACAGATTGATGACACAACACCTCCACAGAAGTACTATTATGATGAGTGAACTGAGTTATTGTTATAACATGGATAAAAAGACAATTTTTACATCATTGCTTTTACATTTTTAAAACTAGAAGCATTATTTAAATCTATTTCAAAAATGCATATGGAACAGTTTTGAATGTGATTATTTACAAGTCCTTATTTAATAATACCTACACTTATATGATAAGATTTTGTACCTATATGATTAAATTTAAGAAATGATTGTAGAGTCAAAAGAATAAAAACACAAAGATATACATAGTTTTCATTCTGAATTACTTCTTAAAATGTCTAAGAGATTCTTTACAACTTCAGCCTCAAAATAAATATTTTTTGAATCACTAGAGAAAGGATTGTACTCATCAATGGCACCTGATTTTGCATAAGTCGTCATAATTTCTGACAACTCTGCACAAATTATTGGAATTCCTGTTTTTGCATCATCTAAATATGTATTCAGAAAACTCCTGTTTAGGATTTTGTTCAAACAGACATAGGAATGTAACATCGTTTGGTCTTTCTTTAAATTTGCATAGAAATGTATGTTCATCATTCTGACATCTTCATCCTCGTCCTGTAGAAGTAGAACTGCACATTTTATTGCAGATAGTTTCACTGTGTCTGGTATTTTAGAGAAAACTTTTGTAAGTTCATTATTAGCCAATGCAGCAATATATCTCATATTTACATCCGATTTGTCAGGATCACATAGGGAAAATATTATATTTGATAAAGTTGATAAATGATCATTAGATAGTTTAGCAGCTATACTTGCGAGGAAGGGCACTGCATATCTAATTTTGTATGGCACTTCGTTTTGTAAATGACTTAGAACGGAGACATCAACATTGCTGCCTAAATCTATTTGCGCTGAGATGTGGTAGAGCATTTTCCATGTAAGACTACTTATAAATTTATTTTCAAATGATAATAATATTTTACCAATTTCTTTTAGTATTTCTTCTGATATATTGCGATCTGATTCCAATTTAACGAAAATATATTCACAGTAATGTTCAAAATCTTTTTCTTCCAAAAAAATTTTCAAAATATTTATCAATTCTTCCCATGGGCAAGCCTTGACATGTTTTTGCAATATGTTGTTTACCCAGTGAAATACTCCGGGCGAATGTTTGTTTTGTTTCGCATGTAACAAAGCATTTTGTATATTATATATCTCAGTAAACAGATCGTCAAACTCTTTTCTGCTTATGTAAGAATGGCTTCCTTGATTAATTATTCTTTTGAATTGATCTAATAAAACGTTAAAATCCTTTTCATTAATCTCAGATAAATGTTTGTGATAATTTACAGCCAGAATTAGACTTCCATGCAATAAGTTTTCACTGAAGGTGGTCTGTTTCATTATCCTCTTGAAAACGGTTTTAAAACCGTAAATGTTGAAAATGCATTGAGCTGTCAATCTTCTCACTGTGTAAATCGGACTTCCAAGGAGCGTCATCAAAGATGTCAGCAAGTTTTGTTCCGAATCTGCAAGTGTTGTTTTGTCAGAGGCGAAGTTATATCTTTTGGCAAGATTTGCCAGCACGTTCAGTGTTGGGAGGACATTAGAATGCGATTCTACTTTGTCTTTGTCGTCAAGGTTTTGCAGGCATTGTTGCATGTGTAGCCACAGCTGCGGCGAATGTGTGCGGAACTCGTCGCAGGCCACGGTGGCCACGGTCTCGTCGTTGGTGCCGGAAGCTTTCCTTTGGCCTATGAGCTTAGGGATTAGGGCTCCATATAGTTGTAGGGCTGCGTTTCTAGAAACAAATTCAATAATAAGGTACCTACTTCACATTTTTCAGGACAAGTGGCCAAATTTGATGGCGCAGCAACCTAAGTGGGCCTTGACCTCCGATACCAAGAGACGCCATTACAGGACAATGCTTTAATATAATTATGTATTCTTTAAATGCGCGAAGGAGTTTGTCAGTGAGCTTAACTTTTATCTAGTTACTAATTTATTTAATTTTAAGAATATTTTCGATAGAAAAATTCGACCTGCTCTTATACAGGGTTACTTTATGAACACCATCCAAATTGAGATAAGAGGATCTATGGCGATCAAGCTTGCGCTTTATTCATAAGTTGAAATTTTATTTTGACTAAGTAACCAATCAACATGGCCGTTACTAGAGCGACACAAGCAGGAGCTGCGCGTCACGGAAATCAAGATGTTGCGGTGGATGTGTGGAGTCTCACCCAAAGATCGCGTGCGGAACACCCACTTCCACAAATGTCTGGCCATGCCGCCCCCGCCAGGTACCGGTAGGATAGACCGCACGGATGATGATGATGATGATGATGAACCACCTGGCATGAATAATCCGACCCAAAAAAATATTGTAATATGAAAGTTAGAAAAAACTACCATTTTCTTTAAATTGACGCCTAATGTCTGTAAAAATTTTGGATGGTTTTCAAAATATAACCTTGTATAGGTCAGAATGAAGAAATGTATATTGTCAGAATCAGATCTGAGTGCTGAGTGCGAGTTGCAGTGAGAGAAGTGAATAACTTCACCATCGCGTTTGCGAGAAAAAAAACGTGAATTTGTATGGCATCGAGTGAGCGCCATCTAGCGGCCTTAATGTTGCCCAAATTAGCTACTACTTACTAATTGACATTTACGTGCTCGCTAAACGCGATGGTGAAGTCATTCACTTCTCTCACTGCAACTCGCACTCTGCACTCTGGTCGATTTTTTTATTTTCTATCTTTGTGTAAGTAGTTTATCCTAGCAAAGCGAAGGACATGGATTACAAAATCTGTTGTCTAACCTGCATGCTACACTAATAGCCAATAATAAAATATTGAATACAGTGATCATGTTTTTACCTTATCTGCCATTGAGGACTGGTCAAGTTATCAAACGCAACCCCGGCCAGGTCGGCCGAGTAGTACATCATGTCCGACGCGAGGCTGCTGTCCATCACGACCTTCAAATTCAAAATTATTTTATTAGTGATTGAAGATAAATAGAACAGATGTCAGTAAAACAACAATGTCCGCCATGAACAACCGTCACTGGGTATACAAATAATCTAATATATTTTTAAATTAATCAAGTCATGCATCATACATTTATAACAATCGATTGTACGGATATTTATCTAGTAATACATTTAAAACGAAATTATGGTATTACATTAACATGTCAGTCTGTCAGACCTTCGTGAGGAAGTGGATGTAGATGGCTTTGGGCACGTCCTTCTGCCCGTCGTCGACTGTGACGTGAACTTTGAACGCGCACGCTTGTAGCAGCGACTCCATGAAGTAGTGGAATAGCGGCTGAAGAAAGAAAAAAATATCATCACATCACACTGCAATTGCAAAGGGCAACAAGCTTGCGCTTTATCATGATCTGTTTTAGCTTTCTGCTAATTTAAGTCCTTGTTTTCTTGTTATTAGTTCTAATGAGTAAACAAGGCGAACTTTCGCCTCCAACGCTAACGCGTTCGAGCAGAAGCGTGAGTGAGCGTGAGCGCAGACGACGTACGCGGAGAAAAAAGTACGCTCCGCGAATACAAAAGTACGCTCCGCGGATACAAAAGTACGGTCCGCGAATACAAAAGTACGCTCCGCGAATAGAAAATCCCCCGCAGACTCAACGCACACTGTGTGCGATAATTTGTTGTCCGAACGTATTTAAATATTCTGAGATTATGTTGTGCTGTAACTAACATGAAGTTTAAGCAAAAGAGAAGAAGTTTTAAAAGAGAATACTGGGCCCGCTCACCGCCGTCCGCGGTGTTCCGGCGGATTTTTCGTTTGGGGTACTTTTAGTCGGTCGTTTGCGTTGCTCGATACAGTTTGTAAGGGATCTATTTAGACTAGAAAAAAGTACGCCGCGGATAATACGTCGTCTGCGCAGGCCTTAACTATTTGAATTTATGTTAACTAATTTGAGGTTTCTTGCTCGGCTTTTGGAAAATACAAGCCTTCATATTATATTAATGTAAATTCATATTGTCAATTCGTATTTTTGGAGCTTATGAGGTGTACTTTATACCGGTACATAATAATCAGGTCAGATTAATATTAATAGATAAATTAATAGATACAATGTACATACCTTGCCCTTCTCCATGTCATTAGAAACTATTCTATGAACCATTATCGAGAGACCAGCTCCTCTTCTAGTGATTGATGTTGTGCTGTTGCAACTTATTAATTCTTTAAGTTTGCTCTTCAAGAGCGAAAGGGGTATCTTTGACAAGGCTGATTCTCTAGGTAGTGATGTTAGGTACTGGATAGCATGACCTGGAACATTGGAACCAGTTATTCACAGTGCAAGGCAGCACATGAGTAAATAAACGGGATAGAGACAAAGTTTCAACAACTGTGCTGTGACAGAAACACTACACACAACAGTTAAGTATAAACCGGTTTCTCTCCTTCGACAAGACCAGTGCTCACGTACGCAGGCGTTGTAGTATTTATTACCTGTCATGGCGGCAGTAACTCTTGAACGAGTGCTTTCGTCAAGTCTCTCGCTCGAGAGGCCTATCAGCGAGTGCATACCATGTCTATTCACTTGAGGTTTTGATCACAGAGAGGATGGGCGGATTGAAAGGCGCGCCCGCTGTTATGCTATGCGCTATCAATTAATAATGTACACGCGAGAGTGTACATACATCAATCCCCTCGGCGTTCCTAGCGAGACGTGCCGTGACCCTTTGACTCAAGCGCAATAAACCGACCCGGAAGCGAGAGCGGGCGAATAAACCTGAGGCATCACGAAGTGAGCCGAGAGCTATGATGTTCACTGCCGCACTCGGCCTGCCTCGGGGTGTCTCGGCGAGAGTGTACAGCCGCCATCACAGGGCGGTTGTTTAAGCTTTGTCTCTGTTCCATATAGTTAATCATGTGGTAGACAGATATAAGGGCATGAGCATCACTCATGCAAGGTTTCAAAGGTACTTTTGAATCCTGAACCAAACAGAATGAATTACAACTAAAACATACCTAAAGCAGAACCAGCCGCTTCGATGGCGCCTTTGTGGCGAGATGTTTCCAGCACATGCGTGACGATGGCCAGACACCTCTCACAGGCCTCAGTGTCATTATTATCAAGGAAATGCATGAGGTAAAATGCTAAATCGCATGACGACTGAAAGCAAATAAAGATATATTGAACAATAGCGAGTTTATTTGGAAGTGGGGATATAGTTAACTGACAAAGAAATTTAAAAAATGTATGGAGAGTTCTGGTAAATTTACATCAATGACTTACCTTCACATTCAGCCATAAACTATTCAAAACTATTTGTTGAAGACCAGATATTTTTGCTTGATCCTTTACATCAAAAGGATTGTAACCTGAGGCGGCAATTATATCTTGTACCATATCACTCATCTTAGAGAAATCTGAGCTAACTGTGGGCTCGCTTTCCCACGCAAACTGATTTGAAACTGCTTCTAAGATTTCTAACAGTTGTGGTAGTATTTCTTTCAGGTTCTTCAGCTCATGCGAATTTTGTTTAGATATTTTAAGCACTTCAAGTAAAATGCATATGTATGCGTGCAATTGTTTGCCATCTTCAATAGACTTGACTATGTCTGTTTTAAGTTCATTTTCAGAATGCAGCACATTGTAAGCACAACAGAACACATCATCAACACTTTCGAAAATTGTTTCTTTGAAGTTTTCTTTTAAAATTAGGCTGGTAATCAACTTGAACAAACTCTGTCCACAACTGATCTGGTAAAAAAACTTACTTTTTATACAATCTTGTGCATCCTCTATTAAATGATTCAGTAATGTAGGCGTTATTTCCTTGGAATAATGATCCAATAGCAACTGCACTACGTTTTCTCTGATATCATCAGATGGATCTTTCAATAGAGAAAACAGTTTATTTATAATGTGCTCACTAAACAATAACAAACAATCTCTTTCTTTTAAAAATCGTAACATTTCTTTTCCGAAATTTGTAGTCTGTTTTTGTCTTTTCTTTGGCAACTCATTCAAAGAACTTAGAAAAATATTGCACAACTTGATAGTTGTTAATTTCCTCTGGTAGTTACCAGCCAAATTCAAAGAGTCAATTAGACATTCTTGAAGCCTTTTGCAAAAGTTTTGTACATCGTGTGATTCACACATTTGCGTATTTTTCGTAAAGTTTACATATGAGGCACACAAATTAATCAAGAAATATTTTACATTACCCAGCATACTGATTCTTAGAACCGTACAGTCTGAATTAATATTGTTTTGTAAGTAATTAAGAATAAGAGTATATTCTGTAAGTGATGGCATAGACTTGCCTTGTGTTACAGAAACCACTTCAAAGGCCATCATTCTTGTGTGAGTGTTACAACCCTCTATACCTTTAAGTATATTATTTCCAACAAAATTATAATTATTTATATTCTGGTTTTTATTGATAAGGCCAAGTTTATTAGCTTGCTTCAATATACAGAGACTACTGTATAATTTAAATTCTGAATCTTCTAGTGTTTCCAATTCAGCAATTATAATATCTGCCACATATGGAAATTTCTTTAAAGTAGTCAAACACCAGTAGTTACAGAAGTTTTCTATCGCTTTTGTATTGTTTCCATGCAGAATATCAATAAATCGATTTATAAAAAGAGCACACCATTCTTCTTCGGTTCTAATTTTCTTTAAAACAGCATAATACATATCAGCCCCAGCGGACACCAGTCCTGTTTTATGTAAGCTGTATATCAGACCATCAGTCCATTCATTATCAAGAACAAAATCAACAATTCGTACAGTACTTTGCTCTATGATCTCAGCAAGCATTAAAAACTTTGCTTTATTCCAATAAAAGTTGTTAATTTCATTCAACATCATTTTGGAGCCATCATCATCAAACATTGTTATTAAGAAATTGAAAATAGTTTTGTTCAAGTCCCTGACTCCAGCTAAGGGGTTTTCCCAGTTATGGTTCACCAAATTCAGTATATTTATCAGCTCATTTTTACTGAAAATAATTTCTTGCAAATCGGTCCCACATATTTTTTTTAGAGAACTTATTGTCTTGAATACAATAAATGTGTACCTTGAGTATTCATATGCCATTATTATTGATAAGTTTAAAGTGGACTTGAGAACATTCACAACTTCAGGTATGCTCTTGTGGTCTACATGGACTGCGAATGTTGACTGCATCAAGCCATACATTAGGGACACCACTTGTAATGTGTTCAACTCTTTAAACAAGTCTTTATCATGTTTGTGTTTATCTTTTACTGCTAATTCGCGATCAATGAGTTTTAGGATTTTGTTGATATAGAATATCTTTTGATTGGAATATTCAAGTATGGTGTAAAAACATGTAGCGCAAAGCAATTGGTCATCAAATCTCTTCAATCCTGTTTGCAGATGTGTCCATAGAACTTGTAATATTTGATCCCATTGTGAAGATTCATCTTGTGTCCGACTAGTTCTAGCTCTTTGCAGTAGTTCCTGAAATTATAGGACACTAATGATATCCTAGAAAACCAGGTTAGCTCACTGCAAAAGTTTTGTTCATGCTCTGGACTTACTTTAATCATAATCATTTATTCATTCATAAACATAGGTACAGTCAAAAGCATGAATATTTATACATTTAAAAGGCCTCAAAAATATCTGAGCATAACATTGACCACAAACATCTATACAAGTCAACAAAGAGTCTGAACGAACTCTTGTATAGATATTTATGAAGCCTTGGAAACATATATGCTTTTGACTGTACATAATATTAAATTAACAATTGGTCTTTGTTTGATAATATTAGTATTGTTTAGCCCAGATTGGGTTTGAGTTTAATGTTACATTATGTCTGATACTAATTTTGGAAAAACCAGTAGGTAAAAAATTTCACATATGTATTAGGTAGTTGATAAATCAAGAGTCAAAATTTTAATTATTCCTACAACTTGCGAACAGTAATCTCATTTCACACAATAAGTGAATACTAAAATTATTTTTTAGAACTGGGAAGCAGTGTTACATTAATGTGATTTTGAAAACTGTCATGTCATGCTGCATGGTAAAAAATAATAATAACCAGAAGTGCATGCCAAAAGTGAAACTCAAGGCATTCTTTAATACCAGATCGAAGAAAATGATCATAGACCTACCTGTATAAGTGCCAAATGTAATTCATCAGTTGGAATGTTAATTTTTATATAAATATCTGTCTCATCATCCATATTGCATTGATACCTGGAATAAAATAAAACAACAAACATAACATTCTTGTTAGTCCACTAAATTATATGATAATTTCAAATAAGAATTACCTATGCAAACAATTAATTTATTAGGATCAAGTACTAAGAAGTACCAGCTACCCCGAGAGGACAATCAGAAATAAAACCCATTATTCAGAATTATATTCATTTACTACATAGTCTATATTTACAATTAAATAAAGTAACAAAAATGACAAAGTGAGTGCTCATATTGTTATCATAAGTTATCAGTATGAACAGTTAGTTCATTTTTCTCTTATGGGTTCATAGCCCTCTTTCTGCATTTTTTCTTTGAAAACGTTGAAGTCCCGTTTCCTATCAAAGTGTGAGACCCACTGCGTGGGACAGGACTTCTCAAACGCCCGCCTAAGCTCAGCGCAGACCTTAGGCCGGCTTTCGCCCTCCTTAATATTTTCACTATCTAGGCACTCCCAGTAGCGATCCCTGGAGTCCCAACAGAGTTTTCGCTGCGCTTTATCAGGAAAGGACATGTTTACGTCACTAATTACCTAAAACGAACGAAATTGTTAAGATCATTTACGGTAGTAACCTATTCCGCAATATGGTGAACTAGTTCGATAAGTATACTTACGTTTAATATCAAGAATCGATGAATAAAATGTGTGTCTATAGACAAAATGCACTGTAAATCAGTCGTAGTTCTCTTTTGTAGATAATCTTATTCGAAGATAAAACCGATTTCTTCAATAATCCTAAAGATCGACTGAATGAAATTTCTTTCCAAACGTCAATGTCAGTCGGGCAGAAAAAATGTCACTGTCAGATTTTGGAGTTGAACAACAGCTGCGTTCACCAATCCTTTTAATTTGTGTTAACGGTGTTGGCCATTTTTTTACAAGCTATTGGAAAAACAAGATAGGTACAGAGAAAGGCTCTTCACCAACCTTTACATAGGGGCACCTTATGCAGCTATTATTAGACCTATTTTGCAATGGTTTTGTAAAGGTTGATGTGAATGCCTCTTTAAATTCGGCTACTCCTAATTAGAGATTTATTTATTTATATATTTATTTATTTATTTGACATTGCACATGAACACATAACAAAGTATACTTAGTCGTAACTTATAGCGATGCATGTACCCTGAAAGGGTGTAGCAATCGTATGTTATACAAAGCTATCGTATGCTGTAACATAGGGAAGATTGTTTAGTATGAAATATTAGAATCAACAAAATAAAAAATCCTAACGTACTTAAAAAACTATAACAAATTAAAATTATTTTTCCATTCAAATCTTAAGGTATACTTTTTCTATTACTTCTGTATTATCTACATATCACAATAAGTATAATAACAGTGTTTTAACACCAACTGTACTCTGATAATACAAGTTATTTACATTTTATCTTCTGTCATAAATTCTTTAACTGAGTAAAGACATTTTTGGATTAAGTGCGCTTTTAATTTATTTTTAAAGATTTTTTCTGAGGGTTCATTCTTTAGGGAGTTAGGGATTTTATTGTAAACTAAAATTGATCTGTAATATGGGCCTTGCCTATAAATTTCTAATTTGGGTTCGGGTAGTGCTAATTGGTTTTTGCGTCTAATGTTTTTGGTAAACTCAAAGTATGTGGGATGTTTACGTACAAAGATGGCTATTTCTAATATGTACATCGATGTTAGAGTTAGTATTTTTTCTTTAATAAAATAGGGTCTGCAACTATCCATTTGGTCAATGTTAGCTATCACACGAATACACTTCTTTTGCATGATGAAAAGGTCATGCGCATTTGTGCTATCACCCCAAAGAAGGATGCTGTAGCGGAGCCACGAGTACGCATACGCATAATACGCTGTCAGAGCACACTGTGTATGGGTATTTCTTTTTAAAAGGTTAAATGCGTATATGAACTGGGACAATTTTGTTTTGATATTAGAGATATGTTTTTTCCAATTTATATGTGAGTCAATGGTTATGCCAAGTAAATTGAATTCGGTAACTTCTTTGAAATTCAGTTCTTTCTTGATAACAGTTAGGTCTATTGGTCGCTTTTGATGTGGTCTAAATTGAATTAATTTTGTTTTTTCCATATTAATTTGCAAATTGTGTTCGCTAAGCCATTTTTTTATAGAATGAAGAATCGTATTCATTTCAAAGTTATTGTTTCTATTGTTAGGACATTCAAATAATAAAGATACGTCGTCTGCAAATAAGATGCTATTGGTTTTTGTAATTTTAGGAAGATCATTAATGTATATAAGGAATAGGATGCACCCTAGTACACTTCCCTGAGGAATGGAACAATTAGTTGTAAGTATTTCAGATTGTATGGATGATAGCTCACCAGTACTTTCGTCATAGTGTTCAATCTGTACATATTGTTTTCTGTTCATGAGGGAAGATTTTAACCATCTATATGCGGGTCCACGTATACCCATTCCTGACAGCTTAGAGAGAAGAATATCATGTAGTACACTATCATAAGCTTTTTTCATATCAAGCAGCAGCCCGACTGCATAATTTTTGTCCCTGATGAAGGTTAGTATTTGTTGGATGTAATGATAAACTGCCAGTGTTGTGGAATGATTTTCTCGGAATCCATATTGATTTTTGTCAATTAATTTGAACTTTTCTAAAAAATTGTAAATACCATTTGACATTGGTTTTTCAAATATTTTTGAGATGGACGATAGTAAAGCTATAGGTCTATATTGGCTTAAATCTTCTGATGTTTTTCCTTTTTTGAGCACTGGTTTGATTTTGGCTATTTTAAGTCTATCTGGGAAAGTGCATTCTTCTAAGGACTGGTTAATTATTTGGGTTAGTACTGGTGTTAGTTCATTACAACACGTTTTGAGAAGTAAGGGTGGAATATCATCTAAGCCAGTGCTATACTTACTGGGCAAGTTGTGCAAAACCAAACAGATTTCATGTTCAGTAACTGGTTGTATGAATATGGAGTTCAGGGATGGCTCTATAGTGGGCTGGCCCATAGGTTGACTAGTGGATGCGTTGTGTTGTGCGCCTACTGATGCAAAATAATCGTTAAATTGTTTTGCAATTGATTGGGGACATTTCTGAACTGAATTATGGGATTTTAGTGTTATGTTTTTATATTTTTTATTCGTTTTGTGGTTTGTAATATCTTTGATAATATTCCACATAGTAATGGTCTTATTTTTAGAATAGTTCATATTTTGTATATAACAAATCTTTTTGGCTTTTGCGATACTTTTTTTGAGAATTTTACTGTATGAACTGTAATGCTTCTTTAAAACACTATCATTTGTTTGATTTAACATAATTTTTAACTGCCTTTTATGTTGGCACGCTGTTCTCAAACCTTTTGTTAGCCAAGATTTTCTCTTTTTAGGCTTACATTTTATCTGCTTAAGGGGTATGCATTGGTCTAGTAATTGTTTTAATTTATCATCAAGTATGTTGTAGTTTCCATTAACATTATTATTTGTTTTAATTAATGTACTCCAATCTATGTCACCAAGGGCAATCCTGGATCTAGTTTATTATTGTGTGTAAAACATCTCTTTTTTGTTTTAGTTGCTAACTTTTCATCGACTCTAACTATATTAAATTTACAAATGAGGCCTTTGTGGTCTGAAATACCTAAATCTTCCACTTTAACGTCGTGTTGTCTGTTATTTGTAAATATGAGATCTAAGCATGTCGATGTTTTAGCAGTTTCTCTTGTAGGGCCTTGGATAATTTGATGTAAATCATTTTCAAGCATTGTGTTAATTAGTTTCTTATAATTACTTGAATTTTTAAACTTATTTAAATTAAAGTCTCCTGCTATAATGATATGCTTATGTCCCTTTACAGACAGTTTATATACCAATTGTTCTAAAAAATCAAAAAAGATGTCAATTTTATGATCATTTCTGTAAACTACCACAATAACTATGTTTGGTTTCAGTTCCACACAACAACATTCAACCACATATTCTGTGGATAAGTCTGCAATGTCACTTCGCTCTGTACATTTAATATTTTCTCTTATGAGAATAGCGACACCGCCTCCTTTTTTCTGACGTCTGTAAAATGCTGCTCCAAATAAATAGTCACTTACTTGTATGAGGTCTTTTTGGGATTCTCTTATCCACGTTTCTGTTAAGCATACTGCGTCATATTGACTAGTCTCTAATATATTTTCTAGTAAATGTGTTTTATTTTTAAGGCTTTGTGTATTTTGTATTAGTATATTAAATTCAGTTCCGAAAGGAATTATTAGTCCTATCCTGTATATTTTTTCTTGTTTGTTTCACTTCATTTATTATATTTGTTTCGTTTATTACGTCGGTATCTCGATCTATCAATGGTTGGGTTTTCTCCGCCTTACTTGTCTCTTGAATTTCTCTGTATTCTTGGCCATTTATATATAATTTATTGTTCTTGATGACGGCGTGTTTACCGCTTTTTCTTGCTTCCTGCAGATTCTTTTTCATTTGACTTCGTTTCCTCAGCTCATCCCTACCCAAGTATTCGGTTACCGACAATTTTGTGTTTTTGAAATACTGGGTGTGTTGTAATATATATTTTGTCATATTTTTACTCATTAGTTCAATTTCCAAAGGTCTCTGATAGCCCCGTTTGCCAATTCGGTTTAGTTCTTCAATATAGCCTTCTAAATTAATATTTAATGTGTCGCGAAATATTTGAATCACATGATTATGTACATGAGCCTCTGTTTCACCGTAATGTTCTTCAAGACCATGCAGTACAATTTTTTTATCCCTTGATTCTCTAACATATGAATCTTTTACTTCGCTGTGGGAATTATCGCTGCTCAATGGCTTATTTTGCAGGTCTTTTAGTTGAGTTTCTATATTGGCAATCTTTTTATTAAACTCAAACTCAAACTCAAACTCGAATAACTTTATTCAAATAGACTGTATCAGTACTTTCAAAATGTCAAATTTACAGCAAAATATACTAAATAATAGACCTATATACCATAATAATATGGATGGATAAAGGTCACTAATATTGCTTCGTAAGGTTTTTTGCTCTGTGGCTAGATTATCAGTACGTACAGTGAATTCTAATTTTAATTTTGAGATGGCAGTTGCTATTTCTTTCTGTACTACTGATTGAACTTCTTTTATTATTGTCTGTTTGTTGTTTTCTAATTTTTCGCATAACAATTCGCTTAATAGTTCGTAAGTCATTGGTGGGTTTGAGATTTGATTGACATAGTCATTATGAATGGTGTCACCCATGATACTCTCATCGTTTTCAATCCGTTCATTAATTGACGTGTCTTCACTGTCGGCAATGTCACTGTTTAACAAAGATGTCGGTTTGCGCCTGAAGGTCACGTTTTCTTTTGTACCTTCATTGCAAGATCGTACCGGTGTATTTGTATTGTCTCTTTTAGGCATTTTGCAAACACAAGCTTGACACTTCCAATTGCGTCGGTGTTCTGGGGTCATAATATTATAAAACCGTTTTTCAGTAACGTTGGCGCATATTAAATCATATGATTCATTGCAAAGACAACATATTAAATATCTTCTACTTGATATTTCTTGCTTGCAACCGGAGCACTCCATCTTAATGTTCACCAATAAAATATTACCACGAATAAAAAATAAAAAATTATATGGCTATTCTCATTTTTAATAAGAATAATAACCGTGAACAAGACTATTGATTTGACCAATAAAAAGCTTCCGGATTCGAACGTATATCTCGCAGTGTTTTATGTGAGATAGTTAGCGCGCTATTTCATAGCGGTACAGTATAGCTGATCGCGTAAGCAAACGCTTTGAGCGGAATGATCGTTAAGGATTCGAATTTAATTTGAAAAGGACGCTTACTTTTCAGATTAATGCTACTGGTTGGTGATAACATGAAATAACATTGAAGGTGGTTTAACTTAATTCGGAAGTCGGTTTCTGATGTGCGAACTTGGTATTTGCACTGTTTTTGCACTTTATTTCAACTTAATGTCACTTTTTTATCACTTAGTATGTTGGGTATTATTTCACTTTAAAGCGAAATAATTATGCGCCACAAACAATATCACTGTTTATTTAGGCTATTATGAACACATCAGTTTATATTAAGCATCAATTAAACGTTATATTTATTTTTAATGCAATTTTATTCACGGAGACTAATGTTTACGGTGGCAGTGGCTCTTTTTCCCTCAGTTTGAAAAATCCTAAATCGCATAGATAAAAGCTTATAATTTAAATATCACAAATATTTGAATTGGCTCTCTTGTTAATATGTGTTTTCAGCTTAGTCATAATAATTAATGCGACTTTAAACACAAAGCAGCCGATTGCGATCAGCCTGGGTAGCTTAGGCACAGAGTACTTATTAGTTACTACCACTGATTTCACATCAATAGAAAAATTTGAATTTTCTGAATCATAATTGGGTTTGGGAACATTTTTTTTTATATTTTTTTAAATACCTTTTACTATTTTAAGTAACTCATTTGATTAATTCGTTGATCTAGCCGGTAGTTATTTTTTTATTAATTTTCGAACATTGCGAACTCATGACGTAACAAATGTTTTTTCCCGGATAACATGTGTTTTTTCCCGGATTCGTGGTGAATAAATTACGAGGAGAAAATTACTGATTTACTGCACTTACCCACTCACGTGCTTAGCGCGGCGGGTGTGATCACCGTTTTGCGCTTGCGCCGCGCATGAAATTTGACACCACTCCGGACCACTCACCGCTTTTTTTTTTTATAATGCCCGTCAAGATGACCTCACTCCACCTGTTGGAAAGCGGTCGTGAGGTCCAGATATGAGGTTGACAAGCCCAGTCATTCAAACGAATCACTGGGCTGGCCATCCTCACCTTGAAGGCCTGCAGAAATGCCTTTTCACGCCCCGCTTGAAGAACCCGGGACTATAAGAGGAAGGAAACACATGTGCTGGAAGAGCGTTCCACGTCTGGATGGTACGACAAAGAAACGAGTCACCAAACCTTTTAGTTCGGGCCAACAAATGTTGAATTGTGTGTGGGTGACGCCGTAGTCCAGCACGCGTGGTACGGGAGTGGAAAGGTGAGGGTGGGATAAGCTGGAATAACTCGTCAGAACATTCCCCATTGTAGAAGCGACAGAGAACACTTAGCCTGGCAATGTCTCTACGCAATTGGAGAGGCTCAAGGGTCAAAGTTGCCTCTGGGTTTCCAATAATACGGATAGCACGCCGCTGCAACCTGTCAAGAGCTTCGAGTAGGTACTTAGCGGAACCGTCCCAGAGATGAGAGCAGTATTCCACACACGAGCGAACTTGTGTCTTATACAAGAGACAGAGTTGCTCAGGCGTGAAGAATCGTCTCACTCTGTTCAGGACTCCGAGTTTACGGGTGCTGGTTTAGGTTGCTACGAACATCCATGCCAAGGATGTTTAGGCTATCCTTAATCGGTAGCGGGGTGCTCTGAAGAGTGGGATGGGAAAGGAACGGCGACGCCTTTGCTGTGAATGCACACACCTGCGTTTTCTTGGCATTGAACTCGACAAGATTGCATGCACCCCATTCTGAAATGCGGTCCAACACTCCGTCGAACACTTTGCCTCTTCTCCTCGATGTCAGTCTGCTTTGCCCCAGGGCGCTCGATATATCGCGCGTGGACCGTGCTATCATCTGCATAGCAATGAATATTACCAAGAGATAACATGGCATTGATATGCAGAAGAAACAACGTCGGCGACAAGACGGAGCCCTGTGGCACTCCGGCATTAATCTGGAGAAAGCGTGATTTTCGACCATCGCAAAGGACACGAATTCTACGTCCCTCCAGAAATCCGGCGACCCAGTCGCATAGGCGAGGTGGCAGACCATATGCCGGAAGCTTGGAAAGAAGCGAACGATGCCATACACGGTCGAAAGCTTTGGAAATGTCAAGGCTGACGGCCAAAGATTCCCCATGCTTGTCCATAGCCTCCCCCAAGATGTGTGTTACGTACGCTAGAAGATCACCCGTAGACCGTTTTGGTCGGAAGCCGTACTGACGGTCGTGAATGAGAGAGTGATCCTCTAGGTAGCGGATGAGCAGCGTGTTTATGATCCACTCAAACACTTTAGCTAAAACTGAGGTTACGGCTATTGGACGGTAATTGGCAGGGTCAGACCGGTCCCCTTTTTTGGGAACTGGTTGAACGTTCGCCTCCCTCCAAGACAGCGGCACAAGACCCGAACTGTAGGAGAGGCGATACAGGCTAGTGAACACTGGAGACAACTCCGCTGCACATTTCTTCAGCACCACAGCTGAAATTCCATCAGGGCCACTGGCTTTCCTGACATCGAGTGACTGCAGTTCGGCACGAACATCACACTTCCTGATACGAATATCAGGCATTGTGGAGCCGCAATGTGGAATGTCAGGCGGCGCAGCACCGCAGTCATCGATGCAAGAGTTTGCGGCAAAGAGGTTAGCCAGTAAATCGGCTTTCTCTTGCGGCTGATGAGCCCACGATCCATCAGGGAAGCTCAGTGGGGGCAGCGAAGGCACGCAGAAGTTAGATTGCACGTGTTTAGCCAGTCGCCACTAGAAGCGGCTACCCGTAGGGTGCGTGATGAGTTCTTGGCCAACACGTGCAATTCGCTGGGCGTCTGCTCTAATGTAAGCTTGAGACGCTTGAGATGTAAACGCGATTTATGAGTCACACGTGTGGGTTTAAGCTAAACAAATGACTGTTTCTAACTGAGGAATAGATGCTCTATTTGATTTTAAATTCAATATGCTTAGCATACTTAGCAATAATTTACAAAAAATATCTAACTTCATTAGTGCGAAAAATTGCCGACTTAATGAACAAATTTTTTTTGTATAATACAGCACGATGACATATGTTTTTTTAAATATTTGAATCCATCATAATATTAGTTTTCCTTTATATCAAGATAATTTTAAAAATATGTTTGACTTAAAAAAAAACACCATAAAAAAATTTCGAAGTTTGCAAATAAATTTCGCGATGCCAGCGGAAATAAATGAATAAATTAAATAAATGTCTAAAAATAAATGTTCGAAAATAGAACAGAAATATGTTCAGCTATAGAAAGATACGTTTCTTATCTTTAATATTCGGTAAGAAACATGGTATTAATTATCAGGAATCACCAAGTAAATAAACAGAATAAAAAAAGTCACATTATATTATATATTATGAAAATGAAAAAACAGATTTTCATAAGATCACCAAGTATTTGTCGGAAATGTGGACAAATTGGTAAATCATTATTTTTCTTTGCTGATAATGTGACTTTTTTATTCTATTTATTTACTTGGTGATTCCTGATAATTAATACCAAGCCAACTAAAGATTATTTTGATATACAAAACCTTTACTAATACATAATTCTAGCATTTTTAAGGAATTTACGAACAGATATTACATCATCATCCATACTAAGCGGCAGCCAGTTTTCACCAAGCATTTTCTGTCACTGTCATTTGAAAATTATTTGATTTATTTTAACGAACGAACGCATGACTTTGAGTGATGCATGTGTCCATAGTATATGTATTTTTTTTGAAAAGGAAAGAAACGGCCCGTGATTCAGTTATTTGAGCCTGTTGAGTTTGCGAAGCGACCCACTTGCCGTTGTGCAACCGTGGCTGCTCAAAGCACTTTAGTGGTTACGACTGAAACAGAGCTCGCCGTTCATCATGTACAATTTCACGAGAATGTGAGAAGTAGACTTCAGATACAATTCATTTTGCCAAGTTCTGAAACCAAGCCCTACCTGAAAGGGTTGGACTATAGCGAATGGCTATTTTAAGTCCTACCTACCCGTCTGGGCAATGGGCGTAAATTAATGTACGTATTAAAAAAAATAACTGTGTGGAAAAATATATTTCACCTGGGGGATTTTTAAATCTGCTATCTGGAAACCCCATTAATACCAAGTAGTAGAATCACCTAGCTAATAGTCTTACGTATGATACATATCGCGTCATTTGATTGGTTGATGGATAGATTATAAACCAATCACGTGAAAGGACGTTTATACGACCCAATAGGTTTCAATTATGAGATGTCAATTTGATTACCGTCAAGCAAGAGTCCATTATGAACCTTAATGTACTCTTTGCGTACGTTGGCAATCTAGGGTCAAATAAATGACCCCAGTTTGCCAACGTATTTAAATAAAAATATCTTAGATCCTTTGCCTTATAAAATGTTAAATATTTAAATAAGGTCTAAAATACAAATACCTCGAAATGGTTTTCGATTTAGGACATGTTTGATTTTTTTTCTCATACTCAATTCTAGTTCCCGACAGGTGGTAGGTAATTTTTACGCGCAAGTTAGTAAAGTGACAGTTCCCTATTTTTTGCATAACATTTTATTTCATAATTTAACATGGCTTACTTTAACTTTTTTTAATAATAGTTACGCACAATATTAATTCGGCATAACTTTTTAGGCACAATTTTTTTTAAGCATACCTACTTACGCACCTTATGCATAATAGTTTTATTGTTCTGAAGCCTAAATATGCTTACGGATAATGATATTTAAGCATAACTTTTATAGGCATAATAATAAAGAGGGTGGGCCAAGCATGGTGGATATACATTTTTTTAAGATAGATGGTCAAGGAATCTATCAGGAGCCGTAAGGAAAAAAAATCGGGTCTCACCATTTACAAGATTTGATTTTTTTAGTAAAATTTTGAGATATCTCGACCTTGAACAAGTTTAAAAGAGTAACTGCTGAGTTTCTCGCCGGGTCTTCTCAGCAAGGAACAACTCCGACGCGGTGGTAGAGTCGCATTATGTCTGTATACTGTTTATTTACATATCCATATTATTATGGTATTTATGTCTATTATTTAGTATATTTTGCTGTAAATTTGACGATTTGAAAGTACTGATACAGTCTATTTGAATAAAGTTATTTGAGTTTGAGTTTGAGTCTTGTTGGGCAAAATATTTTTTTTCTACTTATCCAATGTTTTTTTTGTTTTTTTTTTTATGTGGGAGTGTTTACCTGAAAGTTCTTTTCTTGAAAAAAATAATAACAAGGCTGACTGCATTCTTTAAGTTAACAAAATTGACATTTATTAAAAAAAAAGTTTTTTTCAAAATAATACCGTACATTTCAAAAGTGCCTTTTAAAAATAAAAAGTAGGTGTGCAGCTCTAGTGTTTTTTTTAAAAACTGGAGCAGAAAGTGTTCTTTCTAATAGTACAAAAATAATATCACCTTAATACTTTACTAGACAAAAAGTTATGATTTTTTTAAACCGCATAGTATGTACCTCCACTAAATAATATTACTAAAAAGTTAAAAAGTTTTAAAAAAAGTTTAATATTATAGAGATCACAGTTTTGATGCCAAAACAGCCAAGAAGAATAAGGGAGAAATAAAAAAAAAACAATATGTTTTTAAATAACAAATGCTTAAAGTGTCTACCACCAGCTTCAATATGCATTGCATTCAATTTAATATTTGAGATGATAATGAGAATTCAATATTTTTGCACCGTCGCAAAAAATATTGCGTAATTTTCTGAAAGCTTCGGTATTATTTCGGGCTTCCTCGAGTCGAGTACTTAGTTCTTGCTCCGAGTTGTATTCTTGCGGGTAAACTATTTCGCTGTAATGGCCCCACACAAAAAAGTCGATCGGGTTTAGGTCAGGGGACCGAGTCTGAGGGTCTGGGATTCATCTACGACTGATTCGTTGCTTTAGGTGTTGCCTAACCACCAGTGTGTAATAATGACACGGTGCACCATCATTTTGGAACCACATTCGACGGCGGATATTAAATGGTTTATCTAATAACAGACCTGTCAGGTCATTTTGCAAGAAACTTAAAAATTCTGGCCCAGTGCGCCTGTCTGGCAGTTCAAATAATAAGAATGGTCGGCCAAATATGCCTCACCACATGTTAACCGAAAATCTTACTTGAAAATTTGATTCACGGGTCGCATGAGGGTTTTCTGTAGTAATTGTGTAAACTAAATACACCTGTTCTTTCAAACCTAGACTCGTCCGTCCACAGGATTTTGTCGAAGAAATTCGGATCTTCTGTATATCTTCTTAACATGTTTCGACAGAAATTCATTCTACTTTCATAATCACCCGGATGTAGAGCCTGTACTTTTTGAATATGGAAGGCGTGGATACTTTCAGCTTTTAAAATGTACATTACACTTCTACGTGGTATACCTACCCGTATTTCATCAAGGCCAGGAGTTGGAAATCCTTCCCTGTTTGATTAATCAGCTGGTCAATCAAACAGCGTTATGCGTCCGAAGAAACACTCGGTAGTCCGGATAGATCGCTGGTTGCGGCCCACCACGTTGTATCAGTGCTTGTCGATACAATCGAGCAGCCTCTGATGCATTGCCTCTTGCAACCCCGTAATAATAATGCATTTCGCAATATTCTCGAGGCGTGTAAGGCATAATTTTTGCACGAAACAACTAAAGTCCTGTCCACAAAATGACTAGTAACGATTCCTTTAAATCGTCAAAATCTAAATCACTGAGCAGTTCGTAAAACCGGTAAACTAGCAAAGAACAACGACAGGTAAGTAATGAATCAAACCGAGAAACGCTGAATAGCGCAAAAATCGAGGAGCAACTGATGTAAAAAAAATGTCGCGCTTTCTTCGTATTACTCAACTGCCGATCGCTGCGGTTAGCGTGGTTTTTATACCGCCCGCATAGTCGCATAGTGTCGAAAACTGCATGGAGAGATCTCGAAACGCGGACTCCGGAAGCTTCGTGACTATTGCTATCCCGCTCTTTCGTCGATCGCTTGCTCAAGCTACGCGAGAACGTTCTTGATTTCTCTACGATTTTATTGGTTAAATTTTTTTTGCGATTTCTTTCCTTGCGGCTCCTAATAAATTCCTTGACCATCTCTCTAAAAAAAAAATATCCACCAGGCTTGGCCCACCCAGTACGTACACATTAAATGCCGAATAAATGTCACAATCATGAACCAAATGCACTCAGGGAAAAGGTAAGTTTTGGAAATGTTGTGTTTGCATTCAGTAAAATCATTTATTTTCTTGGCCCACTTCGCGCGGTCTTCTGCATCCTCACTACAGTGAGTCTGTTGGCACGCATGTCACCCTTGACGACGTCGAGCCACCGCTTCTTGGGTCGACCTCTTCTACCAGTACCTGGCGGGGGCGACATAGCCAGACATTTGTTTCCCACGTAGTTTGCCGATCTCCGTGAGACATGACCATACCAACTAAGGCGGCACTCCTGCGGCTTGTCTGCGATGTCACGAACACGAAGGCTGCCGCCGATGTGGGTGTTCCGCACGCGATCTTTGCGTGAGACTTAACATCCACCGCAGCAGCTTCATTTCCGTGACGCGCAGCTCCTGCTTGTGTCGCTCTAGTAACGGCCATGTTTCACTGCCATATAAAAGGACAGGCCTAATGATGGTTTTATAGACCTGCCCCTTCAGCTTGATCGGCATTTTGGGGTCACAAATGACACCAGTCACCTCACGCCATTTGGCCCAAGCCGCTGATATTCGGGCTCCGACGTCGCTGTCGATGTCCCCAGACGCGCTCAACACAGATCCCAGGTATTTGACACGGTCCGTGCGCTCGACCACGTCAACGCCTATGCGGACTGACTGGGGGGGGATCTGTGATGTTGCAGGCCATGTTCTCCGTCTTCGCCACATTAAGTTTCCACTTATTCACCCGTTGTACCAGTTTGCATTCAGTAAAATACTCTTCCTACATAAAATAAACATGTTGGCGGCTTAGGGGTGGCCAGAGCGCCACCCCCTAACCTTTCTTACGCTATGGTGCCCTAATACCTACTTTTGGTTTTTCTACATTCTAGTTAAAAAATTAATCGCATCGATCTATCAATCATCAATCGACTTTCTGAAAATTTTTCTGTGAAATGGAAATAAAGGAAACAAGTGCTTTTTTATCTTGTTTTAATGGAATGTAAGTTCTCATGCTTTCCTTATATGTTTGGTGCTCGTACGGTCATGTGCATGTCACGGTCAGCTTGTTCGCACTTCGCGTGCAGTCGCTGGCAGTTTCCGTACGCACCGCTTCAAAGTTACGACGCCGCAAAATGGTTCACTTCCGTTCGACGTCAAATTGTTTAATGAAATGTTCAATGAAAGTGTTTAACACATTAGATTAATTATGTATAAATGTTAAGTACCTTCTAGGTTTTTACCCGTAATAGGATTTAAGGCATATAGTGCTAGCGATACACCCCAAAATTCAGTCAAAACCTGCAAATGGTGTTAAATAAGCCCTTTCATTAGATACCACACACGATAGGTTTTAGAGCCAAAAATGTTTTTTCCCATACAAAAAAAAAATGTCGCCATAACTTTTCCGTGCTACGGGTCAAATTTATTCGTATAGCCTAAAGATCAATCGTTCCGATTTTCATGACTAACCATTTGCCGGTTAATTTGGCGTGCCGCTAGTACTAATTAATATGTAGGCAATAAATTGTTGGAACGGTTAGGTAGTAATATTCTGAAATAATTATTTTTTTACGACACACTTTTTAATGGATTAAGAATAACACATAACACAAACTCATACCTACACGTAAGCGTTAAGTTAAAAAAATAGTTATGTAAGTAATTAAAGGGGAACTAATTTTTTGAACTTAAATTTAAATATTCGAGATGTTATTATGATCAGTTGGAAAACATATTGAGCAGTTATTTAATTTAATGGCGGTTGATTTATTATTGCGACAGTAAAACATGGACAGTAATAAAAAAACAATTGGTCGGTTATTCTATCACACGATTTCAATTCTAAAAATAATTGAGCAGTCCAATAACTGATTGAGCGGTAAAAATGATGGAATGAGCGGTTCGTGTTCATCATTAAAATCATAAATCAATATGTACCTATATTGAAGAAGGTGTCAGTAGGTTAGGGTTATTTTTTTTATGACCACCCAGAAATCCTTCAGGTGTCAGTAGGTTAGGGTTATTTTTTTTATGACCACCCGGATATCCTTCAGGTGTCAGTAGGTTAGGGTTTTTTTTTATGACCACCCAGAAATCCTTCAGATGTCAGTAGATTAGGGTTATTTTTTTTATGACTACCCGGAAATCCTACAGGTGTCAGTAGGTTAAGGTTATTTTTTTTTATGACCACCCGGAAATCCTTCAGGTGTCAGTAGGTTAGGGTTAT
Source organism: Udea olivalis (assembly GCA_947369235.1). Classification (NCBI taxonomy): domain Eukaryota; kingdom Metazoa; phylum Arthropoda; class Insecta; order Lepidoptera; family Crambidae; genus Udea; species Udea olivalis. Next base: position 820,378 of record OX376354.1, on the reverse strand, counting down.
TTTTTTTATGACCACCCAGAAATCCTTCAGGTGTCAGTAGGTTAGGGTTATTTTTTCTTATGTACACCCGGAAATCCTACAGTTGTCAGTAGGTTAGGGTTATTTTTTTTGATGACCACCCAGAAATCCTTCAGGTGTCAGTAGGTTAGGGTTATTTTTTTTATGACCACCCGGATATCCTTCAGGTGTCAGTAGGTTAGGGTTTTTTTTATGACCACCCAGAAATCCTTCAGATGTCAGTAGATTAGGGTTATTTTTTTTATGACTACCCGGAAATCCTACAGGTGTCAGTAGGTTAAGGTTATTTTTTTTTATGACCACCCGGAAATCCTTCAGGTGTCAGTAGGTTAGGGTTATTTTTTTTATGACCAACCAGAAATCCTTCAGGTGTCAGTAGGTTAGGGTTATTTTTTCTTATGTACACCCGGAAATCCTACAGTTGTCAGTAGGTTAGGGTTATTTTTTTTGATGACCACCCGGAAGTCCTTCAGGTGTCAGTAGGTTAGGGTTATTTTTTTTATGACCACCCAGAAATCCTACAGTTGTCAGTAGGTTAGGGTTATTTTTTTGATGACCACCCGGAAATCCTTCAGGTGTCAGTAGGTTAGGGTTATTTTTTTACCACCTCATTGCTTATAGAATTGCTTAGAATGCGTTTTTTTATCGACGAGTTCCGATTTATTACTGCGCACACGTAACCGCTCATTCAATATTTTTAAACGCCTATTTAATTATTTTCCTGCTCAATTATATATTCACTGATCCATTTCGATATTTTTTTTTACCCATTTTTGTTTACTTTACCGCTTAGTTTTAACTGCTGAACTAGTTATTAAACGTCCCATTTTTAATTTTTAACTTAACAAAACTGTTATTTACAACTGCCTCTTAAAATCAGTGCCTAATTAAAGACACTAAAGTAAACAAATTACTTTTGAAATCTGTTCTTTGTAGGGCACAAATTTGTTCTCAAATTATTTTTATGAAATATTTCTGTGAATCTGTAGCTATATGTGTTATGAAGGAAAGCCATGATTGAGTCAAAATACATTTTATTAAATGCAGACTAACATTTAAGAATGTAGGTACATTTAAACAATGAATAAACTATAATTAAATCAGTCCATTCATAAACATTATTAGTTAATTCCTTATTTAAATTTACAATTAAAAATTAACAAAAGCATTTTACAATAAAACCACGCCCATATGCATCGGCACTCCTAAATAAACTTAGCTAAATATTTCTGTCGGCTTTCATTTCTGTCACTTGACTAGTAGCTTCGTAATCTTAAGCTGAATTTGTTTAACAGTTACGCTGGATGTGGGCTCCTCACAACATGTTCACCGGTCTCTGATGATTCGGTACTTGTGAACTCTTATAATCATGGGTTCAGGTTTCGGTCGCTTGGGGGGGTTTCGTTGCTTAGCAGGTGGCCGACGGTATGTGTAGCCGCCGTTCGGGTTGGGTCTAGCGTACAAAATTGTCGGTGCCGTTTCTTCTGTGTCCTGGTTGGCATAGACGAGGTAGTTCATAGACGCGGCATAGGGTTGGGCGTATCTGTACTGGCCGTATCTGTACGCTGGGTCTAACGGTTGGTTAGGTAGCATGTAGACTGGTCGTTTGATGGATTGGGCGGGGTGATGTAGGTCGTGTGTGTGGCGTTGGCTTGGAGGGACCGGTGACAGTATGTGTAGCACAGGGATGGGCGAGTGCAGCGGGATGGCGGCGTACGGGATGGGCTCGTACTCCCGCGCGTACTCGCTCGCGTACACGCCCTTGTCGCTTCGGCGCTGGACCGCGTCCGGCAGCGGCTCGCTGCGTGCGCAGGCGCACAGGGATAGCAGCAGTAATGGCATCTGGAATTAAAACCGATTATTACAAAAGTGAAAGGAAAAGTATAGAACGGTTACGATTAGCTAACGCCACGTAAACTACGATAGTTAATGATCGCACTTGTAATTAAGTAAGTTTCAGTTCCATTACTACGAGTATATTTACTATATTAGGGCGCTTAGCACTACTTTTCTACAGACGGTAGCGACTGTCGTTAGGGGAAGGCGTAAGAAAATGATACGGGTGAAGAACGTTTTCTCTCTGTCTTGGAGGATGTAGTTCAACATCGGATCGTCGTCGATCCGATGGCGCAGTTGAACAACAGGCACCTCACATTGACCTAACTCTACAACAGAATGTGCAAGCTTCACGTCGATATATTGATTTAAAACTTTTGTAGTTTCCTCTGAACTTTTGAATTTTGGCTCAGCCTTTTACGCCCCAATTAAACAATACATAGGTTATGGGTTAATTATTAATCAGATAATGAAGAACACCTTCCTGTATGAATTTTACAGAATACATACATTAAACCAACAACTTGAGAGAACCTAATACCGAGCATAGCTTATCCTTCCGGCGGTGTAACATGATTTTGAAAGCAATTTTATTATAAGTACTCATTGGTTTAGGCATATTATGTGCCACTTTTCAATTTAAAAAAATTTATAATTTTTAGGTTAAGCGACCAATGCTGGTCATATACAAATTAAAAAGAAATCAGGAAAAAAAACAATATTTTTTGTTCGAATTTCAAATGCTGTCGCATTCCATTGTAAAACTGGACTGGAAGTGTTGGCTGAAGGCATTCCTGGGCTGCGGTTGGTCTGAAAAAGGTTAGTGGCATCTCCAAGTATTCGGTGTTACGCTTAGTCAACCATAAAATTTCAGTCCTTAGGTATGTCTACCATGAGTTTTCGACACGTAAGCTACGATAGGTGAATTCAGAACTTTGTATGCCATTTTTGGCTTCATTTCTAATCACTAGGGGTGTACAGAAATTCCATACAAAAACATAAACGCGAACGCTAGCGGCTTTCATTGCTGTAAATTCATGATAGACATACAGGTTGATATTAAATAGTGTATACTTTTGATTTTTGCTGTCATGAAACACAAACGGCTACGAACGCCGCAATAAGAAATTTAAAAAAAAATTAACAAAAAAAAACCAACTTTAAAAAAACTATACCAAAACAAAGCACTAAAAAGTAATGAAATAATTGCGTATTCTTCTAAAACTTATACGTTAATTTATTGTAGGTACAATTATTGTTATTGTTGGAGTCGGTGTCAGCCAAGGAAACACTACAATATACCTATTTCTTACATATCACGTTTACGTATGTATGTAGGTAGTTACAAACCTACATTGGCTGACACCGACTCCAACAATAACAATAATTGTACCTACATTATAGTATCGTATAAGTTTTAGAAGAATACGCAATTATTTCTTTACTTTTTAGTGCTTTGTTTTGGAATAGTTTTTTTTGAAGTTTTTTTTTTTTTATTAAAATTTTTGTTTATTTCTTGATTTTCAGTGAATAGTTTTTATTTATTTCATACATCGAAAAAGTATCGTCCAATTGCTCTTAAGAATTGAAGAGTTACGGTACTTTGTCATGGATCCCTTAATCAGAACCTAACCAAACTCTCATCAAACTACCCTTGAAGTATAATCCTTTCCAATAATAAAAAAAGATGCATCGAAATCAGTTGGCGTGATATTGAGTTATTCGTCCATTTGTCGCGCATATGGTTTATCTAGATTTAAGACTTATATGGATTTCCCATGGACGCCACTGTCAGAACTGGACCAAATTAAAATGGGACCACACGGGCAGCATCAGCTTTCAAATAAATAAAGAATTATCAAAATCGGTTGGCGTAATATTGAGTTATTCGTCCAAATGTCGCGCATTTTGTCTATCTAGATCTAAGACTTATATGGTTTTCTCATGGATGCCACTGTCAGAACTAGACCAAATTAAAATGGGACCATTCGGGAAGCACCAGCATTCAAATAAAAAAAGAATGATCAAAATCGGTTCACCCAGTCGAAAGTTATGAGGTAAAAAACATTTAAAAAAAACATACAGTCGAATTGAGAACCTCCTCCTTTTTTTGAAGTCGGTTGAAAAGAGTTGGGCTCATCTGCGTTTTTAGTTGACAAAAACAACTATCGTATTCTCAAACTCCTTTCGGAATTAAACAGCCCTAAAGGTTTAATTAGAGAACTATGCTTTAGGTGCTGTTCTACTCACAGCTTTTATTTTGCTTATGCTGTCCAGCCCTTGATGGGTTTCACAGCTTCACTGTACTATGGGGTCAGCAGAAGGCTTTCAACCCAAACTACTCACAGCAGTGGAGCAACTTTAGAAGAATTATTAAGTATTTTACTTATCAGCGTCACGAATCAAAATTAGATGCCATTATAATTAACATTCTCACTGGTATCTAGATCCAATATCATACCATCACGACTTTATCCCAAACGGGGTAGTCAGAAGCAAGTGACTGTTGCCGTCGTGGTGACCGGAACACTCAGAAGCCCACTTTTGGCGAGCTTTCCCGCCAATATCCGGGTTGATTTGGTTTTTATCGATGTTTTCCATCACCGGAAAGAATGAACACAAAGATTTTGGTTCTGGCCAGATTTGAACTCGGGACTACACGATCCGCGATCTGAGTAGGGGTGCTCAACTACTAGGCCAAGCAGTTCTAACACACACAAACTGATTTCTAGATCACAAACGGTTTCAACACTGTGTGTAAATTAAATTAAGCTGGTGAATAGTGCGATGAAAAAAAAACACCTAGCTACAATTCAAACTAAAGCAAAACAAATGACATTCTGGAAGCAAATCCCAGGTCCCTCAAAACATTTTTGATAACCAATCCGCAGGTGCCATAAAGGCAGCCATAGTCTATCAATGGCAGTCAAGATGCCATTTGCTCAATGGGACAGTAGGTATACAAACTTCACTAGACTTTGTTGCAAATGGTTATGTGTCAATAATTAGGCCACTTACATAGGAGTCCATGTCTCGGTCCGTCCCGCGGGGCGGCGCGCGCGCTACTGTGAGGAGTAGCGCGCCCCCTGCAACAGCTGATGTGCTTGTAGGGGTAGTAATTATATAGAGCTCGTGGAATTCAAGAATATTCGTGTTTTCATCGTAAAGAAAAAGTCTTTTTTTAAGAATTGATAAAAAAGTAAGATTTGATTAGTTAAATGTCCTTGCCGAGTCCCTGAAGACTCGGTATTTTTACCGAACATCGTTTGCTCCACTGCGCTTAAGACCATGAGATCACCTAAAATTAAGCAGATGTAACAAATATAGCTGTCTCTCTCAGTTCACAGTTCTACTAAATTAATACGTGTCAGCAAACGTTTAGAGTATATTAGTAGATATTCATAAATAAGTTTGTTAACCAGCTATTCCAGCTATCCGTACGAAGCAGTTCGCCAATTCTTTCATAATGCGAACAGCAAAGGAGTAGAACACGCTGCCCGCGCTTGTTTTTCCGGAAAAATACAACCTGGCCTCTTTAAGACAAGAGTTAATAAACATTTACTGGGCGGCCTTGTTCATAGACCACATCATCACTGACCACCAAGTGCGATTGTGGTCAAATGACTGCCTAGTCAATAATAAAAAACAAAACACAAACTTTCTTCAATTCATTAAAATGCTGGTGGCATATCTGAATTAAAATCTCGTTATAGCAAAGTAAGTCAAAATCAAAATCAAATAAACTTTATTGCGTGCTACATTGGGTACATGGAACTTATAAAATACATAGGGTGTTAACAAATACAATGTAGCGCCCCGTAAGGGCATAGGCATTTATTTATGTTTCCTTATAGGGATTTTCACATTTATGACCGTACTTAGATACCAGGTTACACTTATACATTATAACAATTTCTTAGTGTATATTATTATCAGCAATAACATAACATTATCTAAAATGGAAACACAATTTCGAACTAAATATTAGTATCATCAACAAAAAAATATTTAAGGCTATAATAACTTTTTATGATTAAAAACTGTTTTAGCTGATTTTGAAAAGTTGTTAATTTATCAGTATTTTTAATTTTATTTGGAATGCGGTTATATATTTTTATTAACATTGAATGTGGGCAGTAGAAGTGATGAATGATAAACCATATAGTGTCCGATTGCTGGGCAAAGGCCTTCATCACTGAAATCAAGTAGCTTGTCAAATGCAGGTTGGTGATATAAAGCAAGTTTAAGATAATTAATCAGATCTACCGACAGATGTCTAGGTAGTCGTCTAGGCAGATACCAACAGGTGAAATTGATACAGTAACTATAAAGTTAACCCCTTTGAGAGTTTGTTGTACAAACGGGTGTAAACCGGTTGTATTGTGACGTTTGTGACAAACGACTTCAATGTATAGGAACAGTGAAGAAATACACAAGACCGCGCGAAGTGGGCCATGAAAATACTCGCAAGAACGGCAGACCCTGGGACCCCAAACACCAGTGTGGGTTCACAACCGGGATAGACCGTATGATGATGATGATTAACAGATGTGAAGAAAGTGAAGAGAGGCAAGTAAACATGTGCTTATTGATCAAAGTGTGTTGTGCTGATAGTGAAAATTTGCCAGTGGTTTTAGTCGCTCTATATATGTTTTGCCTTGCAACATGAATCACCTGAAAAAACTAATTCAGTTGACAGTGTTGCACTTCCTTCCTCGACGCACTACCTGCGCGCGCGCCGCTGACTTACTTTTGTCGCAATGAACGCTTCTGGAAGTCACACTTCGGTAGTCTGAATAATGGATACGCATAATTCAGATTTTCTTTGATAATTTATTGACATGGCACATGCTCTTTTAGTTTGTAAGTTATTATTACAAACATGACTCAACCGTGAAAGAATTTGTGTATCTGGGGACTAGGTTCACGAGGGATGGAATGCATGAGGGTGATATTGATAGAAGAGTGAATGCAGGGAATTTATTAAATGGAGCGCTGCATGCCTTTATGAACAGCCAGAAGGTGTCAGAGTAGGCGCGACTGGCTGTTCATGCGGGGGTGTTAGTGCCGACGCTTATGTACGGAAGTGAGAGTTGGGTATGGCAAAAGAAGGATGAAAGTAGGATAAATGCAGTGGAAATGAGAGCATTGCGAAGTTTAGCAGGAGTGACATTGAGTGATAAAGTAAGGAATAGCATAATAAGAGAGCTATGTGGTGTGAAAGAGGATGTTGTCACAAAAATTGAGATGGGAATGCTAAGCTGGTTTGGGCATATGGAAAGGATGGATGAAAGGCGATTAACGAAACATATTTACAAGGCGAGGGTGGATGGAGCTGTTGAAAGGGTAAGGCCTAGACGGACGTACTTAGGACAAGTCCAAGACGTGCTCAGAAAAGGTCAGGTCAGGAGTACCCATAATCGACGAGCATGTATGAAAGGATTAATGAGAGTGGAAGAAGCGCCAGAGGTGTGTTGTGTGTTGAAAGATGTGGTCTCTGCCTACTCCGTTGGGAAAAAAGCGTGATGGTATGTATGTATGACTTAAAAGGTAAGTTGTTCGAAAATGTCTGTTATTCAAATTCAAAATTATTTATTTTCAGATTACATTGATCCATACATATAATTCATACAATTCATTGAAATAAAATAAAGCTAAAATTACAATAAAGATAATAATAATAATATATCAAAAAGAAAATACGAATAAAAATTAAATTATTTTTAAAATTAAAAACTACAATTCATCAGAAATATATCATTATTATTATCATTACAACCGCATTACATAAACATTTACTTGTATTCATTTAAGAGCCCCTTACCTCAGCAACTACTGGAACATGTCTGTCGCAACAGCGCCGGAGGAAGGGACAGTCCAGCCTATCCTATTGCCTTCAGGATGGCATTGGAGCTGGCCCGCACTCTGTGCACTATTGACGCGCACCGCTTACGCATGGTCGCGTGGAAGCAGGCAGTGCGCGCCTCCGCAAACATGCCCGAGGCACTGCAAAAGCAGGGCAGGCCCAAAATCACCCTGAATGCGTTATTGTACAGGATACGGATATCGTTGTAGCTCCGTTTATTATAGTCAGCCCACATGCTGGCCCCATAGAGCGATGTACAATGAGCTCCAAATAATGTTATTTTGACCGCCTGTGAGCATCGTGCAAATCTGCGGGCTATCATATTCGCTCTAAATAATAATGTAATAATAATAATAATCTCGTTGTATGTGTATGTTCGTGGGAGTAATCGGAGTTTTGCACTCCTATTCTGTTAAATACTTTTATACTAATATAATGAAGAGAAAAGATTTGTTTGTTTGGTTGTTTATATTGAATAGGCTCCGAAACTACTTCAAACGATTTCAAAAATTATTTCACCAATTTATAGCTACATTATCAGGGAGTGACAATGTAAAGGTGGCGGAATATAATACTGGTCGGGCGAAATAAAGTGCTGCTGTCGACACGACAAGAAGAAGAAGGTAGTGACATTAGGCTATTTTTTTTAAATGTAGGCTATATTTTGACGGGACGGACAGGCTGCGCAGGCTAAGCTGCTGACGGACAACTAGTGATGTAATAAAAGATCGGACCATGTGGACACAGGGAACTTTTAAATTTATGTGTATAATTTTTAGCATTTCTTTTAAAAATTCAACTACACGCGCCAAAGGGCGTGAGTTTGGTTTCCACCCAGCTTCAAGATGAGGTTGAGGATGGCCAGTTCAGTGGTTCCTTTGCATTACTGTTCTTTTCAGGCTCATATCTGGACCTAACGACCGCTTTCACTCAGGTGAAGTGAGGTCATCTTGACGAGCAATATAAAAAAAAACCTCATTTGTGTCGTACAAAATCCAACAAAATGAGTATTTCAGTCTCACCTTCCAATTGTGAAACGTACTCAAAGTGGAAAATCATTTGGATTGATGCTGTCCCGTACTATGTCAGTGAAAATTAATGAGACAGCTAACATGTGAGAGCTGCTTGCTTAGTTTTGATATGCGTTTCAGAATTTGGACGTCAGATACCCATATATTTACGTCAGATTATCTTGAAGATATCCCAGATATTTCTTTAATTTTACTGTACCTGACCTGATGTTACTGTTTGTCTGACCTGTTGGTGCAATGGCAGCGATCCTGCTTTTAGCACCCGAGGTCGTAGGTTCGATCCCCACCCATGACAAACATTTATGTGACTAACATTTGTGTTTGTTGTGTGTTTGGGTGTTATTATCTATTTAAGTATGTATTTAGAAATATTCAAGTATGCTTATCAGTCTCTGACGCCCATAGTACAAGCTCTGCTTAGTTTGGAATCAGATGATCTTGGTGTAATTTGTCCTGGATATTTATTATTTATTAATTTACTGTAGCAAAATTCGCACTTATTTTGCAACTCACGAAATCCAACGCAGCCTTATATATCTGTGCCTTATACATCAATTACTTGACGATTTCAATATTGCAAATGATACAGTCTAGTGGCCTAGTTGTGTAATTCCTTTGCTCATAAACGTTTTCGTTAGTGGAATCCTTAATGCGTAGGATTCGTTGAAATGATAGTAAACGAGTTCGCTACTATAGTGAGTAGGCTCTAGGGGAAAAACTATCACGCTTCATGTGTATTCTGAAACTGATTTATTTTATTTAAAAAAGATCCACTTAGCTGGAACAAGGTCTAACCCTATGCACGCCTTCGCGACTCATTCTAAGCTCAACTCGCTTTTAACACATACGTTTCCGGATCAGTGAGAGTTTGTCAAGTGTTTTTAAGAGGATACGATATTAAGAAAATATAATATAATATCAAAATCACTTGACAAACTACCGAATTTCAGTACGTCTACCAAGAGTTGCCACTTTAAGTTTACATTATCGTTCGCGTAAAAAATTAAAGTAAGTTCGCGTAAAGTATTGGGATGACACATGACATGACGTGACAATGTCAAATCCCAATACATTTTTTTACGCGAACGATAATGTAAACTTATAGTCGTAGATCAGTCGAACTTAGGGATTCGGAACGTGGTGTTTTGACGCTACTTGTCAGCAGCATAGAAAGTGAAATCAATGATGGGTAGAGCTGCTTGTCTCACTTGATCACTTATGCAATTAGTTCACACGTCATCACCATCGCTGCCCGGCAGTTGCGCAAGAGTTGTTGAGTCGTCGGCGCGTGAACTTGGGCCAGATGCCCAGTTCTACTGCCACTGTAACAACATTGACCTTGTTGGTGTGTATGATGATTTATTTTTCTTCCACATAACGAGCTTTACTTAATATTTAACTGCATTATGAATTTATGTACGTATAATGTACAGATGATATGATCTTGGTGCTTTAATAAAGTGTGTCTGACTTTAAAAAAAAATGTTTTTGGCGGAGGGATACGACATAAGAAGACATTATAAGTGCTTTGTACCTTTTGCTGCCAACGTAAGACCCATTTCGCAGCAGTTTTGTAAAGGAACGCTGACTGCTGCTTTCTGTGCGTCCTTTTGCTTGCTAACGCGCCTGCATAATGTGCAGAGTCGAAAATAGGTGTAAGAGAAAGAGTATGTTTAGCATATTTTTCTTAAATCATTTATTTCTCTTCTTCAGATGAACCATTTCAAATTGGACTCAAACGTGACGTTTGGGCTACTTTTGTGCTTGATTTCAAATCATTGTAATAATAAATGCGCCAGACAACTACACACCTCTTGTCATGGTCTCGAAGACGAGATAAATATCCCTGTGTTACGAGGTACCAGACAAGGAATTCGGCCAGGGGCGTCTCCCAGCACCTCCAAATCCAAGCCAATTTATGAACCAAGGATAAAGCCAAAGATGGAACCCGGGGCACTACGGAATTCGAGGCGAGAATCCGTTCTAGAGCGCACTTCGCCAATTGTGTCGTCAAAAATCATAGGATGACATTCTTGAAGACAGTTCCTATTTTTTTAATACCTGTCATCATCAGCAGTCGCAGGGCCTCCACTGCTGAACATGTGCCTCATTTAATTACACATCTGGTCCAAAACAAGTACTTAAGCCCATACTACCTCCTAGCAACTAAAAAAATCAGAAGAACAGATGTGCGTTAAAAATAGTATTTGTGGTTGAGTAGTTAGTGTCTGGTAAACTATGTAGTTTAAGTTATTCATTACTTATTATAAGCTAGTTCAAGTTATTTATTAGTTTTATTAAGGTAGTTATAATAACTTAAAACTTCAGTAATAATCATAAAAAAACATGATAGGTATGGTACATAAGTGAATAATTTAAAGAAAAGAAAGTGAGGTACTTGATTTTTTTAGATTTTTTTTTATTAACCTGTTGTGTCCCAAATCTCTATTTTGTACCAGGTTTTGCCAGTCCCCTTCATAATGTTTCAAATCGTCACTCCACCGTTTTCTGGGCCGACCCCTGCAACGGAATCCGTCGGTAGGCTGCCATAGGGCGACAATTCGAGACCGATTGTTGGGATGCATGTGAATAGCGTGACCCGCCCAATCCCACTTAAATTTTCCTGCTTTTCCGCTCACGTCTGTTATGCCTGTTCTAGAGAGTATGGTATTGTTGTTTATTTGGTCAGCCAGCTTCACACCGAGAATACTTCGCTCCATCGCTCTCTGGCAAACCTTGAGTTTGGACTTCTGACTTTTCGTTAAGGACCATGTTTGCGCACCGTAGGTTAGCGGGTTATAAGCAGGATACAACCATCAACGAGTTTGCGCTTTTGTGAGACAGAAAGATCACCCTTCATGTAAACCTTCATGGACCAGAAGCTCTTCCAGGCATTGTCGATGCGACGATCGATTTCTTTTTCCTGCCTGTTTTTGAAGGATACTATCGGGCCCAAGTAAATGTATTCGTTGACGTATTGTCCATCAACCGTTACCCACTTTTCTTTGCTATTGGTCATCACTTTCGTTTTAGTTCAGTTCAGTCCAACCTCAAGGCCTGCTGTGCTCAGTTCTGCGAGCATATTTTCCAACTCTGCAGCCGTTTCTGCGGAAAGCACGAAGTCGTCAGCAAATCGGAGGTTGGTTAAGTTAACTCCACTGACATCAATGCCTTTAGAGGACCAAAAGTTTGCTAGTTATTTGAACACCTTTTCGAAGAGTGCTAGTAAAAAGCTTCGGTGAAAGTAGATTGCCTTGCTTAACACCTTTAAGTATTTGAAAAGAGGGTCCAGTTGCATGTAATTTTATGTTCGCGGTATTTTGTTGGTAAATTAGCCGAATTAAATTAATATATGTTGGGTCTATGTCTTGGTGCGTGAGTGCAGTAAAGATGGAAGAATGTTTCAAGCTGTCAAAAGCTTCAGAATAATCCACAAAGGCTAGATACAAAGGTTGATTGTATTCATTAAATTTTTCTATAACTTGGTTGACGATGTGCAAATGTGGTGGTTAGTCGTGAAATAATTTCGTCGAAATCCAGCCTGTTCCGGAGGTTGATGTTGATCGAGTTGGTCTGCAATGCGATTTTGAATATCTTATAAATATGCGAAATCAAGCCAATAGGTCTTTAATTGTTAATATCAGCTTTGTCACCTTTAAAAAAAATTAATTATTTATTTTGAGAAATACCAAATTAGGTCCTTACCAACATAGGTACAATCAAGAACCATTGATTTTACGCCGAGCATTCCATAGACATTTTCTATAAGTTCACGGGGTCAGTTGCAGCCTATGGCGAAAGACTCATATTATAGCCTTACTTTGCTGTGTGATACATCTACTGTGGTAAATAAAGCTTTCAATTTACGAAGGTTTCAAAAATTCTTTTGACGATGATGTTCACTGTCTTAAATCCTTAAATCTTTATTCCCTTTATACACACATCAAAAGTGTCTAGGGATCAACATATATTTTTGCAATAACTTTTCTCCTGATTGATATTAATTAAAATTTTCTTTAAGGATTCATCAAATAAAGTGTTTTCGTTTGTCTACAGTAACGATAAACCAAGTCACCTTTGCATTAATAAAGAAATTTGGCATTTTCCTAATAAAGGGATTTTTGACATTTGAACCACTAACATTAAAGTTCGAAAAAAAGACTGAAATAACAGTTTTCTTTAAAATTTTATTGGGTAACTTAAACAATTAATAATCCGTGTTTCTACCGCGAACACTAACAACACAAGAACATCGGTTTGGCATACTCAAAATGAGTTCATCCAAATCACGCTGTGGAATGGCCGCCCATGTTCGTTGCAACAACAAAAAAAGGTCTTCTTGCGACTGGATACCCTCCATATTCGGCAGAGCTCTTCTCTGTAGCTTATCCCATGCATGCTCAATCGGGTTCAAGTCTGGCGACTGAGCAGGCCAGGGAGAACATTGATGTTAGCTGCGGCGAGAGTCTGTCTTACAACTCTTGCGGTGTGCGGTCGTGCATTATCATGCATTAACTGAAATAAGGGACCGATTTGCACTTGTAGAGGAACGATGACGTTCCCGAAGACCGCTAAGAGTACCACCTATAGCAATGCACAATCGTAGGATTCGATATCAATGGGCTCTTGAACACAGAAATTGGGCAGAAGAACAATGGCGTTTCGTGTGCTTTTCTGATGAGTCTCGTTTTGGTATGAGACCGGATACAAGACGTATACGACACTGGAGAACCCCTGGACGCCAACAGCGATTAAAATCCTGCCAGGAAGTCCATCCTTATAGTGGTGGAACCATCATGGTATGGGCGGGTATTTGCATCGGCGGAAGAACTGAGTTGATTTGGATCAGAGGCAACCTCAACGCTCAAATTTATGCTGAGACGATTGTATCAGACGTCATCGTTCCTCTACAAGTGCAAATCGGTCCCTTATTTCAGTTAATGCATGATAATGCACGACCGCACACCGCAAGAGTTGTAAGACAGACTCTCGCCGCAGCTAACATCAATGTCCTGCCCTGGCCTGCTCAGTCGCCAGACTTGAACCCGATTGAGCATGCATGGGATAAGCTACAGAGAAGAGCTCTGCCGAATATGGAGGGTATCCAGTCGCAAGAAGACCTTTTTTTGTTGTTGCAACGAACATGGGCGGCCATTCCACAGCGTGATTTGGATGAACTCATTTTGAGTATGCCAAACCGATGTTCTTGTGTTGTTAGTGTTCGCGGTAGAAACACGAATTATTAATTGTTTAAGTTACCCAATAAAATTTTAAAGAAAACTGTTATTTCAGTCTTTTTTTCGAACTTTAATGTTAGTGGTTCAAATGTCAAAAATCCCTTTATTAGGAAAATGGCAAATTTCTTTAAAAATGCAAAGGTGACCTGGTTTATCGTTACTGTAGACAAACGAAAACACTTTATTTGATGAATCCTTAAAGAAAATTTTAATTAATATCAATCAGGAGAAAAGTTATTGCAAAAATATATGTTGATCCCTAGACACTTTTGATGTGTGTATTTTCTTCTTATTGACCTTGGATACAAAAAACCACTAGTCCAAATCATGCTCGCAGCTAGGCTCTGTCAGCCGTACTTCGTAATTTTCAATCCACCTAGGGTTGAAAATTTGATAGTTACTGAGTCGAAGTCGAATTTAGCAAATGTAATTATTTGCAAAATGTAGTTACTCTTGATATTAAATGACTTATTATTGACGCAAGAGTGACCCGAACTGCTCTCTACCTAGCGTCATGGGTTTGATTCGCATTCAGAATGACCATTCATGGGTAAACACAAAAGTGGTACAGTCTTATAGGCATGCAAATCCTATGAAATAATATTTAAGAAAATATAAACATTAAATTATTATCTCTGATGAAATAATTAAGACAATCTAAGTGCAAGATGGCTCGAGGATGGAAGTTGTTAGGCAATCGACTTCGTTCTCCTTTAAACAGTTAAGTAATATCGCTCTTTTCATTGCTTGGTTATATGGTATACTAACTATTTCGATAAGACATACGATACTGAATTCATTTATTGAAGTTCAGGTTATTAAGTGAGTTGTTTTATCTAATGGTCCGCTGGTTATAATGTGTAGTTGGATCATAATACCCGAGCGAAGATGGACTCCGATTAGAAATACTGTACAATATTTTCATTTCGCCTATATAATACAGGAAGTTATAATGAATGAAAACCTAGAACTTCCTTTCATTAATCTTGCGGCTTAAGTCAGGTAGGTATAACAAAAATTACGACATCGTTCTTAAGGAAATTATATCTTTTTCTAGTAGCG
This sequence comes from Udea olivalis, assembly GCA_947369235.1. Taxonomy (NCBI): domain Eukaryota; kingdom Metazoa; phylum Arthropoda; class Insecta; order Lepidoptera; family Crambidae; genus Udea; species Udea olivalis. Next base: position 805,328 of record OX376354.1, on the reverse strand, counting down.
TTGTTTCGGTCGCTTAACTTTCAGATTGCTTTCAGATCCAAGGAATAATTCCGAACTGGTTATGTGGATCACCTTATGCAGCTGGCATAAGACCCATTTTCATTTGGTTTGTCAAGGTTGACCTGTCGTTCTCCGTTCAGAATCTTAAGAACCTTCGGGAAAATTGGGACCTAGGTACTAAGAATTTACCCACCATTATTCTTTCAATAGAAACAATCGACGGGTACTATGGGGAGTCGACTTCCATGGCAATATTTTGCACGTGATTATAATAAGTTTGTGCTTTCAGCCTAGCATTAATTTACCTAAACGTACGTGAAATTTAAACAGTACCTTCAGTATTTACTATTGCACACAATTTCTTGAACACCATGGAAACATACTACGAGTATAATCAGAGGTTTCCCAACTTAAAGAGCAAGCGGTCAGAGCGCCTAATGACAAACGAGCATTTCGATTAACTTAGTCTAATGTAATTTTCTCAGTATTTACCTTGGGGAACAGATTACTGTGGTCAAACAGGGTCATAAAGCAGCATGTGTCTGTTTGATCTCTATCGTCTTTACAATGGGCCAGTCTGGCCATTGCCTGTTGGTGCAATGGCAGCGATCTTGCCATTAGCGCTGAATGCTTGTACTATGGACACCCATAATACAAGCTTTGCTTAGTTTAGGGTCAGATGATCGAGGTGTAATTTGTTCGAAATATTTGTTTGTTTAATGGAGAATGCGTCCTTGTGCTAGACTACTTCCTCGTAAACACACTATCCAGCATCTTTAACTATTTTATTGTCGTACCTTCCAGACGTGGAATGCTCATCCAGCTTATTTTCTGCCTCCTTTCGGGTTCTTCATGAAGGGCATGGAAAGGCATTTATGCAGGCCCTCAAGATGAGGTTGACCATTTTAGTTGTTACTGCATTACCGTCAAGCTCATATCTGGATCTAATGGTTACTCTCCATAAGGTAAGGTCGACAATCTCAATTTTAAATCGGGATTATACTTGGCTTTTATCTTAATTGAACAAGAATTGTATTTGCGTAACTTACCAGTATATTTGACATGAGCTTGTTAAAAACTGGACAGCCACTGGTAGCAAGCCTAGTGGCGAAAGGATGTACAAATTAATTCAAAGGATCCTCCTCCTCAGTCGGTTCACTACTGAGGATCGTGACTCTCGCGAAGGACTTGTGCAATATGTGCTCTCCAACGCCTTCGGTGTTCTGCTTGATGGAGAGCTGCACTTATGGGGACCTCCAGCGTGTTGGCGACTTGGTCTGTCCATCTTTTAGGGCTTCGCCCTCGCGGTCTCTTCCCTTCCAGCTAGCCAACCACGAGCAACTTCTCAAGGTTATCAGGTTCGCATTTCAAAGGATAAATTATTATTTACTGATAGATAAAAACTGTTAGGTAATTCAAGACATTTTTAAAGAGTGTTTATTCTACCACTGGCACAAAATAGGTAATACTCGTAGTGTTACAAAAGTGCATTTTGGTCGGCATTTTAGAGTATGCGTTAGTACGGATAAATCTGATTTAACGATACCAATGTTGTTGTTACAATGATCCCTAAAGTCACAAACATCAAACTATAAGTTCAGCAGCCTTTACTTATGTGTTTTGCGGTCATTGCGGAATTCAAGATGTCTAACGAATCTATTAGAGAGACGTTTTAATAAATTTGGGTATCAATCAAAGTGATTATGATACGATTTTTCACATGGTATGTGAAAAAGCTAGCTAAGCTTGCTCAACCTGCCATTGATAAATAAATAAATAAATGACTCGTTCGTCAGCCTCTCGTCTTTTAAGCACGGACGTACCTACTTACAGAGTGAAAGTGAGGTTGATGATGATTCCCAGATGTATCCTAAATCTCCATACAGCCTACTTACTCATTGGGTAATATGCAAATATAAAAACGGCCATTTTGTACTATTAGGTATAATTTATTGCTAGCATTTGGTAAGATGTGGTAAGATCACCACCAGCCGGAGCCGTAGGAACCGTAGGACACGTGAGAGATGTGGGGCTCTTCGATGTACTTGTGCACCTTGACGACATGTGGGACTGACACCACTTTGGGGACGGACACGATCTTCTTTACCTCGACAACCTAAAAAAAAAATGATTTTTATAAAAGTTAGCAAAATTAAAACCAGTCTTGATAGGGTCGCCGCCATGTTCGGCTCGTACTACTTTAGGGTCAGATGGCCATTTCTGATAATGTCCTATAGAGAGGTCAAGAGAGACAGATCAATGAACTCAACGTGGTTGAACAAAATATTTAACAGAATGAAAGTACCTGCTTCATACATCAATAGTTACTCGTAACAACATTTCTTTCAGATATTAAGCGCTAGTATTGTTACCTGAATAAAATAAGATTTACCCAAAACATTTAATACGTTAAGAGTAAGTCCAGTAGCCAAACACTGAATGAAAGTAATACGCGGATTATTGCCTAAGTGCAAAACTCAACAGATAACTTACTACTTATAACTTAGACTTCAACATATTAATTCCGGCTGCGAAAGGATATTATGCAAATACGAGTATTGTATTATATCTCTAGGTTCACCACAATTCTCGCTATGATGTCTCTACTACAGCCACTTTCACGTACATGACCTATCAGAACTTATAGCAGGGGAACGGGTAGTCTAATAAGTGGTCAATATACAGCCCAAATGGGCCAAACCCAAAAGGGCAATAGTAAAATTCTCACCTTTGGAACTTCAATGACTTTGTTGACTGAGATGATCTTTGTGGCCGGCGCGTGGAAGATGGGCGCGTGATCGTAGTGCGAGTCATAGCCGTAGCCGCCATACGAGATGCCGTGGTCGTAGGAGTCCAGCAGGCTGTGGCTGTCGTAGTGGCCGAAGCCATGGCCGTGGCCGAGCAGGAAGCCGCGCTTGTCGCGCTTGCCTTCTGGCGCTGCTAGCGCGACGGCTGCGAGGAGGACTACGCACACCTAGGAAATTATAAGAGGCGGTTAGTTAAAACTGCTTTTTATTGTGTGTTTTATTACTTTACGTATTTCTTGAAGCACCATTTATTTTTTTAAGAAAAAAGGTAAGACCATTATGGTCTTCTAGTAAAGTCTTTATGCGTATACTTTTATTTTTTTTCTATTTTTGTTGCTTTTTCACTAACTCCTTTTCCAACAAAAATTGTTTGTAGGAGGTTGTCTGGAAGAGAACGCTTTGTAGCGTAAAGACCTTCTTATTTAACCTAATTATAAGTTTCTGCTTACTGTGTGGTTTTTATAGAAAATATGACTGATGCAGTTTAAGACTGATTGGCGTCATTAATATCACATTATCTTTGACAACTTTGATACTGAAGGAGTTTTTATAATTCTAGTTTTCATCGGATTTTTTATTATGACACTAATAAATACACTTTTCACTTTTTGAAAAAGTCCATTAATTTTTTTCGAAATATCCCATTGGACTCTGTTTGCCCAACTTGCTTGGTACCGTCAAACTCCTTTCCGCTTGACATTTTTTTTCAAACTAAGTACTTCTGAGTACTTTTCTAATTTGTTAGGATTTGAACAAGATGTTTCTGAAGTGTTGTCCTCACAACATGTATACTCACAAAGGATTTCATGTTGTTTGTGATGAGGGACAGATGCTGACTATGCGCCTCCCTGCGCGCCGCCACGTTTTATACATGCGTGCGCGAGGTCGCTATTTTGCAAATCTGAGCCTACCGGGCTTGCGCAAGTACTTGCTCTTATTATAAATCAGCCCTGTGTCATGTGTCGTTAGAATATCATTTATACGTCAGTGAGAGTTTTATTGATATCGCTTTGGGAGTAAATGCGTTGTTAATTACTGATAAGTTAGGAAAAAAATATCGTCTTACAGCTCATTTGTTGTCAAACTAAGCAGAGTTGTGTCAACTATATGTGTCAGACCATAAATCAAAGTTAAGCCCCCTTCAAATCAAAGCTGTCATGTTACTTGTCAGCAGAAATGACAGGGACAGCCATACATGTAAGGACTGCTGAACTTGGATTTGTGAGAATTCTGGCTACAGAGTGATAGACAGACATACTCAAATACAAATATTTTAATATAAAATAAATAAATGGTTAATAACACCCTGAAATTGAAAATAAAATTTCCATCACATAATTGTTAATGCTAGGTGGGAATGGAACTCACGAGCGTTGGCGCTACAGACCACTACCATTTTTCCAACGGGCCGGTCAAGATGAAGAGCTACGATCGTTTTATGAGGAGAGTACACAAAGCAATCTAAATTAAGACGATCTGAATCAGATATCAAACTATCTCGGGTAGAGACCAACATAATATTTTTTTAATTAATAAGCATGTAAATAGGATCACCACAAAAAACAAAATCTCGCCAAACTTTTTAGTAATAGTTTTAAGTACTATTCTGGGAGTTCCACTTTCCTTAAAAAATGCTTATAACTTTAGCAGCCATATTTGTTCACACTTGCTAAATTACGTTGCCCTTTCCAGCTGTCGTTATCATAATTACTTGAAAAATACTGCTGTTACAAAAACCCATTGTCAAGCCTTGCACTTACACTTGATAGCTCGATCGATGACCTGTGAATACATATTTATCATATAGGTTCGTTGATCATGTTAACGATATTGCTCCAGACAGGAAAAAAATGTATTTCCGGAAGCGTCATTAAATATGTTTCATTAAAGTAAGGTCGATGTATTTGGTGGTTCTTTTTCTGGATACCAAAACTTGTTTACCGTCAGTTAAAGATGGTCGTAGAGCCAAATATGAATGAGCTGATACAAACCACAACTTGTTTTTTTTTAAAGAGGAAATGAAGTTGCAAGTGTTGCAACTATTGCAAAAGATATAACAGCTCATTCAATTCACCAATAAAGCATTTCTTGTATGTGTAAGCTGCCGGCGACATAAAATTTACTACCTTTCCGCCCGCGGCTTCGCTCGCGTGAACTTCATTTTTGTAACATATTTTTTTGTAAATTGTAGCCTATGCGTTATTATGATGTATAAACTGTATTACTGTAAAGTTTCATCTAAATTCGTCCAGTAGTTTTTACGTAAAAGAGTAACAAACATACACACACACAATCATACATACATCCACACAAACTTTCGCATTTATAATATTAGTAAGATTATGTTGACAGTTCTCTACCAATGGTCCATTTTAATTCCATAAATTAATATGTATTTTTTTTTCTAATAATGCCATAGTAGGTATTTTGAGAAAAATATATCTACTTGGATACTCTCATGGGTATAAAAATAGGCATCATTTGTATTTTAGTAGCCTACACATACGAAATGACGACAATGGTGTAAGAAGGTCTAGATAACGAAGGCACCCGAATTGTGGATTCGGACCACGCAGTGGACAGTGATGAAACGGATGCTTCAATGTTTAAGGAGACGTCTCAACGTAACAGTTTCTACTTAAGTTGAGAGACCTTCACCTATTTATCAGCATCTTAAGGGATCTGGTTGGCTCTTTTCGCTTTATTTCTGTTGATTGAATTTATTCTGTTCATCGTACACTGCATTATTGTAATATATTATGTCTTTGCATTCATTCACTGAGTAACTCAAAAGATCTGTTTCAGAGCTTACTGAAACCAGTAAGTTATGAAGAATGCATTTAGTGTAAATAGTAGTTAAGCGAAATTATTTATAGTAACGATCAAGTAATAACGCTAATTCAATAGTTATTTGAAGAAAGGTTAAAAGTTAAAAAGTTAAGAAAAATGTTTAATCATGATAGCTCTTATGACATGTCAACAAAAAGTATCAAAAAAGTGAAATAAATATAATATCAAGTATAAATAGACGTATATCATGTTACGTAGCCAAATTCGGGTTAGTTTCGACAAACATAAGCATGAACATAGCACTGAATTAAAAAAATATCGCTCTCTTTTCAAAGATTCATCCACAACATAGGATCCTTCTAGAATCGTCCCTTTATAGCCCTTAAGGTATTTTGCATTGATAAAATCAGCATTTCATTCAAGTTAGTCACCCGCATCAAACAAAACAAAGACTAATGTGGTCACCGTTAGCGTTACATGTTACCTAACGCAATTTTCAGTTGTGTTTAAAAAAATATTATTATTATTATTCTATTCGGGAATAGAAAGATCGTGCGTCGTGGCCTAGTGGTTCACCAGCCGAACTTAGGTCATGGATCGTGTGGTACTGAGTACAAATCTGGCCAGAACCAAAAAATCTTTGTGTTCATTGTTAAATATCCGACTTACTCTCCGGTGATGGAAAACATCGATAAAAAACCAAATCACGGCGGAAGGCTCACCACCTACCACGTTGGGTTCTAATACCATTGGTGGAAAGTGGGTTTCTGAGTGTTCCGTTCACCATGACGACACAGTAACTTGCCTCTGACTACCTCGTTAGGGATAAAGTCGTGATGGTATGTGTGTATAAAAGATTGTGTAAGAAATTGTAATTTCTATTCGGAAGTAAGAGAAAGATTGTTGTAGAATTTCACTGTAATAAAATTCGCAGAATCAAACGAACTACAGTTCGGGCATGTTCCAGTTTAACATTTTCGTGGAAACATTGTTGTTAAATATTTCAAATCGTGCGTTAATTAATAGTAAACAGTCGTTCAATAGACACGGGAAGCATAGTGGAGCGTGCGCGCACGGTTGTGTGCTGTGTCACTATCGCTTTCGTGCCCGTGCGCAGGAAGTAAGAACATTGTAGTAAATCAATTTGCAATCAGTTTCAAGTGAGAGATGCGGTTAATTTAATTTATTCCTTGTAATATACCTATCGTTCATCATCAACGCTATTAGAAGTCATTGGTCAAAAATATTAAGGTGGTTTTGCGTTACAAAGCGATCTCTTATACAATCAGTTGCTTTCGGAAAACGTAGCCTTGTCCTTTAATCATAATTGTATTAAGTTAATTACTTTAATAACACAATAGTTATCTTAATTGTTGTCCTCTTATTCAGGAATGCATTGTTTTGATTTTATATGACGACCTCTACATGTTATCTTAAGTAATTTGCCTAAAAGTTCAATAAGGTAAATATTGCAAATTGTGAGGTTTTTTGGTCTCAATTGAATTTAATTTAACCATACACGCCCAATATAGGTTGAAATTTGTTATAAATTTGATCTCGGTGTTTGCGGTAATATCGCAAGTGTAATAATGATCGCTGTCGCAACGCGTCGCTTCAACAGGTAATTGATACTCAAATGTTGACTCACATAGGCTTGCTGCGTGCTACAGTTAGGAGTGGGTCACACTATCTTATATGATCAGCAGGAGTCAGTATATTACATACTATGAGGGTAGGACATTACCTACACAAAACCTTCTCAAGGAACATTATTAAAACTGTGGAGGTTACTAAAATGATAAGCAGGAAGGTAGGCAAGATGTGCGGTGCCTTTAGGCAGGTTTTTCAAATAGGGGTTGAATGCATCTTGCGCACACCCTGCAGTTCTGTAACACAGTTTTTTGACAGACAAATCATCTGTAGCTAGTCAGCAGTAGCAATTTAAAGAGAAATAAATTTTCTTGAACCAAAACTGAGCAAAACTTAAACTACCATTTTACCGTTGACAAAAACAACCAAAAAAGAATTTCAATAGAATACAATTTCAATAAAGTAAGGTACACTTATTTTGCCAGAACGAGACAGTGAAATAAACCTTTGCTTCAATTATTATTTAAGTATAAACTGTATTTTGAAAGGAAATTGTTTTTAGGCACCGGACGCGCACTTGTTACTTGTAATAAAGTTAAAGCAAACCATTAAACCTCAGTAAAGGTCATTCAAACTGGGGCACGTAAGAGGTATATCAATGGGTTTACGTCTCGTAAGTGGTCATTGAATACTTACAAAAATATTTTTTTCATTTTCTATACTATAAATTGACGACACGGTTGGCATAGAGCGCTGTAGCACGGTTTCTCGCCTCGATTTCCGTAGTGTCCCGGGTTCGATTCCCGGTCGGGTCAATTCAGGAAACGATCTTTTCTGAATTTGCTCGGGTCTGGGTGTGCTGGGAGACGCCCCTGGCTTATTTCCTTGTGTGGTATCTCGTAACACAGGGATATTAATCCCTACTTCGAGACCATTACAAGAGGTGTGTTGTCTGGCGCATATTTGTATTTATTTATAATATTGTAAAGAGGAAAGATTTGGTTCTTTGTTTGTTTTTTTTATTTGTTTGTTTGTATTGCATAGGTTCCGAAACCACTAAACAGATTAAAAAAATTCTTTATGTAAATCAGGTCAGACAAACGCGGACTAGATGTGCTGCTTTACCGACCGCGCCGCGATGTGCAATTAGGAACCTCTGACAGAACAAAGTCTGTTATGACAGCTAGTCATTTTATAAACAGGTACTATCAGACTTGGTGGTTGAGCACGACCCAAAAACACCCCAGTCCACAAGACCATCCCTCAAAAATCCTAAATGAAACTTCATATTATCCTACTTACCTAAGTACCTAATACACTACCTTACCTACAGTACAATTTTGGCAACTTATTCTTAACTGAATTCAATTCAATTTAATTTTTTTATTGCATAAATATAAATCATAATCATAAACTTAATCCGTTTTAAATAGGTAATTCTAATTTGATTTAGTCAAGTTACTCCTAAACTAAATAAATACCTGGATGAGTCAAGCCCCTTCCAATATCCTGGATCCACCACTGTCTCGGGCTATATTTTCTATTTAATGTAGAAACATTTTACTATGTTTAACCGTCTTCGGTACATATGGTACAAGTCATTCTTAGTTTGGGGTCAGATGACCTTGGTTTAAGGTGTCTCAGATATTTGGCTGTCTCCATACCGTCCCCGAAAGTGGTTGAGGGCAGAAAGTTAGGTTTTTAGTCGGTAGGAGTCGGACATAACCACGTCGTTCCCCCGGACAGCGTTGTATCGTTGTGAATTTTCCTGACTGAAAAAAAGGTGTCCCTTATATTTATTAATATCAACAACTACTTGTGATTTTTCTGTAGCTCAAGTTTGGTACCCTCCTATACCTCTTTCATATTGTCTCCAACGAGATTAATCTATCGATATTGTGTTCCTGTATTATGGTAAGTAAGATATTAAGGTCAAAACCTCATCGCCCAAGGTTCAGTGCAGAATGTGAGAACTTGTTACTGTAATTAGTAAAAAAACATAATCGGTAATTAGTGGAATACGTCGCAATAGCATTGGAAGTTGAGCCACCGTTTTATGATTCACTCATTGCTGAATCACAAATTATAGCTATTTTTTTTTAAATTTGACATTTCGATCTAAGATAAGCCTAAGCTAATTACTTTTTTGTACAATACTTAAGTAACTATATAAAAAAAACTTGTACATTATTTTTTACAGATAATATAATATGTTTATTACTCACATTTCCTATGTACGAGTAATTTAACCATGTATCTGGTCAGGGCAGATATCCTTTGAAATCCCCTGAAGCTAAAACTGTTACAATCTACAGTAGATTTTTGTTAGTATTTATTTAAAACCTGAACTAATAAAACGGCTGACCGTAAGGCCTCTTCCTCACCGGATCGGTGCGTTTTCGTTTCGGTACCGCCTCTGCACCAAATCTGTACAGATTGTTTACGCGCGCGCGCAAGTAATTCAATGAGAGTTTTCAGATAGAGTCGTTTCGGTACAGATTTTACCAACTGCATTCGCGCGCCTCTGCATAGAGTATGTACAGAGTGCCAAGTGCGAGTTGCAGGGAGAGAAGTGAATGACTTCACCATCGCGTCATCTTCAAAAACGTAAATTTGTATGGCATCGAGTCAGCGTCATCTAGCGGCTTTGGTGTTGCCCGAATTTGCCTCTAAATGGCGCTGACTCCATTCCATACTATACTCTTATCATACTACTTTTATGTAGTATGGCAGGAGTGACATTGAGTGATAAAGTGAGGAATAGCATAATTAGAGAGCGTTATGGTCTGAAAGAAGATGTTGTCACAAAAATTGCGATGGGAATGCTAAGATGGTTTGTTCATATGGAAAGGATGGATCAAAATCGATTAACGGAACAAATTTACAAGGCGAGGGTGGATTGAGCTGTTGGAAGTGAAAGGCCTAGATGGACGTACTTAGGAGCAGTCCAAGACGTGCTCAGAAAAGGTCAGGTCAGGAGGACCCATAATCGATGAGCATGTATGAAAGGATTAACGGGAGTGGAAGAAGCGCAAGAAGTGTTCAGGACCGTAGCAAGTGGAACGATGTGGTCTCTGCCTACCCCGTTGGGAAAAGGCTTGATGGTATGTATGTATAGTATGAAGGAATTCTACTTCTCTCACTGCAACTAGCACTCGGCACTCAGAGTGGCCGGCCTCTCCCGTCTCACCCCCGCCAGCTCCACCGCGCGCCTCAACTCACACCAATCACAACACCAGAGCAGTACCGTCATGAAAACAACCAGAAACTGTCAGGAAATGATTTCGAGCAGAAAATCTGTACAAATTCGGTGCAGAGGCAGTACCGAAACTAAAACGCACCGATCCGGTAAGGAAGATTACAGATTTAGAAATTGATATCTTGTGGATTTTGTAATAGGTACTCGTAGTTTTCCATGCCGTCAAATTGCGGGTTATCTTCAAAAAGAACAAAGTAATAAGCTTGTAAGAATATACTGTCCTACTGCTGGAGAAAGACTCTATTCTATCATTGAAATTAAAAGAACCATAAATTATTTCCAACTGCTAGACAAAAGTCATTTATTGAAGTCATGTCATTGGATTCGTCGGTGTAGGCTTGATCACCACTCTTGCCAAGTGCGAACTGGTGATCATAAATCACCTAGGGTAAAAGCTAGTCCAAACAAAACATGAACTGAGAATATTAAAAACTAAATCACTTAAATATACCTAAGATCAACACCATGAATGGTTGCAGCAACAACTTATACTCTTGAACTTGACTACACAATAGGCTAATTTGAATAACGTTCCGGTGTCGATGACCTTACAGATAGTTGAATGTCTATATTTTCCTTCTATAGAATCAGCGTCTATTTAACTAGCATGGGGGAAATCTTCATGATTACTTCACCTAAGAATACGACGAGACGAGGTTATTTCGAACTCACATATTCATCCACGGCACTCTTCGATCATCACAATACACAATGATGTTATTGTTGATCGAAGTCGGCACTCCACAGCACTCGGCACAGCCCACCAACACAAATCGCCCATAGTCGGCTTTAAAAAAGAAAGAGAGAAATCTTTGGTTGGCACTTTAAAGAAACAACAATGTGGCTTGGCGAGTACGCTCAGATTGTAGAATGTGCTCTCTGCCGAAGTTACCAATGAGCTTTTTACAGAGTCGGTGACGCGCAAGGGATACCCAAAGTGTTGCGTGGATCTTTGGGCTGCGGTAACTTGCGCTTATCATGAGGCAGTCCGCGTGCTTGTTTGCCACCGACGTAGTCTACACTAATTTATATAAAGAGGAAAGATTTGTTTGTTTATTTGGATCGTATAGGCTCCAAAACGACAGGACCGATTTTAAAAATTCTATCACCAAAATATAGAGCTGCATTATCAGGGAGTGAAATAATCCATTTTTTTTTTAATTTAGGATATATTCTGACAAAAAGACAGTCTAAGCGGGCGAAGCCGCTGACGGATAGCTATATAGTATATTTCAACTACAGGTGACCCAAGAGCTGGTACATTCCTCGCACAACGTGCGAGTCTTTCCATACAACGGGGGAATGCTGCCAGCATCTTGGGTACCTTACCACAGGTGCAAAATTTTCTTAGTAATTTTTAGTTATATTTATTTTAAGGTTTTCTTTTAATTTTTACTGTACTGTATATATTAATTATTTAATCGTTCTGAATAAATTATTTTAGTTTATAAATAAAGGTATGTTATAAGACCATGAAACCTCCACATAAAAAGTCTTGTAATGTCCTCATGAAGCGTAATTTATGCTTGGTTATTTAATCACATTATTTGTTTGGTAGGTTATATTAACGTGCCATGCAGTCCTAGTCATCTCAATGAGATCCTCGGAATGTTAACCGAGTTAAATGTATTATTAGTTCCACATTACGGGTATATTTCAACACGGAGCAATGACCGAATAATTGAAAATTTAAACACCATTCTGGTAATTAACTCAAACTCAAACTCAAACTCAAATAACTTTATTCAAATAGACTGTATCAGTACTTTCAAATTATATAAATCTTTATCGTTATTATAATGAATCATCTGCTTAGTAAAGTAAAGTAAAAGTAAAGTAAAAAATATCTTTATTCATATAGACTTATAAAAAGTACTTATGACAAGTCATATAGTTACAAAAAAAACATTATAGCAAAAATATACTAAAACAAACATACATAAAATAATACTCTGATAGTAAATATCATAATTAAACATAATGTGACTCTACCACCGGTTCGGAGGTTGTTTCCGATCGAGAAGACTCCGGCAAGAAACTCGATGGTTACTCTTTTCAATCTTGTTTTTAAACACAAAAATTGAATTGACAGAGTAAAGTCATAACAAAAAAAAACAAATGAGCAAAGGAGCAGATTATACCGAAGATGACCACAAATTCTTATCATTTAAGAAATCCTCAACACTATAATAACCTCGCTTCATTAAATTAGCTTTAATTCGTGACTTAAACTGGTGAAGAGGCAGTTCAACAAGAGTTTGCGGAATCTTATTAAAATATTTAACACATTGGCCAACAAATGATTTCCCTACCTTATGCAGTCTTAGACTGGGAGTTACGAGCTTATTTTTATTTCTGGTATTGAGTTTATGAACATCACTGTTCATATAGAGTCACAGTCACTGTCTTGAAGAGATGCAAGTTTTTACGGACATTTTTACTACATTACCATAAATAAATTGAGAGTACACAGTTAAAATATCTATCTCTTTGAATACTTCACGAAGCGAGTTACGTGGTCTAAGGTTGTAAATGGAGCGGATGGCTCTTTTCAACTATCTTTGTGGTGGGAAACAGCGGACCTTGGAGATGGCGCGTAATGGGCAGCTGTGGTTATAATGCGATGTTTTAATCCACGCATTTATTTGTCACGCTACTGTAGTAGTCGCAATTTTATAAAATTAGTGGCAATAAATGACACAAAAAAGTTTACGGCGAAACGAGTATGGGCGTGGTCTTAAACTGAGTAACTACAAGTATATTGGGTTATTGAATAACGATATTGAAGAAAATCTCGTATTGCAATGTTTTATGAGGAAGACCATAAGGGTTTCTTCTTCATTGCTGTTCCCTAAAAAGGGCCCAAAATTCGGTTAAAGGTCTTCGCAGATTGCGGTCTTTTCTCCGTGGCGGAGAAAAAAAGGTCGCTCCGAGAATTAAAAGTCCGCCGCGGATTCACCGCGGACTCAACGCACACGGTGTGTGACCCCTCGTCTGAATATGCCTTTTGAGTTCATTTATTTAAATTTCAACAAGAACGCAGAGCGTTCACTTATATGAAATTACAAATACTTATACTTAAAGTTATATTTAAAAAATAATTGTCGCAGTTACTAAAACTACGACTGCAGTTTAATTTATTTAACATTTTAATGATGGGTCGGATCCGCAAACCAGATTTAACAAAACCATCATTAAAGGCCTGCGCAGACGACGGGCTTTTCTCCCCGGCAGAGATAAAGTACGCTCCGCGAATAATAGGTCCGCTGCAGATTTACCGCGGACTCAACGCACGCGGTGTGCGATCATTTGTTGTCAGAGAGTATTTAAATATATTCTGAGATGACGTTGTGCTGTAATTAACGTAAAGTTTAGGAGAAAGAGAAGACTTTATTTCGAATCGATTATTATCGCGGACTAAAGTCTGCCGTGTGCGTGTCAAAATAGAACGAACGAACTAATGAGCAGTCATGCTCATTAGTTTGTTCGTTCTATTTTTTTGGCGAACAACCACGTACTTTAATCAGTTAACAGTTTATAAGGAATCTGACTGATTTTGACGGAGAAAAAAGTACGCCGCGGATAATCAGTCGTGGATGATCCGTCGTCTGCGCAGGCCTTAAGACCGAGCAGTGTGTATGTGTGGTGCATGAGTAGGTAGTGTAATTGATACCTAACTACAAGTGCCTTGTTTCCTTAGTTTTTAACTTAATCTGATTTTATTTATAACACAAGGAGCGCTTACAATCCACACACACTACAATATAATAAAAAGGGAAGATTTGATATTTTGTTGGTTTTTTGTAATTGAATCATATTGGTCAGAACATAATATGAGACACACATAAACTATGTATAAATAGAAAAAGCTTATATTTTCTACTTGTTTACCTTATTGACTATAACTACAAACCGGTACCGGAAACTTCTGTGACTCGAGTCTCGAACTTTGTTTCGAAACAACTGGAAACGAATACGTTTCTTCTGGTTTTTCCTATTCTATTTTTGCTCTCTTGGTAATAGAAATCAGACTTGTATTTAAATAGTTAGGAAATAATATCAACCGCATTGAGTCTTACTTTCTTACCTGAATCAAGTATATGAGCTAAATCGTATCTGAGTTACTTTGCTTACTTCAAATGGAAAGGCATTTCTAAATTAGTAAAAATGTAAATGTCGCCAGTTTTAGTGATTTGTAGGTATAAGCTTTAAGGGGTGTCACGCCAATTTACCTCCTCGAGTTTGCAGAGTTTCTTGTCCGTAGTAATAGTTTTACTAAAAACTGCGTAACGGCAACCTTCTGTTCCGCTGCACCCTGGGCAACGTGGAACAACCACGGCTCACGCGGTTCTTGTTCCTCGTTGGCTAAATTCTTGGCTAGAGGGGGTCCGCTTCCATATTCCTCCCCCGGGAGGAATTACGGGAAGAGGTCCTATTGAGGGCACTCTTCGGAGTCAGCGGCTGCCATTGGTAGCGTGGGTTAGCCGGCCTGCTAGGCTAGCGCCAGCATTTTTCTGGGCGAAAGGGAAGACCTGACGCACGCCTCTGGGCTCTGCACCGTACCAGCGGATGATTAGCACTCCGTGGCGGACGCTCTGCACCCTAGACGCGGGCTGGGACTTCTAGAGGGCGCTTTGGCGGCGTGGGATAGCGGGAATATCACGCAGGTGGTCCTTTTCAGCGGGCCGCCATTACAGCAGTGGATCCAGTGGGTCAGGTCGGGGGATCTTGATCCGCATTGCACGGATTAACTGAAGCAGTAGCTGGGCTTTCCGCCATGCCCGGCTGTGCCACGGGGACGGCGTGGTAATACTCGTTTCTCCATGCCGTCCCAAAAAGTGGTTGAGGGCAAAAGGTCAGGTTTTTAGTCGGTAGGAGTCCGACATAACCACGTTGTTCCCCCGGGCAGCGTGGTATCCATGAGGATTTTCCTAACTACAAAAAAAAAGTTATAAGCTTTAAACATGTTCTAAATTGATTTTTTATTCTATTAAATGCTAGTAATAATGGTATTTGACTATAAAATCTATGAAGCATTCGAACACTACTTGCTACTCACTTAATACCTACTACGTACATACTTTAGTGATTATGAGCATTCATTAAAATACTAGTTTAATTAGTAAAAGATACCTCAGTGTTTAACGATAATGAAAACGTTGAATAATTTTCATTTCATCTGCTTATTCAATCAGATCAGAACTTGCGTAAAACCTATTATTAGCTGAGTAGTCATTAATGAATTCTTTGCAATCCTACACTATCTTTAATATTCATTTATGTTTAAGTGACCAAATTTATGTAATAGTGAAAAAGAACTGATACCACGACATTGAGCCGGCTGTAAGTCTAGATTGTCGCGGCCGTTCTGTGTTGTCATTGCAACACATTGAGCAAAAGACATCAACGCGTCAGTAAAAAGCATTTGGGAGGTTTTAACTTCAAAAGGCTTAGTATTGAACATGCAATTTTTATTTCTGGGAAAGCAATATAAAATTCTGTGGGGCCCAAATATCAAAAGGTTATGATCATCATCTCAATAATGATAACGATGCTGTGGCTGTGTGGAAAGAAGGCTCGGTGCATAATCCTGGGTATGAATCTCAACCCCTGTTTTTGACCTTTCCCAATGAAATCCACTCATGATTGATAATCACTCACATCTGTCAAGCGTGGTGATACACAAATGTAGCGATGACTGATTCTGATAATGGAGCTTTTTTCTCAGCAGTGAACAACAGAGTGAGACAGTATATGTACGAGTATACTCAGGCTCCTTTACCTTAAGTTATAGTCATCAAAACGTTTTTTTATACTACGTCAGTGAAAATCAAGCACGTGGACTACCTGATGGTAACTGAGTTACCTACTTCTGATAGTGCCTTCAAATAGCTTTTTTCCTATGTCGATTATCCACCGCTGTCGACCTGAAAGTGAAGGCCTAGTATAAATCATGAAGTGAGCAGCTGACAGGCCACTTTAGTTAAGTGCAACTATGACTGACGAACTCACTTTAGTGATCTATACTAATATTATAAAGAGGAATGATTTTATAGTTTTTAAACGACTTCAAAAAAGGAGAAGGTTCTCAATTCGATTGTATGTTTTTTTTATGTTTGTTACCCCATAACTTTCGACTGGGTTAACCGTTTTTGATCATTCTTTTTTTATTTGAAAGTTGGTACTTTCCGTGTGGTCCCATTTATTTGGTCTAGTTCTGACAGTGTCATCCACGAGAAGACCATTTAAGTCTTAAATCTAGATAAACTATATGCGCGACAAATGAACGAATAAGTCAATATCACGATACCGACTCCAACAATAACAATAATTGTACTTACATTATATTATCGTATAAGTTTTACAAGAATACGCAATTATTTTTTTACTTTTTAGTGTTTTGTTTTGGAAGTTTTTTTTTGAAGTTAATTTTTAATTTTGTTAAAATTTTTGTTTTTTTGTAACAAAAACCAGGCTCCGAAACTTCTGAGCCGATTTGAGAAATTCTTAGGCCTATGGGTATATGAAGCTTCATCATCAGCGACATACGCTATTTATTTATGATATATTTTGTCGGGAGAAACAGTCTATGCGGGCGAAACAGCAGACGGACAGCTAGTTAAAAACTTTGCCTGGCGGGAATAAGAACAGGATGACCCAAGGATTTTGGGCTGAGTACTTTAGCCAAAAGAAATAATTGCGACCCGCAGTGAGCATTGCGCACACCAAAATGGCCATTTACTGTAAACCGCGACACTGAGCGGCAATAAATACAGATTATGCCCGCGCAACTTATCTGGCATAATGTGTCGTTTGTCGGCGCTTGCGCAACCCCGTACGAAAGACACAAACGAGATAGTGACTCATTGTAATATATTAATATTTGGTACTTTATTTTAGTTTTTGTAAGTCACCAAGTTTTTTTATTACCTATAGAATTAAAGTAGTTATTTGTTGATCATAAACACAACTGATGGTGGGAAATACATGTCTGCAAGGTAAATGCCTGTTTACTTTTGTCATGAAAGGACTCAATTTAAATTGGTTTGGAAACAAATACACGGGCAGCATGTGAGTGTGCAAGAGCTAAAGCTCATTGAACTATCACTTGAGGACCTAAAAAATCTCCTAAACTATCCAAAAAGCTGTTGTTAGATCAGCTTGGGGACAGATTGGCGCAATGATTGTTTCTGCCCGGGTTTTTGTTTCATTTCCGTCCCAGACTGATGTTGAGTGAAGCCTTAATTATAAGATTCACGTTTAAGTTTTTTTATTTACACTGCCATACCGGAAAGTTTAGGGCAATTGGGATTATGAATTTTAACATTTAATGACTACAACCAACGAGTATTTTGCGTAGGGACTACATTTAGTAGGTTTATGAACACATAACATATTACTGTCGAAGTCGGATGTATATTTGAGAACTTCAACCGCGAGGAACTCTGCCACGAATACTCGTAACTGTAAGCTGACCAATGCGACTTCTACAAAGCCAAGATTTAATTTGTAATAATGTCAATCAGCTCTGTAATAAAAAAACAAACTATATCGCGACTGGAAAAACAGTTCAAATGATGCAAAGTTAAGATTAAAATATGTTAAAATACGTAATAAAGTACATAAAGTTCTAGAAACCAAACGTACTTAATTCATATTATCTGAATGAAATTAACAATAATTTTAAAAATATAAAAAAGTTTATGAAATTGTTAACCAAATGCTGGGAAGAGTATCTTTGTCCATCGATGCCGCTACCCTAAAAGCGTTTAGTGCACAAGGACTTACTTCTAAGGCTTTTTCTGATAACTTTGCAAATTGCTTTGACAAAGCAGTTAAAAATATTATTGCTAATTGTAAGATTAAGTTAATCAACCGAAATCATACATGTACATCCTTGAATTCAAGCATACTGTTTCAAAGAACGACAACCAGCAGTGTTCATAAAATCATTAAAAACCTAAATTCAAGAAAAGCAGCAGGCCCTGACAATGTATCCGTTTCTGACATTAAACTGATAGGTGAATACATATCGCCAACTATTACTGACTTAATTAATCAGAGTATTCAAACTGGCTGGCAGGCAAACTTAAAATAGAATGTGTTAGACCTGATAAGAAAGGAAATCGTGATGAATATGTAAATTGTCGACCGATTACGTTACTCTCTTCGATTGATAAAATTGTGAAAAAAATTGTAAGTGAGCAAATACATACTTTTTATTTTTATGTGGTTTTGAGTCGGGTAAGAGAACAGTACATCTTTTGTCGAAATTCACAGATGAAGTCGATAGTCATCTTAACGAACAGACAGGTGTTAGTTTTACTTATTGACTTTTCGCGCGCGTTCGATACTCCGGTGCATGGGCAGCTTATAGACAGATTAAGCAATTGTGGAGTACGTGGTCCATTGTTCGGTTGGTGCGAAAACTACCTAAGAAATCAATCATTTTCTGTAAAGATCGATAACACCGTAAGTGAAATTAGTAGCAGTGACGGAGGGAATGGCTCAAGACTCGGTACTAGGACCCTCGCATTTTTTGTCTTACGTCAATGACATGAAAAACTGTGTTGTCAACAGTACTTGCTACCAGTTTGCATATGACACTTGTCTCTTGATTGGTAATAAAAATCCACAAGCTGCCCGTGATCTTCTGCAGTCTGATTTTGATTCTTTAACTAAATGGTGTCATGATGCGGGGTTAGTCAAAAATATCAGTAAAACTAAACTATTAGTTATAAAGTCGCCTTATGTCAAGTATTTGCCAGTTAAAATCATTGTGGAGCACGAGCACAGCTGCTTACATGCTAACAGCGTATGTTGCCGCCCGGGAATAGAGATGGTAGCCAGACAAACATATCTAGGATTGATAATTGACAGTAATTTTAATTGGAGCTTTCATATTGAGCGCGTTTGCAATAGATTGAGACAATTTCTAGCTAATATTAACTCAATATTCTCAACAGTCGCATATCGTTCAAGGTTAAATTGATATTATATTATGCATTATCTGACTTATATGTTAAATACGGGCTCAGTAGCTATGGACGAACCTGTTAAATATATCTTGACCAGGATTAATAATTTACAGATAAAAATACTTAAAATTATAGTTTCAAATAATATTAAAAGCAAATTCCATGATGATACCTGTAGTCTTTTTGAACACTGTAAAACCTTACCGATACACATGCAAGTTCAGTATTCGATTCTGAAGGAGCAATTCTTCAACGAAAGGGCCATTTCTAGGAACCTATGGCGATAAACAATGCCTATGGCGAGCGGACAACTAGCTACCTTGTGTCTCACCTTATCAATAACTTGCCGTCTTAATTAGTGGGCGGTATAACGAAAAATATGGTGAGTTTGGTGACTCGCGATTCTGTATAATTGTTTTTAAGATGTAATTTTTATAGCAAAAGGTATACCTACCTATTTGTATTGCCTTTAACAGAATACCGATGTAAGTACCTAGTTTTATTGAATGGTAAACTCACGATGTAAACCTTAGTGGTTTTTTAGAAACTATCACTATGCGAATGTATGCAACTACTTTTATTTCGTAAATAAACGAAAAAAAAAACTATAAGGGATATTCGTAAAAAACTTTTTTTCAAAAATATAAAATACTGGTATTTATTTACAATATTATACAGGTCATTTTAACTCAAAAACAAAAAAAAATGTTAGCGCGCAAAATTGACTAGAGCATCACAATCACCACCAGCCACTTCCAGAACCACTTCCGTAGCTGTTACTGGACCAACCACCGTAGCCGCCGCTGGAACCACCGCCGTAACCGCCGCCGTAGCCGCTGGAACCACCGCCGTAACCGCCGCCGTAGCCGCCGCCGTAGCCGCTGGAACCACCGCCGTAGCCGCCTCCGTAGCCACCGCCGTAGCCGCCAGAGTAGCCGCTGCTGCTGCCGACTGAGTAGGTAGGCTCAGACACTACTTTCTTCACGGTCACCACTTGGGGTACTGAGACCACTTTGCGCACTTGTACAACCTGGATAACAAACAATTCGCATTAAATTATACACATTATTATAAAGGGTTGAGTAATAGATGAAGCTAGTATGAGAGATATGCTCAACCTGTTCGGCCCTTTTGCTGTAGCAGCCGGAATCAACGATTTTATAAAGTCTTTGACTTTCAGTTCGCGTGGAAGTAGTGACATCGCCGTGGCGTCACTAACCTTCTCAGTTATCCAAAGACAGTCAGCATCGAACAAAGTCTCTGCTCTGCACATTGCACTGATTTGTGACTAGGTACATCACGTTTAGCAAGTGTTGGGTCTCGCTTCATTGTTATTCATAAGTAGAACAGCAAAACATGAGCTATCAAAATAACTTGATTTTCTTCTCACCTGTGGCACAGTGACGACCTTTTGCACATTGACAACCTTGTTGATGGATACGACGCGGGGGGTGTAGCTCACAGCGGGGGCGGAGTAGCTGTGAAGGAAATAAATATTTTGAACTCTTGGCTCGTGAGACCATCTGACACCAAACTATTCGGCGCCTGTAGTTTGTGTTAGATACTGGTTTGTATCATGATGACTGATCCTCATATATTTCTAAAAAGAGAATCCACCCGGACACCGAACAAACACACATCACTCGAATGGTTGTCCTGGGTGGTGATTGAACCCGCAATCTTTGGCGCTAAAGGCTGGATCGCTTGCTACCATTGCGCTAATAGGCAAGTCGAAAGTGAATTCGTTTCAAACAAGGTGGAGCAGGTAAATATAACAATCGTATGATCTTAGATTAGACTTGCACTCTGTATAACTAACGACTATACGGCGTCCTAAACTTGTTTAGGTGTAGGTTTATTTGATTTGGCTGACGACTAATACGTTTTACGCGTAGATTGGTCTCAATCACACCTTCGATTATGAAGATAACTACCTGATGGGAGCAGAGTAGCTGACAGAAGGAGCGGAGTAGCTAACGGAAGGTGAGTATCCACCAGACCACCCGGAGTTCCAGCCGGAGTTCCAGCCGCTAGCCCCGCGCTTGTCACGCGTCTCTCCGGCCATCGCCACGGCCATCACGGCGCAGAGAGCTACCTGCAATTTATAAAACTAGTTAGAAAATTACAATTCAGATCCGGGTCAAGTACACTACTACTACTGTTTTGCTTTTAATTTTTATCTAAGTGTAGTTTTGAAGTCTATTTTAACAAACATTTTCTGTTTAATTCCCTGAAAAAGCAAATACCTAATACCTACCTCATTTAATGTAAGTTGCTTTTTATTTAACTTCAGTCAAAGGTAGTTCTGAAGTTTAGAGCTGATTTCAGTTGATGGGTAAGCACAGTAATACACAATTGTAGAGATAAATAATGTTCTATTAAATGGCCTTTAGCCAGCAATGAGACTATCAAGTTAAGGTATTTGAAAGCAAAAGCAAATTTATAATAGTGCAACTTAGGTTAAGTCCAGTGTTGATCACACAAACGGCAACTATTTAAATTAATTTAAACGATTTAATAAATAAATCAGGAGACAGATAATCGATGAGCGATGCTTTAAATAAATTAGCATTAAAACCGCTTCCAAAAAACAATATAGACAAAAATGTCTATACCTACCTGTGCTTTATTAAAAGGCAGCTTGGGTCATACAAAACATAAATATTATGTTAATTTTATTTTATTATATCAAGCACATTCTTGTGGTTATTTTTTATTTGTATTTTTTATTTACTGTTCAGAATTGTCGATTTCTGAACATTTACAACGCAATATAATGGTGTTTTTGGTATTCACTGTACATCGGAATTACAACCGACAATTGTGACCTAACTTAACTAAACTGATTACTTCCAAATTAATAAGTTATTTATCTGATGTTGTAATTTATATTTCCATTTAAACTGCCACGTGATCAGGGGCCTGACTCTTGAACAGAATTTCATTGGACAAGCATTGCAGAAATGTCAATCAAACAAGAAATTTATGAACCTTCTTCAAAAGCGTTAAGGTTCAAGTTTTTTTGTGAGTCATGTAATACCAATCCTACGAAATTTGATTCGGGAGTCAGGGGCCTGGTCTTGAGGATTTATTACAGGGTGTTTTAATTTTGAAGGGAACCTTCCGATACTACTCGCTTCTACTTTACAAAATAACAACCCTTGAATTCAGCAACGACTTTGATTGTCTTTCCTGAATTCGGGGGTAAAATAATCCTCTGAGAAGACCCTGTTTTTAATATAATCTTTTTTCCTTTTTGGGGAATTTATTTACATTTACAATATTTAAAAAAATAAGTGATTAAAAATCATATGAACGTCTTTCAAACTTCAAGCTGCTACTATAATAATTACCCAAAATTGTATAGAAATTAGAATACTCACGAAGAGTTTCATGTTGTAGTTGTGTTGTGGGAGAGGTTGGTGAGATGAGTGATGCTGCGGATCCTCTGAGCGCATATATATGTACCTGCGCGGGAGTTGCGCAACGCGTCCTTGTCCACTGGATCCTTTTATCAATCGCTGTCAGCTCTGAAGTTCATTAACTGGGTAGGTTAAGACTGGTAGGTCCCTCTAATTACATGTAAATTACCGTTATTCATACATCTGTCATAAATGCTTAGTAATTACTACTTGGAATTTAAATGATTTAGGAAAATAAGTAAAAAATAACTATTTGCATTTTTTGTATTTCCATTCTTTTAGGAACATATCCCGGGCTTGTGATCACTAACGCGCATTTGGCAAGCGTGGTAATTTAGGCCTATACCGATGCATTGTATCGTTGACTTGATTTATGATGGAGTGCCCCGCAGTAGGACAGTTTATACGCTATTTACTTTACTTACATACTATTTTTGAACACTACTTACTACTTTTTTTACTTTAAAATGAATACCGAAATATTTTGCTCACATGTGTGTTATTCTTTATTTCGCATAAAAAAGTAAATGAGATACTAACCGCAGCAGGACAGACAACCTTTAAAAAATGGGTATTTTGTTGGCAGTATATTATAATATCAAGCTTTACATGCGATTGTGTGTACATACACTTGCACAGCAGGGATTACATAAATAACAAAAGAAACATTTTATCATTCTTATCTAAATCTGTTATGATACCTAGTTTATTTTTAAGTAAATAGCTGCTATTTTTTTTACCTTACTAGACGGTAATCCGAACGCAAAACCTTAATTTAATTGCGAAACCTTTTTCAGTTATGACAGACGCGTTTACATCAACCTTTACAAAACCATTGAAAAAGGGTCTTATAGCAGCATATGGTGTTTACATCTGAAGCTAGCGTGAACGCATACGTACACTAACCAATATATTAAAAGTTATGTTCATAAGATGCTAAAAACAACAATAAGCAGCAAAAGACAAAAATAACATTCAGAAAAACCCTACATTTTGATGACAAAGACGTCAACTTATGTTAAATACTTGTTGTTTAAAAATAGAGATGCGAATTTAGTTGATCTGATCTTGGCCGGAGACATAAGGTCACACATTATGTCTGTTAAGTTAAATATCCCGAAATATCAATTTCTGCAATTTATTTTGTTCAACTACAAGTCTATAACAAAACACACCATGTTCAGCAAACGCTCATACACAATCTCTTTTTTTATTGAACATTGGTCTACGGTACATTTTTAAAGATAAAATTGTATAAATATTGAGGCACAAACAAACAATTTTATTTTAAATGTTTACATATCGTATGAGTATTTGTTTTCACCGACGGTTTCGGTCGCAAGTTAACAATCGATGTGGAGCAGATATAAGCATGTTAGTTGGGTTACTTCTTATTTTTTTATTCATCTATTCATTAAATGGTCCACGTCACAGTTCTTAACAAACATGACCAGTGGCCTTATTAACACCGCTGACATCCAGACAAGTTAATTCCTTAAACTGAGGGTATAAAGCAGTTTATTACGTAAACATCAAGCATATAAGATGTGTGAATGCCGGGCAACCGCTGACTGGCTGGAAATGAAAGGTCATAATATTACGAAATTGATCGCTACGCTCAGTTTAGGGAATAAACTTGACAAGTTATACGGGATTGTAATAAGGCCCCAGGCCAGATGAACAAGTTTTTTTGAATATCTCAAAACAATCATGTTGTTCTTATGCATATTTATTTTTATGCATAAATGACAAATGTTAGTTAGACAGTAACTAGTAGGAGTTGCAACTTGCAGTGACATTTAAACGGGTTCACTTGTAATCGATATATCAAGAGCAATTTGGCAAGCATTGCTAAACGATGGAGACGTCAAATCTACCACCTTTTTTGCACGTTGGTTCATAGTAAACAATCGCTCGCCTCATTTCAATTTTGTTATGAAGTAGCTGCATAGATACTCGTATATAAGCCAATCAACTTCACATACTGTACAGCCTCTATGTTTTGTCTCAAATGAGATGGCTCTTTTAACCGTGATGAAACATGTCCAAATAAATCCTTCTCAGTACTGCAACTTGTCCAAATTCGTCCTGTCTTCTGTTTGCTTGCGATGTCACCAAATATAACAATGTGGAAGTGTGTCAATTGCTTTTGTCCGGCCGAAATATGAGACGATGCTGCGACTCCGCAAAGAATGTTAAGTGCCTTCGCAACTCGCAGTGGTATTTACTTTATACCATACAAGGTTTATATTGTTATGGCATAACTATAATACAATTATATCAGATCTGGGTGGTCCAAAATACGCTTCCATCAGAAGGTCGTCTGCTTGCAAATACCTTTAAAGTGTATTTTAGTTTTGGTACTAAAATTGATGATTGAGGGCAAAAGGTCAAAGCTAGGCTAATGCATGGTTCAGCTGTAATACTAGTTCGTTATTGATTGGTCATTTAAACTGGCATCTTGGTGCTGCTTACTGCGCTGATGGTCTGAGTTCATCATTCATAAATCGTACTTAGTTTTTTATGGGGTGGAGTTAGAAAATTTTAAGCACATACTTTACTAACCGCGGAGAAAGTAGTCCCAAGAAAAAAATAGAGATACTTGATTCAATGCAGTTTTGATTTTAGAATTTTAAACGTTATTTTATTAGTCCACCTGGCCCACGTCCCACGTCACAGATTATTTAATAGTTACTAATGTAACAGATAAATCACATCAATAGATTTCTTTTAAATCCTAAATGCGTGCTGTCATGTGTCAGGCATATATAGCCAGGGCCACCTCTTTCGATATACATAGATGTCAGTAGTCAGTACCTACAGTACGTCATCGCGTCCAGTTGAACCGCAAGATGCTCTACGCGGCTGTTGGCAATCACCTGCCAATGTCCATGTCCCTGCAGCTGGTAGGTTATTACCACGCGCAAGTTCGTGAAGTGACAGGAGCCTGCCCACGTGCTGTGAAGTGGAATTGACTCCCTAAGAAGAATCTGTAACAGTTATTCTCCTCCTGTTTCATGTTGCGTATATTCAGGATGCAAAAATAACAAGTCCTTCTAAGCTATTTTAAAATTCTCTTGCATTTATTTACTAGCAAATAAATAACTGTTTGGTTAATTTCCGCGATTTCAATAAATCCGGCGATCTGTATTAACTGCAATAATATTTAAATGATCCGTACAGTTTCGCAATTAATCTCTGGTTGTAAATAACAAAACAGCGGATTAAATTAACTTGAATATGCCATATTAGTCGATGCAAGGCTTTGACACTGAGCAATTCTAAGTAAAAAAGCAAATCAACCAAAGCCTAAAATAATAGTATGTAACTAAAAAGCTACAAAGAGTTATATAAAGGCATGGGAATAAGTACAACTTATGAATCCTCTCGATAGAGAATAAATAAAACTGAAAATTGTACTAAATACCTCTACTAATTATAATAAATACCTCTTCTATTAGATAGAATTATATTATTGATTGTACTCATATTCAGAGTAACTATTAGTGTGACATGGTCTCCAATAATTACCAAACTTTTATTAGAATATCACGCAGTAGGCCAGCACTGCGGTTAGTCGAAAATAATTTACCGAAAAATTTAAAATTGGAATTATTTATTACATAATTTTCAACAATCATGGCAAATATTATAAAATAATTATGTATACATTTTAAAAATACTCGTATCTACATATTTTCACCACGGGGAAGGCAAAGAAAAGAACTCCTCTTGATAATTTGTAATATAAGCATTACGGCTATTGCAATAATAGTAATATTATACATAGGTACATACATACCATCACGACTTTATCCCAAACGGGGTAGTCAGAGGCAAGTGACTGTTGCCGTCATGGTGAAAAGAACACTCAAAAGCCCACTTTTCACCAATGGTATTAAAACCCAACGTGGGGGGCCTTCCGCCGCTATCCGGGTTGATTTTGTTTTTTATCGATGTTTTCCATCACCGGACAGTTAGCCGGAAATTAAACAATGAACACAAAGATTTTGGTTCTGGCCAGATTTGAACTCGAATCCGCGATGCGAGTTGGAGTGCTTATTCACTAGGCCACGACGCTCTCTCGTAGTAATAATATGTCATAATATCACTCTACATTCAATAAATTCATTATGTAAAACTTCCTAATATTCAACCGTCTAGCTTGTGTTATACTTAGACAGCCCAGTATTTTATAGGTAACTCATTAACAAAGGCTGCTTATGGCATACCATGAACTTGACCGAGGCCAAACGGCGCCGCATCGTCTCCCGCGCAGCTTTCACACCGCGCGCGCACCTCACTCACGTATGGCGCCTCTGTCAGTCACTAACACCATGACGTTGATAGCGGCATGGGATAGGTTTTATTAAATTTTTCTATAGTATAAAAATTCGACAAGTACGTCTACCACGAGTTGACACTTTAAATTTACGTTATCAATCGCGTAAAAATTTGTATTGGGATTTGACATGACATCACATGACAATGTCAAATTTCAATACAGTTATTTTACGCGAACGATAGCGTAATTTAAAGTGGCAACTCGGTAGACGTACAGTTTAGGACAGATGCTACAATCGACCGATTGCTACGCAGATAATCACGCATTTGATATTACCAAACCTGTGCCAGTACGAATGCTTGTTGATGTAACAGATATTCTTAGATTTCGGTGTTTGTGTTACCTTCTCGTCCCTGGTTCCATAACATGAAGGAATACCGAACTTTGAGACCACGGCCGTGTAAAAGTTAACTCGCATTAGACCAGCAGCGTCCCAATTTTCAGCTCCGTCAATGAAGACTTGATTTCACAACTTATTTCATGGGGTCTTTCAATGATAGGCTTATTATTACTTTTACTTATAATTTTCTAGCCAGTAGTAGGCGTCCGTATATCTACGGAAATTTGTAATGTCGTAGTGAGCGGTTTACGTATTTTTGTCCGATCTTTTTATTATATTCAGTGACCTTGAACTATTATCTCCAAACCTGATTGTAACAGACCTTTTTACATACATAAACACAGCATCACGACTTTATCCCAAACGAGGTAGTCAAATGCAAGTGACTGTTGCCGTCATGGTGAACGGAACACTCAGAAGCCCACTTTTCACCAATGGTATTAGAACCCAACGTGGTAGGTGGTGAGCCTTCCTCCGCTATCTATATGATTTGGTTTCTTATCGATGTTTCCCATCACCGGAGAGTTAGTTGAAAATTAAACAATGAACACAAAGATTTTGGTTATGGCTAGATTTGAACTCGGGACTACGCGATCCGCGATCCAAGTTGGAGTGCTCAACCACTAGGCCACGACGCTCCCCTTTTCATAAGTTATAAATTAGGACTGGTAAAACACAAATTTGTTTTATACTTCTGCTTTTATTGAGGCTCTAACTACACCAACATACTGGTGTTACAAGGTGTAGGTGAGAAAATTGCTTCTGTTTACGGGATATTTCTGAGTAACTCATAGCTCCCTAAAACCCCTAATTACTTTTGCCAAAGCAGATAAATAAGTACATTCAGTAGTAAGCATTTTTTTAGTAATTCGAATCCGTCATATAAGAAAAAATACTGAATATCATAAGCTGAGGCGTAATTTTTGTTCTATTTATAGCTAGTGGCCGTGAAGAAAAATGATAATTCGTTACATTTATCATATTTTACGAGAGCTGGCTGCGCCCACCCATAACCTAGGGCTGTCCATAAATTATTTTTGGTCGAAATTCATTTCGGTCATTCTTAGCACACCTGAAAGTTGAACGTCCATACGAATATCTTACTAGTTTGTAATATTTTGGAGCTGGCTTTTTTTTGGTTCTAGGTCTAGTAATTGTCTTTTAAGAATTGGAATTATATACACATCATTTGTTGACAAAACACTTAAAAATATATTTTTTAAGTTGTTCTCCTAAGTACCGTTCGTTGTCCAGAACCCAGAATCAAACTTTAAACCTTCAACAGTTTCAAAATAAGCTACAATTGGTGATTATGGATACTAAATGCATTTTATTCACAGAAAATAATCGGTTTAAAAAGTATATATCCTTAGATAGAACGAAAAATATGTTTATCCGCTCATTGTACATAATTTCCATCACTAGTTTGTTCAGTGTATCTATCTATCTATTTATGTACACATACTAGGCTTTAGGATATATTTTTCATCACTAGTTAAAAAGTATCGAACATCTAACTAGAAGATTAAGCAATTCCCATCTCTACCGCTTCGTCGTCTATCGTCAGTAGTGCGGGTGCCGAGGCAGGCAACCGAAATGGTCCTGTGTGCACCTGTTCCGCTGTCAAACTACGACCGTTAGTACCTGAAATCCGTACGCATGGTTTACTACTATTCTAATTTCGCTCTTTTTATTAATGTTTTGAAATGCATACAAATTGGGCTTCTTAGATATGAATATGATATATGCAGAAATCCGTTGTCGACCTCATGTTTGAAGCAATATATCGTATTACTTACCATCTAATTTTTATCTTATAAATACGCTAACGTGACGGAAATTATCAAAAATTCAATAAAATTTGTTTTTAGGTTAAAAACAGGGCCCTATTGCTAAGATTTCGCTGTCTGTCTGTCGCCAGGCTGTATCCCATGAACCATGATACCTAGACAGTTTAAATGTTCACAGATGATGTATTTTTATTGTTGCTATAGCACAATAAAAATAAATTGTTGTTATAACAAAACACTAAAAACAAAGTAAAATGTATGTTTAATGGGGGCTCCCATACAACAACCTTGAAAGTAGAAACGATGTAAAAGGATTTAATTGATACCTATTATTAGGCGTATGAGTACTGAATATACTCCCAAAATTGTTCATTTAGTTATAAGACGTAATATTGCACTCTAGAAATTATAGCCTAGAGCTGTATGATTTAGATACCAAGGAGGTTTGTTTTTTTTATTTTGTAGCATGAACAATCACTTGTAAGGTTTATTATATATTTTAAAGTATTTATTTTCTGTTGTATCTTATGACATTAAAAACATATTTTTAAGCGTTTTTCTTATTTCCTTCAACGCTAATCTACTTAATTGTCGTCACGCCTTAAACTTTTCACTTCATAATTCCTTAAACAGACAGTACATTGAAGTGCATGCATAATTTTCTATGGTTTAACGTATTTTTCAAATTTAATTGTCGGTTTGTATATTGAGAAATAAAAATCGTGACGGAAATTATGCAAAGAAAATCTTGTCGTGAGAATGACCGATTTGAACATTTCACTTATCACTCTCCGTCAATTAAGCGATCGTTAGGTTTATTCAGTTCGAGTTTTTTACTGCTTCTTTGCGTCGTCGTTATTGGAGTCATAAACGCCTTTGGTTATTTAGTCTCCTCATTTCCTGTGATTTACGGCATAATGACATATGCCACCGGATACTATCAAGTACGCAAACGAACGTTACGACGTAAAAAAATCAAATTACGTTATATTCCACCCACGAAATATATGCACGCGACCCTCCGCAATAGGTACCATATGGCATATATTATAGAAAAAAAAAATCCGTGGACTCCATAGTAAGTGTTACAAAGAATAAAAGTGCTTTTGTAGCAAAATAATTTTATAGGTCTGGGATAGCAGTTTGTGGGTGAGACTGAATATAATTATGGTCCCCATAACAAAAAATACCCATCATCATTTGTGACAGTCACTGCTCTTCCATTGATTTTAGAGCTTGACCATTCGAGGAGGTTTTTCCTTCCTAGCAACCCTAGAGGGATTCATTCAAGCTTGCGACACTTCTGAATGGCAGTGTCCATGCAAGCGACGGCCTGACCGCTCCTGGCGGACTGTATTTGCATTTATTCGCGCGTCATCGCAATGCAAAACAAAAAGTGTTGTCACTGGGTCAACGTTGATCAAGAAAAACCCTTCTTTTTAATACATAATGGGATAGGACGAAATAAAAAGCTGCAGCGCCACGTTGCAAGAAGTCGTGTCCTGCAATTGTCTACCTGGCAGATGTATCCAATTTTGTTAAAATCTTCTCAGATTATAAGTTATCACTCTGAAAATCTATGAAGGAGGTCATAGCTAACTGGATGCGTCAAGCTGAGGATATGGTGAATTGGGGGGCCCTATGTCCAGCTGTGGACTATGATAGGCTGATGATGATGATATTCACTAATCTGCTGTCGGTTGGTGCCTGTGACTTAGGCACCAGCCGACAGCAGATCCAACACATGGCTACTTGAACCTGAATTAAGCAGGGCTTAAACGAGTACCAAAGGGTGTCAGAGGCGGTAACTAGCTTACCATTTATATACGTAAATCTTCGAGTAACGTATGGCGCGCTATGCAAAAACCGGTTGTCAAAATAGCGCAAGATAGGTGACTCGCCTCTAGCGCGTGGACCGCTCAAATCAGGTCCCCGTCGCCTAATTTCTCTTAGTCGCAATCACAGACCTGTACAATACAGCTCTGTGGTCGGAATATACGATTGACAGGACTTTATTCTGACGCACGCTTGTCTCGCTTACGCCATACGCTATGGTCAAAACAAATAGGTTTGTCTCTGTCCTTCAACGTCAAACAACGATTAATAGAATCGTGCATGTAGTTGTGCATCATCCTCATTTTTAGTTGACAATTTTAAGGACGTGCCGTATCTTTTGCTATTTGATTTAATCTAAGGGCCGAGCCGGTATAAATGGTTTCTCTACATACGCGACTAGGCCGCCCACGCACGCGCAGTTGTTGAAGTCTCTGTTCCGTTAATTTACTCATGTGTCCCATATACAGAGTAAGCTCAAATGTGCCTCCCATGCATGTCCCTCCTGGGTGTTGTTAATGAAACCCATACAAAATGCCAAATATGAGGCATCATCCAACAAAACTTGTTTCCCTGTGAAAAATAGAATTGCTGATGCAGATATTATGCAAATCAAAATTCAACTTCCAAACGAACTATCAGCATAATTTACTCATTGAAGTCGCATAGTTAATTTGGAATTTTATGATGTTTTTCTTGAATGACCTTGTATTTGTAGGTAATACTGCTCGCTGGCGAATATTAAACTCATTAAAAGAAATCGGTTTAGAACTTTTATTATCTCTAAGAATTACACATTCCCTTGAATGAGAAACTTAAAAATGATAACTATGCAATTTACATTAGAATACGAGGATAATAATAATTGTCGTACGTAAAGTAATTCTATACTAATATTATAAAGAGGAAAGATTTGTTTGTTCGTTTGTTTTTTTGTTTGTTTGTATTGAATAAGTAAATAATAAATAAAAATAAATATCTGGGACAATTCACACCAAGATCATCTGGCCCCAAACTAAGCAGAGCTTGTATTATGGGCGTCAGAACTGATAAACATACTTAAATATTTCTAAATACATACTTAAATAGATAATAACACCCAGACACACAACAAACATAAATGTTTGTTGTGTGTCTTTGTGGGGATCGAACCCACGACCTTCGGCGTCAAAGGCATGATCGCTGCCATTGCGCCAACAGGCCAGTCCGAAACTACTGGACCAATTTTAGAAATTCTTTTAATAACATATAGCTACATTATCAGGAGTGATAGAGGCTGTCCCGTGATTTTATTGGTGAAACAACATAATTCTTCATCACTTTTATTCACGACCTAAATGCATCGTGCGTCTCACGCAGCTGTATACGATTATATCAAAAAGTCTTATTCGTGTCATCCTTAGGCATTTCTGTCTCAACGGCAATAATTTAGTGTTTCTAATTTAGTCCTAGAACATGAAACTATCACTAAGCAGCATTGACCTTAATTTCTTTTTGTTGACTGTTCAAAAGTTCCCTATAATCTTACAGGGTCAGTTATACCTCAATTGCTCGTGTTCATAGGTTTCGGTTACAAAGGTGTTGGTAAAATACAAAAAAAGCCTAATAAAGACAAGCTCAGATTTTGTGCTGTGTTCTATTTCATACATGATGATTTTTAACGAATTTTTTGAAAGTTTCCTGTGAACTCTGCACACATTAGTTAAATTACCTACAGAAATGAAACAAAACTTAATTTTGAATCTTACTTCTGACTTATTAATATAAATGCGAGAGTTTGTGAGTATATATGTATGTGTGTATGTTTGTTACTGTTTTACGCAAAAACTACTGAACGGATTTAAATGAATTTTTACAGTAATACAGCTTAGACATCAGAATAACATATAGGCTACCATTTATGAAGATTTAATGTAATTTGGCTAAAATATGTAACGATAAGTTGTCGCAGGCGAAGCCGCGGGCGGAAAGCTAGTAATACCATAAAAATGTCACGACAAACAAAGCAAAAAGTGCCTGAGAACTCTTAGTACAGTCCTACAGACCAGTTTGACTTACATGTTTCGGAATAGCCTACATTTTAACGTTATATGTGAATTTCGATGATAAAGTTGGTTCCACGGACATAAATAGAAAAAGGTAACGCAAGGCACTCCGTCTGCAAAAAAACTAATTGTGACATTTTTTTGTCGTTTACTGTGACGTCTCTCTAGCTCTTCATTAATAGGAATTCACCATTAGGTACTTAATCGATGCAAATCGAGTTGATAGACCAATTATAAATTTCGTTTCATTATGTCAAAAAACAAATCGCGATGACAAAAATGTATGAAGCTGACATCAAATGTCATTTCGATTATTATTATTATTTTTTATTATAATTAGCTTCACTGGCAACACCCAATTACATAACTACCTTCATACAAACTAAACACAATTTGAAAACTTTTTACGAACAAATGTAAATTTTCAAATACAAAAAACATAATTTCAAATAACAGTAAAGTAGTAAAAACAAGTAAAGTTAAGAAAAAAGCACAAAAACATAAGAAACAATTGAACAAAGTAAAGGGTGGTATTTAAAGCGGGCTTCCCCTTTTGCAAATATACACGGTGTCGGGTTTCATGTGGTCCAAACGAAAACAATCGATAGTGGGGTCCAGGGGCTACTCTAAGGACCCCCATGTATGTTCCGCGAAAATTTATAGTTTTCGAGAAAACAGCATTTTTCTAATTTTTTTCTTAGTACCCAAAATGACGCATTTTTTTAATGATTTCTCCTCAAGTATTATTACTAGAACCTTGATTTTTTGTGAATGTGAACAATTAATAGGCCTTTCATTACACCACTACAGTTGTAACTCAGGCTAATTATTTTCTGCAAAAAAAAATAAACAGTGAACTTTTTTTATTGATTTTTTACTTCTTTCTTTAGGGTGGTGTAACTCCAAAAAAGCACATAACATAAAACTTTAGGACCCATTTCAAAAACTTGCCTACTATGTGGACCCACTACATGTAAAATTTCAATCAGCTACGGCAAGAGCTTCATGAAAAAAAAAAATTCTGAAATGGGAGGATTTTAATATTAAATTAATTTTCGTCAGTCATGATTTCCAATGGCATTAAAAAGTTTACTTTGAGATAATCTGTATTAAGACATCAGACGTCATTACAGATACCAGTTTTGATCCCTTTGTTCAAGTTTACAAACTGTTTTGTTAGTCTTTCCTTGGCTGCTCTCGCGTTCGTACATTGTTCATACTATCCCTTTTTAACTACTGGCGTGTTAACGGACTTTTCGATTGCTCATTTACTTTCATTTTGACGACTCTGGAACGAAGACTTGGCACCTTCAATAATTGATAGATTCATTACAGAAAATTAGAGGATAACATGAAATAAAGTGGAAACATATCAACAACAACAACAACAAATACAGCCTTATACGTCCCACTGCTGGGCACAGGCCTCACCTCAACTATGAGGTGGTACAAGCCATACTCCAACACGCGGGCTCAGTGCGGATTGTTGGAGAGGTGAATGTAAGGCCAGTGATAAACCTTACCGTCAGATGTTATCAAGCCGCCTTTTTAAGCCTCTGACTAGGCTTCACGACTGATATCTTGCGACGTCAGCCGGGACCAACTGTTTAACGTGCCTTCCGAAGCACGGAGATGCCCGAAAAACGCATCACTTAATTTCGGTCGGGATGGTCACCCATCCATAACCCGACCTGTCTGGCGTTGCTTAACATCGGATCGTTGCCGATCCGCTGCCGTCACTTAGCCACGGGCACCTCCTTAGCCACGGGCACCTCCTCCACCTGACATATCAACGATTTTACAAAATTACTTTATTATGTATTTTTTACTATAATAAATGTTCGAAGTGACGTCCACCTTCAGCTATGCACAAACGACAACTTTTAATAAACTGTCTTCTTAGACGTTGAAAGGAGTCGTCTTTTTGTCTTATTGTCTCTTGTGCTTCTCTTAGTTTAGTGTTTAATTCTTCGATAGAATTGTATTCTTTGTAATACACTAACTCTTTGTAGAATCCCCAGATGAAAAAATCGACAGGGTTTAAGACCTTGGTGGCCAGGCGATGGGTCCACCGCGTCCGATCCATCTGTCTGGGTATGTTTGGTCCAAATGATCTCTAACTACTCTAGCGAAATGGCACGGAGCTCCATCATTTTGGAAATATACTCGCTGGCGCAACTCCAAATTAATATCGAGCAGAGCATCTAGCATAAGGTCGGGCAGATTCTAACTCAAAAAACTGAGGTATGTGGCACCATTTAATCTTTCTGGTAAAACAAATGGGCCGATTAGATGTCGGTTAAAAACTCCAGTCCACAAATTAACAGAAAATTGGTGCTGGAAGCTGTGGCGGCGCACCAGCCTTGGATTTGTTCGCGACCATACGTGAGTGTTATGCATGTTAAAAACACCACTCCTAGTGAATTTTGATTCGTCAGTCCACAAAATCGAGTCAAAAAAACCTGGATCATTGCTATCTCTCCTAATCATCTCTTGACAGAAAGCCACACGTCGGTCATAACTATAAATATAAATAAATATGCGCCAGACAACACACCTTTTTGTAATGGTCTCGAAGTAGGGATTATTAAATCCCTGTGTTACGAGGTACCACACAAGGAAATAAGCTAGGGGCGTCTCCCAGCACACCCAGACCCGAGTCAATTCAGAAAAGATCGTTTCCTGAATTGACCCGACCGGGAATCGAACCCGGGACACTACGGAAATCGAGGCGGGAAACCGTGCTACAGCACACTACGCCAATCGTGTCGTCAATAGTCATAGTCAATGGTCATAGTCTGTAGGTAGCAAGTCTTGGACTTTTCGTAGGTGGAATGGATGGTAGCTTTCCTTGCGCAAAATTCTGTGAACTCTTTGATGGGGAACACCGAGACGCCGACCGATTAACCGCGTACTAGCTGCAGGTTTCCTAGCAATTTCTTTCAAAACGTTTTCCACCAAATAGGGATCTTCTCTTAAAACACCTTCATTATACGGTGCTCCTGGACGGCGGCCTTCAATGAATGCATTATGCACACGGATGAAAACACGATGATCTGGATATGTTTCAGGTTGTGGTCCACCTCGTTGTAACAGCCGCTGTTGATACAGACGTGCCGCAAGTCGAGCGTTTCCTCTGGCATATCCATAATAATAATGCATTTCTGCATATTCTCGTGCCGTGTAAGGCATTATGCTTTGAACGAACCCACAAACACAAACACACAGTACGTATTAAGGGCAAAATCTAGTCCAGTAATCGTGCCAAGTCTTCGTTCCAGAGTCGTCAAAATAAAAGTAAATAAGCAATCGAAAAGTCCGTTAACACGCCAGTAGTTAAAAAGGGATAGTATGAACAATGTACGAACGCGAGAGCAGCCAAGGGAAGACTAACAAAACAGTTTGTAAACTTGAACAAAGGGATCAAAACTGGTATCTGTAATGACGTCTGATGTCTTAAGACAGATTATCTCAAAGTAAACTTTTTTAATGCCATTGGAAATCAATTGAGTTCATGACTGACGAAATTTAATTTAATATTAAAATCCTCCCATTTCAGAATTATTTTTTTGACATGAAGCTCTTGCCGTAGCTGATTGAAATTTTACAAGTAGCGGGTCCATGTAGTAGGCAAGTTTTTGAAATGGGTCCTGAAGTTTTATGTTATGTGCTTTTTTGGAGTTACACCACCCTAAAGAAAGAAGTAAAAAATCATATAGATAAAAATAGTTCACTGTTTAATTTCTGAGGTGTAATGAAATGCCTATTAATTCACATTCACAAAAAAAATCAAGGTTCTAGTAATAATGCTTTAGGAGAAATCATTAAAAAAATGCGTCGTTTTGGGTACTAAAAAAAATTTTTGAAAAATGCTGTTTTCTGGAAAACTATAAATTTTCGCGGAACATACATGGGGGTCCTTAGAGTAGCCCCTGGACCCCTCTATCGATGGTTTCGTTTGGACCACATGAAACCGGACACCGTGTATAAACATTTCGCCTGAACACTTCCCCAATTATCATCAAATACGTCGCAGTCAGGCTGCTGACACAGGAGTGCGTTGAGACCGGCGTGCATTTGACAAACAGGTGAGTGGTCATACGCGGCAGTGCGGCCCGAAGGCGGCGCGAACAGACGGCGCTGGCGACAGGCACGGTGACGAACACTGGTCCGGCACATGCAGGCGCAGAAGTTGCTCCAGAAGCTCAGGGCATTGAACCCTGCCGCGTAACATCACATCTAACATTAGCTTATATTTAGCTTTGTGTGGGTTCCACACGCATGAACTAGTCTATTTTACTTGTTATTAATGTCATGTAAAGAAGTTTCATGACATGAGGATTCCCAAAATCATGCATATTCGGGTTCAAGACATTTCTTTTCTCAAAAAGAATTACAATTCACTTATATGAGAATAAGAATATTACGAAGTTCAAAACCCAAACGAAGAAAACCTTCCTTAGTAATCTCGGTTATGTGTTGGTGGAAGTTTAAGGCAGGATTAAAAACTACACCGAGGTCTCTCATTGTGATGGTTCGAGAGATATCGTTGCCACAAAGCTGATATTTGAACTCCACCGGTGAGTGTCTTTTATTAAACGACATTACAAAACAATTCGGGAGATTCAGCTTTATCCTATTGCGCTTGCTCCATTCGAGTAAGGCTTATATGTCTTGTTGTATGAGGTTACAGTCAGTTTCGTTCTCAATCTCCATATAAATTTTGAGGTCATCAGCATACAAGAGACACCTTGCATATTTAATGACCCCGATAATATCGTTAATGAAGAGAGGAAAGAGCAAGGGTCCCTGATTGACACCAGAAGTAGCATAAGGCACCGAGACATAACACCCGTGTCCGACATATTGATGTCGCTCTGCTAGGTAGCTTTCCATTAATTGTACCATTTGTGGAGCAAATCCTCAAGAGTGAAGTTTAGCTAGGAGGATATTGTTATCAACGCGATCGAATGCTTTTTGGTAATCAAAATATAATACATCCACTTGCTTACCGCTATCAAGACTAGTTGCTACATATTGCGTTAGAGTAAGTAAGTTGGTATTTACTGATTTCCGTGCCCTAAAGCCATGCTGTTCTTCCGTAAGGTATGGTTGAATCTGGTCATTTATGGTTTTATGCAACAGTGTCTCGAATATCTTAGCAAATACCGAAAGTATTGCTATAGGCCGATGGTTCTCAATCGAAGTTTATTGGACGAATGCTAATGTCATTCCCGTACTTTTTTCAATTTGACATGTCGAAACGAAAGTAGCGTATTTCCAACGTGTGTAACGAAGTTTCATCCAAACGAACTATCAACCCCATAAACAACCCCTTTTAGGTCAAATTTCGCAAAAACCTGTCTTAGTGAGCACCTACGCCCTAAAAAAACCCCCATGCAAAATTTGAAACTCCTAGCACTAGTAGTTTCTGAAATTTCGTGATGAGAGTGACCTTTCGCTTCAATATATTTTAATAATTTTGGGTGCGTATTTTTTCATTTCACGATATCTCAGAATCCCATAATCCGATTAATGTGTTCTGAAGGATAAAATTTATCTCCATAAAATTATCTTGATGATAAAATAACTTTTGATCATAACGATTGATTTGCTTGTGTAGTAATAATGCATAAAATCTACCTTTTAATTTACATTATTTTTTAACACCTAACATACTACCTTATTTATAAAAAAGATAGAGGTAGTTCGTTGAGGACTTTTTTGGATATACGCATGCACGAAAAGATTTTCGATTGCGCTTTTTTCCCGAATTACTTTAAAAGTGTAAATTGATCTGGCTGAAAACGAAGTCTTTTAAAACAAATATATGCCCATAGCAATCAGGGATAATGTAGCTTAACAACAGTCAAAGAATGTTTTAAAATCGGATCAGTAGTTTCGGAGATTACCTGTCCCAAACACACAAACTCACAAACGCTTACCTCTTTATAATATTAGTATAGAAGTTAAGATTGTATCATCAAGTTGCACATTGTAATTATCAGTGCTTTTCCCTCACCAACGTAATTCTGGAATCTGTAACATTACAGTTTGCGCAATGTAATGCTCGGTTCTCCTCCCACTGATGTAATGATCGACTCTGTGTCCATTACAGGCGAATGCTCCGAGTGAGGGAGCACCTTAAAACAAACAGCGTCAATATGCCTTTAAGGCGCGCCGCGGCGTATATATGAGATACTAGAGTAATCTATTTCAATTTATGTCTGCTGTTGGTTCGTTTCGAAATGTAGGCAGGTTGTCATAAAATGGCGAGCCGCGGGTCATTGCGGGCTGCATTGCGGTCACTAAACAAAACTTGATGTATGATCGACATGATAACAACACATGTTGTTAATAAAACCAGATATTATTACCCAGTGTACCTTGCAATGTGATAATTGTTAGAAAATCGATATAACCTCTAATGAACTTTTAAATTAATAAGGACACTACTCCAGTGCATACTTCTAGTGACAACAGTTATTTAATAAAAAGTGTATGTTTGTGTTTTTATTAATTTACGAGGATGAAGTCTGAAGCGGAATCTAATCTTTACATCTGTATGGACAGATGTTATATTGTAATAGTAGTGTCTTATATCATAATAAAAATATTTTATTTGTTGGTTTTTTTACATTGAAGAGGCTCCGAACTACTAGACCGATTTTTAAAAAAGTTCCTCAACCAATAAAAAGCAACATTAGCAGCAAGTAAGATAGGCTATAAGTTTTTTAGTCTACGTTTTAATTGAAGAAATGCTATACGCGGGCGAAGCCACTGACGGACATCTAGTGCGAGTACGATATTAATATGATGAAAAATGTCCCGATAAGCTTTACGCATGCATGATCACGATCTTATTAACCCTAGCGCTACACTAGCTGCACTTGCCTAGGCCCTCTTATATATTTCACGGTTGCCTTATTAAAGCCCCGTGGACACTGAAACTCAAATAAATACATTCATTAATACTTAGATTTCGAAAATTTTGAATCATTGTCTCATTCTTATGTCATTAGATACCGTTGAACTGTTCTCTAGAGGTGGAGGGCTGATATCCTGAGATACAGCATCCGGCCTAGTTCAGGTATCAGCCCACCATAATCAAACTGTACTCACTGTTCTCATTGTACCCTTACTACTGTATATTTTTATTATGGTGAGTAAATAAATGATTATGATTCATACAAACAAAGTTAACCACTTCAGTACAGTTAAGCTAACACACAAAGTCCACAAGTCGTTTCATTGCTTGTAAAATAACAGTAGTTAGGTTTATGTCTTATACTTATTTCACTAATTGTGTTAGTACTACAGATAACCTGTTCATTTTTACTGCATATTTACGATAAGATCTACAAGTGCGGTGGAAAATTGAGCAATATTGCAATTTTACTCCACGAATTTCTTTATTCTTGTAACCGGTTTCAGGGGACTTATTCTGTAATAAGATTAGGAGTTTCAATGCGCAAAACCAGTAAATTACTCAGTTGGGCAATCGGTGATATGATAAAATATATTTCTGGATAAAAATACATCATAATAACTTGGAAAATAGCTTCAACAAACAAATACAAATTGGCTTTCACTTAAATGTAATTTATTTCTCAGTCTCTTTTTCTTCATCACCACCAGCCACTGTTCCAACCACTATTCCACCCACTGTTCCACCCACTGGGCCATCCACTGTAGCTTCTATATCCTGCAACAGAATTCATTTGAATGCAGCACGTTGTTAACAAGCTGTGTTTAAATCATTAATTGGTCAGTAATTTTTTTGGCTAAAATTATGTATTCATGAAGCTTACGGTCCAATCTCCAAAATAAAGCAACTAAAATACAAACAAACTCAGTTCAACTCCTCAACATGCAGTCTGTACTGTAGTCACTCAATGGTAGTGGGTCTGAAGCTTTTCTGATATATTTTTTTTTATTTCCAGATTGATTTATCTATTTATTCGCTTGTAATCTACTAACCTCCATAACTTGTCCCGTAGCTCGGCCACCCGCTGTAAGAGGAAGGGACGTAGACCACTCGACGGTAGACCGGAGCAGACCAGCCCTTGCGGAGAAAGCCAGCTGATGCCACGCCCAGCACCATCATCAGGGCAAAAACACATAACTGCAGAGAAATGTACAAGGTGAGCCTCTTAAAATATAGATGTGGTCGTGCTGTAATGGGTAATAATAAAGCTAAGGGAAACATAAATAAGATCTCAATATGCTTAGGGCTTTTTCTTTGTAGGGCCATTAAATATGTATTAAACCTCAAAATAGGTAGTTGTTCTAGGAATGTGCATCTGATGCAGACGGTAGCGAAACCTTTCAGCAAATAAACTAATAAATAATAAATAAATATCCCTGGACATTATTCCACACAGCGCCATCTAGCCC
Source organism: Udea olivalis (assembly GCA_947369235.1). Classification (NCBI taxonomy): domain Eukaryota; kingdom Metazoa; phylum Arthropoda; class Insecta; order Lepidoptera; family Crambidae; genus Udea; species Udea olivalis. The sequence continues at coordinate 763,732 of OX376354.1, read as the reverse complement.
CAAAGTAAGCTAATTAAAGCTTGTGTTATGGGATACTAGACAACGGATAAACATACTTAAATACATTTTCTTTTGTAAATACATACTTATTATACATAGGAGACACCCAGACCAGTACAAACAGACATGTTCATGCACACAAATGTTTGTACTGTGCGGGGATCGAACCCGCGACCTCTGGTGTAGTAGCCAACTTCTTAACCATTTCACCAAGTCGGTCGTCAAAATGAAAGTTATATTATTATTTTTCTTTGACCAAGCAACAATGTACACTTAATAATCGTAATAGTAACACCTAAATCTAGCCCACAGTGCTTAATCATTATGGGTATCATTATAGGCCACTGCGATTAAATATCACATAGAACACGACCTAACTCTTCAAATCCAACAACTTAGTCAACATCCTTGGCCGTTTACACACTCCCATCCCATGGGATTATACTTAGACAGAAATTTGTTAATTCGTTATGAATTTTGTGCTAATAGTTCCTACTCCTAGAGTTACGACACTGCCTTTTTGACTAAGGGTTTGTTCGTTTATAGTGAAATCAGACAACTATTTCACAGTGCAAGTAAAAATTAAACTTTTTTTATAATGTTTATCAAGACCCTAGGTTGAATTTATATTAGACAGTTAAAGGCAAAATAATTTCGCTTTGGCCACTTTTAACTTTAACATTACGCGAAAAGAAAATACTTTTGCCTTATTTGTATTTCAAATTAGTTATACTTACAATGAACTTCATCTTGTCTGTGTCGTGGCAGAATCAGCAACAGTCCGTTGCATTCTGCGCATCATCTGCTTTTATACGACGCGTTGCAGGATGCACTAATGCCATTCTACGATCAAACTTTGACCGCTCCTAACATAGCTAACTGATGAGCCGGTTAAATCGCGTAGGCTTGGATCGATACACCGAAAATTCATGCTAGGTATGCGAAAGGTTTAAAATTGTGTAGATACATTTCAACGTACGTTTCACACTTACTCATTTAATTTTCCTAGAGAATTTTTTAAACATTTAACCACAATATTTCCGTAGATCGTCCCTATTTGAAACTCAAAATAGTATTTTCACAAAATAACCTAACGAAATCCGCTTTTCCACCTCTTGTAGGTATGTAGTTTATTTATAAATTTAAGATAAGACGCAAAGGCGCCGGGTTCGAACATACTCGTAGGAGTAGATCTCGTTCTAGCAGTGGACTAACAAAACGGATCATAAATGAATTGATATCTGGGACACCTTAGACCAAGATCATCAACCACTGAATAAGTAAAAGTACTACCGCCTAAACTAAGCTGAGCGTATTCAACCGAAATCACATCAAGCTTTACATGGGGGCCCCTTAAGTTGCTGATATAAGACCCATTTTGCAATAGTTTTAAAGGTTGACCTGTGGTCTGATATACTATGGATGTGGGAGACTAATAAGCATTTGTACTTGAATAAATGATGACACCTAGACTACCTAAAAACAGATGTTCGTCATTTGTTGGACCTCGGTTTGACATGAATGATCGATCCCATACCCTCACAGCTAAAATCAGGATCGTTACTCACCATTGCGCTAACAGGCCAGTCAAGGATATCAGCATTGCCAGTTATTACACTGATACAAGAAATGTCTTGAATTCACTCTGAAAGTGTCCCATTGAAGCCAAAAACACAATAATTCCTTTAATGTTTTTCCCTGGTGGTAAAGGAATGTGAAGCAGGACTACTTTAACTTATTCTGTGTCTACAATTCCAAGATATAGGCAGGATGTAGTGAAACTTAAGGCCAAATCATTAAGGGCCTGGCATTCAGTTATTTGTTTCTATTTAAGTACTTTTTATAAGTCTATATGAATAATTAATCTATTTATATTTCACGTACTACAAAATGTAAACATAACATATCTTTAATTGGACATTTGTAACGCTCAGGACCTTTGACGCTGATTAGTTTTTATAGCGTTAAACATTAAATGTAATCGGTGATATATCTATCGATATTAGATTGTATGGTTTTGCAATGCCGTCGCAAACGTGTCAATTCTCGTTCTTGCACCACTCCGATGATCTGGTTAATGGTTTCTATTAGTTTTATCGTTTATAACGAGGTTATTTGCGGACGATCCGAGGTTAATGCCTAAATTAAGTAGTGCATTATGAGATTAGGATGTATCTACATGATCTATGTATTTTTGACGACGCTGTTGGACACGTTGGATTGAACTTTAAGGAGGATACAACAGTTATATATTGAACAGGAGGTAAAAATTAAATAGTAGTATATATATAGTAGGTGTATAGTATATTATATAGTAGGTGTCCAAGCCCTGCTTAGCTAGAGCAGGGCTTGGACACCTACTATGGGTGTTAGAGTCCGATGTTCAGTAACCCACATAACTTTGAATAGATACTAGACTACGAGTATAGAGATAGTTATATTCATAAACAAAACCAACATATTTGCTACGTTTAAAACATTAATACTGGTCACCAAGTGTGGGAATCGAACCCACGACCTGCAGCTTAGTTGCGGATCACTACTACGAGCCAGTATTTGTTGATGAAGGAAACAGTACTAAGTGATTAGTTATTTTACTTTCTTAATAAAATCCAAGCTCGTCTTGAAACGCTTTAATGCTTTCAATGCGTTCCTACCATCCGTTATCATTATGATAACTGCCTCGTTAACTTTAAAGGCTGTATAATGTCAGTGGACCAACAATGAAACATTGCATAGTTTAATTTTAATTTATTTGACTTAATCACTACCATCCTGCCGCGTAGCGAGGAGCGGAGTACGCTAATGGCGCTGGCTTGATGATTGCTGGCGTCACCAGGGGGGAGGAGTGTAGTAGAGGAGAGGACCCCAATAATGGGGCTGAGTGAGCATACGAGGAAAGAAGAGGAGACGAGTGGTGAATTGGATGAGCGTGAGGGTTGTAAAGTGGAGCGGAATGAAGGGAGTGAGAGCTTAGAAGGGGTTCGTGAAGAGAGTGAGCACTCAATAGGGGGGCATGATGCAGAGGAGCATGACTCAACAATGGAGCCGAGTGCAGAGAAGAGTGGCTTAGATGTGGGTCGAAGTGCAGCGCGTGGGTGAGGACAGGCCCAGAATGTAGTGCATGACTGAGCAGCGGTGCAGAGTGAAGAGCAGGGTGGCTCAAATGAGGGGCTGAGTGTAGCGAGTGGCTGAGCACAGGCCCAGACTGGAGTGAATGACTGAGCAGCGGGGTAGAGTGAAGTGGAGCGTGGCTTAAAAGTGGAGCAGCGTGCAAAGACGAGCTTAACACTGGGGCAGAGTGGAGGGAAGAGTGGCTTAGATGTGGGTTTGAGTGCAGCGAGTGGCTGAGGACAGGGCCAGAATGAAGTGAATGACTAAGCAGAGGAGCTGAGTAGTGTGGGGCGTAGCTGCCCAAAGACGCAGAGTGCAGCGAATGCGGGGAGTGCAGCGATGAACTCAGCACTGGTCCATGGAGTGAAGAACTCAGCACTGGTGCAGCGTGCAGAGAAGCTAGTGGGCTGACTAAAGGCGAGGACAGCAAACCTCCTGGCTCACCGTAGATGCCACGCTTGTCACGGGAAGCTGATGCCACAGCAGCCCAGGCCAATAATGTGCAAACCTGTAAAAAGGATGTATAAATTAATCCAGAACTTACTATTTATTAAATTCAAATTATGGGAAGGTGGTTTGCCCACGATCACACTCGTTCACATAGGAAGAGTACAGGAAAAGAAGGGGCTCATCGCCATTTTTTAATGAAATCAAACAAATAATCACATTTGATAGGTTCGTTCAAATCTATCAAATGAGATTATTTGTTTGACTTCAGTAGAAATGACGATAAGCCCCTTCTTTTCTTGTACCCTTAGGTAACAGGTGCAATGCAAAGTTCAATCTCACTTAGGACTAGAACCTCTTTTATCAACTATACTAGCTTTCTGCCCGCGGCATCGACCGCGTTATCGTTATATTTTATGGCTAAATTACATAAAATCTTAATATATTGTAGCCCATGTGTTATTCTGATGTATAAGCTGTATTACAAAAAAGTTTCATCCAAATCCGTTTAGTAGTCTTTGCGTGAGAGAGTAACAAACATCCTCACAAACTTTCGCATTTATAATATTAGGAAGAAGAAGTAAGATTAGTAAGATTATTTTGTTGAATAATGAATTACCAGCTACGGAATTATTCCTGGCAAGTTTTTTATACGTCACAGTAAAGTATAAATCCATGGTTAACGACCACGAGTTAAAATTGTTTGCGTTCTCCGTGATTGAGTTTATTGTTTTTTAAGTGCGGCAGTTACGGCCCATACAGTCAATTTGCAGCTCAACACACAGAATTTAAATCGAATGAAAGTTATTGTTATTGGTCATTATTCGGATAATTTAATCAGTAGGTAGTAAATAAGGTATCAGAAATGTTGGTGGCAACTTTAATCGTTTTATAATCGATTTCTCTAGATGGGATTATTAAGTGGCGTTAAGGAAACAATTAACGATATTTCAAATACGTAATGATAGGTGCAATTATTGCTCATTGTGTTTTTTGTATTTTTCGACGACGGTGTTAGAGTTACTACTCATTTTAATTTTTTTTTTTTCTATTGATCATTATTATATGTAGGTGCTCACCTGCATTCATACCATCATACCCTCACGACTTTATCCCAAACGGGGTAGTCAGAGGCAAGTGACTGTGTCGTCATGGTGAACGAAACAATCAGAAGCCCGAAAGGTTGCCTGGAAGAAATCGCTCTCTAGCGATAAGGCCGCCTAAATTGTACAAATTGCTTGTTTTGCATAATACAACTGTTTCTATTCCTATTTTGTGCAATAAAGTATATCTATCTATCTAAGCCCACTTTTCACCAATGGTATTAGAACCCAACGTGGTGAGCCTTATCCGCCCTATCCGGGTTGATTTGGTATTTTATTGATGGTTTCCATCACCGGAGAGTAAGTCGGATATTTAACAATGAACACAAAGATTTTGGTTCTGGAGAGATTTGAACTCGGGACCACATGATCCACGATCTAAGTTCGGGTGCTGAACCACTAGGCCACGATAATAATTATAAAAAAGTTATAACGTCCTCATTTTAAATCAGTCAATAATAAGGGACTTTTGCGATGACTACGAAAAGGTATGATTTCAGGCTAAATATACTCGTCATAGCGTCGTACCTACTTAACGTCACAAGAAACATCAGTTTTTATTATTTGTGCGTCATGTAGCCTCGGCTGTTTGATTATCAAATCCTCAACAATAGATCTAAAGATAAAATAGGTCACAATGTTATTCAAAAATATTTTTAAAAACTTACAAATAGTTTCATAATGGTGTCAACGAAGGGCGGACTCTCTATGAATCAATAGCGTATTTACGAGACCCTTTTATAGTAACCGCCAGATTAACTACAGAATAAGTTGCGTAAGGGTCATCCCTAGAACTATGATAGACGAGCTTACTTCTAAATAACTGGTTTGTAGTAAAGTGATGTAAAAGTGATGAAATGTTGTATCATATTTTGGCGGTCCAATGTCAAGAGATTGCTCTAATATAATCCAAACATAAGTAAGCCACAAAGGTAAACAACATTTTAAACTTTCTTGTTGCATTTCAGGTGCCCGTGGCTATGTGACGGCAGCGGATCGGCAACGATCCGATGTTAAGCAACGCCAGTCAGGTCGGGTTATGGATGGGTGACCATCCCGACCGAAATTAAGTGATGTGTTTTTCGGGCATCTCCGTGCTTCGGAAGGCACGTTAAAACAGTTGGTCCTGGCTGACGTCGCAAGATATCAGTTGTAAAGCCTAGTCAGAGGCCTAAAAAGGCGGCTTGATAACAGCTGATGGTAAAGTTTATCACTGGCCTTACATTCACTTCTCCAACAATCCCGCGTGTTGGAGTATGGCTCGTACTACCTCATAGTTGAGGTGAGGCCTGTGCCCAGCAGTGGGACGTATAAGGCTGTATTTGTTGTTGTTGTTGTTGTTGCATTTCAAAGTAAATAACGTTACTAAACTGTAAATCCCAATTGCGTAGAGACATTGCCAGGTTAAGTGTTCTCTATCGCTTTTACAATGGAGAATGCTCTGAAGAGCTATTCCAGCTTATCCCTTCCTCACCCTTCCACTCCCGCACCACGCGTGCTGGACTACGTAGTCATTCACACACAATCCAGAATTTAGTGGCTCACGCTAAAAGGTTCGGTGACTCGTTCTTTTGTCGAACCATCCAGACATGGAACGTTCTCCCAGCGCATGTGTTTCCTTCCTCTTATAGTCCCGGGGTCTTCAATCGGGGCGTGAGCAGGCATTTCTGCAGGCCTTTAAGGTGAGGATGGCTAGCCTAGTGATTCGTTTGAATGACTGGGCTTGTCAGCCTCATATCTGAACCTCACGAACACTTTCCATCAGGTGGAATGAGTTTATCTTGACGAGCAATATTAAAAAAAATTAACAAACTGAACACTGCTCCTCAGATTCTGAGCAAAACTATTACGTTTTATTAATTTTATTTATTGCAATTGCCATTTTCCTTTTGAGTTTTGTGAGCAAAAGTACATGTAGTTTGATTCGTGCTGACACGTTCAGCTTAGGCTTTTGGCATAAACCATGTTTATAATGAGTTTCGCATTTTATATAGTACACAGCTACACACTGCCGATTATTAACAAAATTGGCTGAAGAGTCCATGACATACTGTCATTATAATAATATTATCTGATGCTGAGCGCCGGGAGTGACCTAGTTATGAGCTTAACAATGGTGTCCGCCTTGCGGTAATTGCGACGGTGTTTGAGAAAAGGGCTAACATTTAACGCTATTAAATTATGACGTTGACATTAGAATTGTTTTTAAGGCTGTCATAGGTATTATAATAACATCGCTTTAGTATATAATAGCTCTATTGTCTCTCTGCTTCCGCGTTTAAAATTTTGTGGTTGAGCTTAATTCTTTGTTTGAATTTGTCTTAATAAGGCGGCGTTATTGCATATTGCTCGGAAAACCCTTTTTTTCGATTTCGGTTTAAGTGTTTATTTTTGAATGGTCTTGCAAAAAATATATGATACGCTTAAGGTTTAGAACTTGTGCTAATTTGTAACATGATAGGATGTACTTTAGTCGATCATAAATAAATCCGAAACCAGGCTTTAATGTAATTTTTAAACAAATTATTAGTAGGTAAAATGTGAAAAAAGCACATAATTTTTATAAAGAAATATTCTTCTTTGAATTCTTTAGTGACTGCTATTTTTTTTTCAACAGACGTCATTTAATTAATTTAAATTAAAATGACATTCATCTCGAAACTAGATCGTTGCCCAGCGTATGACAACACGCCCCGCCGCCCGTCTACCCGCCAGTCGCGCTCAGGCGCTTGCCAACGTTGGACTTGTGTCAAATTTTCTTCACGAAAAAGTGTTCTTTTTTACCACCTAACATTTGAATTAGAATATATTAGTTTTTCATTTTATTGAAAATTGCAGGAGACACATTATTTTTAAATGGTTAAGTTATTTTTTAAATGAATTTTAAAGTTACGCTATGCGCCTGCCATCTAGCTTCGAATAGCCAAAAAGCAAACAAATGTGTTGTGTCAAAGTCATACCAACTTATATTTATTTTATTATATTGCAATATAATCCTTATGCTGATGTATTTGAAAGTATGGTAAACGCAAACGGTATGGAAAGTTTATCCGCAAGAATGCGTCACATCCTATTGTCACTCCATGAGTGACAATAGGATGTGACGCATTCTTTAACTTGTCGCTGTCAGAGACAAATGCAGAGACGACATACAGAGAGATGTTTTTTTTGAAAAAAATATTGTGTCCATTTTAATTTCATGTAAGGAATAAAGTAAAGCGAGTTAAAACACCCGGCAAAACATAAGGATAGGATGGTTCCATACAAAAAGGCTCAAAAATGTTAATCTGGAAATCCACAGTCAAAATAACAGTATTTTATAGATGTTACGTATATGTATTGTACATGTTTTTCTACCGCGTTTGCCACACAAATTGTCATTCTGTCCGAGCTCTTACTACGATAACTTGAGACTTAGCACTTATGGGTACTTCAAGTGTAGGTAGCCAGAAAACCTTAATATTTATGGCATCACCGGTGGGTCGGAATCGGTTTCTGTGTTATTACTTATTATTCTATGTGTATACCTACATTCACCCATTCAACTTTATCCTTTTAGAAAATTTGATATTTACACTTAATAAAATTTTACTTCACACAATCACGATCTCTACCATTCATTTGACTAAATTCGTAATAATATCTATATCAAATTATAAACATTTATTAAATCAACACACTGTAGTCAAATATAGCATTTGTTTGAGTACTTTGAAGGTGCCTGCCAGCTCACTGATTATAATATAATTATGAAGAAGAAGCTGAAGACTGAAGTTTGTTTAAATAGCTGCACAGATTAAGATGCTAATTTCGCACATCAATCAAATTGCATTTTGGAACAGTGGTTTTCGACTTACTTTTAATGTCCAGTATATCTTATGATCTAAGGTTCGAATCCCACTCACATACGACTTTTTGCTCGAGTTATTATTTTTATTTTTCTTATTTTTTATTTATTGTGTCCCTATTTTAAACACTGTTTCAATTGAATTTTTATTCTTACAAGAAAATTATTTTAATTTAATGATATTTCTCCGCATAACTGCCAGTGCCTAACATTAACTTAGAAAAAGGGTATATTATACAACCATTCAGCATTTTTTTTTAATGATACATTAACGTTTTTGAATACTTTAGCTAAAACTTCGTCTGGCTCCAATAATTTTCCAGAAATGGATAGTGCACGTCATACAATATGCAATGTGCTAACAATTTTTTTAAATATGTTCATGCTCAGTATATTTTAGTCAGTCCTGTTGATTACCTCTTTACAAGTTTAAATCTACAATCAAAGCAAAATTGATGAAACATATCGGTATTTATGATGAGGATAACTTGAACAGCAAAGTTTGTGGTGATAGTAGAAGTAAGCTGCTCCTCTGCTCAGTAGTTTTTTTTTGACTTTGCTATGAATATATCGGTTGTAAAACAAAACAAAGACCAAAAGAGTAACTATCGAGTTTCTTGCCGGAATCTTCCCGAAAGAAGCAGCGTACGAACCGATTGAGGATTTGCATTAGGTTTTTGTATAATATGTACTATTCTAGTATTATTTTATTTACGTCTATGTTATTTATGTACTTTTACGTTGTTGACATATCATAAAGTGCTCTCTACAAGCTTAAATGAATAAAAATGATATCTGTTCTTTCTTTCTTTCGAATTCCTTTTAATTTAGATGTCATTGCATTGTCTGGATCTGCCCTATTTCAAATAATTCAAATGCTATAGATTCAACAGAAGTCAAAAATTCCTGGTATAATATGTGCGCCAACTATTGTTGACTTGATTATTTAGGACCAAACTTTAAAAAGTAGTAGTAGGAGTAAATATTATGAAATGAATGGTGGCAATTCTTCAGAGGGGTATGTCCCTCCGCAAAATTTGACAGATTTTTGACATAAATTGAATTTGAAATCTCACACTACCGCCTTAATGCTGTTGTAACTTTGGTGTTTTCTGGAACACCAAAGTTACAATCGCACAATATTTCTTGAACGCCTGATAAAACCTACTAGTTTTTGGTCTTTCCCTTTGCGTTTCTCGCCCACAATTTCACTCTTTTCTCATTTTTGTAATAACGTGAGTCAACAATATTTTTGGAAATATTTACCTATCAACAGCACTTTTCTGTATAATAAATCAGCTTCAAGTTGCACGAGTATACAAGTATATCTCTCGACTATTTTATGTAGATTACACGAAGATACGACTTGGTGTGCTTCACGTTGTTATTATTATCAAAGGGCTCGTAAAGGTCACCTAGTGGCCAGGCCAGGCCAGGACTGGTTGATTCGGCCACAAATGTCAGCAAGACCTTACGCTCCTGACCTATGAAGTTCCTCTGTAATTCCTATCTTTTGTTGTGTTGTTAGCTTAGTACAATTAAATTAGGATACCTTTGACTAAATAAGAATTATGCTTAGCGCTTTGATCTTATAATTGGTTCAAAGTTGATTCAAAAAGTTGTTACGATCAAAGATATGATTACAAAATTATACTAACCATTCTGTGTAGGCACACTATGTAATCAATTACTATCTCAGTTTTATGGCTTAACTGTGTGCATATTTTCTGTGTTTTGACTGGCCTGTTGGTGCAATGGCATGGCAGCGATCCTGTCTTTAGCACCGGAGTTCGTGGGTTCGATCCCCACCCATGTCAAACATTCATGTGACGAACATTTGTGTTCGTTGTGTGTCTGGGTACTATCTATATATGTATGTATTTAGAAATATTTAAGTATGTTTAAAAGTCTCCGACACAGATACTCATACTACTAGCTCTGCTTAGTTTGGGGTCAGATGATCTTGGTGTAATTTGTCCCGGATATTTATTTATTGTTACTTATTAAAAAACCTACCGAACGAATGACTGTTTTCAGTTTAAACTACACTACCGATGAGGTATCTTAGACTTACCTAAAATTCTTAAAAGCTTTTTCTTGCCCCATTAGACTGAAAATGTTTGTGCCTTGAAACAGACTGCGTTTTGGTGCTACTACACTGCAGTTGTAAAATGTTATTGAACATTTATTGCGCTGTAGCATGGTTTCTCGCCTCGCTTTCCGTAGCGTCCCGGGTTCAATTCCCGGTCGGGTCAATTCAGAAAACGATCTTTACCGAATTAACTCGGGTCTGGGTGTGCTGGGAGACGCCCCTGGTTTATTTCCTTGTGTGGTACCTCTTAACACAGGGATATAAATTCCTACTTCGAGGCAATTACAAGAGGTGTGTTGTCTGGCGCATATTACTATATTTATTTAACCATACTCATAACGCGAGAAAATCTTCTAATAAAAAAGTGTCCCACGTACCTAAAATCACACACCTGTTTTAGCGGAGTTTAATGCAATGATACCTAGGTATTATGAGAGGGTAGGTATTGTTTCCAAAAAAAAGAACCCCTTTTTTAAAATCTAACAAATGTTAAAAATTACAAATAATGTTGTGAAAGTATCTGGTCACACATCTATTTAATTTTAGACTGGTATGTGTCATCATTTTACTCGTATTTTGCAAATAAACGAACCTGAATAATCTCGATTATTTATTTATTCTTTATAGCACATAGTACATGTTACAAAGCGCGGACTTAATGTCTAGAGGCATTCTCTACCAGTCAACCACACAGCCAGACAGAGATATTACAGGCAGTGCTAGAGATAAAAGTTTTAAATTAGAATTATTTACCAGTTAGATAAAAAACCTTTCCATATTAACTTGCATAAACACAACCACCCCTTATCTTGCGAGTAGTTCTGTCAGCCTGTCCATAAAGTAGCCGACGCGGGCGCAGTTTCGCAACCCCTGCTCGCATCGTGTGGTGCACGCCTGCTAACTGCCATACGTCAAGGTTCTCACACTTAACTGTATGTTTTTTGTGTTTTATTCGTTTGATTTCCTCTGAGTGGATTCCCTCAATTTGGATCACACAGCTGTCAAAGGTAAAACTTTGGCGGATGGCTGGCCCAAGGACATACTAAATGTTTGACTTCACAAACATTAATATGGCGAACATATTTCGTTTGTCATGTTTGAGATTGTTATTATCTTGATCTCCTTGTTAGGGGTCAGATAATTATGATGATCTTAGTATTAACTATCCAAGATTTATTTTTAATTTGTTTGACAAAATTTCAAACTAGTAGTGTCTAGGGTGCCTAGAGAATCGTACAACTACTATAGCAGAGTCGAGGTTTTTTAAAATCCGGTGGCAACCTTAGCGGCGAACTGGGTGTGGTCCGCGACGCGCACGTGTGTCGTGCAGCCGCTCCCACGCCTCACGTAACAGCCAAACTGACTGCACTACTTCCTCGCGTGCAATGGGTTGATTTAGTTGAATATGATCTGTTTACTTATTATATTCACTATACCTACTATTGTCCTATTGCAAAAATCTCATTTATGGGAATTTTGTCATTGCTGAAATTTATGCGTTGTGGTTCAAGACCACACGGTGCACGGGCTATTTCTAAAAGTTCAAACTTTGTCGCAGCTGCGATTTCTTTTACTTTCTTTCAAAGACAATACGTACTTGTTGAAGAAGATTTAAATATTACAATTTAGAAACATTTAACATATTCTTTCATTACCACAAGTTTAACTTGACTCCTTTTACTTAGTCATACTGTTGCTCCATAAATTTGAATTTTTGTCGGTGCAATTTGCAATCGCATTTGCTGCCATGTTTTGAAGATAATTGTCCGAGATTAAGTTCCAGATTTCAGCTAATAAATCACCGTGCAATAAAATTGCAACTGTCCTGTACGCTACATATGGCCGGCAATGGGACATTACGTCCGAATCGACCGATAAAAGCGTAAGCGCCGAACGACTGAGCTGATGATCGATGGGATGTCGCCGACGAATAATTACGTCGCCAATCAAGATGTGGATAGAGAGAGTACCGAGATTAACCCACTAACTCCGTTTGTATGGAAACAACGATGCTATCAGAAATTTACTGGCAGCCCTGAGGTGGCTACTTTGAAAATTGTTACCACAATTTTAAGGTTAAATTTTATTTATTGCAGGTTGTCTTTCAGAAATAAATTTATCGCAGTATTTTTCATGATAAGTATCATTATTAAATCTGCATAGTCGGCACCAAGAATCAAATAAATGATAAGAGTTTACATATACGGCCACTCAGTAAGTGTAGGAAATGGCCTATAAGTATATGTTAAAATGTGGTGATGCTCCTGTAGTCACTAGACCAGTGCAGTGGCAGCCTAAATTGAGTGCATTTTGCTCAACCTGTAGCTCAGAAAGTAAATCCTAAGAACCATCGTCTGTAACTAGCCAATTTTTAAATCAATCATTAAAAATAACCTGTAGCTACCCAACATCTGTACGGTAACTAAACTTCTTTGTTAACTGCTCTGTTGATGTTTGCCTTTCTGATTTTCATACAAAAAACCGGAGGCATGTGTATGTGAGGTGGTCGGATTACTAATGTTTGGCCAAAAAACCTTTCCCAAAATATCACATCGCAAACTATTTATTATATGTAAATTTACATTTGGCTACAAAACATTTCTCAAAACAACTTTACGGAAATTTTTAGTTAGCAAATCTCTTTTTTGGCAAAGTATTGCATTACAAATAATTGTTTGGTCATGTTTTATTTGGCACAGTAGGTATGCTCTTCCCAAAATGTTGTATGGCTTACGACTTTTAATGATACCAAAAATTATGATTAAATTTTCCGATTTAACATTATAATCAACACTTTTTGCCTCTTAAGTTCTTTCGCTAACAACTCGAAATCGGCAAAAAATATCATTTGCATACGCTTTATTTTGAGTAAGTATGTGAGTGAAGTGACAATTTGACCAAATATATATTTTATACCTACTTGACAAAGTAAAATTTTGTGAAATACTAATTTGACCAAATGAATAAAGTGCAAGATGTACCTACATTTGGAAAATGAAACTTAGGCGTTTGGGAAGTGAAATTTTGCAAAAATAATTTGACCATAGGAAGGGATACCGAGGTGGTCTCAAATTTATATTTTAGAACTCAAATCAAGGATAACAATAAAAGTTAGAATGAACTTTTCTAGAAGTCATGCATTGAAGACTTTATAGATTAAGTAAATAGTTACTTACTACTTACTGTCATGTTACGTATAATACATAGGTATTATACGTAACATGACAGGTTAATTTGAATGTAAACATTCAAAGTACACCTAGATCATTTGCCAAAATCTTCTCTCAAAGGACAAAATCTCAGTCTTCGTGATTACACCAATTCGTATGTGATCTATGAAGAGCGCGTTCGGTGTATGTACATCATATAATATAAATATAAATATGCGCCAGACAACACACCTCTTGCAATGGTCTCGAAGTGGATTAATATCCCTGTGTTACGAGGTACCACACAAGGAAATAAGCCAGGGGCGTTTCCCAGCACACCCAGACCCAAGTCAATTCAGAAAAGATCGTTTTCTGAATTTGCCCAAACTGAAATCGAACCCGGGAGACTACGGAAATCGAGGCGAGAAACCGTGCTACAGCGCACTACGCCAATCGTGTCGTCATTACATTACGTAGTACGGCATTTTCACGATTTTACCGATTTAAAGTGTGTTTCTACGTGTCGCGTATTCGTATAATTATATGGGTTTAATATAGAATATTAAAAATATATGACACGCCTCAGCACTATATTTATAAGTTTTTTTTTTGCTAACCTAACTATGGACACAGTCTGAAATAAAGTTTTTTTTTTTTCTTTTTCGATTGACAAAGTAGCCCAGTTTCACTGAGGCTAACTAAAGTTTTGAATAAGTATTCAACATGGTTCACCTGTTGGTCAACGCACAAATAAGTACGTATAAGGTTCGGACTTCGGTGTGCAATGAAGTAAGCTGAGAAGTGTTGCAGCTTTCTGCGGCCGACAGACATTACGAATAGATATTATATACCCACTAGCCGCCTTTTGAGTAAACTTGGCCTAAATAGTGCGATGTCACTGAGTAAAATAATATTTTTCAGACAGAAACAACTTCTGGTTTAAACCAGATATACTCGTACGTACCTTTAAGTCGACCTTGAGTTCCCATCACGTGAACTACGATAGTTGACTTCAGAAATTTGTATGCCATTTTTGGTGCAATTTCTTATCACTAGGGGCGCTGTAAACGTGAACGCTAGCGGCTATCGTTGGTGTGAACTGAAGGTAGACATACTGATGACCTGAAATAATATTACATCAATATATTCGTTTTATTTTGTATCTTCATTATTCACAAGGAAGCTTGAAAATTAACTAGACAGCACACTTTTTCAAAAAGGCATTTTTAATAGGTGAATAACTTCTTATTAGGTTTTTTTACGACCGACCGAAGTATTTTTTATTAAAAAATATTTACTTAATGGCATTCACCACATGGCAAGAGCCATTTAAAAGGTTTCAGCAATAAAATACATGACACTTGTCTCAAAAGTAGAGCCAAATATAACTTATGAGCAATATACATTTCTTGACTTTATGGGTTCTGCTACAGCGAGGTGAATGTTCAAATTCTGATACTCACTGCATGCAAGGCATATGATCAGAGATCGTTAATCAACAGAAACAATAGTAATTTCAACCTTCGTGGTCATGAAACGGCTGTATGATCGTGCGTGCTCTGCGCTAAAGGATCTAGCACCACGGGTGTACAGTCGACCTCATATTTAACAATTTGAGGCAGTTGCCGTCAGCAGACTTCTATAATCATGACCTGATTTCTAAGATAGAGTATCGTGTGACTTATTGTGTTAGCTACTTAATCGTCCTGAATTTGTTAACAGCCGAATTAGAACTGTTCTCTCTGTTATGTGCATAAAAAAGTTGTTTACAAATAGACTTTACTGTTGCCATGTTACCTTAATATTTAACATTGGTAGTACTTGCTATTTATCTACGTTTTTCTTATCGCACCTGCAGTCTTACTCGATCTGCTTACTGAAGATCGTCTGAAAAAAATACTACAGGACCTGAATCGTATGCTAGATTGGAGTAAAACTTTTGGCCTTAAGGTTAACCCCACTAAAACTAAAGTAATTGTCATTGGTAGCCCATGGCAAATATCTAGAATGGACTGGGATTCTATGCCACACATAGTTTTTGATGGAGTCCAGATACCATACAGCGAATCAGTGAAAAATCTGGGGATTATCATTGACAGTTCTCTTACTTGGGATAAGCAGATAGGCGAGGTTAGCAGGAAGATGTTTGCATCAGCAGGTGCAATTAGCAAACTACGCAATTTTCTACCTATACCCACCAAAATAGCTCTGGTACAGGCCTTACTTCTGCCAATACTCGACTATGCTGACTCTTGTTATGCAGATATCACTCAGATACTCCTAAATAAGCTAGAGAGACTCCAAAACTGTATTCGCATAATCTTCGGCCTACGCAAATACGATTATGTTTCCGGATTCCGCGCCCAACTTAACTGGCTTCCTATACGCCGACGGCGAGATCTTCATATTCTCTCTTTACTTTACTCCGTGTTGTTCAATCCCCGGACGCCTCCTTATCTCAAAGAGTTGTTTAAATTTCAGCAATCTGCCAGAAGCGATGTCACGCGCTTAAACCGGAAACTCCTTTTAACATTCCCTCCGCATTCCTCAAGCTATTACTCAAATTCCTTCACTGTCCAATCCATCCGCCTGTGGAATTCCCTACCTTTGCCTGTCAAGCAATCTTAATCCCTACCTATATTTAAATCCCGTGTCAAAGCCTATTTCCTCTCACTATGACCTACTCATGGTTGTTATGTTGGTGTCTAGTATGATGTGACGTTCTTGCCAAAATAAATATATGTATGTGTGTAAGGTATATGTTTGTTTGTTATATTTATTTATGTATATGTAATATATTGATTGTTTGTTTATTCATTTATTGTATGTTTTATAAATAATATTGATTGAAGTTGTATTCATTCATATTTTGTGTTGCTCTTACAGTTGTTTTCACTCCACTCTTTATGCTTTAAGAAGTTCCTCTACCCAAATGTGGCCTGGAAGAAATCGCTCTCTAGCGATAAGGCCGCCTAAATTGTAAAAATTGTTTAAATTGTTGAACATTACTGTTATTGTTTAGTACAATAAAGTATATCTATCTATCTACTATGTAAAGATGTGCATTGAGTGTGAACGAGTACTAGCTGAAATTAGTTCAGAGACGATTCGTCTTATTTAATTTTTTTAACTTAATAATCACCAAGTCTTGCGGCTCACTATACTTAGGTTTAGGTTTAGACGCAGGCAGTCTAGGGGGGCCTATGCGCATATAAGCCTCCGCGAGCCCTTCAGCGCATATAGTGTCTGTCCAGCCCTCCGACAAGCTACAATATGAAGGCTGCTGTAAGTTGTAATTAATTAATTAAACGTTATTATATCATAAGGCTAGCATTGCAAATTAGCATTGTAAAGGTTTAAGTTTTGATAGAAAAGTTTCCTTTTCGCTCTGATTTAAAACTTACTGTTGTATTTCAATTCGTTGGGGTTTCTGACACGCTAATAGGAACTTTTATATTTCTGTTTTGTGCGTATGTCTGTCAATGTATTTAAATTTAAAGTTCGTCATGGCTATTGATATTGACTGTTCAAGCAAAAATGATTCGGCAATATATATTCATCTATAACTATATAGTAAAAAGCTACATGGTAGAATCAAAACCCCTTATTTTTATATTTCTTACCTGCATGAAATTTAGGTATCGTAATTAATTTATCATAGCATCCCATCGTGTGGTGGATTGTTGAAATGGCTTAGCCTTAATCTAAGTTCTTAGAGCAAGTTAAAACTAGATTTCTGTAAATAGACAGGTATATAATTAAAACTATGATCGATAGGTTCCACTCCAACTTTTACTTAGGTCCCTTTAGGAAACTACAAAGGTGTTGAAGGTTATAGTACAGAATTTATTATGATGTTGTAGTTGTATGGCATTCTGATTTGAGAATTAAAGAATAAAGAATAATAAATAAATAATAAATAAAAAATAAAAAACAACACACCTCTTGTAATGGTCTCGAAGTGGGGATTAATATCCCTGTGTTACGAGGTACCACACAAGGAACTAAGCCAGGGGCGTCTCCCAGAACACCCAGACCCGAGTCAATTCAGAAAAGATCGTTTCCTGAATTGACCCGACCGGGAATCGAACCCGGGACACTACGGAAATCGAGGCGAGAAACCGTGCTACAGCGCACTACGCCAACCGTGCCATTTGAGGATTGTTACCAGTAAGAGTATTGTGCTCTCATATAGCCACATACATCCATAGCGAAGAGATTGCAACATCGGCCGGCTGTGTTTGATTTACATTCTAGCTTTTTTATTGTACACGGCAGTTATAGTCTAAATATATATATGATATATTATGAAGACCTATTAAATTATTCCTATGCTTGTCATAAGTGCATAAATACTTACTTTACTTTACTTTACTTGTAGTAGTGACATGAACTGACATACCAGTCTGCTGTATGACAAACGCTAGTGTGCGTGCTCTCAGCGGAAACAAATCAGCAATAGTGACACTAAGACAGTGCGTATGTACGCAATTGTACATGCCACTACTACAAGCATAGTAAAAAGGTCTTTCTGAGATATAACGTCCACATCTATTGTTATTTGTTTTAATACACTAGTCTTCTTGATTACTTTTACTCTGTTGAAGTTTAACTTGATTATTTTATAAAGTTTACTTTCATCCACCAGCTGTGCGTACTCCTCCTGGCCACGGCCCTAGTCTACGGAGCTGAAGAGAAGAAGAACGAGAAGCGAGGCGTGCTCGGCCTTGGCTACGGCTTCGGGCACGCAGCGCCGCTCGTCGGCGGCGGCTACTACGGCGGGCTCGGCTACGGCCACGGCGCTGGGCTCGGATACGGCCACGGCGTCGGGCTCGGCTACGGCCACGGACTCGGCTTAGGCCACGGCTACTACGGGCACAGCATCGCCGCGGCTCCCCTCGTCGGCCACGGAGTCTACAGCGCGGCTCCCGTGCAGTACAGCGCGCCCCTCCTCGGCCTAGGACACG
Organism: Udea olivalis; assembly: GCA_947369235.1. NCBI lineage: Eukaryota > Metazoa > Arthropoda > Insecta > Lepidoptera > Crambidae > Udea > Udea olivalis. The sequence continues at coordinate 745,013 of OX376354.1, read as the reverse complement.
GCTACGGCCTGGGCCATGGGTTCGGCCTCGGCCATGGATACTTACATTGAGGTTGAGGGATGATGCGGATTTGGAGTTTTAGTGCCAAATTAGTAAGCTTGTGCGCTTGGTGTGTATATTTCTTAATTATATTTTAAAAGGTGTATTTTTTGGTTTTATTCAGTACAACTTATACAATATTCATATACAACAAATATTTTAGATAAATTCAAGCTGGCGGTTGCAATTAATCAATAAGTTATAATTACAACGGTTACTTAATTACAAGTCATATTAATATCCTTATGAAAGTAATGTTACCGGCAAAAAAGGGCCAGATGTAACTTTTGTATGATGTAATTCATAAAAGTATAACTAGAGGTCATTTATATTAAAAATAAGAAACTTTACCTCAGTGAGGATAATATACCTGTATAGTACATATTAAAGCCACTGACGACGAAACTCAAATCCCTGCTGAGCGAGCCTTAGTTATTCTCAAAATCTTACAATGTCTGATATGTAGAAACGCTCAAAATTAATCCCAAGAATAATGCCTAGTGTCTAGGCATCCCAAATGTATAGCTGCATTTTTTGTAGTAAAATAACATTCACCAGTGTCAGACGACGTCAGATTATGATTTTTCTGGTATTGGGTTTTAGGTAGAGTGTGATAAAAATATTTAAATAGCCTCTGTATGTAAATAACGGGACTTCTGAGAGCGCATTAACGTTAAAAGAGGGCTGATCTGCAGCGCGTATCGATACTTCTCCAAACTTTTTTCACAAACCAGCACCGATAAGCTCAGATCGTCGCTGACATGTTCCAAAGAAATTACAATTGCCGATAAGAGCTTGCACCCGACCAGGCAACCCACTTTCTACGTGAATACGCCCTTAGGTGTCGTAAGATCCTCATAAGGTATGCGAGGAACTCAGAAAGATTTATTGAAGAATCAAATGGTTTTTATACCAATTCTTAACGCCTTTTCAAACAAACTAACTCTGCTCGATACTTAAATACCTACGTTATTTAATTAATTTCAAATCTGTAAGTACTGAAAAGGCACAGTACAGCAGGCAAGGTACCGCAGAAGTTCTAAGTAAGTTCCTTTAACAAACGATTATGAATGCACAGAAAAAAACACTTTAAAATATTAATGTCATATATTAAGGTTATTTAATTAAACAGAAATAACCCTTTTTGAAGATTAGGTAATTCTTTAACAGTATGTTGCTTTTCCTAGCAAGTCCATCTATTCCTTAATCCAAGTCAAATCAGCAAGCCCAATAATTAATGACACGTTAGGGTATTTACATTAGGACACGTTTTAGGAGGTGTCGCAAGCGGAAGCCAACTGCGCCCGGAAATGTGCGCTGGCGCAACCTCATCATGGAAATGTCGACATCGGTGTGTCGAAACTATCGCCCACTCCGTCCGAATCGGCTGATCGAATTAAAACGGACTGGTCATGGTTTTTCTTCAAGCTAGTTACTCCGAGTCTGTGCGTTGAGTAGAAATGAAGGCTACACATGTGCATATTTGTTTTTTAGTTTGGGTTATCTCTAAGATTATGAAGAGGAACGATTTGATTAATAAATACATATGCGCCATACAAAACACCAGTGTGTCATGGTCTCGAAGTAGAGATAAATATCTCTGTGTTACGAGGTACTAGACAAGGAATGAGGCCAGAGGCGTCACCCAGCACACCCAGACCCGAGCCAATTTAAAAAAGATCGTTTCCAGAATTGGCTCTTCCGGGAATCGAACCCGGAACACTACAGAAGTCGAGGCGAGAAACCGTCCTACAGCGTACCACGCAAATTGTGTTGTGTGTCTGTCTGTTTGTTTGTTTCTAATGAATAGGCTCCAAAACTACTGGACCGATTTTAAAAATTATTTTATCTATCTAAAGCTAGTTGTATCAGCATTCCTATCCGGGTTGATTTGGTTTTTTATCGATGTTTTCCATCACCGGAGAGTTGGTCGGAAATTAACAATGAACACAAATATTTTGGTTCTGGCCAGATTTGGATTCGGAACCACACGATCCGCGATCCGAGTTGGAACGCTTAACCACTAGGCCACGACGCTCTCCTGTATGTAGATACACTTCACAATTATCTGTTTGAGCTATCATTTCACTTGAAACCGTATGTTTCTATGGTGGAAGCCTGTACAGTAGTGCACTTGAATGATATTCATCGGCAACTTTACCAGCCGGTTTAAAAGCTCCTGCCAAGCTCCACTTTACTTTTGCATTCAATAAATTGTTTCATTTACTTTTTACATCGCATAGCAAAGTGAGTGAATGGACATATCGATGGCAACGATAAGTAGACCCTACATTTGTTTACGGCCACCTAATTACCAGGAATAGTTTCCATCTAAGATAACCAGCTGGTGTCGATTCCACTTGCATTCGAAGACATTCCTTGAATGCTTTGCCTTAAATAACTTGATACTGTGTTTCCTTCGCTTCTTATTTAGAAGACTGCTTTGTAACGATGTAAATAATTTGTCTGATGGATGCAACATGTTGGATTAGCAGCCATAAATACAAATTCTTCCTAGATTTTTTTTCCATGCTTGCATCTGGCATTTTTAGGGTTAATAAAAAAACTGGTGCTGGTCATCTTAAAACAAGATTATCAGATCCCTTAACCATTTCCCAAAGCTACTGAGCTGGGAGCGTCAGTGAACTGATGAACATACTAAAACATTTCATAATAACTACGTACCTAAATAGATAACAACACCCAGACCCATTACAAATTATTGAACCCATTAAGTATATAGAAAAAAGACGCCTTCGCAAGTTTATCTTTAGGACAGGGACAACTAAAAAAAATAAGTAAGAATAAATACTTACCTTACTTACTAGCCATAATCAATCCTCCACTTTATTCTACCAATCCGTTCACACTTAATCTCATTGCTTATCTCTAAGTATTATTTAGCGACCGCATTTTTTAAATGCGAAACTAAGTTATCGTGACCTCAATGAGCAAAGTATATTTATTAACCAAACTGTGTCAATCTAGATTCTAGAACTAGAAAGCAAACAAACACCTGGGTGTTACATGTTACACAAATCGCCCGTAAGGACATAAGTGGTCGAGAGTAACAACTTTTAGTAGCCATTGCACAACCCTCCGTAATGCACATGTATGACAACTTGCACTATTTATGTTCAAAGTAACCTACTCACTGTGATTATATGCGTTTAACGCCAAAATGGGAAAGCGGAAAATTTATGGAATTTCTTTGAAGTCATATCGCAGGTGGTCTTGGTCTACACAATTAACACAGTCACATCACATTTAATATGTATTGTGTTCACTGTATGTTACCTTCTTAAAAGGCTTATTGAAGTTATGAATGACATAGTGAATAAAGTGGTGTTTTTTGTTCCTTCGACACAATACAGTACTCTACTACAACATCTGCCAAACTGCAAAACCACCTTTCACAATTCAAGCGCAGTCAGGTGACAAAAATGTTACACTTAAGGTCTTGCTTTATAATAATTTTATACTTAAACATTCAGTAGAGTGAAAAATGATGGATAAATTATTGAAAGTGATTAAATAAAGAAACCACCTAAACTTATTACAATTTATTCACGTAAAAATAAATAAGTAATTAAAATACACCTTAATCAACTATATTAATCTTACATACGAGAAAAAATGGCTGATGTTTGTTAAAGTTTCAAATTCAAATTGTGTTATATTTCATATTTTTATCAATCGCCATAATTTGTTTAGTTTAAATAACACAACAGAATTGTATTTACAAATCGAATAAAAATAGTGGTTATGTACTCGTACAATTTTGTAAAAAAATGTCTTTCTTTAAAAGCATCGCAAGTATGGTAACCTCTGAGAGGTATTCTCGTGTATCACAATTTTCAACGAGGTAGGTAGCAACTAGCACGCTACTATCGTCACTATTATCATAGCTAACGGTGCAGCAATCGGTAGACTACCGGAAGTGTTCTAGTGGTCGGTCGATCGGCGGCTGGAGTCCCAGAGGGATGTGGTTGTGATATCTCTGTTCCTCTCCCTCACCTTCGGCACTCCTCCCCTCCAGTTGCTGGGGTGCTCCGTACTCTTGCGCTGGCTGCTGCTGCAGATTGTACTCATTTGTCTGCGCGTAGTCTTGCTCATGCTGAGCGTATTCTTGAACGTGCTGGGCATATTCATGAGCATGCTGCGCGAAGTCTTGATTTTGCTGCGAGACATCGTGATTCTGTTGCGAAAAGTCATGGCTTTGATGCGAAAAGTCAGGACTTTGTTGCGAAAAGTCATGATTTGGCTGACCGTACTCTTGTTGTGGAGCCCCGTACTCATGGTTAAGCTGATGCTGGTTATTTAAGTGTTGCTCGTACTGGGCCTGATCAATTTGCTGCTGAATGTGGTGCTGCAACTGGTTCTGGTAGTCGTGGTACTGCTGATCAGAGTCAATGTGCTGCTCAAATACTTGGGTTCCTTGTTCTTGGGTGAAATGGTGAGTTTCCTGCTGAGGGTAGTGACCATCTTGATGGAAGTGCCCTTCTTGTTGAACGTTGGTCAAGAAGTGACCATCAAGTTGTTGAGGGATCAAATCATGCGGTTGAGCAGGGACTGGTGACCATCCATCATGGTCCAAAGGCACGGCAGGTTGAGTTGGCTGCACGTGGACCGTAGGCTGAGAAGACTGGAAATGCAGAGTAGGTTGAGCGGGTTGTAAATGAACCGTAGGTTGAGCGGGTTGTAAATGAACTGTAGGCTGCACATGCTGCAAGTGCACTCCAGGCTGAGGCAATGCTGCTTGAGTTGGGTGCAGAAACGTTGGCGTTGGCTCCACTAGGACAGATGGATGACCGTGCGCGTGGTCAATCCCTGGATGCTCCACCGCTTGCGGGAACAACTGAAGTGGAGGTCGGTTAAACAACACCTGATCAAAGACTGGGGAAGCTGGGGCCGGAGCTGGTAAAGGAACAACAGGACTTTGGTAATTCAATAAAGGATATCTAGGATAAGTGGCAAAATATGACGTCTGAACAGCATTGCCGGGACGGATGACGTATGGGAATTGCTGAGCATATGAAAAAGCGTGTGTGTGGGCAGGTTGTATAGGAGCAATTGGTACGATAGGTCTTACAGGAAAATGGACTGGTGGTGGAGCAACAGGGACGGGATGGGCGTGAGCTACGGGCTCCGGTGCTGACTGTAACAAGACTGGTGGAGACGGAACTGGGATCGGATGTAGTACTGTTGGAGATGGCTGAGGGATGGGTACAATCGGTCTTGCAGGAACTACCGGAACCAATGGTCTCGGGGGTATGTGGTGGTGATGATGGTGAAAGTGCTGATCTGGTTTAGGAACTACAAAAGCTTTCGTATGATGAGGGAATTTGAGCCCAAAATGTGGATGTACTGGCAATCTATGGCCGGCGTGAATGGGAAAACGTGGGACTATGGGAGGTGAGAGAGGAACCTTTACAGCAGCTACTGCTGCAGTTGGAGGGTATGTCACTACTAAGGGTTTCAGAACCGAGTGGGACACACGAGGGATATCATGTCCGAGTTTGAAGGGTGGCACTGCAGAGAAGATGCCTCTTTTGTGATGTTTGAGTCGTCCAACCAGTTTGGCTTTGGCTGCCTTTAGGTGGGCGACATCTCCCGCCGCAAGGCAAACGCAAGCCAACACCAACGTTATCTGAAATGCACCACGCACCATTTTAATAATCTCACTTTTTACACTAATCACACTGCACACTGCACTGACTTCACAACACTGGCATTTCCTGGATACTTACAGCGACTAGTTTCATGTCGTACGGTCGCCTGGCCGATGCAACAACCACTCGGAAACCAAGTGTGATCGTGGCTATCACCCATACTTATAACTTAAATTGTACTGCATTGGTATGTAACCCGCGTTTAGGTTTCACTCGGGGAAGCCGGACGCCCCGACGAACTTCGTCCTTACGCGATTATGCTTTCGACCACCTTAACGTATGTATCTAAATTCCACTAAATTTCGTCGGAACAATAGTCCTTACTGCGTGGTGTTAGAGCATGTCGCATATTATTTAAATCATGGGGCACCGTCACGTAGCAGTGCCGTCATTCCTGTAACATGGGTGCGTGCGCGCATATCAATTGGCCACGAACGTAATAGGGAGAAAATTGTACCAATGTAGTTAGTGGACACCGGGGTGGACTCAGAGTTAATTAATAGCACACTTAATAGAGAACGCGCCTCTCTATATTAAACTGTAAAACGAAGCCTAGGATATCATCAATTTAATCTTTCTAGCAGAGTGACAGCTTGATGATAGCTGTTTGTCTATTTTTTCGCTAGAAAGAGGTTTCAATAGGGATGGGGTAGTTTATAATCGTTAGTGAATCTATTGGTTATAAATTTATTATTTCATAGAACTTGGAATCGTTAGTATATATAGATAAACAAGGAAAATGTCGTGCGACTATTTTAATGTGCAGTAAAGAGATAGTTAAATAAATAAAAATATATAAGTGAATTAAATAAGGTAGGTTGACAGAAATTTGGCATAACAACCCGGAACTCACAAATTATTTAAACAACTGCTATCTGGAACCTACAAAACTCATGTACAAAAACCACGAAATTCTCTCAGCGGTCGGTTGTCAACAAGGTAACCCTCTTGGTCCGGCCATTTTTAGTTTGTCAATAAACCCTGTAATTCAAAACTTACATTTTAAATTTAACGTTAGGTATTTGGATGACAGAACCCTAGGAGACAAACCAGATACTGTGCTTTCGGATTTGAAAAACATTATTAATAAATTTCAATCTATGGGTTTAGAAAAAAATTCAAAAAATGCGAACTTTTCCTTCCAGAAAAGCTACAAAACAGAGACATGATAATTAAAAAATTTAACCTTTTGGCAAAAGACATCAAAATTATTGACAAAACTTCCCTGTGTCTCCTTGGGGCCCCAATTTTTCCAAATTCATTTCCAAATTTTATAGAAGATACTATCACAAAATTTAAAGAAAACTCCGACCGCCTACTGAAGATCACCCCCCATTCGGCATTATTCATCTTGAGGTTTTGTTTATTCGTTCCAAAGTTCACTTACCTCCTCCGATCAACTCCTGTTTGGACTAATCAAAATCTTCTTTGCTCAATAGACAAGCTTATCAGAAATTCTTTATAGACTGTCCTCAATATTAAATTAAGTGAATCGTCCTGGACACAAGCCTCTCTCCCCTTAAGATATGGAGGTCTAGGCATTCGCAAAATTTCCAGTGTTTCACTTCCAGCTTTTTTATCGCCTGCCTACAGCACTTTCGACCTCACCAAGAAAATTATTTCCCGCTCCGTCCCGGCGTCAGAAATTTACGAACTAGGCAACGCTAAAAAAGTTTGGCAAATGGCCTGGCCTAACCAAATTCCCTCGTGCCCCAACTTGCAAAGAAGTTGGGATGAAATTATCTGCAGTGCTGCACACAGAGGTTGGCTTTTATGCAGCTCAGGCTCCGAGCGTGCAAGGCTTGAGGCAGTTTCCCGTAAGGAGTCCGGCCACTGGCTAAATGCGTACCCCAGTACAAATACGGGAAATTGCCTCGACCCTAATACACTGCGCGTGGCAGTGGGTTTGCGCCTCGGGGTCGAGCTGTGTGTATCACACACCTGCCCCTGTGGTACTGAGGTTGACTCACTAGGACATCACGGCCTATCATGTACTAGGAGTGCAGGCCGCTTGTCCCGCCACGCCGCCTTTAACGATGTCATTCGTCGGGCCCTCGCCTCCGTTAACGTACCGGCTATGTTAGAGCCGCAAGGAATCGTACGTGACGACGGTAAGAGACCGGACGGGATGACACTCGTTCCTTTGAGCACGGGCCGACCGCTGGTGTGGGATGCGACCTGCGTCGACACGCTGGCCCCTTCCCATGTTCCTAGAACATGCAAACAGGCAGGCGCGGCGGCTTAAGCGGCCGAACATAAAAAGACACAAAAGTACCTAGTCTACCTAGTAGTAGAATTAGTAGTAGTATAGGATCAGGGTACACTTTTGTGCCTTTCGGAGTCGAAACCCTCGGTCCGTGGGGTCCAAGTGCACAAAACCTCATTAAAATACTGTCTAGAAGACTGAATACTTCCACTGGTGACTCAAGAACTGGTACATTCCTTGCGCAACGTGTGAGCCTAGCCATCCAACGGGGGAGTGCTGCCAGCATCTTGGGCACCTTACCGCAGGGGCTAAATTTTCTAAGTAGTTTTTAGTTTTATTATTTAAATTCAGGTTTTTCTTTTTAATTTTTACTGAACTGTGTATATAAATATCATTTAGTCTATGTTAATATTATACATCTAAAATAAAACAACGTTAGGTAGGTATTAGGATTTGAAGTAATTTAGTACTTATATTATGGTGCACATCCTAAATCACTTTCATAATCATTATCGTTATTATGACTAGAAGAACTGTGCCTTAAGTTTATTATCAGTTCTTGTTCACAAGCACTTTCAAAGTGTACATCGCACTCCCATTCTTCCAGTATATTTGTTTTCCTATGCTCAACGACTTTTCTCTAAAATATTAGGGGTTAAAGTATGAAATTGCCGTTTTATTGTAATAGGTTTTTTGAATTGACATAGAATCTTCATGGTTAGAGGTTTTCGAATGAAACTTTTTTCACATGGGTTCTATGATGTTCTTCTTTTAAAAAATGTGAAACATTTGGATATCGACTTTCAATTGTTTTAATAATTAAACTTAGACAAGAAAGGTAGATACTGCGAAAATTAGAGTGATTTTTGAATACGAGTTCCGACGCGGAAGTAACGCGGCAGAAACAGCCCACAATATCAATGTTGCGTTTGAAGAGGGGTCTGCTAATGAACGCACAGTGCGATTTTGGTTTAAACGCTTTTGTGATGGAAACTTTGACTTGAAGAACGAGCCACGAGGAAGACCGCCCACACAGGTGAATAACGATGAATTAAGAGAGATGGTGGAAGCCGATCCTAGTCAAACTACCAAGGATTTTTTTGCCGGAAAGTTTGTGCCGTGCTTGGTGGGGGCACTTTAAAAGAATACTTTCCACAGCCCCATATCTTCCCATGGGTGTCGTAAGAGGCGACTAAGGGTTTTTTTGCAGCAGACCATCTGCTCTCCAGGTGGGAGACTTATGTCGGCCGGTTGTTGTTACCACCATGCAGTTGTGTAAAACCCGCCGAGTGATTCTGACCTATCTCGGTCAGGTCGCGTTCCGGGATCAGCACTGCACTAACCGGTGCCAGGGGGACTGTGATGGTGGCAATTGTTGGACCAGTGGGAGCATTAGCGGTGGTAATGTGTGTGTACTGTGTATCGGCCCGCCGGCCAGGGAGACCGTAGAAACGGTGGTGCCGCTGGCCGCCCGCGGCATAGTACAGGGGCTCAAAAGGGGTTAACCACCTCTGGAAGCTGCCCCACCAGGTCGGCATAATCTCGGGGTGGATCGTCGTGCCGGGTGGTGCCCGGTTCCAGTGGGGCCCAGCGACCATACTCGAGGGGGTACGGGGGCCCTTCCGTCCGGCGGACCGGCCTACACTATTCCACGTGATTAATACTAATGCAGGGCACCACGCTTTGTCTTTCATTGCCTCGATCACAGTCGTCCTTTCACGCCTCTCCCATCCTCCAACTTCTATGGCAGTCAGAAGCATGAAAAAACGGCCAACAGCGGCATCCCCATCCCCCACCCACACGCTGTTTGAGGTGGAGTTCGCTAACATCCGCGGACTTCATGCAAACCTCTAGCTGGCTAAACACGTGCAATCTAACTTCTGCGTGCATTCGCTACCCCCACTGAGATTCCCTGATGGATCGTTGGCTCATCAGACGCAAGAGAAAACCGATTTACTGGCTAACCTCTTTGTCGCAAACTCTTGCATCGATGACTGCGGTGCTGCGCCGCCTGAAATACCACATTGCGGCTTCACAATGCCTGATATTCGTATCAGGCAGTGTGATGTTCGTGCCGAACTGCAGTCACTCGATGTCAGGAAAGCCAGTGGCCCTGATGGAATTCCAGCTGTGGTGCTGAAGAAATGTGCCTATTTTTATAAATGTGCAATAAAGAATAAATAAATGAATAAATGTGCAGCGGAGTTGTCTCCAGTGTTCACTAGCCTGTATCGCCTTTCCTACAATTCGGGTCTTGTGCCGCTGTCTTGGAAGGAGGCGAACGTTCAACCAGTTCCCAAAAAAGGGTACCGGTCTGACCCTGCCAATTACCGTCCAATAGCCGTAACCTCAGTTTTAGCTAAAGTGTTCGAGCGGATCATAAACACGCAGCTCATCCGCTACCTAGAGGATCACTCTCTCATTCACGACCGTCAGTACGGCTTCCGACCAAAACGGTCTACGGGTGATCTTCTAGCGTACGTAACACACATCTGGGGGAGGCTATGGACCAGCATGGGGAATCTTTGGCCGTCAGCCTTGACATTGCCAAAGCTTTCGACCGTGTATGGCATCGTTCGCTTCTTTCCAAGCTTCCGGCATATGGTCTGCCACCTCGCCTATGCGACTGGGTCGCCGGATTTCTGGAGGGACGTAGAATTCGCGTCCTTTGCGATGGTCGAAAATCACGCTTTCTCCAGATTAATGCCGGAGTGCCGCAGGGCTCCGTCTTGTCGCCGACGTTGTTTCTTCTGCATATCAATGATATGTTATCTCTTGATACTATTCATTGCTATGCGGATGATAGCACGGTCCACGCGCGTTTTTTCAAGCGCCCTGGGGCAAAGCAGACTGACATCGAGGAAAAGAGGCGAAGTCTTGTTGTTGAGCTTGACGGAGTGTTGGACCGCATCTCAGAATGGGGTGCATGCAATCTTGTCGAGTTCAATGCCAAGAAAACGCAGGTGTGTGCATTCACAGCAAAGGCGTCGCCGTTCCTTTCCCATCCCACTCTTCAGAGCACCCCGCTACCGATTAAGGACAGCCTGAACATCCTTGGCATGGATGTTCGTAGCAACCTAAACCAGCGGGACTACATTTTTTTATAAATATAAATATGCGCCAGACAACACACCTCTTGTGATGGTCTCGAAGTAGGGATTAATATCCCTGTGTTACGAGGTACCACACAAGGAAATAAGCCAGGGGCGTCTCCCAGCACACCCAGACCCGAGTCAATTCAGAAAAGATCGTTTCCTGAATTGACCCGACCGGGAATCGAACCCGGGACACTACGGAAATCGGGGCGAGAAGCCGTGCTACAGCGCATTGCGCCAATCGTGTCGTCAGACATTGAGAGCGTCATTATAACTGCATCCCGTAAACTCGGAGTCCTGAACAGAGTGAGACGATTCTTCACGCCTGAGCAGCTCTGTCTCTTGTATAAGACACCAGTTCGCTCGTTTGTGGAAAACTGCTCTCATCTCTGGGACGGTTCCGCCAAGTACCTCCTCGAAGCTCTTGACAGGTTGCAGCGGCGTGCTATTCGTATTATTGGAAACCCAGAGGCAACTTTGACCCTTGAGCCTCTCCAATTGCGTAGAGACATTGCCAGGCTAAGTGTTCTCTATCGCTTCTACAATGGGGAATGCTCTGACGAGTTATTCCAGCTTATTCCACCCTCACCTTTCCTCCCCCGTACCACGCGTGCTGGACTACGGCGTCACCCACACACGATTCAACATTTGTTGGCCCGAACTAAAAGGTTCGGTGACTCGTTTCTTTGTCGTACCATCCAGACGTGGAACGCTCTTCCAGCACATGTGTTTCCTTCCTCGTATAGTCCCGGGTTCTGCAAGCGTTTCTGCAGGCCTTCAAGGTGAGGATGGCCAGCCCAGTGATTCGTTGAATGACTGGGCTTGTCAACCTCATATCTGGACCTCACGACCGCTTTCCATCAGGTGGAGTCATCTTGACGGGCAATATAAAAAAAAAAGAATTAGCGCCATGGTTTAACATTACCTTACCCACAATATTGACGTCAATTCAATAAAATAAAAAAATACGAAAAATGGGTGCCTCATGATTTGACTGATCTGCAGAAAGAAACGCGTGTTGAAACTTGTGTTGCCTTGTTGAATCGGTACAGAAATGAAGGAATATTGGATCGAATTGTGACATGTCATGAAAAGTGGATTCTATAAGATAACTGTAAAAGAAAAATGCAATGGCTGACCCCAGGTCAAACGCCACAACAGTGTCCTAAAGCAAAACTTACCAATAAAAAGGTAATGGTAACTGTTTGGTGGTCTCAACATGGTGTTATTCACTATAGTTTTCTCCGATCTGGTCAAGCAATAACGGCAGATGTCTATTGTGCCGAACTCCGAACAATGTTGGCAAAACTAGCAGTAAAACAACCCCGACTCATGAATCGATCTTCACCATTATTGCTCCATGACAACGCGAGACCTCATACAGCACGAGAAACCGTTTTGACCCTTCAGGAACTGCAGTTAGAAACTCGCCAGACCTTGCTCCAACGGACTACCATTTTTTTCGTGATTTGGACAATTATCTACATGACAAGAAGTTTTCTTCCCAGGAGGCAGTACGAAATGCTTTCAAACAGTTTGTGCAGTCTAGATCCTCAGAGTTCTATTGCAAAGGCATAAATGACCTTCCTATTAGATGGCAGCAATGTATAGATAATAATGGTAACTATTTTGATTAAATAAATTAGTTAACAATTAAAAAATAAATTTTGATTTTCAGTACAAATTGGCAATTTCATACTTTAACCCCTATTATTTTTGACTTTGACTTTGAATTTCATGACTGGCTGGTAGACTTACCGAACTCTTAGAAACATCGAATAATATTTAAGTACACAATCATTATCATAATTAATCAATGTTTTTTACAGATAATTGCAAATAACTTTAATACTAATCAAAATTATACTGTATTGAAATAAAATGTTGTGCTAGCCGCCTTTAATCTTAAATTTAAATGTTAGATTTTTTTTTTCCCCGCGGATTTTATATTTTCAATTGCTATTCGTTTGCAAGGTACTTCACTAAGTGGGCGGTACCCGTCAATAAGTACGATATTATCTGTAGTAGCCTTTACCGAAAAAAAATGCAATAAGTACTTCATAGGCGTGAACTGTTAAAATTATCATCCTAACTGCGAGAAGCCTCGACCCGCGCGCCTTCCATTCCCCTCACTCGCCGCGTGCCTGCCAGTCCACTTAACACGTCTGGACAATTTGACAAACTATAGGTATAAATCAGACTTGATTTTTATGGAGAATTTTGGTTCATTAACATAAAGGAACATTATTGCTTGGATTTTTTAGCATTTTACAATGCTTGTGTTCATACCTCAAGATAGAAAACGTCACGCATAGACTGAAATCCGCCTTAGTATGTTTACTTAGGTAGGTACATAATATTCTTAACGTAGGTCCCTACTCCTAGCTTTGTTTTATGCCACCTTGCATGTAGTAACTAGTTGTTTGTAACTTTTTAGTAAAAGTGTTAAGTTTAATAATGTGAAAAAGTCAGCGTTAGAATGGGAATCTCAATAGTCACTTTTTTAACAAAGAAAGGCTAATGGAGAGGATGGATGTAAGGCGATTAACGAAACAAATTTACAAGGCGAGGGTGGATGGAGCTCTTGGAAGGGAAGGCCTAGACGGACGTAATTAGGACAAGTCCAAGACGTGCTCAGAAAAGGTCAGGTCAGGAGTAGGTACCCATAATCGACGAGCATGTATAAAAGGATTAATGAGAGTGGAAGAAGCGCAAGAGGTGTGTCAGGACCGTAGCAAGTGGAAAGATGTGGTCTCTGCCTACCCCGTTGGGAAAAAGGCGTGATGGTATGTATGTATGTTAACAAAGAAAGTTGGTCATGCATGCGTAAGTATGCTAATAATTACAACACCTTTTAAGGTACATGACTGTTTAGAATGTGCAAAGGTAAATAAATGAATGAAGTCCGTCCCTGTCGGAGGACATCGGCGCGCGCGCACACGTCCTGCGTTACCGAATACGATCACTTTCCTTAGCTCTCACTATCGCGCCTGCGCCGCGTCATCGTCATGCTGATCTAAACATACGTTCTACCTATTATCATCAACGGATCGCTGTTGCTTCATCTGGGGAAACTTTATTGAATGGACGTGGATTGTAAGTACACAGTTTAGTTATCCGTTACGCAATCTTGTACTCGCAATTGATTAGAAAACAAGTGAAATCTGAACGATGGATCTTGGCCAACAATTTTGTTAAAAAAGGAAATACTACGAACTTATTCACTAGGTACCCATTTCGTGATGGGGTATTTATTTGGGCATTTACCAAAATTGGACTTTTTTCAGTTATAAAACAAAAAGTACAAAATCTTCTTTCATTGATTGATAATATGCCAATAAGTATCGAGTGTTTTTTTATAATTAGAAGATAAGACGACTAGAAAAAAGTCCGGGGTATCAAGCGGGACTTGAACCCATGATCGTCCATGATTTCTATGAACCATGGCTGCTATTTTAACCGGCCTAGACTAGTACTCATTTACCATTGACGAAACGATTGGCGTAGTGCGCTGAAGCACGGTTTCTCGCCTCGTGCTCCGTAGTGATTCCCGGTCGGGTCAATTCAGGAAATCTTTTCTGAATTGACTCGGGTCTGGGTGTGCTGGGAGACGCCCCTGGCTTTCTTCCTTGTGTGGTACCTCGTAACACAGGGATAATAATCCCTACTTCGAGACCATTACAAGAGGTGTGTTGTCTGGCGCATATTTATTTATTTATTTACATATATTAATCCTCATGGGACTTTCTCTATGTTTCTAGGCAACTTTTCAACATTAGATGTTTTTTCTTATTTTATTAGTAAATATTTCACCTTCATCACCAGCGTTGTGGCCTAGTGGTTAAGCACTCCAACTCGGATCGCGGATCGTGTGGTCCCGAGTTCAAATTTTGCCAGAACTAAATTCTTTGTGTTCATTGTTTGACGGTTTGAATACCCCGTTTGGGATAAAGTCGTAATGGTAACAAAATTTAAATAAGTTTTGAATTTTGTTTAATTATTACTTATCTTATTATCATTCATAAATTCGACTTAGTGTTAAGCATCAGGTCGTTAACCTAAATATAAAATACCAACTATTTTAATTTGAATTGATAAAAATAATACAAAGCCACTTGAACGCCTCATTGATCGTTTCTTAGTTTAGGCACAGAATAGGGAATGCAATAGTACTGGTTTAGGCTAGATGTGGTCTGTAGGCACGCATGGAAGTAATATGTACTTACGTACAACTGGAATATGCACTGCTACTGAAAAACGGACCTAGTGAGACAGTAGGTACGAGGTCAGTTTATCTCACTCTAATAAGGTGACCAAATGTTTGAAAATAAATATTCTTGTTCTTGTTTTATTAGTTAAATTGAACTAACTTATAAATGCGGAAGCGTTTGTTAGTTTTGATGAAAAGTGATTCAGGGATAGCTGGTATATTATAAAAATGTATAAAATAACAGACTAAAAAAATAGCAAGATGAACATGTGCGCGGTTTCACTCGCGTAAGATTCCTTAGTAGGATTTACTGGGGATGCCAGATAGTAGGTGGCGGTAAATTAAGAAGATAAATTATTATAATACTTTATTTTCTCTTTATTTAACATAAAACTTAGATAAAAAATTTGTACAATATTCTTATAAAAACAAAGATTCATAACAATAAAAACAACTTAACAATTATTATCTTAAAAATAAATAATTACAATTATAAAACCTAAGCTTAAATTAAAGTTACAAAAACAATTAATCATGAAAATACTATATAAACCTTAACCTAGGGTGCCGCCGGTAGCGGAGCAGGCAAGGCCCAGACTACCGGTGGTTAGGGCTGCAGAGAGGGGAACCTCCTGACAATGCGAGCCGTGTCCAGGAGCACCGCCTTCTGCATCTGACCCTTGACCCAACGACTGAGGGAGAGCCTCTCGAGGTGTTGGTCGAGGCAGGCTCTTCGCCGTTCGCCGATACGACTATCGGGGCAATGATCGTCGAACCAACATTCCACATGGCGGTCACCTCGTGAGCCACGTCAATACTTCATTTTATTATTCCGCAGATCCCACAGAAACTAATATACCTATTTTACAAAACAGAGTTACACATTACTAAATAAGATCGCCTTGTGCAATTTTTGGCGCATACCAACACGGTTCCCTAAAAAAGCCATAGACTTCAACTTTGCGTGATGAAATTCGCAAGGTGAAATACGAATCTGACACTAATTTTACAAGAAGAATTTCATGTGATTCTTCTTGCGCTGGATGTTCAAATAGATAATTAAGTTTGGTTGAAAAATATTGTACTATAAATACCAATATTTTCTTTTTTGATATGTTTCGAAGACTTTCTGACTGGGATGATAAGGAAACATAAAATTTTTCACAATTCTTTACAATTTCAAAAACAAATTTGGACACAAACTTTAATCCTCCCCGATCTACAAAAGTTGTAAAAGACGAAAAGATACTGACATTTAACGCATAGATATGCTCGTTAGTTTTTTTTTCGTTAATAAAGCAGACTTACAATATTTACAAGTAAGCTTGCCCAGCAGTTTTTTCACAATATTTCCAGCAATATAATATAAAACATTCATTTTATAATCTGACAAATGCGTACTGTCTATACGTAGATAACTCACAAAAAGCTGATCGCTTTCAGTATCATTAGGATCGACAGGTGAAGATTCTAAAAAACATATTTTTGAACTGCCAAACGCGAAAACCGAAGAAGACTCAAATGAATCATCTGTGCAGTTGGCATTGATACTTGGAGTAACGCTATTTCGATAGAGAAGCTTTCGTAACACATATCTGAACTGTAACACATTCGGGTTGTCGTTATTACCTCCTTGTGCCCTTATATAAGAAAATAGCATTTCATTCTTCTTGGAAACATTTATATTGCAAAAAGTAGTCTAATTTTGCTACAGGATCTTGTAAGAGATCAAACGCCAAGTTTTTGAAACTGAACGTATCAAATATTAGTCCCAAAATTGGCATTTTACGATTGTGGCTGAGGCTATTGACGCCATTGATTTTAAAAGTCAATAAATAGTCTCTAGTTTCTGATAAAATATTGGTCCATACATCAGAATTAGACAACCGGAGGGGAGACTTAAAGCCTTTACCAAAAGGATTCTTAGCGTTTATTATATCAAATAACCTGTCTAGCCATCGAATGTATTCCACAGTAGCTTCGCTGTTTTAGAAAATTGGACTGCCACTTTGTCTCAAGAAGTCTAGTCTAGGGAATCTGCCACAGATGCACTTATTAGTTGCGTCGCTAATTTGACATTCATTTTTTTACCAAAAAAATTAATGTGGGCGTTGCAAATTTTGTTCCCCAGTCGTAAAACCTTCGTTATTTTGCAAATTGTGTAATTGTTTAACAACATTAAAATCAATTTTGCCAACCTCGGAAGTTAAGTCTGTCTCAGCAAAAATATTTCTAGCCAATTTAATCATGTGGGGTGGGTCAAATATACAATGTATATAAGTGTCCTGCAAAGGATGTTTGAAACTTGATACCATATTTGGAAGGTGAAAATTGCAACCTAAGATTTCAAATGTTTTACGATTTGTAATAGTACCATCACATGTCAAAGATCGCACAGTAATGTTTATACCATGTAAGATTCTTACGACAGTCAGAATTAATTGTGCTTGGACATTAGCTGCAGTTTTATTCATAAAAAAATTTAACATAAAAGAAAACCAACTTCAAAAAAAACTATTCCAAAACAAAGAACTAAAAAGTAAAGAAATAATTGCGTATTCTTCTAAAACTTATACGATAATATAATGTAGGTACTATTATTGTTATTGTTGGAGTCGGTGTCAGCCAAGGAAACACTACAATATACCTAGCATTATACCTATTTCTTACATATCACGTTTACGTATGTATGTAGATAGTTACAAACGTACATTGGCTGACACCAACTCCAACAATAACAATAATTGTACCTACATTATACTATCGCATAAGTTTAAGAAGAATACGCAATTATTTCTTTACTTTTTAGTTCTTTGTTTTGGAATAGTTTTTCTTTAATTTGTTTTTTTTTTGTTAAAATTTTTGTTTATTTCTTGATTTTCAGTGAATAGTTCTTATTTATTTTATACATCAAAAAAGTATCGTCCAATTGCTCCTAAGAATTGAAGAGTTCCGTTACTTTGTCATGGATCCCATAATCAGAACCTAACACTCATCAAACTACTCTTGAAGTATATACTTTCCAATAAAAAAAGAAGCATCGAAATCGGTTGGCGTGATAATGAGTTATTCGTTCATTTGTCCCACATATTATGGTTTATCTAGATTTAAGACTTACATGGATTTCCCATAGATGCCACTGTCAGAACTGGACCAAATTAAAATGGGACCACAGGGGCAGCATCAGCTTTCAAATAAAAAAAGAATTATCAAAATCGGTTGGCGTAATATTGAGTTACCCGTCCATTTGTTGCGCATTTTGCTCATCTAGATTTAAGACTTATATGGTTTTCTCATGGATGCCACTGTCAGAACTAGACCAAATTAAAATGTGACCATTCGGGAAGCACCAGCTTTCTGATAAAAAAAGAATGATCAAAATCGGTTCACCCAGTCTAAAGTTATGAGGTAACAAACATAAAAAATAAAAAAAACATACAGTCGAACTGAGAACCTCCTCCTTTTTTTTAAGTCGGTTGAAAAAATAGCCAATAGGGCATTTAAATTTTTGTTTGAAAAACACGATTTGAAACACAAGCTCTTCAGTAGCTAGATCTGCTGAGTCACTTGTTACTATGCCACCGAAATCTACATACCCCCAAATTTTGTGAGTTTTATTATCAGGTTGAATATCCGATAGCCATGCTATCGAAAATAAGAGCAACATTTTTCAAATAATCCTCTTTAGCAGCCGTAATTTTTAAATATTCAATGACTTCTTCCATGAATCCTACGTTACAATTTTTGGTTGACAGTTGCAGGATGAGGTAGGGACATACGTTGACGCAAGTATGAATATGCCCTCGGTGAAATAAAATACAATAAAGTGCAAACTGTTTTAGTTCATTTGTGTGTCTTAACCCTTTTTGTTATTTGTATTGAGTTGAAGATGTATTTGTGGTAAGATATTCCCCAACATACCTCTTACCTCATCAAAATTTTCACATGTTTTTTTAATGATGTCCAGAAGCTCTTTCAGGGCTTTTAATTTTGTCTCACGTCTCTTTAGTCTTTGAGAAATTATCTTAACTTTTCTTTTCAGTGACTGTTCAGTCGATTGCGATGACTTTATAGTTTGAACAGCGACAGACTGCCGATTCGCACCACAAAATAGTTTAGTTGACGGTGTGTCCATATTCAAATAATCTTTTGATGATCCTGCAGCAGAATTTGGAGGTGCTATTTAAAGATTATTCAAGACGAAAATTTTCTTCTCTTTTGGCTAAAACAAAAGAAAGACTATATTATTTCCAACAAAGATCAAAATCAATGCAAACACTGTTAAATGATTAATATTCAGCAGAAGTCAGAGCACAAATGAAGAGATACCAATATTTATACTAATTCACTGTTTTTTATCACTCACTATATTAATTGCAATACAACTTTAATTTTGGAAACTAGGTATTCAACAACAACAACCACAACAAATACAGCCTTTATTCATCCCACTGCTGGGCACAGGCCTCACCACAACTATTTGGTGGTTTGAGCCATACTCCAACACGCGGGCTCAGTGCGAATTGTTGGAGGGGTGTTTGTAAGGCTAGTGATAAACCATACTGTCTGCGGGAACGCGCTTGAGGCAGCCAGGCTGCGCAGCCAGGCTGCAAGCAGCCAGTCAGACATATGATGTTGTATGGGAACCCGCGCACTCAAGCAGCCACGAAAGATATAATTTTTGGGCTGCCGCAGCCTGGTTGCCGCAGCCAGGCTGCCTAGTGTGCGGGGGCGATCAGATGTTATCAAGCCGCCCAAAGGTAACCTATTTTGGGCGGCTTGATACCATCAAATCATATACAATGAGACCCATTTGTGATTTATCAAACTTAAAGGCTGTAAACTACGATTAAATTCATTGACAAAACACATATAATATGAGACCACAACCTATTGTTGTAAATTTTACAAGGGTTTCAAACGGAATACGTAAGTACGTAAGTAATAATTTATAAGAAAATTAACTAATTCAAAATTATACTTACAACAGGTAAAATTGATGGAACTGCATTTGGTGTTAAAGCTTTTCGGGATTTAAATATTCTTCTTAAGGTCTTCTGGTTTGAAATGATGACTGCAGACAAATGAATATTTTCCACAAGAAGGCTAGAGACTAAGGAGAGATAACTCCCGAAGTGGGGTAAGCTTTCGAGGGCCGAAAGTCGTATACTCTGTGCCGGGAAAAACGCTGTATTGCGCATGTGCAGCGGCAGCTATTTGTCATTTCATGGTCACATGGTTTTGTTTTAAACGGTTGTGACAGTTGTTGTTTTTTGTTGTTTCCCAAGTGAAGAAAGATGAGATTATTGACATTTTCGAGGTTGTGTCGACCAATTTTGACACTTCGCGAGGATCGCGGCAAAGAAGCGTAATGCGCATGCGTCACTGTGGGATACGGATTTAGTCCAACCCTTTCCAGGGAGTTATCTCTCCTTAGTCTCTAGCCTTCTTGATTTTCCAATATTAACTTGAAGTATTTTTCCATTTCTGACTCACTTCGTCGTTCTTAGGGAAGCTAAAAAATATAAGATAAGCATGACTATTTGAAATGTTGGGTTCTCTTCGCTAAACAGTAACCTCTTATCAGCATCCACTACTCAACAGTTCATTAAAAGCCTCCCTATCTTCAAAGATGCCGATAGGACGTGCTTTTTTGCTCATGCAAACTAAACAAAAAACCTTCCACCGAACTTTATGTCGGAAAATAATAAAAATCTTATTTTTTGTGACTGACAGTTTTGTGACCTGACAAGCCCTTCTGAGTTTGAAAACCATAATGTTTCTCAACATTTTATAGATTCCAATGAAACGGATAAAAATAATTTATTGTCACCCTGATTGTTCCATATCAAGAATTTGTGTAATTTTCATAAAATTCTGTCTTACCTGTGAAAAGAAATATTACAACCAGCAAATGTTTCATTTCCGCAGCCCTTAACACAACACCTTTTCACCATTTTGCTAGAAAACACCCAAATAAAATTATAGTTTGTCCAATTTAGGATGATAATTTTGACAGTTCCCGTCTGTACGTCTACCACAAGTTGCCTTTAAAATTACCGTTATCGTTCGCGTAAAAAAACTGTATTGGGATTTGACATTGTCATGTCCAATACAATTTTTTTACGCGAACGATAACGTAAATTTGAAGTTGCAACTCGTGGTAGACGTACTACTGTTCTGTGTTGTAAAATTGTAAATACTTGCTGTATTCAAATATCTAATCTATTCTTGCAATAAAGTTTTGTTGCAATCTAACACAACATTTTAGATAGGTACATGATATCGTTTTATAAATAAAATAAGATCCCCCTGAAAACATATTTTTCATGTAAACATAACATAACATACCATCTCGACTTTATCCCAAACGGGTAGTCAGAGGAAAGTGACTGTTGCCGTCATGATGAACGGAACACTTAGAAGCCCACTTTTCACTGATGGTAGTATAACCCAAAGTAAAATATTTCATAATTCTCCATTAAGTAGCTACTACTTTAGATATGTATGCGCCAGACTACAAACCTCTTCTGATGGTCTCGAAGTAAGGATAATATATCCCTGTGTTACGAGGTACCACCCAAGGAAATAAGCCCGGGGTGTCTCCCAGCCCACCCAGACCCGAGTCAATTAAGAAAATAGCGTTTCCTAAATTGACCGGACCGGGTATCTAACCCGGGACACTACGGAATTCAAAGCGAGAACCGTGCTACAGCGCGCTATTGTTTTTTTTTTAAATGGTGCGTGCACTGTGAATACGCAATAAAACCATAATAAACCTCATGGAAAGCCAAGATCCTTACTCTACACGGTTTTTTTACTACTGCTTTGATTTCAGGAAAATAGGTACTACCCTGAGAGTTTCCATGATCATCAGTCCAATCAATACTAGAATTAAGGTATTTTAAATTTTGAAAACTTATTTTTCCAGTTTTGCAACGCGACTCGATTGCTAGACGCCTGCGTTTTGACGCTTCGGACGTTAAAATAAATATTTGACATTCTCATTTTCGAGCGATCGTTAAAATAATGGCAAGAGAAAATTTGGTAAACAATTACTATTTTATGACTTTGTAATTATAATTCACAGATTTTGCTCGAGAAATGGAAAGTTTAATGGTCGATAACCTGTGCAGAATATGTCTACAACGGCAGGACACATTGTTCTCGTTATTCCGCAAAATAAAAGGATCATCGCCTTTTGAAAAACTTGTGAATAAGACCCAGTTGAAAATTGAGTTAGACGACACAGGACCATCGTCTTTATGTTCTCAGTGCCTGATAGAGTTAGATACAACAGTCAGCTTCTTGGATAAGTGTGAAAAATCCAACCAGATACTTTCTTCGCGGCTCCAACCTAAAGTCACCTTTGAGGTAAAAGCTAGCAGTGTCAATGTTACCGGCGAAAAGAACCATGTTGATAGTCTCTATTTGGAAACTGATATTCTGGACAATTGTTTGAATAGATATAGAAGTGAAGAAGTAAGAGAGAAAGTGGCTGAAAACGTTGAAGATCAGTGTGAAGAGGGTATTTTAAGCCAAGCACCTGCCGAATTAGAAGCGGCAAGATGTGCGGAGTGCGGGTCACTGCGGCGCTGCAAGCACTGGGCGCCGCCAACCACGCACACCTGCCAGTATTGTCAGAAAGTTTTTAACAGGAAATTTAATTTCAAATTGCATCTGTAAGTTCTTCATAATTCTATCCGCTACCCCCAATTTTTATTTACAAGTTGGTCATATTAATTATTGTCTTACTGTTTACATCAACCTTCATTTTTTGACTTAAGAGTTATAAAAGATAAAATAGAGCTTGGTTTATTTATAAACTTCTATTTAACGGAATTTAGTAATGACTCATTATCTTAGTAAACTATAAAGTTCTCACCTCAGTATAGTCAACTAGCTCAAACTTGTAACTGGAGACAATCACCTTTGTACACATGAAGTCTGGCTTGGCTCGGCATAAGCCTTCTCTAGCTGTAGTTTACTTTGTAGTAAGTAATACTCTGTTTCAGCAAACGCCACCTCGGTGAGCGTGACTGGCCATGCCCGTCATGCGGAGTGCGCTTGCTGACTCGCTGGCTGGCCCAGCGGCACTGTGAGCCGAGGTTCAGGCGTGCCTGCCTTGTCCCTGGCTGTGGGAAGACGTTTACTACGAATACAAACCTCAACACACACATGAGGGCGCACAGTGGTAAGTGGAAGCATCTTTATTTTTGGTCAATTTTAGTGTATTTTATTCAAAGTAGATATTGTAGGATGAAATTATCTTTAAAAAATATGGAAGAAGTTTGTTTTTAATGATTTTAAAGAGTGATAATAAAATTTCTTGTTTCTTAATTAGAATAAGACTTCTTATATTCGTTTCTTATATAGTAAAATGTCTGTACCTTCTTTCCATATTAAGTGTTATTTGTATAAACTATTTAAAAATAAAGAGCTGAAATAAATACATATATACATCTTGTTTGTATTTGCAGGTGAAAGACCCCATGTGTGTATGGAGTGTGGGAAGACCTTTGCTAGTAAAAACACTCTAAATGACCACCTTAGAATACATACAGGTAAATGCTTCATTTTAATAAAAATATGTGATTTTTTAATTCTAATTGTAATTTTCCAAATGTAGAAACAATTATTATAATTATGTTTAAAAAAGTGTAGAAGAATTGGTAGCCAATAGATTTTTGTAAATTAATTGAATTTACTATTTCATCTTCTTACATGTTCCTTTGCAAATAAGCAATAAACAAATTGTAATAAATAAATATGTTAAGAGATAGAAAACTAGATTAACATAATCTAAATTAAAACATATAAATCTTTACCAATTGCAAAATTATCTGAACTGATAGCCTAAACAGCAAACCGATAGTCACTTGGATGGTCTACAGTTGTGGGGCTCGGCAGCGGCACTCAACACCATCTTTGTTCTCCAAAAAAGAGCCATCCGCTCCATTTACAACCTTAGACCACGCAACTCGCTTCGTGAAGTATTCAAAGAGATAGATATTTTAACGGTGTACTCTCAATTTATTTATGATAATGTAGTATATGTCCGTAAAAACTTGCATCTCTTCAAGAAAAACGGTGATGTTCATAAACTCAATACTAAAAATAAAAATAAGCTCGTAACTCCCAGTCTAAGAATGCATAAGGTAGGAAAATCATTTGTTGGTCAATGTGTTAAATATTTTAATAAGATTACGCAAACTCTTGTTGAACTGCCTCTTCACCAGTTTAAGTCACAAATTAAAGCTAAGTTAATGTAGCGAGGTTATTATAGTATTGAGGATTAATAAATGATAAGAATTTGTGGTCATCTTAGGTATAATCTGCTCCTCTGCACATTTTTTTTTGTTTACTCTGTCAATTAAATTTTTGTGTATAAAAACAAGATTGAAGAGTAACCATCGAGTTTCTTGCCGGAGCCTTTTTTTTTATATAGGACTAGACAGTCATTTGATCGCAATCGCACCTGATGATAAATGACGATGCGATCTATGATGGTACATGTCTGCCTAGGAAATGCCTACTCACTCTTGTCTTGAAGAGACCCAGATTGTATTGGTTCGGAAACACAGGCGCGGGCAGCGAGTTCCACTCCTTTGCTGTTCGCATTATGAAGGAGTCCGCAAAACGTTTTGTGCGAATGGCTGGAATATCCACAACGTGCGGATGGAAGGCTAATTTGCGTCTTGTGCTCCAATGGTGAAAAGGAGATGGCGGAACCAACTCATGCAGTTCGCTCGCACACTCCCCGAAATAAAGCCTGTAAAACACTGACAGGCTAGCAACGCTGCGCCGGTGTTCTAGATCCCGCAGCCCGGCAGAGAGAGCCGGATCATTTATGAGCCTTACGGCGCGTGACTCCACCGAGTCCAGAGCAGCAAACTGGTATTTAGCGGAGGTGGCAGCAGTACTCCATACATGGCCGGATTTGCGCTTATAACTGGAGCAGCTGCGCCGATGTGAAATACCGACTAACCTTGAATAGGATGCCAAGCTTTTTGGCAGCAGTTTTTGCAGAGGACTCAATGTAGTCACCGAAGTTGAAGCTTGCCGACAGCTCAATACCAAGCAGCTGGATGTGGTCGGCAACAGGAAGAGAGACATCCTGAAAAGTTGGAGCCAGATCAAAAGGGTTTCGCTTCGCCGAGAACAAACTCGCCTTCGTTTTAACTGCATTAAACCTGACCAGATTTGCATCGCTCCAGTCGGACACAGCCTCTAGGGCCAAATTCATGCGCTTTACAAGATGCTCTCGACATGTCCAGATCTCCCCCTTAGTGGCCCTTGCACTGGATACATATTTAGCTACAACTGTGCTATCGTCTGCATACCCAAAAGTACCGGGCACAAGCAAATCGTTTATGTGCAGCAAAAAGAGTGTTGCAGACAAAACCGACCCTCGTGGGACACCGGCGTTAACAGCCTGTTCTTGAGACGTGCACCCTTCAAGCACGACCCGTAACGAACGCCCACTAAGGCAGTCAGTGATCCAGTTACAAAGGCCTACAGGAATACCAAATGATGGAAGCTTGCTTATTAGGCTGCCGTGTGAAACCCCATCAAAGGCCTTGAATATATCGAGCGACACCGCCAAGGCTTCTCCGTGCTTCTCGATGGCCTCACTCCACGTGTGAGTGGCATACGCCAGAAGTTCCCAGTGGACCTTCCGCGGCGGAACCCGTACTGGTGGTCACTGAGAAGTTCGTTATCTTCTAGGTATGCCAGGAGTCGGTTGTTTAGTATACGTTCCATACTCTTGCAGAGTATGGAAGTAACTGAGATAGGTCTGTAATTATTAGGATCAGCATGGCTTCCTTTTTTAGGCACTGGTTGAACGTTCGCAAGCTTCCACGATGAGGGGACCCTACCAGTCTCGAGAGATAGGCGAAAAAGGCGTGTTAGTATAGGAGACAACTCAGGAGCGCAGTTTCGCAGGACAACTGCTGGTATTCCATCCGGTCCACTCGCCTTGCCCACATCAAGACAACGCAAGACATTGTGTACCTCCCTCTGGCGAATGCAAACATTACGCATGGAGATGTTTGGTTGAGGTAATGACGGTGGATACTGGCCTGCGGTGTCCAAATGCGAGCTCTCCGCAAACAATGCAGCAAATAGGTTAGCTTTGTCGCTAGCAGTGTGAGCGAGAGAACCATCCGGCTTTATCAGTGGCGGTAAGGAAGGGCGACTGAAGTTCGACTAGACCGCCTTAGCCAGAGACCACTCGAGAGTCTTCTCGATCGGAAACAACCTTCGGAGTAAATATCATGATTAAACATAAGGTGACTCTACCACCGGTTCGGACCGGTGGTAGAGTCACATTATGTTTTATTATGATATTTACTATCATAGTATTATTTTATGTAAGTCTATTTTTAGTATATTTTTGCTATATTTTTTTTTGTTACTTGTTTATTTGTTATATGTACTTTTTATAAGTCTATATGAATAAAGATATTTTTACTTTACTTTTTTACTTTACTTTACTTCTAAAAAATTAAATAATAAACGTTTTAGTTGGCGTGCAAGTATCCCATTTTGTCATATCCAGGCTCATATTCCTTGCTCAGGTGCCAAACCCTACATCTGCCCAGTATGCGGGCGGCGCTTCACAACCAACAAGCTGGCCGCGCACATGCGCACGCACAGCGGCGCGCGGCCGCACGCGTGCCCGGCGGCGGCGTGCGCGCGCGCGTTCGGCACGCGGCGCGCGCTGCGCCTGCACGCCGCCACGCACGCGCCGCCCGCGCGCGCGCACGCCTGCGCCGCCTGCCCCGCCGCCTACAACCACAAGCAGTCGCTTAGGAAGCATATGAAGCAGCGGCATGCGCAAGTAAGTACCGCATGGATGTTGCCAGTGGTATAGCGCAGGTATAAAACGATATTACGGCTTAGATAAATTATCGTGTTTCCAGCTAATCGTTTTCAAATTCAAAACGTTGCCTGGATCAGTTGATTGGAAGTACCCCGAAAAGTAAAAGTCGCGATAAGTCTGTTTTGCTAACGGCTGGCTACACACAGTTTACCTGTTAGCTTGACGTTTCCAGAAAACAGACAAGCATAGAAAGTATCCGTGAATAGATTTGGGGCTTGTGCTGCAATTTTGACGAAAATGTATGAGAAATATAAACAAAAGTCTGCTCTATGAAAACTCGTTTTATAATTCATCATTTTTGGTTGCGACCGTCAATATGTAGGGGCTGATAATATTACAGAGTAACATCTTCATAATAATTCACCTACTCAGTTTTCTACTCGCTATGCTACTGGCCCACACACACAGTCCGACACATAACGTTTTTGCTTGGCCATGTGTTAATGCGTGCGCCCACACTTTTCTTGCTTTGAAAGCTTTGTAAAATAATTGCTAAATGATAGCAATTTATGACAGTAGATATGACAGTAGATAACTTTGGGGCTTGCTTACGTTTCGACAGTGGCCTAATTTCGTCTTTTGTTTTTCTTTTCAGACTTCCCAATTACAAGGCTGAAAACTCACGGAAAATTTTAAAGTAACAATGTTTTTTGATTTAAATAAGTTCTTTACTCACGCAATTTATGAGGCTCATTGCGATACCTTCTAACTTTGCAAGTGCTTTTACCGTGCGGCGTGGAATTAGTGAAATCGACGTCGCGATTCGTCGCGGTCAAGGTCGGCGCGAGGCGGCGGTCAATGTAACTTATTGCACTTGTACGGTTGTTCGTAGTCGCCATGACATTAAGAACTATTCCGTGAAATAATGAAATAAAATCTAGTCTCTTACGCCTTGATGTAAATCAGAATTAAATGTATATTGCGTTACTTATACATAGACATATACACAAAGCATAATATAAATTCTACATTTCTGAGTTTTTCTGTCTGTTCAAGTTCAAAGTATTTATTGCACCATGTTGTTACAAAGATATTATTAAAATATATTTAGACAGGGCACAGCAAATACTTATATTCTATTTATAATGATTAATAATTAGTTAAATATTTATTTATTATTGACGGCTATGTGTAATGCTCTAGGCGCGTAGGTTTTCAAAAACTTTTATCAGACATGATCTAATTGAGTAACGATTTTAGTGAAGTTTTCTATGAACAACCGTTTTCAAATCTATGCTCAATATTCGTAATTACTGCTTGTAGGTAACTTTCCTAATTCAGAACTGTATTTAAGGAAAATCTCAAGCTAATTTCATTGGTTGAATCACTGATAGTTGAAATGAGTTTGCAACAAATTGTTTAATTCATTACTGAAAATAAATGACAGTTTTAGGCAGCTACAATGTAGTTTTGATTTTCCTTCATGAATTATTATATTTCCTCATCATAACTTGATATAAGTATTCGTCACTTTCTGGTCCAGCCCTTCCTCAGTGCCGATAATTCGCAACGTTCTCGTCGACAAAGAGCCTTGCAGCATCTGGGTCATTGCACTATCTTGAAACGACAGTTTCTAGTTTTGTTTTCTATTTCATCTCGGTTAGGACCTTCACCCATATACCCGTCAGACGTTATCGCGATTCGACGTGCCCCCACCGAATCGATTTCCATGCAGTTAATCGACTCAGGTCCCGCGAAAACAAATAATGAAATCAACTCATTTACGAAACAGTTTAATAAGAAACTATGGTACAATTTCCTAATTCTAGATAACTAAGTATAAAAATAATATAAAACTTTATTGTAACAGTACTTTGTTCTTCAACAGTAATGCCATGCGTAACTTTACACTAGATCATTGTGGCTGTATACTCCACATTCATAGAAGACTGATAACTAAACCACATACAAAATAGATATACGATATATTCAATCTTCTTTACTCTTGAACAAATTCTAGAGCACTGTTTTTCAATCTTGTTAGAACAAGAAATCAAGATCCCATGAACTGGGACCATTTCGTCAATTTTTTTAATTATTATTATGGAAAATTCAATAAAAATGCAAACAATACAAAAAGTGTACCGTTGGTCCCTAATTATTCTAAGCTGACAAACAATACTCTAGTCTACACGTATAGAGGACATAGCTTAAAGTTCTGTCGATTCAAATAAATAACTATGTGTATGGCGGGTGCTCGCGGGGCGCGCGCTTGGCTCACTTGCCGATCTTGACGCTCTTCCTCTTGACTTTGGCGACGGCAGGCCGCGGGTCGTCCACCTGGATGTTCGTAGCGTGCAAGTAGTTGTTCCTGTAGCCGGTCTCGCGAACCTTAGCGTTCGGACTCAGCTTGTCTGTTCGTTCGCCTTCGCCGGCGCGTTCGTCTTCTCCAGCGCGCTCACTATCGTCGACACGCTCTTTTTCTTCAGAACCAGCACCCTCAGGATCTTCCACTAGACGCTCCTTATCATCCGTCATTCCAGAATCGTCCGCACGTCCTTCGTTGTCAGCCCTCTCATCGTCACCGATCTTCTCGGGGTCTTCAGCTAAACGCTCGTGGTCGTCTAAGAAATGTCCGTCACTCTGTGTTTCTGAGCCTTGCTCGAGTCGCGCCAGATCAGCGTCCTTTGTTGGTGGTGGTATGGTCAACCCTCTGAAGTACTTCTCTTCCTCAGATATAGGTAGTTTCTTACCGAAATAGTCGTAGTCACCAGCGGAATATTCTTCGCTGTCCTCAGTCGAACGAGCTTTTCTACTTTGCTTGCGACGACGCTTGCGTTTGGCAGGCCGCTCGGTGCGGGGAGAGAGAGCACTGTCCTCGCCATCAGTATCGGATTCATGGTAGTATTCCCTTTCCCGTTCCCGAGAGTCACTAGCTTCATTGCTCAGCTCTTCGTCTCGATCTGGCCGCTCTTGCTCAGGTCTTTCTCGATGGAGTTTTCTAGGTCTTTTTTCTTTGTATATGGGTGGAACGCGAACAGTCACCGTATCGATCTGGTTAGGGTTGTGCTCCGTAGGTGGGAGAACTCGTGGTTTTAGCTTCTTCCTAGGATCCTCGGTCGTCGTGGTCACTTCTGCGTCATCATCCTCCGGTAATGGCAACGGTATGCGGTTCGGATGTTGCGCACGCTGCCGCTGCAAGCCTTGGTGGGATTCTCCCCCGCCCCTTCGTATCTGGTTTACTAAATTGCGATCTCCGAAGTGAACATTTCTGTAATCCGCCGGAGTCTTCCTTTTAGGCTGATTTTTCTGCTGCCAAAAATTATCAACTGCTGTACTAAATTCCTTCACCGCTTCCGCACGACCTCTCGACTCCTGAGCGTCCTCATAATCGTCATCGTCGTTATCATAATCCAGTTGCTGATGCTCGGGTTCCTCATCGTAACCTAGATAGTCTTCATCGAGAGCTGCTTGCGGAGTATACTGCTTAGCGTCGACCGTATTAACGCGTTGCGCAACTCCGTTTCGTAGTACAAATGCGTCGACATAAACACGAGGATCCCGCGGGGGATCTCGTGGGAGTTTCGCGGCGCGGGGTTCAATCGCTACTGGCGCTGCGTAGGCTGGTTGCACGGGAAGTAAAGCAATACCTGCTGGAGCTGGAGGGGCAGGAGTACTCCTCGCGAAATTGAAGGCTAGCTGGAAATTTGACTGGATCGTCTCGAGATTGTCTTTAGGAGGTGGAGGCGGTGGGGCACACGGCGATGGAGTGGTTGGATTGGCGCGAGGCTTGCCACACGGCGGAGGCGGAGGTGGTGGCGGTGGAGGTGGAGGCGGTGCTGGTTTTGGCTTAGGACGTGGTGCAGCCCGAGGCTTTGGGCAAGGAGGGGGCGGTGGCGGCGGCGGAGGAGGTGGTGGTGGAGGTGGAGCCCGCGCTCTACAAGGCGGAGGAGCAGCAGCTCGAGGAGCGCCACACGGTGGCGGAGGGGGCGCGGCCGGAGCCGGTGCCGGACCCGCCAACGGTGCGTCAATTCCAGGAACCGGAGCGAGCGGTGGTGGAAACGCATTCATCGGCGGTTTCCTAGCCACATTATATCCCAGCACATCTGCGAGTCCTCTGAACACTATATCTCCGAAGGTCCGTTTCTTCCTCACAATTGGCTCGTGATCTTCATCTGTTTCTGCCAAAGTGTCGTTAGTTGCATCGTCTGGGATGATGGTTCGGTTGAATTTCGAGTCTGTTGTGTTGAAGGCATCACTGTTTGGTTGTTCTATGTCTTGAATAGTCTCATTGACTTGAGCGGCGGCGGTTGCGAATATGACAGCGAGTGATATTGCGACGGCCAGCGGGGGGGCCCGCGGTGGCCGGGTGCGCGTGCGCGCGAGCTGGCGCATGGCGCGGTGTCAAGTGTCGCGCGGGAGGGCGACGCACACTGTTTTGTCGCGCTTTTGTCGCCGTTGCTCAAGCGACGTCGCGCTTCGCTGATCACAATTCAAGATATAAAATAGGCTCTTAAGATGACTTGGTTATTGCTGGTCTGCCATACAGAGATGCCACAGGACAGGACTTACATGTTTGACGCTAATTCGAATGCTGGATATGATTGCTCCAAATCTCTTTCTTTTATTGCTTTTGCTTGTTCTAGAATCTTCAAAAATATCAACATCAATGTTCAAATCACTAGCTTCCATCAATATGTAGGTAATTTGTTTTATAATTGCAAGTATAAAACAAACACACTATTCCATTAACAGACTTCGAAATAACGCGATTACCGTGCATAAGCTTACGCACATGTAAGACTGATTCCATTGAAATGACCCATTTGGATTCGAACAAGTTTTTATAGAAGAATGCGAGACATAAATATTCACAATTTTGCGCAACGGTTAGATTAATTTGAAAAGGTTGAACAATCTAGTGTAAATAAATATCTAATTAAATAGACAAAGGCATAACGTTAAAACCCAGAAATTGGTTTGGGTCGCCTGTAAATTGCCTTGTATCGAGTCGTTATTTCTATTCCATTCTGCTAATTTCAACATGACTAATAAAACCACAAAATGGAAGAAAGAGTTGCGTTGCTTAACGAACGCAAACAGCATTGAAATTAAATAGTCTGCTCAATAGGTTAGACTAACTTGTATCGTAATTTAGGCACAGTTTTGCGTTTCCTTAGTGGTGGTAGATGTAATTCAACTCTTTCCGACCACATGTTTAATTTGAAAAGCGGTTGTCTCAAAATTAATGTGATGAAATGCTTTAAGGTCACATCAGTGCTTCCAAAATTAGGGCAATATTTGAGAAACGCTTTATTTACTTTTGAGTGAAGTACATAATATATTCAGCCTGAATCATTCAGGTTTCATACGACCCATGCAGCACAAGCCTCTCTTTCACCATGAGGTGGTACGAGTTATACTTCATCACGCAGGTCAGTTGAGGTTGTTAGAGGAGCAAAGGTATGTAAAGTGTAACATTGAACTCAGATGCTATCACGCTGCCCTACAGCCTTCGAAGTTCGAATAGCTTATCTATGACCTCTTTTATATTTGAAGGTCAAAAGTTGCATGACATATATGACATTGCGTTTCAGAAAAAAACCGCAAAATAGTGTCACATTTTTTGCTTCCAAATCGATAAGTAGGTAAGTAGCAGATTGGCTGATTTTATGAATGATAAATAGGTAAGTACTTAGAGATATTGCGAAACCGTGCCAAGGGTGAACTTAAGTTTGCCAGAAATCTCAATTATGTACACCTGATTGAGGGTCACTCATTAGCACTGGCTATAATTACCGTAGTAGTGATATTAAGTATTTCTTATGACCTAAACTTAATGGAGGTCTGAAAACTTTCGAGGTTCTACTAATTATAAAACTGAAGATAATGAATAATGAACTGAACACTGAGGCAAAAAGACTAAACATAATATGAAAGGCTGTTTACCTGAAAAGACATCAACTTGAACGGAACACTTAGGAGCCCATACTTCGCCGAACATATTCAACCCACCTCGGCAGGATTACCAATCGCTCATCCGGGTTAGTTAGGTTTATTTAAAATCAAAGTAGTTAGCCGTTATTTTAGAGATCTGCCCCCCTATTCAGAACAGAGTTATCGACCGATTCTGTTATCTTTTTAGTATGGAATATGTCTGTAGATATTATTCGTGTCACACAATCTAAAGGCCTTCAGCTTTTACATATAATAATATCGAATGCCACCGTTTAGCGGGTTATTTACCATGATTAAAACAAATTTACCGAATCGGTCGATAACTTCGTTCTGAATCGGGGGGCAGGTCACGATTAAACACGGGATCACACGGGCTCTCGGCTAGGCGTTTAAACCTAGGGGGAAACCATAACAAATGGCTAATAAATGAACGTCTAAATGAATAATTACTTAACCTTTTCAGGAACATTATACCTACCTTATTGTTTTTCTAACTGACATCTTCGGGTCTGGTTCCGTTACCCACACATTTTAGTGCTGGGTATTTGGTCTTACCCTGGTAAGGTAGGTCAGTGACTGTTTATCTCTTCTGTTATATTCAAGTCTATACATTGTTATGTACGAATCCCAGCGAATTTGGGAAACTCCTTACCTCCACGTTCCTTTTATTTGCACATCTGTCTCCTCATTCTCTTTGAGATTCCCATTTACTTCCAGTTTTGATTAGTCATGGGATTTAATAATAATTTACAACGCGTGAAAAACTAAGCATTCATCATCATCATCAGCCTATCATAGTCCACTGTTGGACATAGGCCTCCCTGAATGGGCGCCATCGCGCTCTATCAGCTTGACGCATCCAGTTTCTGCCAGCAGCCTTTTCAAGTCATCACGCCACCTGGCCTGAGATCGCCCTACACGACATTGGCCGATTCGCGGTCTCCACTATAGAACACGCTCACCCTAACGGTTATATATTCTACGGCATAAGTGGCCTGCCCACGGCCACTTCAGCTTAATAATCCTGTGAGCTATGTCGACGACCTTAGTTGCCGCAGAGTTACATAACTCTATTTTTTGCACAGGCGTTATTTTCTCATGCCAACTACTGCACTATTGACAAGCTTTGACCGAAGTTATCTATGCTTTTATGTCAATTATTTATCATTGTACCAGATTATATAGGTTTGGACTGAACATTCATTAGACGTCCATATCCATACAAATAATAAGGGCCTCGCCCATAGATTTTTAAAACAGGCGGCGGAACCTTTATAAGGTAGATTGACCACCATACCGCTGAGTGAGACACGATCAACCATGAAATGGTTGCTAAGAGTATTCTAGATGTTGTCACTGCCAGCGGTTCTTCACACTACGTTGTAGAACCGTTGAGATTGTTCTGCGTATTTCAAGTTATCATTAACAAGAACACACTAAGTCATAAGACAAGAAATTCATCAGAGCAAGATGTTCCTACCGTTATAAGTTACCGCCAGACACAACAGATTATCTCAAGAGGGTATCTCGTAGTGTGCAATAGACAGTATAATTGTTGGCATAGCTGCGCACACGCCGCGGTTCCGCAGCGTGGCCGCGACGAGCAAAAACACTCGCGTCTCACTTGTAGGCGTTACATTGTTCTAGATGCGCACGCGACTCTAGGCTTGCTAGATTGGCTGTATTGGAACAGTTAATTTCATTGTGGTTAATTGGAAATCAAACAGCCCAGATAAACAAGTTTTCTTTGCCAGTATTACATTTTCTTCGTGCCGTCCGCACATAGCCTAAAGTAACAAGAGTTCAGTACGTCTACCACGAGTTTCCACTTTAAATTTACGTTATGGTTCGCGTAAAAAATGTATAAAGATTTGACATTGTCATGTCATGCCAATATCTTTATTTAAATAGACCTGTAACAAGTACTTTTAAATCGTCATTACAAGAAAAAAATATATACTTAGTAATAGACTTAAATACTATAATAATATGAATACATAAATACACTGTATACAAACATAATGTGACTCTACCACCGCATCGGAAGTTGATCTTATACTGAGAAGACCCGGCGAGAAACTCAGTACTTACTCTTTTAACTTGGTTCGGTTTCACAAAAAGAGTTAGTAAAGTACAAAGAGTATTTTAAAAAAATGCTTACGTTCTAACATTTCCTTAAAATATGGACCTAAAAGTACATCTAAACTACCGGATATAAAGCAAAAACATTGTACAAAGTTTATACAATTCAAGCCTAGAAATTGTTAGATTTTTGTTAGTCAGTACAAACTAGTTATATAAATATTACAAGAGTTAACTAATCATGTACCGAGTAAAGAGCTTAAACCCAGGCCTTTTTTCCAAAAGGTAATCATTTGTAGTGTAATAGCCCTTTTTTGATAATACTGTCTTAATGTGGTTTTTGAATTTGTTTAGTGGTAACTCACATATTGCCTTTGGGACTTTATTGTAAAAGTGTACACCTTGCCCCATAAATGAACCTAAAACTTGCTGTAACCTGAGGGGTGGGAGCGCAATTTTATCTCTATTCCTGGTATTTTTGCCATGTATATCACTGTGTTTAGTATACAGGCTGATATTTTTCCTTCCCAAAACAACACAGTTGTAAATGTATTGAGAAGCTACAGTAAGGATCCCAATTTCCCTAAAAAGCTCCCTAAGCGAGGCCCGTCCGCGAAGCTTATATATGAATCTAATAGCTCGCTTCTGAGGGATGAAAATCGTCTGTATATCTGCTGCCTTACCCCAGAGTACAATGCCGTAAGACATAATACTATGAAAGTAGCTGCAATAAACAGAACGAGCAGTGTCTACATCTGTTAGTGACCTTATTTTTTTAAAAGCAAATGCAGCCGAACTGATCCTGCCTGAAACGATATTTATATGAGGGTTCAATTGTAATTTTGAATCAAGTGTAACCCCAAGAAGAACTGTTGAATCTACAAGCTCCATGTTATTACCATCTACTTTTAAATCAATGAGATTATTTTTACCATTAGGCAACTTGAAATTAATACATTTGGTCTTTTTTGCGTTTAGCTGTAGGTTATTGACATTAAACTATTGTAAAACCTTAGAAAGCGCGTCATTCACGTCGTCAAAAAGGTTTTTATTCCTGTCAATATAAAAAATAAGGATGTGTCATCTGCAAATAAAACAATATTACAAAGGTCTTTAACGTAAAAAGGTAAGTTATTTATATCTACTAGGAATAAAAAAGGACCCAGAATAGATCCCTGTGGAACCCCCATTTTAACTGGTGAGCCAGACGACAGTACACCATTTACATCTACTTTTTGTGTTCTAAAACTAAGGTACAAAAAAAATAATCATACATGTTACCCCATCTTTAATTAACCTTACTAGATGAATCCTGTGAATTTACCCCGTGAAGTACTCGTTTATTTTCTTCTTTTTACAAATTTCTAGAATTGACGTCATGAGAAAAATTGGACGAAAATGTTATAGCTAATCTCGCGATTCCATGGTTGTAACTTTAACAAACTCCTTTAGGTTTTTTAGCAAAAGAAAGTCCAATAAGATTATGATAACAAACATTTGACGACACGGTTGGCGTAGTGCGCTGTAGCACGGTTTCTCGCCTCGATTTCCGTAGTGTCCCGGGTTCGATTCCCGGTCGGGTCAATTCAGGAAACGATCTTTTCTGAATTGACTCGGGTCTGGGTGTGCTGGGAGACGCCCCTAGCTTATTTCCTTGTGTGGTACCTCGTAACACAGGGATTTAATAATCCCTACTTCGAGACCATTACAAGAGGTGTGTTGTCTGGCGCATACTCGTATTTGTTTATTTACCACGAGTTGCCACTTTAAATTTACGTTTGGTTCGCGTAAAAAATTGTATTGGGATTTGACATGACATGACATGACCCGGTCAAATCCCAATATTTTTTTTATGCGAACGATAATGTAAATTTAAAGTGGCAACTCGTGGTAGACGTACTGGTTATTTTTCCAGTGTTGAGCTCTGGCTGTGATTGACTATAAATACATACTTAGACAGTCAAAAGCCAAATTATAACATATGTTTGTTCATTAAATATTTTTGACTTGATCCTAGGTACTCAAGCGGGATTCGAACCCGCGACCTTCCACAGTCCGGGCGGCTGCTCTTCCAACTGAGCTATCGAGGCCGTTAACAGACCTGGTGAATTTAAGAAAAATAGTGCATTGATAAATGCTGAAAAAAAACACTTTAATGTTTTCTGTTTATCGAATTAAATCTTGCGAACTGATCCCAAGGGTGCCCGCTGATAAATGTAGCTGAATCCTTAGGCGCAGGCCGCCTGAAACCAGCATTAAGGGGGAGGGCGGTTCAGTAACTGCGATATAAGTCGAGAATGGAGTAATATTTATACCAACTACAAAGAACCATTAAAATGTTGGTATGGTCATGTCTCACGGAGTTCGGCAAACTACGTGGGCAACAAATGACTGGCTATGCCGCCCCCGCCTGGTACCGGTAGAAGAGGTCGACCCAAGAAGCGGTGGCTCGACGTCGTCAAGGGTGACATGCGTGCCAACAGACTCACCACTGAGGATGCACAAGACCGCGCGCAGTGGGCCAAGAAAATCAGAAAGGCGGACCCTGGGACCCCACACACCAGTGTGGGTTCACAACCGGGATAGACCGCACGGATGTGATCATCCGTGCGGTGATGACAAAGAACCATTAAAATAATTTATAAATCTAAGGAAAACTTATTTAATTTGATGGACAGTGAATAAATAATGTCATAAATAACTTAGGAGTTTTTCTCAACGATGTCGCTAAGAACCGTCGATTGTAACTTTGAACGAAAGTGATTAGTAAGTATAGTGAGTGCAGCAAACACTGTAATCAAGTAATACTCACCGCCACAGTGATGCAAACTGTCGATGGCTTTAGTGTCGATAATAATTTATATCGAAAAAAAACTATAATTTCACTAGCCTATACTTACTTACCCGGAGGATTCTGCTTTCTTCGTTGTGTCGATACTATTGGTAGCTAATAATAGTATACAAGCATTTATACTACCAATATGATTACCTACTACTTCCCGTAAAAATACCACGTAAACGCGAGTTTGTGGCGTTAGGGGTGGCGTTTCTTGTGGCACGTTTTCGCAACCATTTTTATTTTATTCAAATCCGAGTTTACTCTCCGGTGCACTTGGCACCCTGTACGTTCCATACGATACAGCACATCGGTCACTATCAATGAACTATCGATATGCCACCATCAATCCGCTGCACTTACAATAACTTCCAGCACATCGAACGGTTCCGCTCGAGGAAGCGCCGTAAGAACGGACGTCTCCAGTTTTCATTCTCACTTGTGGGCGGCGCCGCGTGAGGATGGCTCAAGCAGCGAGAGCGGCCAATCGCCCGTGAGATTGCTGTGATTAGTGAAACGTAATGTGCTAAAGATAAGAAAACTTTGTCATGCCGTGGTAGCGCCATTTTCAAGATTCTCGCACAATTGGGTATTTTACTGATTTTGTTTGTTGAGGTGTTATCTATAGACCTCCCAAAAAAAGAAGCATTGGTAAAAGAAATATTTTGAAAGCACGAAAACTACCCGAGATATGTAAATTTTAAAAATCTGATTTTTGGACTCTCCCAAAACGCTCCCTACAAACTGTCACAAGGTTGTGGCATCTCGTCTATTTAGCTATGCGTTCTGTAAGACGAACTTGTTCGGCAGAGATATTTAATTTTTTTTTCATCATGTTTTGTATAAAAACACTTTACATTCATAATTTACAGTATTTTGAGGTTTGTAATGATGACAAAGGTTGGTTTTCGCATCGATATAAAATAACTACATGGTACATCATTGATATTTCTTACATTACATAGTATGTACATTTAGAAAGAAATTATATAATTTCTTAAATTGAGTAATTAGGTTAGTAAAAGTTTGCCATAAATTGTGTTGTTTTTTTTTACCGGTAGTGTGGTTCCCTGAAAAGTGGGGTGGGGAAGGAATTGTGACGCTTTGGCCGTGAAAGCACACGCCTGTGTTTTCTTGGCGCTGAACTCGACGAGGTTGCATGCACCCCATTCTGAAATGCGGTCCAACCAACACTCCGTCGAGCTCAGCACCAAGACTTCGCCTCTTCTCCTCGAAATAATGCGCGTGGACCGTGTCGTCATCCGCATAGCAATCAATATTACCAAGATGATTATCGAATGGTATACTTATTTTTATTTAATTTTACACTTTTCAAGAATTTGCCCACCCAAGTTTAAATAGCCATAAAATGAATCATACATGAGTAAACAAACTAAACGTTTTATAATGGGCCCCTTTTCGATGTATTTTTTACTCATATTAAATATTTTTTAGAATCCGATGGTGTTTTCTATACAAAGATAGAAACTAGAAAAATTCGACCTGATCCTAGAGACTTAAGTGGAATCCCTATGATCAGGTCGATTTTTTCTAGTTTCTTTCTTTGTGTAGAATGTGAAATGCTAAAAAAAAATTCAGTTATCTGAAGATGTTGTCTTATAACCAATTCCATGAGCAATAGGCAAATTGGCCGTTGTTGTTATGATTGTGAAAAGACACAGTTGGTGTCAAAAGCTCATATCACATACACACACGTAAAAGTATCAATCTTTAGGCGTAAACAAAATATTCTAACAGTTCGAAATCATGTAAATTACTAGGCTTTTATTTTATGTATCTACAAGGTACCTGGCATTTTGAAGTGTCACGAAACTCCATAACCATAGTATATCGTATGTGCTAGACACAATAGGAAAACAATACAATTTTAACCCCGAGCGGTACATCGACAGACGAACAGTAATTTTGCATCGAGGGTAGGTCTCTTCTTCACAAATTCAGAGGAGCTAGGCCTCTTTCCACTTATTCATTTTTAGAGAATGAAACTGTACAGCTCGTTAAATAATAATATTTCTATAAATAAATCATCCGCTCATGGCTAATATTAAATAAATATTAAATATATGTTCTAATACCATTGGTGAAAAGTGGGCTACTGAGTGTTCCGTTCACCATGACGGCAACAGTCACTTACCTCTGACTACCCCGTTTGGGGTAAAGTCGTGATGGTAGGTATGTATAAAATATTAATAAATATACGCCAGACAACACACCTCTTGTCATGGTCTCGAAGTAGGGATTAATATCCCTGTGTCAAGACAAGAAATTAAGCCAGGGGCGTCTCCCAGCATACTCAGACCCAGGCCAATTTAGAAAAGATCATTTCCTGAATTGACCTGACCGGGGATTGAACCCGGGACACGGGAATTAAAGGCGAGAAATTGTGCTACAGCGCACTACGCCAATCTTGTCGCCCTTCTATTCACGTTTAGTCGCTGTACCTATCAACAAAACACCAACCATTTAGTCGCGCCCCTTCTCAAGAATGAAGTTATTAATAGACCGTATGAATTTCAATTAACACGAATTTTCAAAGATAAAACCAATGAGTTTATCCACAGAGCGGCAATTAAAATTCACTCCCATATGCGTTAGATCTTAATTGATTCATTTATGTAGCCATTCCAATCATAAGCTAGCTTACTAAATCGATACCTATTGTTCTATTTTAGTTTTCTTTCTAGACGATAGAAATGAAGCTTGTTCAACATTGAAAAGCGAAATGCAAACTTGACAAACATTGTAGTTTAATTAATTTTTTAAATATAACAAACGTTTACTTCTGATTGACACATTTTGCTATTTATGTGGCTTATTTTCTTTTAAACTTGTTAAAATTAGAGTTTACAATTTCTTACATCTTGTCATAGATACAGCAAAGTATTCTTCAAGAAGAAGAAAGGGTTTTAAAAGGTTCTTACACGGCTGGTATCGCACGATTTATGCCTCAGGTTGTGCACTTGTCCAGTGTCCATATTGTAACCTTTTATCATACGGCAGTATAAAGGTGTGCCAACTTATTTTTTTAAAACCAAGTAATAAGAGCCATCTGTCATTGTATTTATTCATTTGTCGAGTTACCGACCCAAGATACTACTTTATTTTAATCTACTTAAAATTAATTACATGCTTATACCTAACAGTTCCCACACTTAAGGGAAAAACACAGCGTGCAATAGAAAAATCAGTTAAATTAAATTAAGAACTACTTTATTTTAATTGACGCCATCTCCACGTAACACAGTAAATTTCTTAGTAATTTAAAAATGTTGTGTTCGCCTTCGCTGAAACATAGCTTCACTATCACATTGAAGCTATAATTTAATCTGTGACTCGCAATTCCGTGCCAATGTAACCGTGGTTTATTACCGAAGAGCGACAGTGAGCAGCGAGCAGTAAAAGTGTTGGTCGTGATCGTGACACCTGCGCGTGCGCTTACACAGGAACCGCCGGTAATTGGTATGCAAAGCAAGAGTCAGGAAGAGGCGCGTGCTATGTAGTTGCCATTCTTGCGGTACATTGTTTGAACTCATTCAACAGTGCCGTAGTACATTTGACACAACCATCTAAGTAGCTGCATAATTACAGGCTCTTTTAAAGACTTGTCACGTGTTCCTGTACGATATGGTGGTTCTGCTACTTCGTCGATTATGTTTGATTCATCCGTTATTGTTAGCATATCATGAAGAAACTGAACCCAGTTTAGGAAAATACCAAACTTTGCGGTATGTTAGTGATTCTTAACAATATTCATAATATTCAAGTAATTGTCTGATAATTTTCACAATGTTTACATTATTGCTGAATTTAATAGTTACTAGTCCAGTACCAAAGGTAAAGAGCATAAACGTCCTTTCCTAAAGTCCAATCTAGTTTAGGAAAGGATCTAGGCTATCTTTTTTTATTTTTTTAAAATTGCTCGTCAAGATGAACTCACTCCACCTGATGGAAAGCGGTCGTGAGGGCCAGATATGAGGTTGACAAGCCCAGCCATTCAAACGAATCACTGGGCTGGCCATCCTCACCTTGAAGGCCTGCAGAAATGCCTTTTCACGCCCCGCTTGAAGAACCCGGGACTATAAGAGGAAGGAAACACATGTGCTGGAACAGCGTTCCACGTCTGGATGGTACGACAAAGAAACGAGTCACCGAACCTTTTAGTTCGGGCTAACAAATGTTGAATTGTGTGTGGGTGACGCCGTAGTCCAGAACGCGTGGTACGGGAGTGGAAAGGTGAGGGTGGGATAAGCTGGAATAACTCGTCAGAGCATTCCCCATTGTAGAAGCGATAGAGAACACTTAGCCTGGCAATGTATCTACGCAATTGGAGAGGCTCAAGGGTCAAAGTTGCCTCTGGGTTTTCAATAATACTTTAATTGCGAGAATAAAACTCAAAACAGTATGGAAAAAATTGGTTCATGTGGACGAAGGAAAGGCTATTAATGTGGTGAAGAAGCTTTCTTCAAAATGTTTTTTTGATTTAATCTGATATTACAAAAACTGATTACTCGTAAGACGTACTTACTTAATCAATTACCAAAAGACGCCCGTCATAATTACTTTCGTTTTAATCTGTGGTAATGGTGTGTGTGCGTCTGTTTCGGGTCAGAAACTATTATCCTGTTTCTTTTAAAGACTCCCATAACCCATAAAATGTAATACTTAGTTTTAAGTTTCTTTGTATTTGTACAACAAAGAATATATCTATCTTAATTCTGGATATACAACACTATACAACCATGTATAGTGATTCTTTCACAGTTCAAGCAGTTAGGCTGTGGAATAAGCTGCCTGTTTCCCTTCGTGAGTGTCGCACTGTCGGTTGTTTTAAAAGACAATTGAAGGAACATCTTTTACGGATTGCTTGAGTTGCGTTGGATCATAATATGTTTGTTTAATGTATTCAATAATTTATATGTTTATGTATTATTATTATTTATTTTTATTTATAATGTAGAGTCTAGTGTATTTATATATTTATGAGTGCATTATTTATGTATTACAGCTGTCTGTCTTCTTTTGTCACGCTTGTTGTTGTATCCTGTAAGTTGGTCTGCTGGAAGAAATCTGTTTTTAGAGATAAGCTAACCTGTACTTCTGCTTTCTCTAATGTTGTCCCTTTTAATGTATCTTGTGTGTACGACCTATTAAATAAATAAATAATATACGGTGAAACTAAATTCAGAACTTTACACCCCAAAAGCATTTACAGTAGAATGCGACAATTTGGGTAGAAATGCTAATGTTTAGAATAGTGCATTGTCTGGAGTAGGTCGGTGCTTGTGTGTTTGTTTACCCACACGATTAGTTGGTATGCAAAGCGCGAGTCAGGAAGCCGAACATGCCGTGTAGCTATTAGCTGTGACCATTCTGCGGTTATTTGGACAACACTTTGTATCGCATATTGCATTCAAGTCACGAATTATTGGCCATCAGGGTTACATAGAACGTGTCCCTAAAAGAAATACATATTTTTCGCCTCTTGCTAGTCAAAGATCATTTATTTGAAGTCTGATCGACCAGTTAAGAAACGAACAAGACAAGATGCTAGGGTAGGAACAAAAGTAAACTATTCCGTGTCTGGTCCATAATATACCTACCTACTTGGTTTAAGATTGTGCGAAACCACAGAAATGTTATCCAAACCGTATATTACTTATCTCATTATAATAGTTATTATGAAAGTCCGGATAACACTCATATTTTGTAAATATTCTCACGGAATGGGACCGTTTGAGCGGTTTACGTAAATACGCGCGATTGTTCAAAACAAGCGTTTGTGTTGTGCGAAAATAAACTAAATCATGTAGGATGACCATATTCTTCGATTTTTTTTTTATGGAAAAATCGTCTGTTGTTAATATTGTAATTACACTTTAAAGTGTTACAAGCGTTACGAGCGTTACGCTTTATACTAGTCATATTTGTCAAACTAATATCATGAATGAACCCATTTAAAGATCCTGGACTACCTAATTCTGCTCGAATTAATAATCTTAAGATGTTCCTACTATTCCTGCT
The DNA here is from genome assembly GCA_947369235.1 of Udea olivalis. NCBI lineage: Eukaryota > Metazoa > Arthropoda > Insecta > Lepidoptera > Crambidae > Udea > Udea olivalis. Next base: position 701,046 of record OX376354.1, on the reverse strand, counting down.
TAAATTCTAAAACTAAAATATAAAGTTCCGCCTTTGCCCGCGAGTTCGTTTGACAATCCATGTTAATGTTCTAGTTCGCGACCAAAGGTAGCCATTTAAAGGTTTAAATGTATGATAGATTTATCACTGCACCAAAATTCATCAAAATAGATTCAGTGGCTCAATCGTTAAAATAGTAAGATTTTACTGAAATGTCCTAATGCAGACTTAACGTGTAGAGTTCCTCGTGACGTGAGATAATGCGCTCACGCCGCTTTGCAATTAAAATATCGCCTACTTAAATAAGTAATTAAATTAGACAACGAACCGCGCTCATAATAATGTGAGAAATTTGTATGTATAGCGACTGTTTTAGTTTTGGTTGTTACAATTGTTTTCTTTATAATGGGTTGCATCTGCCTTGCTGTATTGCTTCCTTATGACAGCACAACCACGTAGGAAGGCATATCATTTAGTATGTACTTAGATCCTTACCTATTGTTTTTAAATCATTTTCGATTTTACAGCTGACATGACAAACTGTTATTACTTAAACTCATCAGTGCTTGAATTTAAACTATAGGGTTAACGCCGAGGCAACATCCATATGGATAAAGTATGATTTGTAGTTATAAATAAGTAATTATCACATATTAATGAAGAATACATCTGTGAATGTATGTATGACGTTCTGGCGTCTGGTGATCTGAGTCATTCTCACAAATCCATTAAGACCAACTGAGAACACAACACTATGTACTCATTATTACGCTTCTTTACATTATTACTAACTTATATGTTATTTAAAATCGGACTCTACATGAAAACAAAAGAGGTTTACTTGTTTTTTACCTTACAAAACATTGCAGCCACAAAGAAAGCTGTTCACCTGTTTATTTATTTTGGACATGACACACCTAATGTTACAAATCCAAACTGAAAAGCATAACTGCGCCTAAATAGACCGAAGTTAGACCTCTTTTTCTGGTTTAGTCACCTACTAACGCCTCCACCGGGGACCAGCCACGCAAGCCAGCTGACATCTCTGTGAAAGGAAGCCATATGAAGACATATGATATGTGAAGGATCCTAGAAGCTCGTTGTTAGATATGGAATGCCAATCTTTCCTAAAGCACTGCTTCCTTCGACAGGGGAAGACTCCTTTTTTTTCACTGGACAAAAAAAAAGGTAAATACCGAGAGTTTTGAAAATTCGTATATTTCATAAATGATAGACAAGTCATACATAACATAATACATATGTTCCCTATTTCACCATTTGTACATTGTCAATAGAAAAGCGTTTCTGAGCTGAGTCGGAAAAACAAACAAGATGACGAACCTATTCGCGGTAACCAGTCGCGCACAACCTCTGGGTTTTAAAAGTAAAATGTTTTTCAACAATAATAAATCAAGCTATGTGTATAATGCCTTCTCACTTACAAGTCAAAGCAGATATACAATAATTATAATGTTTCTTTAAAAAAATCTTAGCGGTGCTGTAATGTTCCTAGGGGTTTTCGACTCCCAACGTTCACTATTATGTATATTTCTAAAACTATTTTGTAAAAAATCCAGCACCTTATTTATTTATCTGAACCAATATTTATTCTAAATTATTATTAAATAAAAACATAAATTCCCATTTTGTCTAGGGCTGAATAAAGCGAGTACGTTAAGGTTATTTTCGTCCTATTTATTGCTCCCAAAACTCACTGAAAATATTTGTATTAGTCTAAACTTATATAAGACTAATCGAGAAAAAAGGTTGCGCTTGACTGGCGTAAATGAAGTATTTATGCCGATGAGTGTGCAGGCGCCGGATTCTGTCCGAACTTTCGTTACGAAGTGGGACAGCGGCTAATGATTCGATGTCGAAGAATTCGTTAATGACCATCCCAAGTGTTATGGAGTATCATGATGCAGTATGTAATATTGCAAAGTACAGCCAACAAGGTACCAAGTATAGGTATAGGTATAAAGATTTTAATTATTTATGAACTAGTTTATTAATATGTATACTTAGTTTCTGTTAAGTCTGACCTACTATATCCATCCAAGTTAACTTAGATAGACCAAGCATTTCAGTCGGACTTAAAAATAATTAAAGTTTACTGCTAACATCAGGATGAGAAGTCAACGATGTTAATGACTAAACGAATCAGAACTAATTCTAACTTTTAATCAGGGAAGTAGTGAGACAGTTTCATGAATTCAACGCTATATCATAGCGATTCCTGTATGTACCTATTATTCTGGTTTAAGATCTTTATTTGTTTCCCACAAGAATTACAATAAATTCACTTGTGTGAGAAAAATTAATAAATTATTGTAACTTAATGTAGGAGAGCGTACAATATATCTTACTACTAATTTAAGGCTAAATCTAAGGATTTTCTTCTTCCAAACCGAATAAAAAAGGCATACCAATCTATCAGTTAATTTTGTGCTGCATTCAACTGCCTGGTTTAAGCTTTATGAAGTGTAACCAAAAAGATTTATAGAATCCACAGAATCCAGAAAACTCCTTCAAAAGCTGTAAATAAATAACCCATTACCGCATAATTTTGGGACACAATGAAACAGTCATAATTTCGTATCAAGCTCCGGCATGGTTAGCTTTGATGGTATCACGTGGCTTGAAGTTAACAAGAAATCCGTCAAGAATTGCTCTTTTGTGCTTCAACGCAAGTAATCGGTCGTTTATGTAGTCGTGACTTAAAAAAAACGTATTTTATTTTGTGCGTGACGCCAGTCGTGTAGCTGACGTGTTGCCTCGTCTCAGTGGTAATCTGCTAGTTTCCGTTGTTGTGTCTTTACATTTGTCATCATTACTATTCGACCTTTGACTTCGTGCTTGTACTTTCAACTCCGATTTTAGATCCTTTCGCTTTCGTTGTTCATAAAGTTATGTAAGATCATCATCATTATCCGCCTTGGGCCGCTAAAATACAGACATTTATTGAAAAATATTAACTTACATGATGGCTGGAAACTATTGTCTTTGCTGCTGATCTTTCTCCGAGTAAGTAAGTTCTTGAACTGCTTTATTTCCAGAATAGCGGTAAAACGAAAATAATCCAGTAAAGTAATAGAACTGTTCGCAAAAACCACCATTTACCTACTTAGATATTTATTATTACGTTTATAAAAAAATAACATTAAAAAACAATGAAACCAATACAGGGTCGTTTATCTGTAGAAAGAGTTTCTCCCAGTAGACCATGGTGACAGGAAAGTTCATTTGAAATCGTCCATCAAACACTCAACTCGACTACACATTGGTAAATCAGCCGTTCACCACGCTTCCCACATTCGTAATAATAAATCCAGGCTATTTTACTGCTGAGCATAAGTCATCAAACCTGTTACACGACGTGGCGTTGCATTGATGGCTTGTTTTATATGATGGATGAAGTTTTACGTTAAGATACTTCCACACGTCTTCGGCAGTAAGAATTCTAACATACTAAATCGCCCTGCAAAATTGAGCAGTTGCTTCACGTAGAAGTCAAGTATGAAAATGATCTGATTAGGACAGGACTATCGAGACTGTAATCGACACAGACGTGATGCCGATTCGGCAAATTGTTTCGCTCCGATGTCTCGGGAAAGCGACGGACGTGCGGTGAGTGCGCATCAGGCTAAGCGCAGGTTTAGGCAACGTTATTTCTGTACAATAGTTTTAGTATTTTTTTTACTATGACAAAAACAACAGACAATCGTCACAGCATACCTATCCTAAAATAGATGGATGGCATTGCGCAAGACTGTAAGGTTCAAAGTGCTTACGCGATCGTTGACAATAACAGTAAAAATGCCCCAGAATATGCGCCAGACAACACACCTCTTGTCATGGTCTCGCAGTAGGGATAAATATCCCTGTATTACGAGGTACCAGACAAGGAATTAACCCGGGGGGGTCTACCAGCACACCCAGACACGAGTCAATTTAGCAAAGATCGTTTCCTGAATTGACCCGACCGGGAATCGAACCCGGGAAAGAATTCATAGCGAGAAACCGTGCTACAGCGCACTACGCCTATCGTGCCGTCAAAACAGTAAAGTACTTAACGAACAATATACAGGTAGAGCTTGTCTAATCTGTAATGACGCCCCTCCACCGCATTCACGCACGCATAAAGTAAATAAAATTAAAGTAATTTTAGTCCATTCTTGTCGTACTTTGGGCGAAGGTCTCCAACATTTAAATCAAGTTATCGCTATTATGGATGGGTATTGGCTTCATATATTTTATCATAATTTTTTTTTACGGTAGAAAGTACGTCATTGCATATGGAACAAATATGCGGGGAGAAAACGCATCTGAGCGGGAGAGAAAAGTGTATGAAAATCCATTTCTTACGTGGTTTTTCTTTTTTAATTTTGGGTAAGACTATGCGCCGGTAACCTAAATATCAAAAGCCAAAAAGTTTTTACAGTGAGTTTTTATCTCCAAGTTCGCAAAATGACACTGGCCACTAGCTGTGTGTCGGATGGTGTCGGGCTGGCAGTGCGACCCTGCGGCGGCAGGATAAACAATTTGAAAAAAGAACATGTGAAAAATTGCAGACGCCATTGGCGCCATTTTCAATTTGTGTGTTGTTTGAGGATTCAGTTTTCGTAGAAAGTAAAATAAAACTATCAAAATGATAAGTAGTGATAGTGATGATGAAGATTTTTTAACTCCGCCGCAGTTGAAACAAACATTAATGGAAAAAGTGTTACATTAAGCTTCACTAACTGCAACAATTTCAATATAAATTTCAATTAGTAAATATTTAGTTTTTTATTTTCCTCGTAGATGTAGTATAAAGCACTATGTATCACTCGAGAGAAAGTGAGATTCCCGATCTCGGGTGTTTTAAAGCCCTCGCCTACGGCTCGGGCTTCAAACGACACCCTCGACGGTAATCGGTCCCTTTCTCCTCTCGGTGAACAATGTACTATTCATTACTCATACTCTGAAAGTAGGTCTGAAGTTGCCTGAGGAGCGGGATGAAAGTAATACTTTTCATCCCTAGGGAGAATCACTTTCAACTGACAGCTGTCAAATTATTTAAAAAAAACTAGTTCTTTTCCACATAACTATTCCAACTTTCTATACAGCCACGATGTAAAATTTAAATAACTTAAAAAAAAAATGTGTTTATTACTTCCCAACAGATACAAAAAATAGTTATAAATTTAGCATACAGTAATTACAGAAAGCAATTGGAGGAGGCTCAGCTTGTGCTGACCTAGGATCGGGACCCTAGACAGCGCTGATTTCCAGCACTTAACTTAAAGTTAAGTGTTGATTAAAGAATATATATTTTTTAAATAACTTTATTATAATTTATTTTTAACAATTTCTTTAAAATAACTTAGATTTGGGCAAAATATTTACCATTTTTCCAATGATGAAAATAAAAAATAATGGCTGAATAGCTGGCCGGCCACAGAAAAAAAACAAACAAAATAGGCGGGAAAGCGGCAATTCGATCTTCATTAATTTTTTCGATTTGAAGACTTTTGTTTATACGTATAGCAGAGATTTGTACCTTTAAAATAAGTTCATCTGAATCTGATATGAATTTAACGCCTGATTTTATAAGAGAAGAGGCTAAAGCGGTAGTGGAAAATAAAATTTACTCATTTTTTCTTTAGCTAATTCATGTTTTTATTTTTACTTTTCTTGTATTTGTAATGAAAAGCACAGTGTTTACCTCCGGTTAAGGACTTCTTTAGTCCCTCGAACTATTGGCGCCCTCACTTCGTTCCGGGCGCCAAACCCCGTCTCGGCACTAAATAAGTTATTTTCACCCCTAGGGTAACAATGTACTATTCTTCCGAGGTAAACACTCTGCTTTTCATTACGAATTTAAGGAAAGTAAATAAAAATCAGATACATAAGTTCAACCAAATAAACTTCTCACTCGATTTACGAAACACCTGAATGAAGTTCGAATAGTTGCAATCCCGCCTTTTTTTTGTCTGTGGAATTCAACCATTTTTTTTTTAATATTTGTAAAAAAGCATACTTAGACAATGATGATGGAATTCCCCCGCCTTATTTTATTTAAAAAAAATATTTCTTTTTTCATTTCAATCGTAAATGCTTAGCTCAAATTTATTCAATTAAATACTAATTAAGTGAAACATACATTAATGAGTATATTCCTGCGTCGATTGTTTAAATATTCATTTGAAATCAAGATAAAGAAATTTCAAATACAGCTGTGGCTGAATAGAATACATCGACTTGGGCATCGAAAAAAAGGCACTGAAGACAGGCCGTATAACAGTTTTGCTCATTACTCCGTTGACAAAATTCATAACTCCTTTATTTGTGATTATAGGTAAATAGAATAGATGTTAGTAATACAATAATGTCCGCCATAAAAAACCATCACAGGGTATACAAATCATCTGATACATTACACATAGCGATAACTTAGTCGAAGTCATAATATTTTTTTGTGTTTGTATTCATTAAGGACTCACGTAAACACACGAACAGTGTAAGAAGGAACCGAAAAGACGTTGATAGTAATGCTATAATTGAAATTGTACGAACTTTTAATTGCTTTACATCTTAGTTATTAATTGTTTTCAGCACATTTGAATTGATTTGAATATCAACACTTTAAATGACTTAAAGTAATAGTTACACCATAAAGCCAGGCATGTGGTTTTGCACTGTTTTCATCTCAGGCTGCTTTCTCAAGTTTGGTCCCTTTTACTTTTAGCACTCTTGTGTATGTTCGTTACCAATTTTACTGCACATGAATCGGATTCGCATACCCCACGGTCTTTACTTTCACCGATTACTTCATTAACTGCAATAAAATTTTGCTGAAGTTACAAATTTAGGCAAATAGGCCGCCGATGTCGTTGTATTTTATTTCACAATTATTACAACATAAATACATACTATGTCCTAAACGTGGTAGTAAGAGGCAGGTCGACTTTTACCGTTATGTGAACGGAACAAAATTGAGAATGGAACACTCAGAAACCCACTTTTCACCAATGGTATTAGAACCCAGCGTGGTAGGTGGTACGACTAATAGGTAGCTCTATAATGTCTCATAATCACTTCATGTATTTCAGTTTTCTCTTTCTGGTTTTATTGTTATTAATTCTCTTGTTTTTCACTAAATTAATTACTAAGATGTTCATTCATCAAATTCTTTACAGCATGCTGCACACTGTATTAATTATTTTTTTAATTATTTACTGACGGACAGCGGTAGTAAGTAATTAGGCAATTACTTTGCTACAAAATGATAATGACAAAGCGGCGTATGAAGCAATACATAATAACGTACAAACGCAGGTACCTACGCTTTTCCATCTCATAATTTTTAAATCATTATTCCTTAGGTCTTTATGCTTCTATTTATTCTGCTTTAAAGACTGAGCGCGCTTCGTTACAACTGTGCATGTAAGGGTTTCTTAATGACAAGTACTCGTGACTACGTTATAACAAATTTGCAGCCATAGGCCGTCCACTGCTGAACATAGGCCACCCTATAGATGTCCAGACCCAGTCCTGCATCCACCGGAACCCTGACACCTTTATCAGACCGTCCCCCCACCGCCGGACCAGGTGAGCGTCTCACCCTGCGTTTGCCTTCAAAGGCTTACTAATCCGGAACCTTTCGTGCTATGTGCATGTAAGACTTACAATTTCTCTTGATGGGTAAGAGTATCAGATATATTTGGCCCTTTTGCATTTACCTTTTTCCTTTAACTAGCTTCGAGGTATGTACCATTCTCATCTCATTCACTTAATCGTAGCTATCCAGCATGATCGTTAAAATTGTTCATTCGGTTCCTTGTATTTATAACAGTAGGTATTGTAGTTAAATATTCTGCCAGATTCCGCTTTGTGAACTCTCACTTGCGGCAGACTAAACGATTTAAAAGCTGACTGTTTTATATCATTGACCACAGTCATAAATCGTAATAGGTAACGCAAGTTTCACGGTTCGTGTCTGAAAACCAAGTATGCCACTTTTTTGACCCTTATTGATGGCGTCAGGACTGTTCGTTTGTGTCCGTTATTCTCCATTTCTTTTCTTTAGTTGAGTTCATGTACAGAGAAATGTTTTGTCAGCTCCCTGACTCTTGAATTGAATTTCACCGGATTTCATTGGATTGGACCACTGGACGCCGGGAGGGCCACCATGTGGTTGACTTCCCAGCAATCCGCATTCAGCGGTTTGCTGCGTCTTTTCTGGTCTGCACCGCTAAGGAGTGGAACGCTCTTCCTGCGTCAGTGTAACTTGTACTTACAAACTTGGTGTCTTCAAGACCACAGTGAATAGGCATTTTCTGAGTAAGCGTGACCACCATCGTCATCGCTTACCACTAAGCGAGACTAAGACCAAACGCAAACCCATTCTAAATAAATAAACTTAAAGAAAATTTTGAAATTTGGTTCTGGAATTCCATGTTAAGCATTTTTCCAATGTTGAAAGGCCCTTGATTTATCTTCCTTTTGACACCGGAAGTATGTAAATACAGTCGCGTCCTCAATTTCGATTTATGTCTGTGTCATTGACGGTCGTACATTACGTACCGACAGCAAACGAGGCTCGCCAAAAGTCATCAATACATTAATGTCAACTTTCGTTATTTGTTAGCGATTTTATAAAGGTACCTATGTAACTTGTAAAGTGCATTTGGGAGAATCATATTTCACTTAACATTCAACTGCTAGCATGTGATCATAGGTGAGAGATATGAACAACCCGGCGGAGATATTAGTCTCTAGTCGGTTGCAGTCGTCGATGGGTTTTCACTCACTGTCACATTTTCAATAAATCGTGCTTTTGTAGAACAACTCATTAAACAATTTGTTTAATCCATTTATTCACATTTTAAGTCATTATGCCGACCGTTACGCATCTAAATGCATAACAGTCACTCGCACGAATCTCCCACAGGTCAGGGTACCGCGCTCCGATGACCCGCAAACCGAACGTTACTGTTACAAAGGCGCCGAAACAAGCGGTCCGCGCGGAATAGCGTCTATGCACGCCACGCGCAGTTACGTTCATAAAGTACTCTATGGTTACGTTCGCCCGAATCACATTGTACGTAGGTAGGTAGGTACCTTTCTTAATGATATTTTTGACACAAGGCGCAGCACAAGGTATGTCAGTTTTGTTCATAATGATCGCCTTTCAAAAACCGTCCCCGCACCATTTGTTTTCAATATAACTTAAAAGCATCCAATTAATTTCATAAATCGTACTCTTAGATATGTTTTCAAACATTCTGTCTTCAAGAATTCTCTCTTACGTTTAATTATTATCAGAAATATAGTGGCTAAAGTGGTTCAGGCTGATTTTGTATTACCTAATAATGGTGAATATCAGACAACATCATAATATGTAAAGTTGAGTCATGGAAATCAGAAACATCGAAACTGTCGCAAGTACTGAGACACAGAATGTGCCGTGCGAAATTGAACCCACGCCGCTTTTTATCAAGTATCCTTCCAATAAATCAAAAATTTGTTTTCTAAAACCAGTGCCAACGACCTTGATCATGATTGAACTCACAAAGACATGTGTGTCGCCTACTTAAGAAAATTTAATTTAGTTAGTCCAAACTAACGAAGTTAATTGAATCCGCGACACGTGAGCGACGGCGAGTGTGTTTGTTGGTGTGTTGGTGCTGGTAATGATTAACGATAGAATTTGCCAGCTCATGGATTACTGAGCAGTAATATATACTTAGTACTTTATATTCAAAGCGTAGGTAAGCTTTGAAATCGCATCGAAAATACAGGAAATTTTGCAGGGATTTTCGAAAACTTTTCCAATGTAACTTTTCCCATCTTGTTAGTTAGTTTTTGGGCTTGCATTAATTTTTTTTGTACGATTAGTACTTGTAAGGCAGAACGGTTAAATGTGTCTTAAGAATATCAGGTACCCCTTTCCTCTATCACAGGGCGGAAGTTGGAATTGCTTACTTTGAACGTTTAATTTTTAAATAGCCCATCTCAAGAGCGTCCGATTTGTCATTAGACCGTCATTACGGTAGCAGTACTTAATTATTTAATGAATGGTGCATTTACTAGTCTTCTCAGATAGGCGCGTCCATATTTAAAGTAACATGATTGTAGGTGACCGTTAGGCCTTGCGATGTGAGTATAACTGCTAAGTGAAAATATTTCTGCAACGCAAATAACCCTTCATGGTTTGTGGTGTATAAGACTTTTTTCCGCTGGGTCGTGGATTCCTTCAAGCAAACATTCTGTGACAAATATTTGTGTCTTTTCAATGTAATCTTCAAGGTACATAATACTCTGCAGTATTCTGTTATGGGTGATAAGGAGATGACTAAGAATGTATACCCGAAATAGTTGTGTTATTAATTTAATATATTATGTATTTTTAAGCATCCTAGCGTGCATATGAGCCCGTCTTAGCGCTGAAGTCTTTCTAAATATTTTGTCTGAACCACCGACTGTGACAGTTCGACCAGCTTTCTAGATAGTATAGAACGATATAAGCTTTTTAACTGAACACAATTGTAGACAATAGCTAACAACCGTTAAAAGTATGAAGCTTTAGCTTTCTCTAAGCAACTAACTAATAATTTGCATTTATTCTGCCACTTTTAATCTCCTAAAACAACTTTGGAAAAATAACAATTGATTTACTCCTCAAATTCTTTCGTCAGAATCAAAGTCTAAACTGGGAGACGTTAAGTCACATTAGTAGTATGGTATTGGGCGCTCTATATCATCTTGCGATCACTCGAGCATTCGCTCGAGCTCTCTTCAGATGATATATCATCGCCCAATACCATACTCAACAGTTTTGATGTAATTGCGTTGCATATAAAAATACATTTTGATTGTTAAATGTGAAACTCAAATCACTGCACTGCACATTTGTTTCATGAAAATGCTCCGACTACCCAAAACAATTCCTATAAATCGAATTCTAAGCAAGGATAACAATGATCTCGTGTAGTGAAGATGTATATCTAAGAATGTAGTGTGTGATAAGGTAGAATGTGTGTTACTTACAATCGCATTCACTAAACTAATACGCTCGAACAGTAATCTGCAGTAATATGCAATGACCGTCTGCCCAAGTTGAAGTGTATGTTATGAATGATTGTAACTTTAAATAAAATAAGCAAAATTGACGTCGTCAGCCCGCTCGCCCGCAACCGTGCGCCCGCCCGCGTCCCGCGCTCCCGCTTCAAGCAAAAATGACGTCGTCAGCCCGCGCGCTCGCAAGCGGGCGCCCGCGTCCCGCGCCCCCGCTACTCCGCGCACCGACCTCGACGCGCTCGCGCCGGATGTAAGATGCTGACGCGACAACATGTTACAGTATTTGTCACCCAATGTGCACGAACTTGAATTAAATAAATCTTCAATGAATGAAATATGATAGTCACTTCAAATATTATATTTTAACATTAGAAGTTCACTAAGTCAAAATAGCCCTAAATTTTGTTTTGTTCACCACTTAAACATCAACTCGCCACTAAAAAAATAATTCAATACATACAAATTACCTTCAAAAATAAATAAAAACTGTTAATCTGATAACTGTATGTATTGCTGTTAGGGTATCTGCCTTGTTATAATAATATAAATAACAATAAATAAGGTTAAATATTGTTCAAAATTGTTTGATCTTGTTTTATGATTTTACAAGTATGTATTCTTTTAAATCTTTTAGCTTTAAAGTACTTTACGAAGTAGAAATAAGAGTACCGGGGATTGTATAAATTAAATTGAACCCAAAACCAATCCGAGTGACTGATTAACCACCATGCTATCATGCTTATTACGTCATCAATCATCATCACACAACAGGGTTATGTTTAATTTTATCGTCGATACCTAGTAAGTAAGTAAGTAAGTAAGTAATTAGCCTATATGCTGTCCCACTGCTAGGCAAAAGGCCTCCGTCATTAAAATTAAAGACCGAGATAAAATTACTTTATTTTTTCAAATAAATAGATCAAAATATATCTAGGCCAAATAATCCCAAAAACAGCCTGATCCTAAATTAAGCAGAACGTGAACTATGGATGTCAGAGAATGATACACACAGACATACATACATACCATCACAGTAGGCAGAGACTATACAGTATACAGTAATAAACATACAAAAATATTTCTATATGCATACTTAAATAGATAAGAACACCCAGACCCACAACAAATACAAATATGTAACACATAAATAGTTATTATGGATGAGAATCGCACCTACAACCTCCAGCGCTACAGGCAGGACTGTTCCCTTAGCGTCAACAGGCCATTAGAATGAAATAGGTAACTAATGAGATAAACACTATTACGTGCAATTGAAATCTTACGTTCATTTAGCTTCTGCCAACGACTGCGTCAGCGTGGAATAATGATTTAAAGTCCTTTCTCAGGCTATAGACTATCTGTGTGCCAAATTTTACTTAAATTGGTTTAGTATTTTTGGCGTGAAAGCGAGACAGACAGACAGAGTTACTTTCGCATTTATAATATTAGTACGGAAGTATGGATTACAATTTTTAAGAGTTAAGTAGTATGTATGGAGTATCATCTTAGTTAAAGATCGCCACGGCTGGCAAATGAAGACTTAAAGTAACAATGAATCAGATCCGGTATAAATTAAAACTTGTTAAGTATAATTAGCCAGGTTTTTTAGCTTTTTATTGAATATTTTCTAACTGAAAACGATAAAAACAGTAGCCTATCAAGAGAAAAAAAAGATCCTAAATAAAAATACTGCTCGAAGATAAACGCAAATGTGAATTTGCCTTTAAATTAACGTAGGAGCAGGAGCTATGGATTGAACATTTTGGTCTATTTCATTCTAATGGCCTGTTGGCGCAATGGTAACAGTCCTGCCTTTAACGCTGGAGGTCGCAGGTTCAATTCCCACCCATGCCAACCATTTATGTGATGAACATTTGTACCTAAATAGATAATAGCACTCAGACACAAAACAATAGTTACAAAATAATGTTCAGCACATAAATGGTTGGCATGGGTGGGAATTGAACCTAAGACTTCCAGCGTTAAAGGTAGGACTGTTACCATTGCGCCAACAGGTCATTTTATTGAAATAGGTAACTAATGAGATAAACACTTTTACGTAAAATTGAAATCTTTTATTCAATTTTAAGAGTTAAGTACGAGTACCATCTTATGTAAAGATCGCCACGCCTGGAAAATGAAGACTTACAAGTAACAATGAATCAGACCTGATAAAAATTAAAACTTGCTTAGTATGATTGACCAGGCTTTATAGCTTTTTACTAAACATTTTTTAACTGAAAATGATAAGAAGACGTAGCATATCAAAACAAAAAATCCTAATAAATACTGCGTGGAGATAATCGCAAATGCGAATTTGCCTTTAAATCAATGTAGAAGCAGGAGTTATAGATCGAACATTTTGGTCTATTGCATTCTAATGGCCAGTTGGCGCGATGGTAACAGTCCTGCCTCTAAGGCTGGAGGTCGTAGGTTCAATTCCCACCCATGTCAACCATTTATGTGATGAACATTTAAATTTGTTGTGTGTCTGGGTGTTATTATCTATTTGATCATGCATATATAAATATTTATGTATGTTAATCAGAAACGAGAATACTGATAATAATCACCCGATATTTATTAATTTATTAAGTAAAGCTAAAAGGCAGCAGAAAATCTTAATCCTCTAAATTGTTTTTTTTTTACGTAAATACGAACAAACCTTACTTTTATTGATAAAACTTAAAATCTCAAAAAAAAAAGTTATAATTACCATAAAATACATGCATAATTTTTGTGAAAGATTTCACAACATATTATTTATTTAGGTCATTCGTATTTTCCGTCTATGTGTTTCAAAATTACGTTTAAGCAAATATGCATGCTTGCAGTTTATGATAGGGCTGGTAAATTTTTTCCATTCGTATACTTTTGAACTTAATATGAAAATAATATTATGTGCTTAAATAGTTTTTGTTTAATAAAATATTAAAACCAAACATAATGGAAATATCGAGAACTTCAACGAGAGTTCAACGTGAACATATTCTTATAATCTTATAACTTACGTATTCTTATAATCTGATAATTTCATCACAAGTAATATGTTTATGGTTGTTATGGTTTATGGTATGTATATTTACATATATCATTTAATTGTGGTGTAGGATAAAAACTTTTTAGTAGGTAATTACATTTTATAAAGAAATAAAATATACATAAAAATTCAAGACATAATAATTACTTTTAATGTTATACAGCAAAATGAATAAATAATACTATTAAAAATATTGTATTGCAATTCTAATCAATTAAGAAACATTGTTTTAAAATAAAGTAAGTAATATTTTTTACTTATTTGGCTACTACGGAAAGTACTACGTTGACAACCCTATGCATTTCAGCAAGCTAAACAGTATTTGTTCAATAAAATCGATAGTTCCACTGATAATCGCCACATTCTCCGCAACAAGTGCTTTACATCAAGTACTAGAACTACTAGTTGCTAGTATTGTGCTGAAGCAAATCGCTGCTCAAGAAGAACATCTGGTCAAGTGCTCAATACCGCTCTCAAGGTAAAATGTGAGTTTTTTTTCCTTTTAACCTTTTTTACATTTGGCTATGTGACGAAATATTACAAACTGATCTAGACAGATGTACCATCTGTATAGATCTACCATCTGTTTAAAACTTGACTTATAACTTATTAGAGGATTATAACCAGATAGATGCCCACGGACAACAATTTCATTTGAAAGACTGACCGACATTCTACTGACTTCTGAAACACATTCTTTATTGCAGGTCTGACTCGGAGTTTGAAAACGTGATTGGAGGAAGCTCAACCTCCTCAACCATCTCTGGAAAGAACAAGAACGCGAAACGGAGAAAGACTGCGCCAACTACATCAAGGTACGTCTTCAAAGAGAATCATCATAATCACTCTGAAGTCGAACAAACTAAAGAATCTAAGTTCGATTGCGAATCAGTTTTATTTATTGATTTCTTGTATTTTTTCCAGATCCGATTCTGAGTGTGAATCTGCTCCGCCAACAGCGCCAAAAAAAAAAACTGCCTCCAGACCTCGGTAAGTTTATGTGCAATTCTATGAAAGGTTCGGGCAAGCTTGTGTGTATGAAAGAAACGTAACAGGTTGTTCTGTACTTTTTATCAACGACGCTCGTACTATCATTCCTCCGGATGATAATGAAAAAAGGATGATTATTTATGATGCTAATTGTTTTTTACAGAACATCGTCCAAGAGTAAGGACTTGTTCGGGCTGCTATCGGACGAAGACGCGGGTGCTGAACCCGCTCACCAACAGAGTGCACGCCGTAAGCTGGACAGCAGCCTGACAACGAAGGTTGCGAACGGTGCTGTGCGCAAAGTAGCTCAGCTCGCGGGTGCTTACTACGTGGAGGTACGCGTGTACAACACGCGTGACGCCCTAAAGTCATTGCCAGAAGAGCGATACAAAAAAGCGCTCGTCACTCTGAAGAGTCAACTGAACACCGACACGAACGAGTGGCAGGACCTTCAGAGGTTCATGAAGAGCGCCAAGCTGCTCTTTGAAGACAAAGATCCGGTCTTCTATAGTGATAAGGTTAATTTTAAGTAATAAAATATTTTTATAATATAAATTTTTAAATTTTAATTTAGTCTTTTTTATTTTTATTTTTATTCCCTAAAGTTTATAGTCAAACCCATCAAATCTAGTCTAGGTAATTGGTTCTTGCAGGTAATTAATTAAACTTCCTATTGCAGTTTCAATCAATTTTTCTCATTTAGGCTTAAAAAGTAGGTAACAGACTGACAAGAGTTTCGTATTTATAATTAGTAAATCAGTTTTTTTTGTATATATTTTTAAAATATAAAATCTTGAGATTTGATGTGTGTTTGCTATAAAATTTAGGGATTCAATTGCTTATTTTATACTAACATTTAATTCAGCTTGAGGTAACTTGTAAGTATAACTGATTAATATTATCATGCCTTATTGTACTGTTTGTTGTTTGACCGTGAAAAACAAACATTGGATTGGACACTTGCGAAGTCAAGTGCATAAAAATAAATGTGTGGATCCGATCGAAGATGGAGTTATCAGTATCGCTTCTGCATTCAAAGGTCGTATAGCCTCTTATAGAATACTAGCTACCGGAGGGCATGAATCGTCTTTACCGGTCACATTTTTAAGTAGTATACGTGATAAGTTATTAATTTTTATAAACAAATTATTGAACAAGTTTGTCAGCTTAAAGATAAACTTAGAATTTTTTGCTAATTTTATTCAATTAAAAAGTAACAGTGAGGAAATGAAATCGTTTGTGACTAAGAATTTAATAGTACACCGAAACTTCGATTACGAACAGATATTTGAGACTATAGTTAACACGTTATGTAAAAAGGTCGAAGAGTTCGAGGATCGTGAAAGTGGGTGGGCGTTTTTAAACAATGTTTATATTGAAATAAACATTAACAAATTCGATCCATTATGCGGTTCAGGCTCAACCTATATGGATTTGCCATTGAATTTGAAAAAGAAAAAAGCTTGTATTAACGTTAGAAACAAAGACAACTGTTGTTTTTTGTGGAGTATTGTAGCTGCACTTTATCCTGCCAAAAACAACTGTGATCGCACGACGTCTTATCCCTACTTTGCAGACGTTCTAAATGTTGATAATTTAAACTTTCCTATCACATTCACAGATATTAAAACATTTGAAAAAAACAATACAAACTTAAGCATAAATGTTTACTCTTTAAAAAATAGTCGCATTGTAGGACCAATTTATAAATCCGAATTCAAAAGAAAAGTTAGAATAAATCTGCTTTTAATAGAAAATGGTAATAAATCGCACTACGTTTTAATAAAGAATTTGTCACGTTTAGTTCGTACTCAAATAACGCAGCATCATGGTACATTATACTTTTGTGATGATTGCTTGCTCTTTTTTTCATCTGAAAATAAACTCTATGACCATATTTGTGGCGGCGTGTCTACTGTTCTTCCGCAACAAGGTAGCTATCTTCATTTTAAAAATTTTAATCGCAAGCAAGACGTTCCCTTTGTTGTTTATGCCGATTTCGAAACTTTACTTACACCTATAATAGCTTGTGAACCAAATCCAACTTGCAGTTATACTTTGAATAGAAAACAACACTTGCCCGCGGCTTTTGCTTATAATATTGTTTGCTCATTTGATAGCAGTCTCAATCGTTTTGTACAATATCGCGGAAAAGATTGTGTTCAAAAATTTTTGAAATGTCTGTATGAAGATGTGAAAAGAGTTTGCGACATTTTAAGTGTTAAGGTACCTATGGTGTTCAATGAGGAAGAAGCTGAAACGTTTGCTCGTTCTGAAGTCTGTCATATCTGCAATAACCTTTTGCTTTTCGACAAGGTTAGGGACCACTGTCATTTGACAGGCCGTTACCGAGGTGCAGCTCATCAGCATTGTAATTTACAATACAGTTTTCCTAAGCTTATTCCCGTTTTCTTTCATAATTTAGCAGGTTATGATTGTCATCTTTTCATTAAAGAGTTGGCTGAAAGTTTAGGTCCCATAAAAGTAATACCTAAGAACAAAGAAAATTATATTTCGTTCACTAAATTTTTGAAGATCGATGACGGTAAATTTGCTCAAATAAGGTTTGTAGATTCTTTTAAGTTTTTGGGTACAAGTCTAGAAAAATTAGCAAATGGTTTAGATAAAAAAGATTTCATACATTTAAAACAATGTTTTGCGAAAGAACATGAATTTAATCTAATGACTCGTAAAGGCGTGTATCCCTACGATCACATGGAATCATGGAGGTCGTTTTCTGAGAGACAACTTCCTCCAAAAGAAAAGTTTCACAATTCTTTGACTGACGAGGGTATCAGTGATGAAGATTATTTACATGCCAAAGCGGTTTGGAGTACTTTCAATATTGCTGATATGGGAGAATATACCGATCTCTATCTTAAAACCGATGTTTTTTTGCTGACAGATATTTTTGAAAACTTTAGATCTGTCTGCAAGAAAAGTTATCAGTTAGATCCTGCTTTTTACTTAACAGCTCCAAGCTTATCATTTGACGCAATGTTATTAAAAACAGGCGTAGAATTGGAGCTACTGTCAGACTTAGACATTATACGCCTTGTACAAAAAGGAATCAGAGGTGGAATTTGTCTATGTTCTACTAGACATGCCAAAGCAAATAACCTTTACATGAACAATTATGACGAAACTAAGCCTGATTCTTTCCTTGTATACATTGACTGTAATAATCTTTATGGTTATAGCATGTGCCAGTCTTTGCCAGTATCTAATTTTAGATTTTTAAAACAACATGAAATAGATCAACTGCAAATCGAGAATGTGCCAAACGATGCTGATTTTGGATATATTCTTGAAGTCGATTTATCATACCCGGAAGAATTTCATTGTGCTCATAACGACTATCCATTTTGTGCAGAAAAATTTGTACCACCGGGTGGTACAACTTCTAAATTGATACCTAATTTGCATTCAAAATATCAGTATGTCATTCATTACGTTTATTTAAAAACTTGTCTCAGTCATGGACTTATTTTAAGAAAAATTCATAGAGTTATTACTTTTAGACAAAATAATTTTTTAGCGGAATATATTAATCTTAACACTGAACTAAGAAAAAAAGCTGTGACACCGTTTCAGCAAGACCTCTTCAAACTTATGAACAACTCCGTTTTCGGGAAAACGATGGAAGATACAGAACGTAGAGTTAACGTTAAATTAGTAACTCAATGGCAAGATACCACTAATAATACCAAGCGTTGTCTGTCTGCTTCAAAACTAATTTCAAGACCCAATTTTCATAGTGCAACTATTTTTTCTGAAAATTTAGTGGCCATACAGATGAAACCGGAACAAGTTGTACTAGATAAACCGATTTACATCGGATTTGCTGTTTTAGAACTTTCAAAAAGTCACATGTATCAATTTCATTATTCTGTTATAAAGCCACACTACGGAGAGCGAGTGCGATTATGTTATACAGATACTGATAGCTTTATCTATGAAATAAAAACATTGAATTTCTATGAAGATTTAAAACAATATTTCTTAAAATATTTTGATACCAGTAATTACGAATCAGAAAATCTATTTGACATTCCAATAAAGAACAAAAAGGTGCCCGGCCTATTCAAAGATGAACTTGGAGGGCATATTATGACAGAATTTGTTGGATTGCGATCAAAATTATATTGCATTAAAACTCACTCCAAAGTTATCAAGAAAGCGAAAGGTATCAGAAAAAATGTTATTAAGGATTTGCAGGCATCTGATTATAGTAACGCTTTACTAAATGATAAAATAGTGCGCAGAAAAAATATACTATTTAAATGTATTAAGCATGAAATTTTTACTCAAACAGTCAATAAAATTGCTTTATGTAATGCTGATGATAAACGATTTATAATGCCTGACAAAATTTCCACAATGTCATGGGGGCATCACTCTTTGATTTGAAAGGAACGTTTAGATTTACTTTAAGCTGAAATATGTGTGTCATTAATGTGTTGTTATTATTAAGATTCGTTTTAAAATTTACTGTAAGTCACTATAAGTTAGAAAAAGTAAGTTTGGTTTATAGTTATAATTGTGATTAGAGTAGGTTTTCTTTTTTTAAATAAATTCGTAAAAACAAAACCCATGCTTTTTATTTTTAAGGTTTCACTTATTATTACCTAATAAAATCCGGCACGTGTATGCACGTGTTCACCGGTAGGCAATAATATGCACTTTATTTTTGCAAACTTAGGAATTTTCCAATATAACTCATATTACTTGAATAGGTACTAATTTTAATAATTGAAGTGTCATCATTAACTTCTACTTGTCATAACGTGTAAAAGAAAATGTTGACACTTCGGTTTATAGCAAACGTAGCTTAAAATTGTATGATCATGTGTTCATATAACACGTGTTGTATTTAGGTCATGATAATCGATGACTATACAGTTTCAAAGGTTTGCAACTACTAATGCAAATAATAGGCTCTCATTAATTTTTGCTCATTATTCAAACAGCCTTTTAGGAAGACGCTCATACCCAAAGTAGTTTCCCTTTGCTTCCAATCTTCGTTTCTAGTAAGTATTACGCTATTTAAATAATTCAAGCATTCTTATCCAATGCTGGTTAGTATGTTTATTTTAAACATTTTTTGTTCTCTTATAGATAATGGAAGACTTTTCGCAATATGCTCAAGACCCATTGGAAAATTTCACTCAGCAGTGCCTTGATCTATTCGGCTCCCAATCGCAAGAAATTCCTCTTCAACAACAATCCAAACAAGAGGACTTCACAAGAAAAAAGAGGAAAGGTACATCCAAACTAGTGAATTCTAAAAAGCAGAAAATCACTCCAAGGTCTTATGTGATAAGTGAAGAGCAGAGAGGAACTAGACTTATTCAGATAAGGGTGTTGGATCTGAATAGCCAATGTGAACCACCGTCAGAAAGCGACGACAAAATGTTGCTCAGTGCGCAATACGTGGTTCGCGATCCCGTGGACGAGATAATGGACATGACAGAGTGCATAATAAAGAAAATATCTAAAAAACTATGTAGTGATAACTTGTAAATAATTTATTTAGTAACTAAGATTAAATTTATATAAACTTTTTTATTTTATAATTTTTTATTATTATTTAAGTTATGTACTGGTTTTAAAAATAATTTGATTATTTGTTTATGCTGTTATTACAGTTAAATAAAACATTTTACTTTAGAAAGGTGGTTTTCTTTGTCATATTAGGGAATTAAAAGGAAACGTGTTAAATAAAAACATTTATATTGTTCAACTTTAAAATTTTATTACAAGTAAAAGTTATAAAACTAAATTATTTTCTAAACACCATTTTTGAATACACAAAACATTTTTCAATGCACAATATTCCTTATTTCTATGAGTGAAACAATTCAATGACATTAAACTTTGACAATACATTTCAATTAGATTTTTTAAATTAGGAATATCCTTATGACTAATATCTATCACGTTTGTGTGACCGCATAGATCTTCCACCCATTTGATTTTTTCTTGGCCTTTCACAATAATCTTGCAATCTTTTAATAAGGGTTTAATAATTCTTTGAAATTCCCTATAATCGATGTAACCCTCACTCCACCTATAACCTCTGTGGCTTTCTATCCACCAAACATGTTTTTTCTCCTCATTTGTTAGCGTTGAATACGGATATGGAGGTTTGATCAAAAATGGTTGCGTATGCTCTTGTGTGGCTATAACTAGCTCTTTGACTATAAATTCATTTTTACGACCTTTAAACCCTTGTAAATCCAAAAAAACTGTGTGGCTGTTCATGATAATTTCTTGACTATGCTACTAAGGGGTTTGTATTCGAAAATACAATCGTTTAATAATAAACAATAGGCAGCAGTTTGGTCAGGTATTTCTTGTTCGGTTTCAATTTCAACTCTCACATCTATTGAACCTTTTAATGTTTCGTGCTGACGTGAGCAATCTATCACAAACATGGGAGCAATATCTCTGAATTGTTTCAAACTCATCAACGGCTCTGATCGGCGTCCGTAGTAAGACTGTTGAAAGCGAGCATATTGTTCATATAATAAAGTAAACTTGTCTTGAGTAAAACTCACGTTTAGATTTTCATATGGGAAGTAGGTAGAATTTAAAAATACTTTTACGTCACTAACTTTACAATGATCAAACTCTGCCATGGACAAATCAGCCTTATACTTGCGATTAGTTTGTAATGCAATAATGACAAATCGCGGTTTTTCTATCTGAGATGAAGTTTTAATTGACCATGAATGTTTACGTGTTTTTGGTAGTAACGGATATTCATACAAATCCCAATTTCTAAACGGTATTGTAATACCGCGATTCTTTTCTAAATGTTTAAGCAAAGTAATCCTATCGCGATCACAAACTTTAACATGAGGAACTCGCCAAACTATTTTGCTGATGACAATATCATCCACAACTTCGCCACTATTCAATTTTAATACGTTAAGATTTGTATTGCTTCTTAATAAAACTAGTTCATGTTTACAGTTTATTACAATTTTATCATAATCTTCAGCGAATCCTAATATTTTATTTAAGGGAATCGAAGCTGAAAATACACCATTGTGAACATTAGTATTTCCGTCGACAGACCAACCCCAAACCTTCGCACATTTCGATTCATTATCATTCAGAGATAGGTAAGACTTAATTGTTGTTGTTATACCAGCATTTTTAATCTTATCAATTTCAACTCCATTTAATTCGTATCTGATGTCTTGAAATAAAAACAACGCTGGGTTATTTGTAAAATGCACACTTGACACTTCTTTTTTTGTAGTACTATCATAAATATTTGCTTTGCCTTCAATGTATAAAGTGCTAGCTGAAGGTAGTACATACAAGTCTTGTTGGTTTATAGGTATCCTTATTTCATCATTTTTATTAAAACTCGTCACATATGGCTTGTATGAATGGTATTCAAAACTTTCAATGCTGTTATCTGTTACTACAGGGTTGCAAATACTTAATATACTCATTTTAGTAAGCCTATAAATTTAAGGAATTCTTTGTTCTGTTTTGTTAATTTATTCCGTGGCACAGGTGGTGTTACTTTGCGTGGCGTCTTTCTTGAACTGACATTTTCAAAAGTCGTAAAAGGGTTTTTATTATAATTCGGTACATTATTTTTTTTGGTGAAATTCAACATTTTTTCCTAAAATGAAGATACAGTTGTACTTCCTCACCTCGTAAATTAATCAGCTTATTTTCTGAGTCTAACAATCTTATGTTGATTGCATTGATTGAATTATGATTAACTGGAAAATAAATTATATTCTTGGGGACTTCTATAATTCGGTAACCGGGTGGTACGTTGGGGGCGAATTCGTAAATAATATGACTTGATAATCCGTTTACAAAAGATCCGCTTGAAACGTCACATTCGATGCGAACAATGGTCGTTGGTAAAATACTCACAGGATACTGTGACTCGCTACTTATATTCGCTTTTATTGTTTCCTTACCGAAACCTAGGATAGTTCCAATTGAGTTAGGTTTGTCAAAATAAATGTTTTTTGAACATACGAGTTTTGTCTTCAGGGTATTATTATTACAAGAAAGTTTAAAAAGATTAGCTTTTATGTTACTTTTCAAGTAGTCACAAATATCTTGAAGTTCATATGAACCCTCCGGGATGGCAATGATTTCATTATCGCCATAGTAAAACTTATTATTCTGCTCATAAATGTTAGGGATTGAATTAAATGTAGAAAAATTTAAGAGACCGCATTCATATTCTCCCCGCAACTCTAGTGTTGGTGAATAACTGGTTGTTAGAGCAGCTCCTCGTCCAGTAATGGACACAGTGAAAGACATGTTTAAACTGAAAAAAAACCTAATAACATTTCTATTTTAACTGTTTTTTCCAAAAGGATTTCAAGAACGATATACATAAGTGACCGCAGTTTACTGAGTCAAATTTTTGATACTGTGGATAATTATAATAAATAAGTAGACCTTTCAAGTATTTTATTAGTTCTAATGGTGGTTTTAAATTACCGAAACTATTAAAGTATTCGCAATAATTGTTTTTCTTAACATAGGCTACCCAATGAGTCCCAGGTTTATCGGAACTATCCAAATTAAATATTGCGCATTCTATACTTTTTGGCTTTGCCGGTAAGGTGTCTCTCATAAAAACACCTCTAAAATATGGAATATCACTACTATGTTCTAATATATCCCAGTTTGTCAGTGCTCGTTTGGGTAGCCGCTTACTTAGTTTTTTGATGGGTTCAAGTATAGACCCGATCCTTTTTTATGAGGTCTAATATATAATCCTTTTCCAATAGCAACAGCTTCCATAGCTCTGTTGTGTCGTTCCGATTCCTGGAAAGTTCTTTGAGCAGCTTTAGCATCATTTACAGCTTTTGCAATGCCTGCGGCACCACCTGCAAGTGAACCTAAGGCAGATAATCCTGCGAAAATTGGGATAAGTGGCAAGATTCCACCACATTTTGGAACTGGAATGCAACGGGGTAGTCGTAAACCTTTCGCATTAGCAAATACTTTTTTCGCTACCGCGTATGCTGTTTTAATGGCTGATCCCTTAGTTTTCGATTTCGTTTTCTTTATTTTAGAGCGAATTTTTTTTAAACCAGTCAAGAACGACTTGACTCCTTTACCAGCTCTTAATTTAGCCTTCATAGCGTTCTTAACAATCCACGATGCTACTTTTTCTCCTTTCCCTGCGTCTTTTGATTTAAGTCGATTTTTAGCCATTTTTAACAACTCTAAGTCTGCTTTTTGTCGATTTTTTAAATCACGATTTTTATAAGCTATGTCGTGATACATGCAGGCTTGATCTAGCTTATTAATGCCTCGATCTCCTCTTTGTAACCGTTGCTCAAGCTTCGTTCCTGGTCCGCAAAATTGATAACCAGGTAAATGTAACTCGACAGGTAAATGGTTAATTAAACTATCAATAATACCCCTTCCTACCTTCATGGATATGAGTAAAATGACAAAGGAGGTTGTTTAAACTCTTTATTTATATCACAATACCAAGGATGATTTAGCAACCCAACTATTTTCGTTATCATCGAGACCTAACCACTTCACAAACAGCTTACTGCCTTTTTTCTTAATAACTCTCTCAATTAGGTATAAGTCTGGAAATTTAGTCTTTTGTAATTCGAATCCATAAAAGGAACCTAGAATATTCTGACCATGTCTGTCTTTTAGTTGGTAACTAGGGGGACTAGTATTGGTGATCTTTTTTACAGTAAATAATTCTGAAGACCAGTTAGGCGTGTAGCCCTTACCAAAATCACCTTTATATTTGCTAATACGAACATGATCACCAACACATAGCAATGGCTTTCCTTTAATCTTTTGTTTGTGTGACTTCAATATGTTAAATTTAACTAAAAATTCATTGGATTTATTAACTTCTTTAGGTTTAAATTTTGTAATACGATGAACAGAGTCATTATAGCATTCAACGACTGAATCCAGATTACTCTTTTCCCACTTATATTTACCGCAAATGCTAAATTGTTTGAAAAGTTTACTTTTTAAAGTTCTTATGACTCTTTCTACAATGGATGCTTTCTTTATAGAATATGTCGAATAATGGTTGATTTTGTATCTCTTCATAAGTTCACTGAATGCTTTATTATAAAATTCTTTTCCTAAATCTGTTTGTATATTTCTAGGGAATCGCCTATATTTTGTTATAATACTTTTCATAGCATTTGTAACACAGGTTTTCTCTTTGGATTTTAAAGGGCTTACCCAAACGTATTTAGATAAAGCATCTATAACAACTAATATGTATTTATAGCCTTTATTAGCATATGAATATTTTTGCATATCAATGAGGTCTGCTTGCCATAAATCATCAATACCCTTTATTATGGTCGGTCGGCGAATAAAATTTTTTCGAGCTGACTTATGAAGCTCATCAACAATATTCTTTTTACTCATGCTTTTTTAATTTTCCTTGTAATGCTTGAATTAATTTGTCTACTTCGTGCTTTGTATAATGTGAAGAAGATAAATGGTCTGAAGTAAATTTTTCCAGTTGCTTTATATACACTTTTACATTAGCATGTACTTTATTTAATTCTGTATTCATATCTTTTATTTTCTGGTCGACATATGATTTTTTCACAGCATCATCGTCGTGCTCTGGTGATGGTAAGCCAATCAGTCTAGCAAATTTCAAGTCAAACCATCCTTCGTTGGACTTTACTAGCACTTCGTTTGATGGCTCAACGTATTCGGAAATACGTAAACGTTTATGAACGTGATGACCAAATTTATCAACATTCATATTCGTGTTTACGCTTTGTCAATTATTAGTAGACTGTATTGTTCCTTGATTGCATTTGATTTATATCTTTATTGATTATACCGAATTCATAAAGCTCTTCAATTATTGCTGTTATTTCATTGTCTAAACCTGTATTGCCCGCATCACGAGAAGCAATGAGCAATTTTAATCTCTCCACCAGTTCGTTTGGATCATCCCAATATACTAGATCCACATTATTTTTAACTTTTTTTAGAAGATTAAGCCCTTCTCCCTGATGAATATCCTCTGTACTTATGGTGTTACTTCTAGAATACTTAAATAATGGTCTTATTACATGCAGATATTTTTTTCCTTTGTTGCTGTTTATAGGTTTTTTAGGGTTACAATCGCGCCTATGCACATTAGTTTCAATTAACAACAATTTATAATTTTGCAGGTCTTGTTCCGTTACACGATCCAAATTTGGTACATTCCGGAATAACAAATCAACTAAGCCTGGGGTCTTTTTCACCGTTTTACTTCCAATTTTAAAAGTGCGTCCTTGATCGTAAACACGTGTTTTGCCTAGCATAAGTTTCCCTCGATCAAGTTTGACACCGTATGTGACCGGTTTTGATGCCTGCTGTATCAAAGACCAAGATAAAGATTGATTTTTTTCACTCGGAGATGATCCCATTGATTTAAAAGAATCTTCATGCACTTCATCATTTTCCGGTAAGTATATACCACTGGTTAGAGTTTTGTTGGATAACTCGTTTTGATCAATATCGTCATCGTAAATTTGTTCTTCATTTAAGTGTTGCTCGTCTTCTGTGCTATTATTTTCTTGAAAATCCTCGTCTGAACAGCAAGCATCTTCGCTTTCACTATATTTATTTTGTTTCATTATCGGTTCGTATCCAGATTTTGCGAGTTCATTATTTTGTTTTTTTTTTTTAGATAACTCTTTAAGAGGGTCAACTATTGGTTTAAACATAGAATCTAAAACCATATCATTGGTCGCTTTTGCATCTTTAATCATTTCCACTTTCTTTTTCACGGCAGCAGCAGACTTAACAATTTGTTCCTTTAGGTTTCTCTCCATGTTGATTCCGCACGGCATCACAAATTAAAGTGACTATATAACACCTCATTAATTGTTTATTAATGTTCATCAAATACTATGAACGTATCAAATCCCTTTCTATAGCAACCTTTGTTTTTCTCACTGTCTTTGTCAATAACGAGATAACTATGCGGTTTCTCCCAAACTTTTGAACATAATTCGCGAAACTGTATCCAGGACATGTCGGAACCTACGTGTTCGTCATAGACGTGTTTCAAATTGACATCATCTTGTTTGAATAATATTATTAGATTGGAATTATCCCTTATAAGTTGCTTAGGAATTTTAGTATAAGTTTGATTAATATAAAAACAATCTATATTTTTATGGCGACCCATAGCAAAATAATCTCTGATATTGTTCTGATTTTCACACGCAACGTCATCAAAAATAATTATGGAATCTGTTTTAGCATCATGGGGACTCAAAATTTCACTGTTGTGATTGTATTTATAAAGTGATAATCCATCTACCATACTTAAAACATTTTCAAGGAACAAATACTTGGGTTGATACAATGATTTTGAATATATATACAAGTTATGAAAACGGGGTCCATCTTCATGCAACAGTAGACTTATAACTAAGTTAGTTTTTCCACAGTTAGAAGGTCCACAGACGAGACACCGTATCGTATTTGGTAATAATGTTCCATGACGTTTAATTTTATTAAGAGGAGCTGGACAGACACATTTTAAGTTTAACGATTCTTTTTGTTTTACAAATTTCATTGCAATTATGCAGTCTGCTTATTGAAGAAGCTTTTTATGAAATGATCAGTTCAATAAATTGGTTGTATTTATAAATGGTGTAAAAAACCAAGCTAGTTCAAGTTATTAATTTCAGACAACTAGTTTTCTCACTCAAAAGTTTTCGTATAAGTCAATTTTGATAGCAGCACTGTCAATGTTATTGAGGATTAAAACGCATGGGTGAGGTCGCGTCTTATATCATTGTTATCCCAGCTTAGGATTCAATTTATACGACGCAATAACATCAAAACTGATGAGTATGTTATTGGGGGCTCTATATCACCTGAAGAGAGCTCGAGCGAATGCTCGAGTGATCGAAAGGTGATATAGAGCGCCCAATAACATACTACTCACATTTCTTTTGCTTAATTAGCATATTAGTTTATTTGCATCGTACGTACTCGTTAAAGATACCAAAGGTACAGTTAGTTGACTGCAACTACTCCTAATTTAAAGGTAAACGTGTTTTTTGCAGCAACTGCAGAAAACGATATCTTGTGTGTTTATCTGGCACAGGAAACTGTGGTCTTCAATCTAGGGAGTAGTGGTTGGAGGGGCGGGTTGGCGCTTGAGAGCACTTAGTGGATTAGTATGCAGGCATCAGGTAAATACCGCTCGCTTAGAACCAATTTAGACCGCTGAGCTTCTATCTATAATTGATGACCGTATTCTTGCGCTTATTCAACAGACTTCCTATGGCTATGGTTTGATCTCTTTTCGCAATAATCTGGATGGAGAGATTACTAACCAATATAAAGTTTAACTGGAATTTCCATACAGCGTTGTAGCGCGAAGCAACGCTAATTTTTCGGGAAGGAGGAGCTGTTAAGAATTTTTATGAAAATAATTTTTGATTTACGAAAAACCATAACTAAATAACAATGCTTAGCTAGTGTTGTGTTCCTGCCGTCGATAAAGGTATCCAGAGTTTATGTTGTGTCTTCATGACTTCACTAAAGTTTCCTCTATCCCTACCTACTAATTGTAACTAAACTCGAATTGTTCGAATTGTCTCGGTAGCCGCTTACAATTAGGCATGACTGTCGCATGCTCGTTAACAAACGGGCATGGTATGAAAAAATAGGATGACCTATAAGGGACTTAGCTTATTAGATTACCAAGGAAAGAATCACGCGATCAAAGCGTGTACCACCATCGGCCTTGTCATTGCTTACCACCAGGCGGGACTGAGGAAAACGCGAAACTAAAAAAAAAACCGTTTTAAATATCACATTACTTACGAAATGTTTGCAAATATGTTTCGAAAGTGAGTCTCTATCTCCATGGATACATACATAAAAACATCTGGTCTGTGACGTAACGTAAGTAGAGCTATCGGAAATATGCAGAGCCCGGTGAGATGGATGACTGCTGCGGAAAGCTCTACGGATATAGCTGGTCGCGCAATAAATCATAGCACGCGTCGTCACACGGAGGCCGTGAAGGAGATCGATGGCCGCCCTGCTGACGCGCTGGGAAAATGTTGCCATCGCTCGTTACCTACCTAATGCTACCTGAGCTGAGCTAGAGACAGAATGAATCTAGATATTTTTATTGGTCATCGTTTATCATTCATTGGTCATTCCGTGGTCCTGCCCGCCAGAGCCGAGGCTCTCTGGTTTGAGGTGGTATGGGGGCATAGAATTTGAATCCTGAAGATCATAATGCAAATTCTTTTAAGTGACATCGAATGTAACACCTCTTGTAATTTTTTACTATCAGATAAATAAATCTAATCTAATCTAAGAAAAACGCCAAAATTAAATGAACCACTAAATTAAGAAATGCAATGTTTTAAAATATTCTTCTTGGACTAAAAAGTAAGCAAATATAGACACATTATTGATAAACCATACATTTGTTTACGTTCTCTAACAATCCTAACCCACTAAACTCCAGTTAGTGGCTAACTAGTAGGCACTCTAAACACCTTTAGTAATATAGCAAAAACAAACAAAAGTAAAACACTATCACTTGATTACTTCCCGCTAGTCCTAGCGTGAGGCATCAGATGGTTCTCGCGTGTGTGAGCCAAGAGTGAGCATAAGCATACGTTATTATTGTTGCGTAACCTGTGTTTAGGGTTCAACCACTTTCGCAAAACAACGCCCGAAATGGTTCCACATTTACTTCGGCCAAGTAGGATGTGAGAATTAAAATCACGCGATGTGTGAGTTACTGGAAATGCTGCAAATGTCGGAGTCATTATTTGAAGATCACACCGGTCAAAAGTTATGGGCGCTGTTATGCGATTCTTCAAGCTGCGTTTTTTAGGGCAAAGCACATACGCGAGTTTATGTACTTGCAAACATAAATATCAAATGTTCATCTCACTAATCAAGAGGGGATCAACACCATGCTTTCAATTAGTAAGTAGACAGGATGAAAAATATTGCGGCAACGAGTTTCCTTGTACATATATTACGTTCTCGATGTTTATAATATTTACAGCTTCTCCAAGAGCAATTTTGTCTACGATTATGTGACAAAACTTCCTGCCACCAAAGAGATTAGTTAAATTATTATGAATTTTATTTCAAGTGGTTTCCCATAGATTTCTTATACAAACTCTGCCAAATTATGTCTCACATAAAAAAACTTTTACAAAGCACGCTTTACACGGTACCGATTGTTCTGCCAAAGACACATGTCTGTACCATTCACACGTGCATTCAGGGTTCTAGTTCCCTTGCGCCCGCGCACTGCTAATGCCTTCGTTGCACAACGCCATTGTCCGCCATTACATAAATTGGACAATTTGTTGCTCAGGAACAGACTTCCGCGTCTCGCGGACATTTTTGAGCCTGTTTTTTAATCTGTTTTGTCATTTATTGCAGTTAAATGCTTTTGAGTCGATGGCCCAGCTTTTATTCGTTTTGAATGATGATTTTGATTTTGACGATGTTGACATATATTTTATCCTCGCTTTCCCTTTTGAGGTATTTGGTCTCATTTCTTAGATAAGTCTCTTTTGTTTCAGTAAATAATAATAATAAATATCCCTGGACATTATTCCACACAGCGCCATCTAGCCCCAAAGTAAGCTAATTAAAGCTTGTGTTATGGGATACTAGACAACGGATAAACATACTTAAATACATTTTCTTTTGTAAATACATACTTATTATACATAGGAGACACCCAGACCAGTACAAACAGACATGTTCATGCACACAAATGTTTGTACTGTGCGGGGATCGAACCCGCGACCTCTGGTGTAGTAGCCAACTTCTTAACCATTACACCTAGTCGGTCGACAAAATCAGTATTTCGATAGCAAGTAGAACCTCTGATGGCCCTTTCACGTGATTGTTTTTTTTTTTAAGTAAGTTCACCTACACCATCGTCAAGTATGAACAACTTAAACTCGCACTTGTGAGGCTGCTTCCTTCAGTCCATGCCCAACGCAACGCTCATAATGCAAAGGATGTCAAAACCAAGTACATTTACCCTTATCATTCCTATTTCTATGAACTAAAATAAACTTGATTACGTAAACGCTATCTTGATGTCACGATAAGCGTAACACAGATTCATCCACTTCATATCTGTTTATCGTAACGTGCATGCAAGCGCTGCCTATGCAGTTTATAACTTAGAAGCCAACCTGGCTTTAAAGGTAGTCCTAATGCAGCCGCATACCCGTTTCCCACGCGGACGGCCCGTCGGGTCACGCTCCGGTTTGCCTCCGATAACTTAATTAGCAAGTGCCGTGGACGCGACCCGTCTCACTTAACAAACATTGTTCATGGTCTAGATTTGCTGTCTAGTATACTAATTATCTAGTAAAAACGTTTAAGAAAGTATAAAAGCCTCGAAGCTGCTGCAATTTTGAGCGCTATACATTTCGCCTCACAAATTTAGAAACGTACAGCGCTTATATTTTTGGTGAGCCGTCACATTCCTGTTAGCGTATTGAATGATATGCATGTTTTAACCATTGTTATTCCAAAAATTAAAAACGTTTCGTCTTCTTGTAAATAAAAAACCTACCATGTATTTTGTGGTGTCAGGTAGGTCGGATGGTAGCACGAGCGTCCCACTTCTCAAGGTTTCTTGGTCTCTTCTCCGTTGTGTTATGGAAACAATGCGTGTAAGCTCCCGCACATATTAATTGTGTGGCGGCGTCGAGTTCACAGCCCGGTTTTCGGATGTGGTTACACGGCCTAAGCAATCGTACCAGGGAGTGAGAAATGATGTTTGAATTTGAGGTGCTACCGCATTGTACGTTAATATTTTTAGTATTTGGCAAGCGATCATGATCGTTAGAATATATGTTACTAATATTATAAATGCGAAAGTTTATGAGTACGTGTGTACTTATGTGTGTTTGTTACGCTTTTACGCAAAAACTAAACGAAGTTAGATGAAACTTTACAGCAACTTATACATCAAAATAACACATTGAGAATTTATAATAAGTTCATGTAATTCGGCCACAATATATAACGATAAGTATCGTAAGTCGGAAAAAATCCTTTTACGCGGGCGGAGCCGCGGGCAATAAGCTCTTATTTTATAGAATTCATTGGTTTTTTTACTTTTTTTGTTCAGACTCCTGTCGAGTGCTGCAGAGCAGTTTAAATTAAGACATTGATAATTAATGCACTTGTTTTTCAGTTTGAACTGTGTCCTCCCGTGCAGTAACTTACTAAGAAGATATAGTCAATTTATACCGATTGTGTATCATCATCAATGTATGTTCATTGTTTTTCTGTACAAGCCCATCGGCTTTTTCATCTTCGAAATTTTTCAGGCAGTCAGTTAATTAAGACATACGCTCATTCGCACCTAGCTTGAGATTCAACATGCATTTTTATATGAACGGTCGTTCATTATAACTAGTGGTTTTACATATATTATTTACCTACTCAAACTATTTACACAGCGGTGGATGCGGCCGAGAGCAGATGAAGCGGTTTGACACGGATCTGCATGACAATGCGTTACCACACAGCGCCGGGCTGACCCCCGCACGCAGCGCCCTCAGGGCTGACAACAACACAGAAGCACGATAGATTAGAAGATGAGATTTAAAAGATTGGTATTTTTGGCTGCTCCCTGATTCAGAATTACTAGACTTACACGTACGTACGTTACTTACGTTTGGATCCTTAAACGATAAGTAAAGTTAAGTTGACGGCACGATTGGCGTAGTGCGCCGTAGCACGGTTTCTCGCCTCGAGTCCCGCAGTGCCCCGGGTTCGATTCCCGGTCTGGGCAATTCAGGAAACGATCTTTTTTTAAATTGCCTCGGGTCTGGGTGTGCTGGGAGACTCCCCTGGCTTAATTCCTTGTCTGGAACCTCGTAATACAGGGATATTTATCCCTCCTTTGAGACGATGACAAGAGGTGTGTTGTCTGGCGCATATTTATATTTATATTTAAGTACCCCTTACATTGTATAGCTGCCATGTCTTTTTAGTTTCTACTGACATGAGAGGGGACATTATTTTGAAGTGTGCTTAACTTTGATTATCTTTTCTGGACCCGGGGTTTAAGAAGTCAAGTAAAGAATCGTATAATATGAATGCTGCATACACCTACTAGAAACTTACATTAAAATGAAATAACAAGCTCAAATCGAACATCATCGAGATTTGAATCAGCAGCTTAATTTACATTTTACTAACATAATATTATTCTAAACTATTTTGCTCCATTAGATGTATGAGTATTTAGAACAGAACTCGATGAGTATATTTAATTTATGTACGCGGTGGCATTAGTGTTACAGTTCTTTATGTATTTTGGTCAGTCAGCATACGGTAAAATAGAGGTTATACAATATTTTGGCAGCCCTAGTATAGCCCTTTGTAGGTACACCCGAGTGCCGTTCCGGAATGCGTTAGCAACTGTTTACTCGCACTGTTTTACACATTTCGGCTTCGCCTTGACAGTCGAATGGTTAAAAAAAACACATTTCTTTGACTTCGACAGTTAGTGTTCCATCAAGAATGATTTGGTTTTAAACAAATTATTAGACTTCTTCACTGTAGTCCCAAGATACTGTTAGTTGAGTCTTGATTATTATATGTAATTGAAACCAAATCCATATAATATTTCAACCATATCAATCCGACCATTTACTTGTGACATATCTTGCCTTCAAAGTTTTATTATATGTAGTTGGTTGTGATGCGATCAATGATGACTGAATATCTACAGTCAATCTTATAGCAGTTTCATTTGATTGACTGACTGACTTGAATTGACTTTATGTCTGACTGACTGAAACTTAAAGGTATAAAAGATTTAAAAATACGAAAACAGCTTTGAGTGAAAATAAATTAGTGAACAATTTTAATGGCTATTTGAGGCTTATTTACATAACAATGCATTACCACAGTAGGTGACACGACCCTGTACCGAGTGCCCTCTGAACATATGACTGTGGTACGAGTTCACCGAGTGCCACGGTTAAGTTATTCTTTATACAATAGAATTCCCTCCAGAGAGGGTGAGCATGTAGGAGAGTCACGGTCGTCCTAAAGCCATCCTCACCTCAAGTTTAGGTAACACTAAGGACTTCCTAACCTTTAACACGCCAGTTCCTAGCAATAAGAGCTCTATATTGCCTGCTGTGGTAAGCTATGACTGCTGTTGTGATAGACTACGCTAGGAATGCTTCAGAAAATAATTTAAAAAATAAAATTGAAGCATTTCCATTTGGCTAATTGGTTTTTGAAACTTGTAATCTTTTTTATAGGAACAGACAATTATGGCTGCGTAGACGACACATTCGCTTAAGCAGTCCTAAATTAAAGCACGGTAATATTATCTATATTAAAGCAATCAGCTAAATAGTGATGATGCCTCAGCCACAAAGCGAAGCGAATTTCGCTAACAATTCGGCACCAGCTTTTTAATTTCCGAAAACGGCACCGACTTCTTGATATGGAATTACCTGTTCTCAATTAGAGAACAGGTAGTTCCCCTGGCTCGCTCAATTAAGCAAGCAGCTGGCTTGCGAAAACCAAAAACAGTACGGCTACCACGAACTCTGGCAGCTACCTAATTGTTTAGTTTACGTTATAACCGACGAAATTAAGTGGACATGTTAAATACTCATCCTATTGAATTTTACATGTCAACGTAATTTATCAGTTATACGAAAACGATAGGATTACGTAGCTGTCAAATGGTTCGTGTGGGACTCCGGCTGTAATGGTCTTCTTGTGCTCACTACTACCGTTTTTACACACAACCTTAGGTCTTCGGTCTCTTTTCAATCTAGTTCTACCCGATGTTCTACTGCCTAAGATTTGACCTTACACCAATTGATGAGAACCAGGCTGTCAAGACCCTTAACATTAACACTCTTACTCTCATCTCATACGAGCAAGACTTCAAACGCTCACTCACCGCATCAAAAAAGGTTACAAGCGAGTACTAGTATGTGACCAAGTAGTGCTATTTATTTTATTTTATTTATTTATTTAACACATTTAAACGGGATAATCCCAGTTACATAATTATGAAAGCAACAGGAAGGAATACATTACACCAATTTTTCGACTTTATTTAAAAGCGATTGAGGACTGTCAATGAATATATCCAATTCAGGGTTAGCGACCAGTAACATGTTTAGCGCCCTCTGCATACGACACAGCGGGGATTGCTCACGAGCTACTGTACGACACGTTGGAATAGCGAACAGCCGATGTCTCCGACCGGAGCGAATACGTAAATATTTATCAGGCACATATAGACGGGACAATTGCTCAACACACTCGGGCGAGTCCATCCAGCCCCGCAAGATTGCTAAGGCAGTTGAAACCTCCAAACAGGCTCTTCTCACTTCTAAAGAGTTCATCTGCAACATTCCCAGCAAAAAATCGGTATGGTACATAAAGGGATAATACCCATACACTCGCTTATAGAAGTACCGAAGAAAAGCCTTTTGAATCTTTTCCAACATTAGCCTATACTTAGCTTCGTGAGGATTACAGATACATGCGCTAGATTCTGATGAGCTTCTA
Source organism: Udea olivalis (assembly GCA_947369235.1). NCBI lineage: Eukaryota > Metazoa > Arthropoda > Insecta > Lepidoptera > Crambidae > Udea > Udea olivalis. The sequence continues at coordinate 665,384 of OX376354.1, read as the reverse complement.
ACAAGACTTATAAATATAAGTTTGGTTACATCAGGACTGTGGAAGTCATGCCGATTACGTAATACAAATCCCAGTCGACGGAAGCAACTACGAGTTAGAGTAGTAATGTGCTCATTGAAAGTAAGAGCGGAATCGAATGTTACACCTAGGTCTTTTATAGTGTCTTTTTGATCGATCACATTACAACCAAGCAAATGAAAAAAATTTACAGGATTTTGCTGGCGACTGAGCATTTATTGTGGTTAAACTCTAAATCATTCACTGTACTCCACCTAAGGAGCGCATCGATATCCTTCTGAATTTACTCACAACTTACTTCGTCGCTGATCTCTGCATAAAACTTCAGGTCATGGGCATAAAGAACGCATTTAGTATATTTTAGGACATCAACAACGTCATGGATCATCAGCAAAAAGAGCAAAGGACCAAGTATAGATCCCTGGGTCACGCAAGAAGGTGTTGAATAAGCTTGAGACACATAGCAACCATGTCGCACGAACTGCTGACGACCTCTGAAGTAATCAGTAAGCAGATGAATAAGTTTTGTGGAAAAACCGAGAGCATCGAGCTTTGATAAGAGGATTCGACAATTGACTCTATCAAATGCTTTGTGATAGTCGAAATAATACACAACATCAACTTGTTTGCCTCTATCCATCGCTTCCGAAACAGTTTTCGACCAACGTCAGCAAGTTCGTATTTACCGATCTTCCAGACCTAAAGCCGTGCTGCTCGCTACAAATGAATGGCTGGACTTGCTTGAGAATAACTCTATGAATAAGTATCTCGAAAATTTTCGCCGCCGCCGAAAGAATAGCGATTGGCCGATGCTCCTCAACGTGTGACTTGCCACCGCTTTTGGGGACGAGCGTTACACGAGTCATCTTCCACGCCACCGGATAAGTTCCATGACGCAGTATGAGATTTATAAGATGACAGAGAGGGACAGCAATGGTCTTCCTACACATCTTCAAATCATCAAAGTTTTCGACGACCGACTTGGTGTAATGGTTAAGAAGTTGGCTACTACACCAGAGGTCGCGGGTTCGATCCCCGCACAGTACAAACATTTGTGTGCATGAACATGTCTGTTTGTACTGGTCTGGGTGTCTCCTATGTATAATAAAAGTAAAGTAAAGTAAAGTAAAGTAAAAAATATCTTTATTCATATAGACTTATAAAAAGTACTTATGACATGTCATGTAACAAAAAAAAATTGTAGCAAAAATATACTGAATAAAAATAAACTTACATAAAATAATACTATGATAGTTCATATCATAATTAAATATAATGTGACTCTACCACCGGTTCGGAGGTTGTTTCCGATCGAGAAGACTCCGGCAAGAAACTCGATGGTTACTCTTTTCAATCTTGTTTTTATACACAAAAATGGAATTGACAGAGTAAAGTCATAACAAAAAAGTATACCTAAGATGACCACAAATTCTTATCATTTAAGTAATCGTCAACACTATAATAACCCCGCTTCATTAACTTAGCTTTAATTTGTGACTTAAACTTGTGAAGAGGCAGTTCAACAAGAGTTTGCGGAATCTTATTAAAATATTTTACACATTGACCAACAAATGATTTCCCTACCTTATGCAGTCTTAGACTGGGAGTTACGAGCTTATTTTTATTTCTGGTATTGAGTTTATGAACATCACTGTTTTTCTTGAAGAGATGCAAGTTTTTACGGACATATACTACATTATCATAAATAAATTGAGAGTACACAGTTAAAATATCTATCTCTTTGAATACTTCACGAAGCGAGTCGCGTGGTCTAAGGTTGTAAATGGAGCGGATGGCTCTTTTTTGAAGAACAAAGATGGTGTTGAGATCCGCTGCCGAGCCCCACAACTGAAGACCATACGACATAACACTGTGAAAATAACTGAAGTACACTAATCTTGCTGTTGCGATATCAGTCAGGAGCCTTATTTTTCTAACAGCATAAGCTGCCGAACTAAGTCTTCCTGCCAGGGCAGAAATATGCGGACCCCACTGTAACTTGGAATCGAGAGTAATTCCCAGAAATACAGTGGAATTCGCAATCTCTAATGGCTCGTTATTCATGTTTATAATGGTATCGACCTGTCTTACATTGGGCATAGAAAATTTGATACATTTGGTCTTCTTAGCATTAAGCAGTAAATTGTTACTCGTGAACCAATGCAGTACCTTAGAAAGAGTATTATTTACGTCGTCAAGTGCTTTGTTACTTCTATCTACGTTAAAAATTAGAGAAGTGTCATCAGCAAATAATACAATCCCACATAGGTCTTTGATAAATGAGTAATAAGTATGTATTTACAAAAAGAAAATGTATTTAAGTATGTTTATCCGTTGTCTAGTATCCCATAACACAAGCTTTAATTAGCTTACTTTGGGGCTAGATGGCGCTGTGTGGAATAATGTCCAGGGATATTTATTTATTATTTATTTATTTATCAAAGGTTGCCTGGAAGAAATCGCTCTCTAGCGATAAGGCCGCCTAAATTGTATAAATTGCTTGTTTTATGTAATACAACTGTTTTTATTCCTATTTTGTGCAATAAAGTATATCCTATCTATCTATCTTCAACAGTTCAGCGGGCACGCCGTCAGGTCCCGGAGACCAACTAGACCGAAGGCTATTGATGGCACTTTCAGTGTCAGCAATTGAAAAATTGCAAACTTCTATGTGTGCAGACGTTGTTGCTGAAACGGGAACAGGTGTCTGTTGGTCTCGGGTGTAAGTACATGAAAAATTACTCACAAAAGCATTCGCCGCATTGCGCCAGAACACTGAAGACCCTGGTATGTAACGCTAGGTTCAAAGCCGCCTACGGATTTAAGACTATTCATGTGACGCCAAAAGTTGCGAGGGTTGCCACGAAGATTGGTTTCCAAGTCTGTAATATACGCATCATATGCCAGAGAAATTCTCATTTTCAGGCTAGCTCGCAGAGCAGAAAAAAAGCATAAGCCTCCTGAGACTTAGATTCTTTCCATGCTCAATGAAAACCGCCCTTCTCTCGAATATCACTGATAATATCCGCAGTAAACCAAACCGGAAAACGTTTTGAAGAGCCTGCGTTTTTTAGGGACAAGCTGCTCGAATACGTTGTAGAGGGACTCATAGAACAATTCCAAAGCAATGGATAAATCCTGACATTCGAGTGAAGAGTTCCAGCCCAAATCATTCACAAAACAGAACAAATAAGCGCGATCGACCTTATTAAAATTCCAGTCCCTGCTATTGACAATATTACTGGGCTGCATCGACCCGCGCTGTAGGGTAGTCTCAAACGTGATGCTGATATCTAGTGGAGGATGATATTTATCTGCACGTTCGACGAGGCCTTCAGACTCAGAACTAGATATATTCACTGCGTTATCACACTCTTGTGTCAACACAACATCGAGTCTACCACCGTAAAAATTAACAACACAGTTACTATCTATTAAATTACAAAAAGATAAAAATTAACAATAATAATTACTAACATTACATGAAGCACTATTAATATTAAGGTCTCCTAAAATTATTACAGGTTTCTTTAATGTATGAATGAAACTTTCGACTTTAGTGAACCAACTCAAAATAAACATTATCAATAGAAGAAGAGGCTATATATACAACGCAAAAGTACACAGAGTGAGATCGCACAGTGACCAGTGCCCAAATATCTTCACCAGATAAAGTCTCGAGATCTTTTAAACGAGACATGGTAACACCCGGCCGGGCAGCCAACATCACGCCTCCGCCCCAAGTGCCACGATCGCGACGAAGAATGCTCCAGCCACTATTCACCACCTCAGCGTCACTAACAGAGTGGTCTAAAAAAGATTCCGTGACAGTCACAACATCATGCTCCAGAAGTGCTAAATTTGTATTGAAGGCACGTAGCTTTGTCTTTAATCCTCGTACATTCTGATATGTAATATTAACGGTACACGAAGTTCTGGTGATGTATCGGGGATTGGGCACATTACAATGTCCCATTCTGTCACTTTCAGTGGCATCCAGCTTATTTAGTACGAGTGCAGCGTCACTACATGTCACCATCGCTGCGCTGAACCGGGCGAAAGGGACGCCTCCACGGCTTAATACATACATTTTCCGGCCAATTATCTGGGGCTAATATGGGCACAGACGAAACCGAGGGAATGCATATCTTAGAAGATGCTATGCAGCTATGCATGCGAGGATTTGCAAGCACAGCTACGAAACTGTAAGACCGTTTCCACTAATGCTTTGTTATGTAACGGAGCGAGTAAGATGTGCTACGAAAATGCGCCGCCGCAAGGTATCTGTCCAAGGAAGATCGAGCTATGCGTTGTACCTATAGACAGTAGGGAAGGCACGTACAACACGCATCCACAGCACGCATCCATAGCATGCCTCTTTAGCATGCATCCACAGCACACATCCATGTGTCATGTGGTGTGTCATATTGAAAACATAGCTCAGTAGAACCCGTTTCCATCAGAGCTATGCTGTGTGGACCAATCAATGTGATTGGTGGATATCAAACGCATCCACAGCAACGTAGCATAGCCAACTCTGGTGGAAGAGCAGCCTTAGAATGCCCTATTTTCAGCCAAGACGTGTCCCGTCAGGTCACTGCGCAAAGAAGCCGAGTGGAATGGGGTCGCAAGGGATTGTCCCTGACCGCGCCCCGGCCTTAATGGGGTAGGTTACAACTGGACAGTGCTTTACGACTGATGTTGTTTCTTTTGATACCTTTCATCTGTGTGCTTGTTCATTTTGCGGATACACACATTTCCAAATTCAAGGAACCGTCTGTACTTTGATCAATTTCAGGTACCGGCTTTGATGCGATAGGTTCTTCTTTTGCAACATATTCGCTAAGACATTAGCAAATGAAATCCGAAACATCACTAACATTCAGTATCACTTGATTCCTTTTGACATGTGCCAGGACCGCATCACCTTGAACACCCTTCAAGGTGATGCGGTCCTGGCACATGTTGTTGCCCAACGTTGCTCAACGTTGACTGTCTTTTTTGAATTCGGGTCGGGCGTAACTGTATTTATTTGCTATATCGTCGTCACTTATATTATAAGATATAAGTTATGATTGCGATAATTGATTAAAAGAGAAGAGGTAATTGAAATCACTTCTACCGCATTCCGAGCGGACATCTATTTCGAACTGATTTTCATCTTACATTTTAATAAAAGTATTTTGCGACTGAGAAGATAGGCTTTTGCTCCACCGCAATTAATATCTATTCAAAGAAGGTCAGAGGCACTGTGAGGTGGGAAAGTCCATCACCCTCGATGGCGCAGACCATTGCAGCGATGAACCCCAACAAAGAGCAATAAAACGCAAATAAACATCAGTTCGCATCGTCCGACACAAAAGCGATAATCCAATTAATTTGTCGTTGAGGGTTTGTTAAGTCAGCCATTTCGTGCAATGTCTAGAAGGTTCATTCCCACCAGATGAGATTGTAATCACTGCTTTATGGAGTTGTGAACAAATTCCTCTTAACAAAACATATTCTCAACATTCTCAATTCATTTATTGAGTTTTGTTCACAAAACGTTGGTCAAAACACCAATACTACGTCAGCCCTTGAGAGGAATCAATCAATTTATTTTTTTAAACCTACTAAGAGTAGTTTGAAATTAAATCGTCACCCTAAAAAAAAGCATCTCATAATATAATTATGCTTGCAGTGAGCTTATACCTGAGTTATCCCGTTTTCCTAAAATATCGCGGTACCTACCGGCTTAGTTTTCCTAGGAGTGAAAGAACTCCGAGAATACGCGTTACTTTGTACGGTTTACATAAAAATCATCAATATTTCAATTTACCTGTGACATTGACTGTCCTAAACTACCTATTCCTTCTGCAGTGGGATTTAGTTTTATCTAAAGGTCGTCTATTCAGATAAGCGCTATCGGTAGATATAACCTATTGTAAAATAAATTGGACATTGTGTGTCGATGCGTGGGCAACATAGCCCATTTAACTCTGTAAAATTGTATTTGTCATACATATTTAACTACTGTGACCATGTAAGATGGTCAATTATTGCTATAATGGAATTTGTTACAATAACAGATAATTAATACTATAGCCGTCAGACCCCAAACTAAGTAGTGCTTATATTGTATAATAGCTCAGAAGCATGTCCATTTATTTCAATCGAACCCACGATTTTTGCACCATAAACAGTTCTGTGGCCACGGTATTTTCGGAGATAGAGAAGTTATAGCAAAGTTGGGATCAAGATAGACCCCGTTCCCGGGCAAAGATTCCCCTTTTGCTCCTTCATACCTCTTGGTTTTTAGTTACATAAAATAAAAACAAGTTTCAATAGGATCACAACGAGGTGGCTGTTATTGCATGCAGTTTACAACCGGGACATTAATGAAAAACTAAGTACCGACAGTGCTCTGCAACTCATTAATAAATTATAATTATAAAGGCAGCTGTAAGAGGCACACTACAGTTCATAAGTCTTACCATAGAGGGAATCTATTCATTCGTGAAGACGCTAGCTGAAATAGTCCGTTCTCACTGCCCACTACCCCACTTCTGGAAATTTCCTACAAAAATATATTTATTTATTTATTCAAAAATGTTGCCAGCCCATTGTCCCTACAGCTTACTTAACTATATATTCGCTAGAACAAATACGAGTAGCAAGGGCATCTTCCTAGACTCGTATCACTTCCCACTAAGTCTTGATTTTTCATATCACAAAAACGCAATATCATCATTCAATCTGCTGCTTGCCACTGAAAGTTGTGAACTTCTCATATTTCCAACATGACGTGTCAATTCTTCCCAGATTACTTGTGCTTTTTTATTAACACCGCAAATAAATAGCTTATTGATCAAATAATTATAGAGGATGATGTTTGATATGTTCGTAGTGTATTTTCCTCGTGGTACTGTGAGGCCCCCTACTATGACATGCAGTGGGTCAAATCGGTGATTACACGTGTGATGGCGATTCGGCGCGGGTATCCGATGCGGTCAGGTTCACTCGACCGAAAACTCACTCATTACGATTTGCTGGCATTCCATTCACGTAGCTACTATTGGGTACTCGTGCCTGTACTCAAATGTGTGCCAAACAACCATCGAACAGTTGGAGAGGTACCGATTTTCATACGCTGGCAGTCATGTTTGTTACTGTTTAGTTCTTATGTTTTGCCTCTAACTAGAACGACAAAAAAATATAAACGCGTGGCTAGGATTATGGACGACCTTCAGCTGACAAACGATTTGTAACCGTTGAGTCTGAGAAGAGTTTTCACCTCGCTATACATGTTCAGAGGGCAGGAGGGGAGGGAGAGAGGGAATTGCAGAGGGTTCGTTCATCCTCATACCTCATACTCGTGCTAGATCATCTGGCAGCTAGCGTGAATGAGCTCCCTTCCACGGTTTTCCCAATGAGGTCTAGTAAGTAATTCTTAAAGGATCAGCAACCTTTTATGTATCTTTTGTACCATTTTTCAATTTTCATATTAATCAAAATTAATTACAAACAATTGACAAATGAACAAAAAATGTCTGCTTCCGTGCATAAAGTAACGTCGAATATATCGAGGTCGTAATGATTTGATAAAATACTTTATTTATTAAATCGTTATCAATTAATCATTAATAGATTTAAGTAGTAAAGGCGATATCCCGTAAATGAAAAATTTAAAATGAAATGATACAGTCCGAATTAGATATCTATAGTTTTGAAAAAAGATCATAGTCATGAACTCACAACCGCGAGTATTTTTGAACCTACTTTGGGTTTGCGCTTGTAGATCGAAAGGACGGTTCTCTGCCTTCTCGCCGAATATAGTTTGCCAGATTTTCACTTGCCAACCAACGTTTCACAGAATTTTATTTCGCCGAATAATCATTTGCCAACTCATCACATAATTTTGTTTTATTTCCCAACCTAACAGTTGCCAACTGTACGTTTGGTCTGCCTTTTATAATTACACTTTTCAAAAGGCCAACTTTCAAGTAGGTAGCGAATGTTTCAGTTGGAGTTATATTCATTTAGTTGTATATTGTTTCGATTCATTCGGGACAAATTATATACAGGTTGTTAATATTAATGAAATATTTTTTAATGTAACACATATTCAAGTGCCCTGTGTAGTGAAACAAAAGCGATTTGGTTCTGGCACTTCGCCGGCCGCTACCGCGGCACGTTCGCTTCGCTCGCTCGGCTCGTGCATTGTTGGTCGTTGTAGTTACTAACCTTTTTTTTTCTTTTTTTTTCCTTTTTTTTTTGTCAGGAAATGAACCTAACCCTTTCGATTTCACCTAAACTTGGTTCCGCACTTTGAAATTTTGCAAATGTGTATGTAGATTTCTGTTGTTATACTTATTACAAAATTTTAAATCCAACGAGTGGGAAATAGTAAATATATTAACAGGTGCCCCACCAGAACCCAAGAAAAATAAGTACTTGGACAAGTTGCTAGAATCAACAGAATTCTTGAACAAAAGTCATCATATTCCGGGGGTAAATTATTAATGTGCATTGCTGCGAATTTAATTTAAGGTTTTTTTGTAATTCTTCATTAAAAATTGCATGTAAAAATTTCTTTATTTTATTTATTTATTTATTTATTCAAAATTCTTAACATCTATCATTACAGGCAAAACCTAATGCGATAGTGTGGCTATTTACATGGTGCCTTATTGACTAAATTCCTAAATAACATAACATGCTATATATAACACTATCCTTGCGAGTTCACTCAGATTGCCCGAAAATACATCAATCCGCTCGTGAACTTTGTTCACCAAGCGGATCGTTTGCACAAGCGGTGTTTTACTGTATAAATTGGTCCTGGCCACATCATAATATAAATTTCTTGGATTTTAATTTCTTTCTAGGATTTTAATTTCATTTATATCATAATATAAATTTCTTAGCTTTCCAGCCGCGGCTTCGCCCGCGTGAACTTATCGTTATATACACACATCAAAAGTGTCTAGGGATCAACATATATTTTTGCAATAACTTTTCTCCTGATTGATATTAATTAAAATTTTCTTTAAGGATTCATCAAATAAAGTGTTTTCGTTTGTCTACAGTAACGATAAACCAAGTCACCTTTGCATTAATAAAGAAATTTGCCATTTTCCTAATAAAGGGATTTTTGACATTTGAACCACTAACATTAAAGTTCGAAAAAAAGACTGAAATAACAGTTTTCTTTAAAATTTTATTGGGTAACTTAAACAATTAATAATCCGTGTTTCTACCGCGAACACTAACAACACAAGAACATCGGTTTGGCATACTCAAAATGAGTTCATCCAAATCACGCTGTGGAATAGCCGCCCATGTTCGTTGCAACAACAAAAAAAGGTCTTCTTGCGACTGGATACCCTCCATATTCGGCAGAGCTCTTCTCTGTAGCATATCCCATGCATGCTCAATCGGGTTCAAGTCTGGCGACTGAGCAGGCCAGGGCAGGACATTGATGTTAGCTGCGGCGAGAGTCTGTCTTACAACTCTTGCGGTGTGCGGTCGTGCATTATCATGCATTAACTGAAATAAGGGACCGATTTGCACTTGTAGAGGAACGATGACGTCTGATACAATCGTCTCAGCATAAATTTGAGCGTTGAGGTTGCCTCTGATCCAAATCAACTCAGTTCTTCCGCCGATCCAAATACCCGCCCATACCATGATGGTTCCACCACTATAAGGATGGAAATCCTGGCAGGATTTTAATCGCTGTTGGCGTCCAGGGGTTCTCCAGTGTCGTATACGTCTTGTATCCGGTCTCATACCAAAACGAGACTCATCAGAAAAGCACACGGAACGCCATTGTTCTTCTGCCCAATTTCTGTGTTCAAGAGCCCATTGATATCGAATCCTACGATTGTGCATTGCTATAGGTGGTACCCTTAGCGGTCTTCGGGAATGAAGGTTCACTTCATGCAAGCGGTTTCTGACTGTTTGGTCGCTAATTAAGTTCCCTGAAGAGTGATGAAGCCTCACGGCTAACATCATGGCGGTTATTGTTGGAGCTCTTCGAGTTGTGATTTGAATGTATCGGTCTTGTCTCCGTGTGGTGCAGCGATACCGTCCTCCATGGCGCTCAGCCACGGTACCAGTGCTTCGGTAACGTGTCCAAAGTCGACTGATAACACTCTGACTTGTATTCAGAGCTAAAGCCACAGTACGTTGCCGGGAACCAGCTTCTATCATTCCCACGGCTCTGAGCATTTCTTCCCTGCTTAAATGACGTCGCCGCTCCATAATAACGTTGGTTTCAATCAGTAGTAGGGAAACAGTAGCACTAATAATGTCTTCAATGCGTTGTATGTTTTTATAGGGAAAATATTGACAGCTGATTTTCATCTTTTACTCCAATTTGATTGACAGTTCCTGTTTCAAATTATGAAATGCACCAAAAAGGATCCATATAAATTTATAAAATCATAAATTTATTACAAAGCCACATCTCAATCTCAAGAAATCCGCATAAAATGCTTGATCCCTAGACACTTTTGATGTGTGTATTATGGCCAAATTACATAAAATCTTCATAAATTGTAGCCCATGTGTTATTCTGATGTATGAACGTAATACATACTGTAAGGTTTCTCTAAATCCGTTTAATAGCGTTTGCGTGTAAGAGTAACAAACATACATACACATACATCATCACAAACTTTCGCATTTATAATATTACTAGGATTATTGGATTAGTAAGATTGAGTTCTTTAAAAACACATATTAAAAGAGTAGAGTTCGGTGTTTTTTATAAGCTTATAGAAAAACATTAAATGATTACACGTTTGTTTTGCTATTATAACGACGTAACTTAGAAAACGACTGACACTGCAAAAAGTTACATCTGCAATTTGATGCTTAATGTTTTAAAGCTCCTTAATTATAGCCTAAACCAATTACTTAACAGACACTTAATCTAAAAACTTAATGAAGCTTAAAGAAATCTAATTGAATTTTGCAGGCGATAACCAGGTTATGAATATGTAGGCTGGTTTGGAACAAATACGGATACTCTAATTCAATTTGCATTATCCATTTGACGTTCTAGTTTTACCAGTAAGCAGACGAACTTATTTCACTTTTATCACCTGTTATTTTGCATCACCCGGCTCTGAAAATGCGACATAATCTCCAATTAGAGTGTCTCTATTGTGTGAGTAATAGTCATTTGTTTGCTATTGTTATTTGAGTCATTCGGTATCGTTGATAACGCTTATCGCAGATACGCCGATATCGATTGTCAGCCCGAACATGTGTTCGATGATGGCATTGGTCTTGTAATAAAATTTATTTCAATGATTTTGTAAATGTGATAAAAGGTGGAACTGAGTTAATTTTCAGACCTGTTTATTGTAGTCGGTATTATTTTATTATCAGGTTTGTCAGAAATGAAAATGTGTTTTTTTATAGCTTCAAATTAGTTTAGGATCATTGCCCGTCGTTGTAGATAGTTTACCGTGTTTAAATGAACATGTATTAGTGCTCAGATTGCTAGCATATTTTGTAGTTTCATTATAGGAATAGTCTGATCGTAATCTTACACTATTTTACAATCTTTAACAAATAAAACATTATTCGGTAGTCGTCCGAAACGGAACTCAGATATCTGAATCAGGATATCCTTTGTTACTCTTATTTGATAAATCTTTCCCTTCTGGAGTTTCTGAAAAAAAATTTTTTACCTTCACCAAAGAATTCTCCAGATGTATATTTTAACGAATCAAGGACACGAGTATACAGGAAATAACTATTGCGGCATCTATTTGGTGAATATTTTCGCATTGGTAATCTCAATAAGCAAACAAAACCAAAGCACGATTATTGTTTTACAAGTGAATAATAGAGCATTTAACTATTTACACAAAAGCTTGTGACCACTGACTGCAATTTTTCATGGCCTTTAAATATAGTGAGTCATATAAAGCGTTTTTTTCTACATTGCGGGAACACAAGCATCCGCACGCACCGATTTTCACCAACACATGGCAATTAATTTGATTCTAGTATTTAACTAGATACTTCCCGTTTTTCATAAATTTTATTTTACATAATATGCAAAAGTTAACGCCAGTAGGAGATAAAGCGTCAAAATAGGATTGATCGAGCTTTTTTGAATCGTTATCCTATTTCAAAAAGAGTTGTCTCTGACTCGTGAAGGATTTGAACCTCCGCCCCCCGATGTAGACATTGAGGTTGAAATATCGGTGCTCTAACCTACTGAGCTAACGAGTCGCGCTGGCAAGGCGACAAAATTGGCGTTGGCTTCATAAAAGTGACGTCATCCCCGATGCAGATGTCTACACAAAAAGTGTATTACGATTGTGAAGGCGAATGGATCAGCGATATAAACATCCTATAGTTTCATCTTTAAAAGTAAATACTCGTAGTATTTTTCTAGAGAATACTACGAGTAGGTTAGCTTATATGTACCTGCGACAGGGTCTGCGAAGAAGTACCAGTTTTCAACTTAACTTTATTTATTTTTGTCAAAAAGTAGCCTGTGTTCTTTTCTGGGGTTCATCCTATCTGTAAACCAAAATTCATCAAAATCAGTCCAGCGGTTTGGTGTTGAAAAACTTACATACAAACAGAGTTATAATATAATCTCGTTTATAATTTAATCGCATTCCTAATATCAGGTACTTATAGATTTCATAATCACGTGAATAATAATATAGTGTAACTTTGTACATATAAATCTGCGCTACTTTGATTCTGAATATGAGTTCATGCATAGAATTAATCATAACTCCATGAATAATTTAGTAAAATGTAGGTTTGAAGACAATATCCACGGTTTAAGTTTATACAATTTATAAAAGTATATATCAATTTGAGATATGTACCTTGGAGAAACGAGCCTACAAGCAAGTTAGGCCGTGGGTGTCACTATCATATCAGCTGACGATCGATCAGCTGATTGTGATGCATCACTTATGCGCATGCTAAATCGACGGTTAAAAATTATTTGATTCTATTTATAGATCTACTTCCGATAGCTCTGCCATTGTTATACGAGATGAATCTCGATGCTTCGTGACAAAATTGCTATCTATTGTGTCTAGGTTTTCAATGGGTTATTATTAACCAACTACCTCAATTGTAATTTTACTTTTCCGTATCACACAGAAGGTTTTTCTAAAACTGAATTTGCTAAGACATCTATTGCTATTTTTTTTAATCTATCAGGTTGTTGTCAATCAAGCCACATGGATAACAATGTACAGTACACATATCTGTTCAATAGCAACTACATAATACTTGAAGAATGGTAAGACTTTCGATTGGCAGTGGTGACCTGACACGGTTCTTGTACAGTCAACCCTAGAGAGCACCACTGCCGGTGCAAGCTGAACTGTCATTGCTATGGACTCACATGCAAGGCACGGTCGAGTGGAAGGTTAGCAGCTTGTACACACGCGGCACGCAAATGAGTCCGTTTCGAAAGAATCGTAAAATATTTACGTAAAAGGATTAAATTATCTCGATATTGGATACACTTATTACGTCACGACGAAATTTTCACAGTAATGTGAATGTGCTCCCGTACATTCTTTGCCGCAAACTACACATAAAAGTAAAATTTGTTCTTACCTGCACATAATGACGAATTACTTGTTAACATAGTCAATAATATAATATTGTTTAATTTAATTATATATGGTAGATTTCTATTTCACTAAGCTTAATCAAGTAATATATTTTAAAGAAACCAAGATCTCAACTTAGTTGTCAAGAAATAAAATTTCAAAACTGCTGATTAGCTTTAAAAGATTTTTAATGTTTGATTAGTTTTAATTGTATTGTTAATGTTTAAATTCCAAAAAATATGATCGTTTTAATTATAATTGAAATTACTTTAATACGTGTTAATGTCACAAAGTATTGTAACTAACTGCAGGATACATAAAGTTGATTTTTTAATAAAGATAAAACCAATGTAATATTGTTTATTTAATAATATATGGTAGATTTCTATTTCCCTAAGCTTAATCAAGTAATATATTTATAACACTGAACTTAATCTAGTAATATAAGTATATCACTGTCCAAGTTTAGTTTTATAACTATATTCGTGAGATAGTAATGAATCGCTTTCGTATAACTATGTTACGGTATATAATTATATCCCTAGGGATATCATTATATTACGGCTTTATCTATCTTACTGCGACATATACATTATTTGTTTACGCGGGCCCAATTAAATAACTCGAGATGCATTTATGTAAATGTCCCGTAAATAATGGTCCAACCGTAATACAATGCCTATACAATGCCTAGGTAAAGTATAAAATATACAATTCCCAGGTAAAGTATAAAATAAAAAATATTTAATACGTGGCCTAAACTCACCGGCATTGTATATATTTCCTAGCCAAACACATATCCATCGAAACGGGAGCGCCATAATTTGTTTACGCTCGGGTTAAAACGATCATCGACGAGTCTAGGTTCAAAGCGTGCCGAACTTCGTGGCGTTAGATCAGCTGAGTTGTTGTATTGAGTGGGTCATCGGTGCCGTTTGAGGTGCACTGAATTAGGCTAGGATGTACAGCTGGTTAACATATTTGCAGCAGGGCGCGCAGGCGCCGCCGTCCAAAGCTAGGACCATTAGTATCAATTATAAGCTTTGCGCAATCATTCAATCATTTGATGTCATTTATATTGTATTGTATCAGTTTTGTTCGTATTCACCTATTTTAAGACACCGGCACGATTCCCAGTAGATTTAGTTTTTAAAAACAACTGTATGTCATACATGCTTACGTTGCAAGCCAACGTCATTTCATCACTGCTTTTGAAGCAAGTAGGTACCTTTAAACATCCGAAGGAAATATTTTTAAAATACATATTTGAACTTTCGGTTAAGATGAAATATAATATGCTATTTGATTATTAATTTGAATATTTTAGAATTTTTCATTTTTACAATGCTGGTTTTCATATCGAAAGATTAGATTTTTTCTAATTTTCTATCTTTTTAAATACATTTTTTTTACCACCATTGAAATAATTTTTGGTCCCTTTAAGAGACTAAATTTGATTTTATTAGTACTGTAGACAAGCCTGTAAACCGCAAATAATTGTTAAAAACATAAAATTAATAATTGCAAAGGCCTGTATTAAAATCACCTTATTCCTAAAACCTAAAGGCATAAATAATTGCTATATGGCATGGTAAAGTGTCGATGACGTAGCCTGTGGTATGGACACATGTAAAAAGGCGCATCACTGATTAGAAGAAGCTTTTCAGTGGGAACCTTCTACAATGGGGAATGCTCTGAAGAGTTATTCCAGCATTTGTTACCACGCACAAAAAAAGGTTCGGCGACTCTTTTCTTTGTCGAACCATTCACCTCTCCCAGCGCATGTGTTTCCTTCCTCTCATAGTCCCGGGGTCTGCGAGCAGGGCGTGAAAAGGCATTTTTGCAGGCCTTCAAGATGAGTATGACTAGCTCAGTGATTGCTTTACACAACTGCGCTCGTCAGCCTCATATCTGGACCTCACGACCACTTTCCATCAGGTGGATTGAGGTCATCTTGACGGCCACTTTTAAAAAAAACCCTTCTTAAAGAACTCTATGTCTGTCATTCCCAAGCTCGTGCTATTTCAAAGAGCAATGTAACCGTGCGGCCCTACTGAAGATCAATTTTATTACAGTACGGTGTAACTACGTCATTTCGTTCTCACAGACCGCTAGCGTGACGTCAGCACGTACATATATATATACAATAATACACATACAAAGTACAACGGCTGGTCACTTTTTGTCCCGCAAAATCATGCGCCGATGATACCATTTCATTTTCAGTAGGTATTCATCTAGTCCCATCCAATCCAATTATGTTTTGTAATGTATGTCAAGAATCTAATACTGGATTGAGAAACGTGCATTTCTGAAACGTTACTGTAAGTTTTATTAGATCAGAAGAATTGAAGTCACTAATGAAAGTTGAGGATTTTGAGGTGAACTGGTGAAAATACAGATTTCCCATAACATATGCATAGCACAGTGTATGTGAGTAGTTATTGTTCACTAAGAAGAAACCATACCACAAGGCAATAATCTGGAAAGTCATTTTACTCAATACTCATTCACTTTATTTCTCAGTTTCCAGCAGTAGTGATTGCCACACTGTTACTCAGTCAGAATGTGAATCCTCTCTTCTCAACTCCTCTCCTTCAGAATCAGCCACCAACATTTCCATCCCTGATACATGCCCTGTCACAAACACTGATAATGAACTAAATTGCAACATTGTTATGTTTAGTGATGACATTGGAAAAAGTATAGGCCATATTTTATTTAATAGTCTGGGTAAGTCAGTAATAAATCACTGTTCACCGGGTGCCTCATACTGTGATATAATTCAGAAAATTGCTGATTATAGTTTCAGCCCCAATTCAACCCTAGTTATTTTAATTGGAAACCGAGGTACTGTGAACAAAACCCAAATGAAAAAACATTGTAATACTTTATGTTCATTACTTAATGTCAATAAAATAGTGATGTTCACATTGCCTTACAGTAGGGGTCTGTCACAAGCAGAAAATGAAAAAAGGTATAAAATCAATATGACACTTGATACTGTGACATTCTCAAATAATTTAATTAATCTAATTGACATCAATCCTATTATTAATAATAATATGTACCTGACGAAAGGTAGATTTCATTTATCAAATTCTTATAAACGACAGATAGCTATGTCGCTATCTTATTTTTTTATGATTTCAGCCAATCACTTGGCTAACTACTCTGCTTTTATTGAGCAGAATGCCGTTGTACCACAGACTTTGGAACTTGTTCCAAATAATTTAAATTAGATATAGAGACAACAGAGGTAAACTCTTGCAAATTATTGACAAGAGAGAAGCCCCAAAATAATTTTATAAACTTTGTGCATCAAAACATGCAAGGCTTCTCTGGCAAAGAATTAGAAGTAGGATTATTCTTAGACTGTATGGACATACATGTCTTATGTATAACCGAACACTGGTTGAAAGAAAATGATTGTATGATTAGCATTGATAATTATAGTGTCATTAGTTCGTTCTTGAGAAGTTCTGCTATTCGCGGTGGGTCACTGATATTATTTCATAATAAGTTTAAATGTAGAGAGCGAAAAGACATAATAGCACTCTCAATTGAGCGAACCATTGAACTTTCATGTGCAGAGTTAGAGCAGATTATTATTGTTTGTGTGTATAGACCCCCTTCGGCCGATTATTGTCGGTTTGAAGAGACGATGGAAGAAGTGCTGAAGAAGGTTTGTAAAGCAAACAAGAAGGTGGTTGTATGCGGTGATTTTAATGTTAACATTTTAGACTCTTCTCAGACCTCTGTAAGATTTTTAAATCTTTTCAAATCATTTAATTTACTAAATCTATATGATAAACCAACCAGGATCACTGACACATCAGCCACCTGCTTGGACAATATTTTTTGTGAAAATATCTCAATTGAAAAATCAATTATAAATTGTTTGAAATCAGATCACTGTGGTCTATTGACTAAATTTGAGCACCGTCACGTCTCTCAATCAGTGGATATTAGTTATAGACTGGTTACTAAGAATCGAGTAGAAAAGTTCAAGAGTAATGTGAATAAAAACCTTTCTAATCTACTACCCCAATGCCACAACATAGATGATCAGTATATGCGTCTTTTTGAGATAATTAAACAGGAACATAATTTTATTTTCCCTAAGAAGAAATTAAAGGTCGATAATTTTAAGTTTAAGTTTAGTGATTGGGCTACGCCAGGCATCCATAAAAGTAGAAATAAATTATACGAATTATATGGTTTAAAAGCTAATTCTAAGTGTCAAAAACTAGTAGATTATGTCAAATTATACTCAAAAATCTTTAAAAAATCATGCCATATGGCTAAGTCTATATTTTTGCGTGACAAAATAAAACAAGCAAAAAATAAAATTAAAACTACTTGGAACATAATTAATAAGGAAACTTGTAAATCAAAACCTCGAGATCACTCATTGGCTCTTAAAATTCAAGATAATTTAATTGAGTCTGAGATTGACATAGCTAATACCTTTTAAACATTCTTTTCTAATATACCCATTGTAACTACAAGTACCTTGATGAGTGCTCATTTCAGTTCAACTTTGTTCATATAAATTCTCATGACATAATCAAGGTGTTTAAGGAACTTAATATGAAAAACACCGAAGATCTGTGGGGTATTTCGATAAGTCTACTTAAATCAATCATAAATATCATCTCAGCCCACTTCGCAGTACTTTTTAATAACTGCATTGACGAAGGTCAGTTTCCCAACTTAATGAAATTTAGTAAAGTCATCCCGCTTTTTAAATCTGGTAGCAAAAGTGACCCATCTAATTATAGACCCATTTCTATACTACCAGCTCTTAGTAAAATCTTTGAAAAAATTATATTAAATCAGCTGCTTTCACACTTTACTTTAAATAAATTACTACATGAGAAACAATTTGGTTTTACTAAACATAGAAGCACTACTGATGCAGGTGTAGCACTTATCAAACACATATTTGATGCTTGGGAAGGCAAGCAGGATGCAATAGGAATATTTTGTGATCTTTCGAAAGCGTTTGATTGCGTGGATTATGAAATCCTACTGATTAAGCTGAGACATTACGGTGTTTCGGATATTTCGTCTAAACTTATACAATCTTATCTCACAGACAGAACACAAAAAGTGAGTATAAACGGAACCACCTCTTCCGGTGCCACCATTAGCATGGGAGTGCCCCAGGGATCGATATTGGGCCCACTGCTTTTTCTTATTTATATAAATGACCTTCCCTACTTTGTCAAAGATATTTGTGAAATAGTATTATTTGCTGATGATACCTCGTTGATTTTTAAAATCAACAGAGGTAAGCAAGCATTTGACGATGTAAATAATACTCTTTCAAAAGTACAATGTTGGTTCACAAGCAACAATTTATTACTAAATGCAAAGAAAACGAAGTGTATTAAATTCACTATGCCTAATGTTAAACAGGTTGATACCATTATCAACATGAATGATGAGACTTTAGAAATTACGAACTCTACGGTATTTTTAGGAATTACTCTAGATTCTAAGTTACAGTGGGGTCCACATATAACGGCTCTGGCAGGGAGACTTAGTTCGGCCGCTTGTGCTGTCCGAAAAATTAGACTGCTGACTGATATTGAAACAGCAAGACTAGTGTATTTTAGTTACTTTCATAGCGTTATGTCGTATGGTCTACTGTTGTGGGGCTCAGCTGCAGACCTTAACACCATTTTTGTACTCCAAAAAAGAGCTATTCGGTCGATATACAACCTTAGGCCACGCGACTCGCTCAGAGAAGTATTTAAGAAGATTGATATTTTAACTGTGCACGCTCAGTATATTTTCGATAACATAATGTATGTGCGCAAAAACTTGCATATGTTCAAAAAAAACTGTGATACTCATACACACAATACTAGAAATAAAAACAAACTTATTACTCCAAGTCTTAGGCTACATAAGGTAGGAAATTCTTTTGTGGGTCAATCTGTAAAGTACTTTAACAAAATACCTCAAAGTCTTGTTGATCTACCTCTTCACAAGTTCAAGTCTACAATTAAAACAAAGCTGATAAAACAAGGTTATTATAACGTGGAGGATTACTTGAACGACAAGAATTTGTGGCCATAGTAGGAATAATCTGCTCCTCTGCTCAAATAATGTATATTTATTGTTCTTTTGACTGTACTCTGAATTTATTTGTTGTAAAACAAAACAAAGTTCAAAAGAGTAACTATCGAGTTTCTTGCCGGAGTCTTCTCGATAAGAAGCAACTTCCGAACCGGTGGTAGATTCGCATTATGTTTATTTAGTATATGTACTATTATTGTATTATTTTATTTACGTCTATTATCGTTTATATATATTTTTTGTGAATTTTGACATTTCATAAGTGCTTCTTTGTAAAAGCTTAAGTGAATAAATGATTTTTTACTTTACTTTACTTTACTTTACTTTTATTGCATTTCCATAATGTCTAGTAAATATGTTACAAAAGTTCTTAAATCATTACAGACCCTGTCGGGCACAGCAAATTGGACGGAGGAGGACGCTTTCATTGTCATTACTAATTTCAACGCATATATTATTTATATTTTAACATTCAGGTTAACTCTAGATTATATTTATTTTTCGAAAAGATATCTTTCAATAGTGTAGTAGCTTTTACTCGTATTTATCAAAAATTGTTTTAATTTTTTGTAATATAAATTGTCATTTGCTTCTTCTTTAGGGGTTCTGGCAGTTTTTTTTAAATCTTTATACTCATGACAAACGGGCTAGAAGAGTGTAGTGATAATTTGGAAGGCGGGAGAATTAATTTATTCTTGTGTCGTAGTTGATATTTTACATTTAGGTCTTTTCGTTTTTGATATATATGTTGGTTTTTCGGTGCGAATTTAGTTATTTCAAATATATATATGCATGGTAGAGTGAGTACATTATGTTTTACAAAATATGGTTTGCAGCTGTCTGTTTGTTGCAGGTTAAAAAATATTTTTATAAGTTTGTTTTGTTTTATGAGAACGCTATGTGCATCTGTGGAATTTCCCCATAAGATTATCCCGTAGCTAAGCCACGCATGTGCGTAGGCATAGTAGGTTACGATTGCAGTTTTTTCGTCCGTGCTTTTCTTAATTTCATGAAGTGCATATGAAAAACTGGCCAATTTACTCCTAACTTTATGTAGGGAGGTTTCCAATTTAAATTTGTATCTATTATCAAACCATGCATATTTTAGTTATAATTCTAATTTAAGTGAACTTATATACTAGGGATCTATGTACGGGAAAGTACGCTATTTTTCAGAACATTATTATAATAATGAAATTGCTCAAAGAGGATGGCCTTAGGCAATTTAGATGCATTAGATAACACTCCTGCTCAAATGGCTTTATCAATCTGATTCAAATGACTTTTTTTTGTCGGATACCCATCTATTGCGAAGGTAGTTAGTTCAACTACTGTCACGTCTTCTGATCAAAGATGATTACTTGGGTATGTCACGTACCGACTTTTAGCTATAAAAAGGAAGCACAAAACAGCTTAACGGAGAGCTTCCTTCTTCGAATTCTCAACAATTATTTTTGCAGCAAAGTGAGAAAAAATATGTTGCAAGTAGCCACGTTTCTCGCATCTATAAATCAGTGTGAGAAAAGCCCGAATCCACGAATGCAATTAAAGCTGAGCAGTATGTATATGCACAGGTATAGCCGTCCCTTTCATTTCTATTGATATGTGACAGGGCAGCATCAATTTGAGGTGTCCTCAACTTTTAATTAGCGTTAGTGGATATGGGGTAGAAGTGCAAAGAGAATCTCATGTAACGGAATGTAAAATGTTATAATCAGTAAATCTGGAACAACCGAGCGCAGCCAAGACAACAAGGACGAGGTATGGTGAAACGCCTCGAACTATTTGTTCGGAGGCAAGTTCCCACAATAAAATTTTCCGAACGATTTGCAAACGAATCACTATCGGATGCAATTAGTACGACTTTTCTAATTGTAAAGTCTTGTATATGGCCAGATATCTATTTTCGTGTTACCTGCAGCAGTGATAGCGAAATAAATCAAAATTTGATCGCGTTGTTGCAGATTTCAAGACAATCTCAATTGTTATCATATTTAAAGATGAAAGCGGAAAAAGGTGCGGATTGAAATAAATAAATAAATAAATAAATATCCCTGGACATTATTCCACACAGCGCCATCTAGCCCCAAAGTAAGCTAATTAAAGCTTGTGTTATGGGATACTAGACAACGGATAAACATACTTAAATACATTTTCTTTTGTAAATACATACTTATTATACATAGGAGACACCCAGACCAGTACAAACAGACATGTTCATGCACACAAATGTTTGTACTGTGCGGGGATCTAACCCGCGACCTCTGGTGTATTAGCCAACTTCTTAACCATTACACCAAGTCGGTCGTCAAAGAAAGTTGAAAGATGCGGGATTGTGAAATCTGAGGCTTCGGTTGTTCAGTGGTTTAGAGCAGTCACCCGGACTGTGTAAGACGCGGGTTCGATTCCCGTTCGAGATCATCAAATCGCATTTTTCCAGTTGTTCTACCTTTAGATTTGAAAAACAAGTATTGTAAAATGCTATAATAATCAAAGTAATAATGTTATCATTTGGTTACATCGTACATTTTTTTCGTAATTGATGAAGCCGCTTCACTGATAAAGCTGTGAAATGAGTTTAATCTTTCAAATACACTTTTGTTATCAAAATGTTATTAAAATATTACTGTTATAACAGTATATTTATATTTTTTTAATAAAAAAATTGAGAATCAAACTCCCTATGTGGTGATGATACTCAGTCAGTCGTAGCTAAAACATTGTTTATTCTAACAATCAATCTCTTAATCTTTTTATGAAACTCTTGCGTTGATGATAACAACGCACATCCAAAACTACTGGCTGTAAATAGCTGAGGCATGTAGGTTCCCTGGGGTGTTTCCTGTTTAGATTAGCACCAACCAAACAGAGGATTCTCGACATTCCTACAAGAACGGGAAAACCTTTTACGCGTACTTATGGGCGTACGAAGTTACGACCGAATACTATTAATTCATAATGCTAGGACCCTGCTTCGAGACCAGTTGCTTATATTATGAGTACTTATAAATTTACATTCAGCATCAATATGACGCTCCGTTATGAATGGAGGACCAACAACAAAAGTGGCTCATCTCCTTTCGCCGTCGCCGCTCGCGCTGTCTCGTCGGAATGCGCTCAGGCTTTCGACTTGCAGCGCTACGAGTATAGTCAACTCAAAAAACGGTTTTGATGTATTGCTGTCGTCGTGGACTAATTATCGTGTTTAGGTATACTATTCAACTTTATGTCGTTGACACGTATACTTACCTGTACAAGTTTTACGGGTTACATTCTGAGATGTTAAAAAAAAGATAGATTTGTCGTGCTATTTGGCTTTTAATGAATGAACTGAGTTTTTTTTGTAATAGTTATTAATTAATAAATGTTGAATAATGTTATCGAAATATCTTCTCAAAGTAAAGCTGGCTGACCAAATTAATAACAATAGCATTCGTCCCGGACCGTAGTGAGTGCCCACCGCTGCGCCGCCGCTGCTACGTCACGGTCACGTCACGTGACGTCTCGTGACCCTACCTGTCCGCTTTAACAGGCATATCAGACGCGGACAGAAAACGGCTAAATTAAAGAGGGAGTTGGCGGGTCACGTCATTCGAATACATCCTGAATAATGGTGTAAAACTGTCACCCTGTAGCAGCCTGCAAATGGATTTCGTTACAAGGGACGGCCCTGAAAACCTTTTTCAGGGGTGACGATTTGAGACAGCATGAAGCGGACTTACAGACAGAACCGACCTGGCACAAAATTTGGGAGAGACCTTTGCTCAGCAGCGGGACACGTTAGATTATGTAACTGGGTTTATCCCGCTTAATTGTGTTTAAATAAATAAATAAGATGTGATTATGTCCCAGTGCTGAGCAAAATAATGTTATAATTTATTTAGGTTTAAATGGTGTTTGAGCCAATCTTTTTTTTTATTTACGATGAGTGAATGCTGAGCGTGACCGGCCTTTGCCCCTGTTTATACAGGATGTCCCTGGAAGTGAGGATCAAATCGAAATGGCGCATCATAGCTGGGATCATTTCTGACCATTTTAACCCTATCAATATTGGTCCGATTTCCAACTGTTAAAAATTTTTGATCAATTTTAGTTTTTTTACAGAAAATAATTCCTTACAAAACAATGTATCAAATATGAAACAAAAGCTTATTTTTTTTGCCAAAAAGTCAGCAGGTCATTTGTCTTACTTTGACTAGTTTTTTTTGAGCTGGAAAATACATGTAAGTTTAAAAAGTGATAATAATATTGAAGGAAAAAATCCTAATCATAAACTGTTTTAATTACCAAGTCTGTTCTGTCCAAGTATTTAAAACAGTTGCTCATTTGATACAGATTCATGAAAACTATAAATTGCAGAGTTATTTTGTTCATTTCTGAAGCTGTAAGTATTTTGAACAAGAAGGTCTTTTTTGGAGTTTGGCTTTTCAACCTATTTAACTTTTTTTGCGCGAAAGTCCATTTAATGTTGTAAACTTAGTACCAATAAATTATTGAAAAAAACTTCAATTTATAAACAAAAATTTTACACATAATTTTCAAAAAAATGGAATTTTGATAATTCTATGAAAATCCATTTACGGTCACTTTCTATCGTGTTTTTTTTTTGCAACTGCAATATCATTTTTGACTTTTTGGCCAATTAGCAAATCAGATGATAAGTAGTAAGTCATAAAGTGGAATTATTAATTTCCATAATTTGAAAAATATAAAATTTAAAACGTCGCATTTTTTTTAAGGGTTTCGTGATTATTTAGCTGAATTAAAATTAAGTATATTCTCCTCTGTTATTGAATGCACCTTTTAATTTCATAATTATAAGTGTCTTATCAATTTAAAAAAAAACTGTTTTTTATTTAATTTAGCAAATTATAATTCAATCTGTTTCTAGATAGTATTATGCACACAATAATAGATCGAAAATTTAGGTTTGATTCAATTCAATGAAATAATCACGAAAATCTTCCAAAAATGCAACGTTTTTAATCCACCCCCAGCTGACGTCATAACTCTGCAAGTTATAGCTTTAATGAATCTGTATCAAATGAACAACTTTTTTAATGACTTGGACCACTTTTAGTTTTACATTTTTTATCACGACATCTGCTTGAACAAGAAGTAAATTTGATTAGGATTTTTTCTTGCAATATTATTAATTTTTAAATTGACATAGGTTTTCCAGCTCAAAAAAATATCTAGTCAAAGTAAGATAAATCACCTGCTGACCTTCTGATATAAGGTAATAGG
The DNA here is from genome assembly GCA_947369235.1 of Udea olivalis. Classification (NCBI taxonomy): domain Eukaryota; kingdom Metazoa; phylum Arthropoda; class Insecta; order Lepidoptera; family Crambidae; genus Udea; species Udea olivalis. The sequence continues at coordinate 640,437 of OX376354.1, read as the reverse complement.
ATGGTACTTATAATATATTTTTTTAATAATATTTTTTTATGGACTCAGGCGATTTAAAAATTCATCATAACTTTTTAACGGTCAGAAATGACCCCAGCTATGCAATATTTTGATTTGATTCTTACTTCTAGGGACACCCTGTATATTATATTTCTTTGCTACCGACAAAATGCTTAAGGGATATTAGCAAGACTTGCGACCCAGATCCGCACTCTCGCGCAGCTGCCTCGACGCATGCGCCCAAAATGCCAGGAATGAGGATGTGTGCCGAGAGATTACCCCCTTTTTGAGGTTAGTTATGTTTCGTTACGCGGCTTGCACTCACACTTACAAACGATATGGTTAAGGTCAAGCTAAGAACATCAATAATTAAAAATTCAGTGGTTCGGATATTATGAAAAGCGAAATAAGGTGCCATAATATATATTTTTTGAGCTTATTGAAATATTTGAAGCGCTGTCATGATCGGCGCTTAAAGCGGTTGGCAGGTAGAGAAAAAAAATAGAATTTAGCCTATTAGTTAGCAAATAGCACGACCTGCCGCCACCTGATTGAAAATCCTGATCGATGTCAAAGAGGAAAAATCGCTGTTATCGCTGTTTAGATTCAAGTGTACCTAGTCATAGTTAGTAAATACCCCCTTAACACGATTGGGATTCAAGGTTGGGACATGTAGTTCAATGTCTTTGCATTCTATGATTTTTAGCTGTACTTGACCACGTTGAAACGTAGGTCGTAATGGATTGTGGCAGACGAATCAAGTAATTTGTAAGCCATCTGCCATAAGCGGTTAGGTTTATCACAAGAACTAGCCGCCTAGGCACGTACTGAATCACTTATCAATTGCGTGCGAACCGGCTATTAACATGAAAAGAAAAATAAAGTTATTGATTAAGATAGCTACTGCACGCCGCAATCCGCCATTTATTTTTTGACTTGGGGAATCCCTTAGGTAACTGGCAAGACGCTTCAATTTCCTGTGCCAAAATGCCAAAAGTGTTTTTCGTTTTGTTTAAAATGTACTAGAGTTGACTTTACCACAGTTAACTGTACGCCTCAGCCTCACACATTTTATTTATTTATTTATTTATTCTTTATTCTCAGGGAAACTCATTTGTGGGTCAATCTGTAAAATACTTTAACAAAATACCTCAAAGTCTTGTTGATCTACCTCTTCACAAGTTTAAGTCTGCAATTAAAGCAAAGTTAATGAAACAAGGTTATTATAATGTAGAGGATTACTTGAACGACAAAAGTTTGTGGTCATAGTAGGAATAATCTGCTCCTCTGCTCAATATTGTGTTCTTTTTTCTACTCGCATTGACTGTACTCTGAATTTATTTTTTGTAAAACAAACAAAGTTGAAAAGAGTAACTATCGAGTTTCTTGCCGGAGTCTTCTCGATAAGAAGCAACGTCCGAACCGGTGGTAGATTCACATTATGTATATTCACGATGTGTACTAATATTGTACTATTTTATTTACGTTTATTATTATTATTTCTGTATACTTTTTTTGACATGTCATAAGTGCTTTGTACAAGCTTAAATGAATAAATGATTTTTTACTTTTTTACTTTTTTACTTTTTTTATTGCACAAAGAAAAAGTACAATTGGCGGACTTAATGCCTAATGGCATTCTCTACCAGTCAACCACTGGGCGAAGCAGAAATCGTGTTGGCGGTGTCTCATAAAACCGGAAATAAAATATACTATTAATACAAAAAAAACATACTTATACCAAAATTATAAATATTACACATACAGAATCATAATACATAAATTTAAAGATACATACACTAAATATCGTACCTAAATCTTAAAATATTGTCTTGAAAGGAGAGAGGTTCACACACATTTTCCTCTTAGATTATACATTTTAACAAGTTTTTACATATTAGTAAATAAATATTTTCGGACATCTTACACATCTTAGCATTTTCTGCGTTATGAAACGCAGTTACGTGTTCTAAAGCTCTAGATTCCTGGCATATGATACCAACTAAACCATGACAGTGGACATTTCGGAACCCTTCGGCAGGACCGTCTTTAAGCTATTTGGGGCCCTGATGGGCACATTAGGATGATTAGGCCCTTCTATTCTTAGTTGACCTTGTTTTTATGTTTTAAAACCTAAAAAAACCGTGTTTAGGGGCCCTACGGATCGTAGGGCCCTGGGCACGTGCCCAATGAGAAAGAGGGCCTTCGTATTCGAACTCCACGGAACTGGAAGGTACTTAGGACATCTGAGCTAATTTTGTGCTTTCGGTGACAGAGACACAGATAGTTATTGGTATTAGTAAATATGTAATATTCTCGATAGTAACACCCAGCTACTATATAACAAAAATATTTCACAAGCTATTATTTCTCATGGGTGGGGTTAATAACGTTATCAAACCATATCGACCCTGTCCTGTCAGATACCTACAAACTTATTAATTTATATTTATTCATGGACTAAATACTAATATCATGAAGAGGAAAGGTTTGTCTAGAACGCTTATTTGTAAGCAGATGGATGATTTCAAAAAATATCTTACCAATATAAAGCTCCATTACATTATCAGCGAGTAAAATTTTTTATCGAAATAAAAAGGAACAGCCGATTTCGTTATTGATTTCATTCAATTTTTAAATTGACATAGGTTTTCCAGCTCAAAAAAATATCTAGTCAAAGTAAGATAAATCACCTGCTGACCTTCTGATATAAGGTAATAGGATGGTACTTATAATATATTTTTTTAATAATATTTTTTTATGGACTCAGGCGATTTAAAAATTCATCATAACTTTTTAACGGTCAGAAATGACCCCAGCTATGCAATATTTTGATTTGATTCTTACTTCTAGGGACACCCTGTATATTATATTTCTTTGCTACCGACAAAATGCTTAAGGGATATTAGCAAGACTTGCGACCCAGATCCGCACTCTCGCGCAGCTGCCTCGACGCATGCGCCCAAAATGCCAGGAATGAGGATGTGTGCCGAGAGATTACCCCCTTTTTGAGGTTAGTTATGTTTCGTTACGCGGCTTGCACTCACACTTACAAACGATATGGTTAAGGTCAAGCTAAGAACATCAATAATTAAAAATTCAGTGGTTCGGATATTATGAAAAGCGAAATAAGGTGCCATAATATATATTTTTTGAGCTTATTGAAATATTTGAAGCGCTGTCATGATCGGCGCTTAAAGCGGTTGGCAGGTAGAGAAAAAAAATAGAATTTAGCCTATTAGTTAGCAAATAGCACGACCTGCCGCCACCTGATTGAAAACCCTGATCGATGTCAAAGAGGAAAAATCGCTGTTATCGCTGTTTAGATTCAAGTGTACCTAGTCATAGTTAGTAAATACCCCCTTAACACGATTGGGATTCAAGGTTGGGACATGTAGTTCAATGTCTTTGCATTCTATGATTTTTAGCTGTACTTGACCACGTTGAAACGTAGGTCGTAATGGATTGTGGCAGACGAATCAAGTAATTTGTAAGCCATCTGCCATAAGCGGTTAGGTTTATCACAAGAACTAGCCGCCTAGGCACGTACTGAATCACTTATCAATTGCGTGCGAACCGGCTATTAACATGAAAAGAAAAATAAAGTTATTGATTAAGATAGCTACTGCACGCCGCAATCCGCCATTTATTTTTTGACTTGGGGAATCCCTTAGGTAACTGGCAAGACGCTTCAATTTCCTGTGCCAAAATGCCAAAAGTGTTTTTCGTTTTGTTTAAAATGTACTAGAGTTGACTTTACCACAGTTAACTGTACGCCTCAGCCTCACACATTTTATTTATTTATTTATTTATTCTTTATTGCACAAAGAAAAAGTACAATTGGCGGACTAAATGCCTAATGGCATTCTCTACCAGTCAACCACTGGGCGAAGCAGAAATCGTGTTGGCGGTGTCTCATAAAACCGGAAATAAAATATACTATTAATACAAAAAAAACATACTTATACCAAAATTATAAATATTACACATACAGAATCATAATACATAAATTTAAAGATACATACACTAAATATCGTACCTAAATCTTAAAATATTGTCTTGAAAGGAGAGAGGTTCACACACATTTTCCTCTTAGATTATACATTTTAACAAGTTTTTACATATTAGTAAATAAATATTTTCGGACATCTTACACATCTTAGCATTTTCTGCGTTATGAAACGCAGTTACGTGTTCTAAAGCTCTAGATTCCTGGCATATGATACCAACTAAACCATGACAGTGGACATTTCGGAACCCTTCGGCAGGACCGTCTTTAAGCTATTTGGGGCCCTGATGGGCACATTAGGATGATTAGGCCCTTCTATTCTTAGTTGACCTTGTTTTTATGTTTTAAAACCTAAAAAAACCGTGTTTAGGGGCCCTACGGATCGTAGGGCCCTGGGCACGTGCCCAATGAGAAAGAGGGCCTTCGTATTCGAACTCCACGGAACTGGAAGGTACTTAGGACATCTGAGCTAATTTTGTGCTTTCGGTGACAGAGACACAGATAGTTATTGGTATTAGTAAATATGTAATATTCTCGATAGTAACACCCAGCTACTATATAACAAAAATATTTCACAAGCTATTATTTCTCATGGGTGGGGTTAATAACGTTATCAAACCATATCGACCCTGTCCTGTCAGATACCTACAAACTTATTAATTTATATTTATTCATGGACTAAATACTAATATCATGAAGAGGAAAGGTTTGTCTAGAACGCTTATTTGTAAGCAGATGGATGATTTCAAAAAATATCTTACCAATATAAAGCTCCATTACATTATCAGCGAGTAAAATTTTTTATCGAAATAAAAGGGAACAGCCGAAATCGTGTAGTCCTCGGCGGCGAACCCGCTGGCTGGAAGCTAGTACGAAATAAGTTTATATCGCTGATTCATTAGCGGTCACAAATTCACAATCACGATACGCTTTGTCGCTCATCGCATCATCAAGGATGCGTCACTTTTATCAAGCCAGTGCCAATTTCCTCGTATTCCACCACGACTCGTTAGCTCAGTAGGTTAGAGCGCCGAAATTATATCATTCGAAAAACTATCGGAGGGCGGAGGTTCAAATCCTTCACGAGTCAGACATATATTTTTGTCATGAATGGATCTGCTCGATTGCGTAAAATTGGACCTAACCTAAGGGCGTGCGCTAGAGTACGATAGGAAACTTCGCATTCTTTTTTTAAATTTCGTTATTGATTTCATTCAAATTAGGTGTTGCGTACGCCAGTTGCAATCGTGATTGGGCATTAGCCTCGTTTTTATAAAAAAAAACACTCATAAAAGAGTGTTAACTGTTTGTTCTATTTTATCTCTTTCATTCTGAACGCTCCAAACATCATTAAGAGTGAAAGTGAAACGGGCTTTGGCTGAAGGCTTGTCAAAGCATTCAATAAGTTTCAAGGAGGAGCTTAAGCTTGAACTAAGACATAAAAGTACTAACATTATGCAATGGCTGAATATTTTTAACCTATTTATTGAGAATGCATTTTCAAGCAAAAAAAACTATTCTAATACAGTGAGATGTGGGTCGTAATCTCGTAATGCATAAAAACAATTATGGCTAATACTACATATTGTTTGTTTTTGTTTATTTTTTTTCCTTTATTTATGAAATAAAAGCAGTTGCATACATTCGCATAGTGTTTCTAAAAAACCACTAAGGTTTACAGTTGAGAAACATCGTGAGTTTACCATTCCATAAAACTAGGTACTTACATAGGTATTCTGTTAAAGGCAATACAGATAGGTAGGTATACCTTTTGCTATAGGCAAAAGGCAATACAAAAATTACATCATATGAACAATTATACAGAATCACGAGTCACCAAACTCACCAATTTAAATTAAAGTAATAACATTTCATTTTACACTTAATATTTTTCTCCGTTATACCGCCCACTAATTCAGACGGCAAGTTATTGATAAGGCGAGGCACAAGGTAGCCAGTTGTCCGCTCGCCATAGGCATTGTTTGCGCGCGGTTGAAAAAGCCGGTTGTTATACTTACCTTACTAATTTAACGAACAGCTTAATAGGCACTGGTGATGAAGCAGTCCTATCCCCTGGTTCAATTACAGCACTTGCGGATAAAACCATAAAAAAAAGTATCCGTGCTCGAAACCCGGAGGTCCTGGGTTCATTCATTTCCCAGGCTGAGCAAAGTGTTTTCGTATTTTTCGTAACATAGCCCGGGTTTGTGAATTTGTGATCAACCACCCGCATTGTGTAAGCGTGGTGATTAAGCCAATACCCATCAATGGTAGTGATGACTTGATTTCAATGATGGAGGCCTTTGGCTAGCAGTGGGACAGTAGGTATTTAGGCTTCTTTACTACTACTTATTACCTACCATAAAAAAAAGTTAATTTTGAACGTCTTCATAATAGTAAGTTCCAAATTCAGTAACTATATTATAAGGTTAGCGTATTTGATTGATTTTTTATTCGATTCATGAGCGGATACTTAAAATCAGATGTTTTCTAGTAATCGTAAGACCATGAGTAATGTAATTTGACGACCGACTTGGTGTAATGGTTAAGAAGTTGGCTACTACACCAGAGGTCGCGGGTTCGATCCCCGCACAGTACAAACATTTGTGTGCATGAACATGTCTGTTTGTACTGGTCTGGGTGTCTCCTATGTATAATAAGTATGTATTTACAAAAGAAAATGTATTTAAGTATGTTTATCCGTTGTCTAGTATCCCATAACACAAGCTTTCATTAGCTTACTTTGGGGCTAGATGGCGCTGTGTGGAATAATGTCCAGGGATATATATTTTTTTAATGAGAAATAACGCGTAGCGTGATACTCCAACGATAAGAGTGTTATTGAGGAACTGATAAGACGTCCAATTTATCTTCAGGTCTAATTAAAGGAAATCGATTCTGAGTTGATTATATCACCGCAGACGCCGGATGTACGCCAAATGGAATTAAATCGAAGTGTGTACTGTACAAACGAGTTACGTTATTATGCGTAAGAGGTGAAATGCGGTAAGCGACACTGATAATCTCACTAATGAACCAATCTTGAGGAAACTGGTTGGACTTTACCAGTCGCTTATTGTTAACAACATACTTAAAGAACGGTGAACGGTTATGTTTATTATAACTTAAGAAAACATAAATAAGGGAAATTTTATTGTATTTTGGTAGGTGGTTACTGCAACCAAAGGACACGAGCAACATTTGCAGGCCGCAGCCGATCCTCGAAGGCAAAGGAGGTTCTTCGGAAGCCAGCAAGAACTTCTCAATGAGCTCTGGCTACCTTACTCGTATCAACCAGCAGGAAACAACAGAAGTAAGAATACTTAAACAGTGATTTATTTGTGATTTTCCGCAAGTCCGGAGATAGTAGTGTGGAATCAATACTTGTGATTTTATTTTTATTGTATTTATTACCATCCGTACGAGTTGCTCAATTATTTGAGAAGACCGGTATTTATGTTTTATAGACTAACAACATTTTTATTTCGAAGACAATCTATGTGTTTGCACTGACGTATACAAGTGTGGGTATAAACGTAGGAAGTCGTGGTCCGTTAGGCGCCGCCGGTACTTGCTCCTTCGCCGAAAAAACCAAGAGAACCGGCTCATTAACTTGTGGTCATACTTTTAAATCACCTGCCGCCGCCGCCTCGATGTACCTACTCCAGAAGTCCAGACAACTGCCGAATTATCTGTTACTAGCTTTTGCCCATGACTTCATTCGCCTTTACTTGGTTTTTTCTGTGTTTTCCCGTTCCTGTGGGAATTTAGAGAAAACCTCTGTTATGCCCTTTAATCACTCAGTCTCAGTAACGGAAGAGTGAAGTATAAATTAATATCAAAAAATGACTCATCAAAATCTCTATGTAGCTAAACAGCCTAGAAAACAGAACCTATTTGACTGACTTGTCTCAGTAAACTTTCTTCAATGTTGGTTCTTCTATCCTTTATATTTAAACAAATCATTGACATCATATTTCTAAAAATTGGATAGCAGACTCATCAAAACGAGTTTAAAAAAGTATAAATGATGAATTAATGAGTCATTTATAGTCAACCTGCGATCATCATTATCTTTAGATAACAATGTCATTTTCCTATCTATCGCTAGAGCGTCGCAGGGGCAACGCATCCGAAGAACAATAGGCAATTAACGGGATCAATGAGGCTAATCTATGCAGATTGCAACGCGGCCTTGCGCTGGCATTGGCTGATGCAGTTCTTGGGACGTTGTGTGTATCGGTTGGCCTGTTAGCGCAATGGTAGTGATCCTACCTTCAGCGCCGGACGTCGTGGGTTCGATCCCCACTCATGAAAAGGATTCATGTGACGGACATTTGTGTATTTGTTGGGTGTCTGGGTGTTACTATCTATTTGACGATGTATCTAGAAAGATTTAAGAGCGTTTCTAAAAAGTGTTATCGCTTTTAAATGACATTATTTGTCCCAGACATTTAATTAATAATTATTTAGCAAATGTATTGCAGAAGAAGTGGAGTCGTTTTCATTTAATTAAAAATTCACTCGTGTTTAAATGTTATTGGCATGTGTACCATAACGTTGCTATTTTGGGTTAAAAAGGTATACTATAGGCGCAACGCCGACAGACGGATGCTCCTCCATATTGATGAAGACATGTCATCGACGCAACTTCGCTGCGCTTGCGCAACGGATCCGCAGATCTCTCGATTAGTTCCAATTAGCACCGTGATTTATCACCGCGGAGTGGCGCCCATTCGTTTTTGTTTAGTAAATAATTATTATGGACTTGTGTTTGATTAATTTTGTATATACATTTATTCACTTGAAACTGTCGTGACTGACGACACTATGCTTGAAGCAGTAGTGGTTGTTACTAACTACCCCATCATTATTATTTGCTGTAAGGCTAAGGTGTAGGTTAGACAATACGATTTAGATAACATTTTCTAAATGTATGGATCAGTAGAGTTTCTTTATTGCGTTTACTAACACGTGTGAATGGGCAAAATAGTTTGGAAGAGGGTTCACCCAATTGTTTATACGAGGACGTATCTCAAACACAAATTGATGAGGCCCTTTGCACGAGTCAAAATTCCACCTACTTGGTTAATGCGTCAGTCCAGCGACGGTATTTGACCACCAAATAAATATTAATAGGATAACGGTACGTGTGAGTTTAGTATGTTGTACTTACAAGGCCGTTTGTATCGCGTTATGTGTGTCTGTGTCTGTCGCTTGCTCATCAAATATACAGCGGCAGATGACCTCCGCATCTAGGGCAGACCTCGCTAAATAAATAAACAACTGTCTGACCTAATTTACATGTTATGTATCCGACTTTAAACACCATAAATATGTTACGCTATGAAGCAATAAATAGAACGCCGATACTTTTTGCATTGGCATATAGAAAAATAATATTTTAGCACTGCTTGTTTAATAATCTAGCTTTGTAATTGGATGCCTAGAATTATATGGGCGTGTTTTTAGCTCTAGAAACCTAGAATAGTAATGATAACAAATATATATACACAGCATATAAAACACACAATCATAAGTTACTTACAATCCAACTTAATAAATATTAATGTACTATAAAATCTACCATGCTCTGCATCATGCTGTGGTATCTTCATGAAAAGGCTCTGGTTTTCCGTGGCGACTACAGAGGAACGAAGCGATGCGCTACCTAGGAAGCTAAACTATACATTTGTTTACAGAACGTAATAAAATAACAATAACATCCAAATGCCAAAAAAAGATTGTAGGGCGCCTTGAAAATTTAGGCCGCTGCTAAAAGAAGACTATTTAGGACATCCCAGGACACTAACAAAACTAGACCGTATCCTGCATACCGGAATGTTGTCAATCCTATCTTGCTTGGGCTTACTCCTACTTGCCGAAAGTACGAGTAGGTATACTTGGTATGTCAATGCCCTAAGTAGGTACGGATTACGGTCCCACGCTTGCGACGTGATTAGCGATACTATCAGACTTTCTGACTTAAATCACAATAGAGCTCACGTCACCTAAAAGCCAATAGAATTCAGTTAGACCGTACCCCGTGTTAAGAAATGTGCCATCTTAGTTCTTACTAATATTATAATTGCAAAAGTTTGTGAGGATGTTTGTTACTCTTTCATGCAAAGAATACTGATCGAATTTAGATGAAACTTTACAGTAATACAGCTTATACATCAGAATAACACATGGGCTACAATTTATATAGATTTTATATAATTTGGCCATAATATATAACAAAACAGAAGTATTTGACTATTTTTGTGCACATATACTTACCATTTTTGTACCATTTTCCTTTACTTGGGTCGTCCGGAAGAGATTGCTTTTTAGCAATAAGACCGCCTAATTGTGTCATCTTACTATTTCGTGTAATACAAACCTTCATTGTAATTTTTTTGATGTGCAATAAAGAATATTCATCTTATTTGGTCTAGCTTTTCGTCAGGCTGATCGAAGTATTTCAACACCTCAACGAGGCTGTGTAGATCTGTCTCAAGAAAGCATGTTAAATAATTTCATTCAACAGGATCATATTCATTTATTACGTAGCCCATGAAATCAAATTAATATAGACAGTGTTGACATGATCCCTAGACCCTAGAACCAGTATCTATTTATTTATGTCTATGTTTGTCTACTGCAGGGGCCTATCTCTTAATTTGGCGATCATTGGTGATTTTTTGTACCCTTATTTCTCTGTCATATGATTCTTACATTTTTGACTTATTAACATTTCCTCAAGGCTGATCCAATGAAATTCCGTTCAAGAGTAAGCCCCCAGAAATGACAAGTATTATGAATGGAATTAAAAATGACTTTCCTCGCTCTATCACTGTTCCTCCGCGCATGATTAGCGGCGTTAATGCGTCGCGTACGGTGCCGGGCCGTCGCGTCGCATGTCGGTAACATCGGCGAACGAAAACTGCAATAATTGGCGTCATAACGATGCTAATTTAGGGCTGCCGATGAGACCCGAAATAAAATTGACTTAAATTTGATACTTATTTGGACCGTTGATAAAACCTGCAGTCCTAAACTGACTTTAGTCGGTTTTTCTATATATAAACCAAACCTTTAACTAACTTAGGACCCGGGGCACAGAATAAAATAAACCAGGGGCCTTATTACAATCCCTTAAATCCTGTCAAGTTTATTCTCTAAACTGAGCGTAGCGAGCAATTTCGTGATATAATCTTTCATGTCCAGCCAGTCCGTGGAAAGTGCTTGCTAAGCGATTGTAATACGGCCCCAGGGCCTATTATCGACACCAAAAGATACGGATGAAGATGCTATTATAAGAAATAACTAACCACATGGTTAATTATTTTTAGTGATTTTTTAGACGCTATACATATAGCGTCCCACTCGTTGTCACGCCTTAAGTCAACTTAAGTTAAGTAACTTAACCTAACTTAAGTAAAAAAAACAAGATAGTCCACATTACTCGCGAATTTAAAAGTTGGTGTCGTGAAACCACTTCTTGAACGTCATTAATGAACTGCGTTCTAATTACGCAATCACTCTGATAGGAAACCCTGTTGTAATGTAATAGTAGGTACACCATCAAGGTGGACTTTTCGCTCGTCCACATATTCTAAGTTTCATGCATGAAACATAGAATCTATCAACGATCCCAACTCCGAATGAGACGAAGAGTTTATTCGGGTAAGCGCGATTAAAGTTACTCGTAGTTTCGGTTTTTGCGGAGGTGCGGGAAAAAATGCGGTAAAAACGATAGTAACAACTATTCATTAATTGCGCTCCGCTTCACTGCGCCTGCGCTGCGATGTAGCTTTACTATCCACACTAATAACACTATGTAATGGTATTTTGGTTCATTGTTATTTTCCAGTAAATAATTCATACGATATGCCTCTACACAGAATAGGTGTTAGCGAATAGCAACACAGACGTTCCTCTGCTTTCTGCATTCAAAAAAACAAAATCAGTACCTTCAGAAGGTTCTAATTTATGAACCGATTTATTACTTTCAGTCGAAGCCCTGTCTGTAAACACGTACTCGCAAGTGTAGCTAGGAAGCTGCACTTGCTAAGTGTTATTTATTTCATCGGCTAAGGGGGTAAAATTTGAAAGCAACCTCTCCTGTAGTACTCACGAGTTTACAACAGATGACAGTCGCTGGCGTCTGTTGCCATGTTTTGGTACGAAGCTAAAGGTAGCGGTACTTGTATTCAGTTGTGAAGTTTAAAAGAGTAACTACTGAGTTTCTCGCCAGGTCTTCTCTTCTCAGAAAGAATCAACTTCTCCAACGCGGTGGTAGAGTCGCATTATGATTGTATACTGTTTATTTATATATTCGTATTTCTATAGTATTTGTAGACATTTAGTTTATTTTTTGACAATTTAAAAGTACTGATTAAGTCTATTTAAATGAAGATATTTGAGTTTGAGTTTGAGTTATAATCTCGTCGAGTCTAAAAAATACTTATTTACGAAAAACCTATTTTTGAAGAGTCACAAATTGTAAAGCTTCGGAAACTCCTGAGCTTTGTTGTTGAAAAGTTGCTAGTATACAAACTTAGATCATCTAATTATTTTGCACACTCTGCAAATGCATCTAGAAAGACAGAGACGACATGGCTAACGTTTTTATAAATAAGTAGGTTGATATTGTCATGGTCGCGTTGCGAACTTGTTTTCGGTGGATCAATTTACACAGGCTGTCATAACGCCAGTGACACGATCGCCAGAGAAAGCTTGAAATCATCACGTCAGCGCCGAGCCGCATCGCGGCATCGCGACGTCCGACAGACTCATTTCACTCTCGTGGTCTCCGTGACCCCGCGTTTCAGTGACGCAATGCCAATGTGAATCAATTTACATTTTTGCAAAGTGCTGAATTACTTTATTTGCCGATTCCACTTCATTTAAGGCGATATGCAAACTTGAATTAGTGTCAGTGAATTTATTACAGGTTAGGTATATTCCGCTAAACTCCATAATTCGCGGGTTCCTCACAGAATTGGTGGTCAGTCCTTTAGAAAATAATACCTACTACCAATGCAGCATAACCGCCGGATGGATGGTGGTAATATCGCTTACCCAGTAACCGTATTCGACCAATCTGGATTTTAAGGAACCAAACAAAACAATTTTACAATAGTTTTCTTATGGTATTTTAATGCTATGTACTAGTTAAAGAGTGACAGTCATGTTGATTGACAGTGCATGGAGCTGATGGAGCGATAATAATAATATTGTACGCGCTGTTCCCAGCGAGTGCGCCGAGTGCGCGTCGCGCGCCGCCGCTGCTGCGAGCACATACGAGTACATAATATGGTTACCACCACTCGTACGGATTACTGTCGAGTTGAAATAAAGTATCTAAAAAATATTTTAGATATTTTATTTCTAACGATGATTCTCACTTTTTCTATTACGGTAGAATTAACAAGAGTTTTTGTAGCACTAGTGACAAAATCATACGAAACAAATCTACTGATACTTCTCTAAGGTCTACGTACGTTGTAACTGAACATCTTTTTTTCTCATAAGTGCTACAAAAAATTGCATGAGTTCTACCGTATCAGTGAGCATTTTATTTTTTAAACTGTTCTGAAACTCTTTAATAAATGATCTGCATTCTTAGTTAATACTAAAACATCCTTAAAATGTTAGAAGGATGTCTGGCCCTGCAGATTATGCTTACCTACATAGTCATAGTCATGTCATTTATTGCATAAACCTTTAAGTCAGGGCTACATTTATGAACAAAATGCTTACAGTATGTGTCTGCTCTTGTATAACAAACTACCATTATCTATTTTTATTTTTATTTAGGAAACAAACAATTAGGATTACTTAAAATAAATAATACTAAAATCAGTAAAGTTTCTTTATTTAACACGAATCATCGAACAATAGATCAACGCTATGACTCTAAATTACAAATAGATAGTAAATAAAAATCTAAAATTAAAAATCTAAAAGGTAATAATTTTAAAAATAACCTCACTAAATGGCTGGATATTCAATGTTTTTATAATTTGAAGGAATATCTTTACCATGATAAAGAATTCACATTTTTCTTTTAGTTTCTGTTCGTATAATCCTTAATCTTCCCTAATGGTACTGACCCTCAATGGTAGAAATAATCAATGTTTAAATATTTAAATTTTGTATATACTTAAAAGCAACTTTAATTTTACTGTAATGTTTTTATTTTTGTGTTTGTACACCTAGGATAAATAATGCTTATGCTAAGATTTGTGAATTAAATGTGCGTTTTTCATGGTGTTACCATTAATGGTTATAAATATCCTTAATTGTAGCAATAATAAATGTAAATATATAAAATTTTGTAAATATAATATATACTTAATAGCAACTTTAACTCCATGGTTACGTTTTATAGTCCCTATCTCAATAACTGGTTGACTAACTATTGCTGGAATATAATCGTGATAAGCGCCGCATCATAATATCTTCCCTCTGAATATTTCCTTTACTAAAACAAACTAGCAACCCTAACATCTAAGTTTGTTATCATCGAGATTAAATTCGTTAACAGTAACGCCGCGTTACGACACTCCTGCGCAGTCGTTTCGTGGGTGAGCGCGGGCGCGAGGAAGGAGGGAGGGGGTTCTTGCAACGGTGCGTTGCAGTTGACAATAAACTTACTTATTTACTGGTTTCTTTGTTGTCAGTTTTTCCAAGAATTCAGAAGTAGAACTGTTTTACGTTCTGTTACGAAAAATATGTTGAGAATAATATCAATTGAGATAAAATATTGTGGGAATAGAAACTATAACAATTCAAGGTCCTAGGGCACAAGCGGGACACTAGAGAAATTCGACAGGCCTGCGAATGGCCTCGGTAGCTCAGTTGGTTGATGGCGGAAGGCGCGGGTTCGTGTCCTGCTCGAGCTCTAAGACCTTGAATTATTCTAGTTTCTGTCTTCAGATAGAAATATTATTTGCATTTTATACAGTGCATTGTATAAAATGCAAATAATAAAATTCAACTAAGTATTGTGAGATTTGCGTTTATGAGTTCATGGGGCAGGATGTTTCATCAATAAATGCATTTTACAGCCTAACGATGATAATAGCCGATGAATGAAATAAATAAATATGACGCGTAGGTAATGAACACACACACTGAGTTATAATGTTAGAATTATTAATGTTCTATTGTGCATTTATCATATCTATTTATTAGCTAATTATCATTGTTAGTTTTATATAAACTATTCTTTCACATCTGTAGCCAACTAAAATAGTAATCATTACCAAGTAAAACAAAACGTTTCCTTGTGTTTCGTTTATTGTAAGGTTAAAGTCACTTTCATAAAGGCGCTTGATTACGGTTACCGCACATTCTTGCAACAGTTGCAAGAATAGCCGTAGATACACATAGAACACGCAGAGAATACAAATAATTTTGTGAGAAAATATTATTTTTACTTATTCTATTAGGTACTTTTGGCATTTTACAATGCTATTATTTGATGAGAAATAACAAACTGAGCAACAAAAAATACTGAAATGCACCCCAGAATTAAAATGTCAGCCACAAAACTAACACTAATTTCAGAATATTTAGAGGCTCATATAGTATTTTTGGTGGTTAGGTTAGGTCAGTATGTCGATCCATTAAATACTATCCTTTTATGTCTTAAGATGGGAAAACTAAAAAATACAACTCGGTCCAAGATGTCAGGCGCGACTTAAACCTGCGCCTCTCGCTAGCTGAGCAGTTGCTCTTACACAAGCTTCTCTTGGGTCCATGTCCCCCGTGATACCTAGGACCGAGATAATTCTGGTTATACTATCGTTGCATTAATGTTACTCCTTACGCTAGAGGCAGAACCAACCATTGCTGTGGTCTCAAACAAAGTCAGGGGCGTGGGGGGCTCATTGTGCAAGCCCAGCAAGCGTTGACCCCGCGCACGCGACGCGCCGGCTGCGCGTGAAACGGTGACACAGCACTACAAGGTACTTTAGTTTCGAAACTTCTTCGTGTCTAGACTTCGAAGCTGACTGGACAAGAACGATGATATTTAACTATAGGACGTATGTACTTCTGGAGTTATCTTCCACAATAGTTAGATTGCGTTTGAAAGCAACTCCGCTGAACCTCAAATCACTATGGTCTCATTAATACGCGCCACACAACACATCATTTATCATGGTCTCGAAGTAGGGATAAATATCCCTGTACTACGAGGTACCAGACGAGGAATTAAGCCAGGGGCGTCTCCCAGCACACAGACCCGAGGCGATTCAGAAAAGATCGTTTCCTGAATTGACCCGACCGGGAAACGAACTCAGGACACTACGGAAATCGAGGCGAGAAACCGTGCTACAGCGCACTACGCCAATCGTGTCGAAAAAATGCTTTCTTCTTACACAGTAAAATGAGTTTTCCCTTTAAGGCAAAGTATGAAATTCTTCCAGAGGGTATGAAAATTTTCTTCCGGCATCTGTGACGTCGCGAGTATGAAGTCCCTATTTTGCAGTATTTATTTATAGGTTGTGTACCCTCGTTCTATCAACCGGTTTGTTCACAAGTTTATCACCGATCGTTCAAAGACTACTTAGATTAAAAACTAAAAAAAAGTTAAAAAACCAAGTACCTAAACGGTAGAATAAAACCTATTTTATGCTGACTCTAATCTCAACGAAATACGCTTAAATCCACTAAACATGCAGCGGATCATCATGCAACGATAAAGAAGTAATGGTTAATCAAACTGCAAAAAGGTTTACTCCTGGCATTAACATGACAGTTCATAGTGACCATCAAAATTAACAAATAGCCATTCTGTTGATAACCTACAGGATTTTTGTTTTGAACTTATAAAAGAAATCAATTATTCAACAGTAACTTTGATAAATCAAGTTATTGAAGATTTTTCGGCGGATACACATGTATCTCGCGTTAACTAGTCAGCTGATAACAATAACGCTGATAACGTAAAGCTACCACGTAGCTTGCAGAGCGGTCCGCGGCACTGCAAATAACGAGGTGGCACGCTGCGGTGCGCCCGCGCATGCTCCAAGGCGATCCACTCCGCGCACTTGACATTCAGCGCGCTTGCCGCCGCACAATGTGAGGATATCATATCAACCTCGTAATCAGTTTTAATTAGACAAGATTTATATATTGTTGATTAGTTTATCTGGTCATCTTTGTACTTGAGTTAACAGCTCATTATGTGAGCAAGGACACTAAAACGGCGGTACTTAAGTTACTCCACCGTGAAAACAGACAAAATATTATTTATTTATTTATTATGTGCAATTTGCGTAGACTCTGGTTTAGATATATGAGTACTCTGCTCTTAGCGAATCAGTGACAGTGGTGATGGAATAGCTTTTCTCCTCTGTCTCAACAAATCACGCTACAGAGACCGAAAACGTGACTCAACCTAGAAATTTTGCAAAATTGTAAAAAAATTCGTAACTCCAAAACTACAAAAATCGGGTAACATGTCATGGGGTATTTTTGGATACCCCTGAGTTCCTGAGTGTGAAGAAGCTAAAAAAATTATTGACGTGTATGTTTGGACCACCCTGTATATAGTATGATACTATCTACTTATGTCTGACTGCTCTCTCCCATATACGCTCTCAGCCGAGTTCACTCACTTTTAAGGGCCCTTATTTAATAATTTAGTATTTATCACACACGTAAAGTAAAACAATTTAAAATTTCGGACTTATTTCACAGTATTTCGAGCTTTTCCTGTATAAATTAATAAGAGGTAAAATTTATTGCCCCAGACTGCTGAGCTATTTCTTGTTCCGCGCACCACCTAGAATACCACGTAAGACCATGGTGCCTTTATGTCCACCTTCACGTAGAACAGTACTGGGATTTAACTCTCCTGTGCCTAGGCTTAGTAGGACTCTTAATGCATGCAGTGAATTATTGGACGTACATTTTGATTCGTATGGCAAATTCTACAAAACCGTTTTAAAGTTTTTAAAATTAAAATATATGTAACCGAACGCAAAAAAAAAAAAACTTTTTTGCTAAGAATAAGTTTTTGTGAAGAAATAAGGAATTGTATCTTAAAAAATAAGGAAGATTCTTAATGCATGTGGAGCTAACCTTTAAGTATTTGTTGCACTTAGTTATACATATATTTATAAGGTATAATAAGCATGTAATAGTGTAAGCAGATGTTGGTTGGTCTAAATAAATAAATAATAAAAAAAAAAAGATATGTTTTACCAGTCTACCGCAAAGTTATACAGATAATTAAGTAAGTTTTATGTGTCGCACGGTACTTAGGTGAGGAATAAGAGCCACTGTCTTCACCTTACAGTCCGATTAAGCAGGCAATGGCATCTGCGGCCAAACGCCTTTATTGTAATAAGTGTATTTGGACTTTAGTTAGAGCATATTATGGTGTATTATAAATGGCGTACCAAATCAAACAAATTAATTTTACTAGCATATTTATATTATGAACACAAAGAAATGGCACAGTAAACAAAAGCCCGCCCCGCTAGGGACCGGTCGCGGGAGCGTGCCGCGTGGGTGAGCGCGCAGGACGCCGCGGTTGCAAAACAAGTGCTCTGTCCAATCACGCGCATGTTTGTTAGCCCGCTACGTATCTGGGCACAGTACCAGTTAGTCATAATCTAACTTTTACTTACCGATCATTCAGAAAACCGCATTATTCCAGGATTCAAATATAAGTCATAAGATCCATCTAGCGCAGGGTTACTAGCGGATATTAATATGCATAGGATTGCAGGTACGATTCCAACACGAAGGTTGGGTCTTAGTTCTCGTGGTAACTTCGTTATTTTTAGTCTCCATCACATGAGGGCAAATGCCCATCTTGAAAAATGTTGACTCATATTCATGTTATTTATTCATAAGTAATCAATTTTTACAATGGTAATATAGGAGTAATCGGGGGGCACGGCAGTGCCCCCGCCAAGTCGAGCGCGAAGCAAACACTGCCGTACCATCCTTTACTGGAACCATTTCGCCGCATTTTCAGGCCCCTATTTGAGAACCTCTGGATAAGACCAGAACGCAGAAATTTTCGTCATTCAGTAAGCTATAATCACATACTTAAAATCTAAAATTTCAAGTCTGTAGGTCATTTAGTTCCGAAGTTAAGCGAAAGCAAAGTTTCGCATTTGTGACATTCACTCACTCATGATCATCAAAATAGAACTAGTACTTCCCATAAACTCAGAGAGCTGAAATTTGGTACAGAGTTAGGGTTTAATGGCCACATAAAGGGAAAACTATAAAAACTAGGATAATCGAAGATCTGGAGTACCTGGTGACCCTGATTAGAAAACACAAACCGGCTAAGCGCTCCGGGATAAGCGCTATTGGTACGCAGCTTTATATAATAAATCAATATGCCCACGTTTCTACAAAAAGAAGTGAAATCTCACCAAAAACATTCTGTAAAAAACTAG
The DNA here is from genome assembly GCA_947369235.1 of Udea olivalis. Taxonomy (NCBI): domain Eukaryota; kingdom Metazoa; phylum Arthropoda; class Insecta; order Lepidoptera; family Crambidae; genus Udea; species Udea olivalis. The sequence goes on along the minus strand of OX376354.1, from coordinate 621,006 downwards.
CCAAGTCTCGATGGAGCTGCTTGTTTATCTCTAAAAAGTAATGAAATCTAGACAAAGTCGTGCCAAGGTTCCTTACTGCGATTTCTTTATTATTATAGTTAATGTTGTATGACTTGGCCGTTGAAGGGTACATCATCATCATCATCATCCGTGCGGTCTATCCCGGTTGTAAACCCACACTTTTGTGTGAGGTCCCAGGGTCCGCCTTTCTTATTTTCTTGGCCCACTACGCACGGTCTTGTGCATCCTCAGTGGTGAGTCTGTTGGCACGCATGTCACCCTTGACGACGTCGAGCCACCGCTTCTTTGGTACCTGGCGGGGGGGGCATGGCTATTGGCCTTGGCATTACCAATACCAGTATGGGCTATTATCTCGCTTAACAAACATAGGTAGTTACAACAGATATAACATTACGTGTAAACGCAGCTTTATCAAGCCTACAATTGACTGGTTATTCAATCAACGTTTTCCATCGTCAATGGGTAGCGGTTCTGGCGACAGATTGGTGCAATGGTGTCATGGAGCACCTGGTTTTGTACCCTTGTGTACCCTTCAACGGCCAAGTCACACAACATTAACTATAATAATAAAGAAATCGCAGTAAGGAACCTTAGACTTGGCACGACTTTGTCTAGATTTCATTACTTTTTAGAGATAAACAAGCAGCTCCATCGAGACTTGGCTAGTTTTTTACAGAATGTTTATGGTGGGATAACTTTTACAGCATGGAAGACATTATCTAGAGACGAAGAAATAGCAAATGAGTACAATAAAATTTACACAGAAAGAAACTATAAAAATTGGACCTAAGCGGGATCAGGATCAGGTCGAATTTTTTATAGTTTCTATCTTTATGTAGAAAATTGTGCATTGTTAAATGCTAAAATAAAAAATTATATACACTTACAATAAAATTTGTATTCTAAAGCAGTTTTTCAATAATATTGAGATCTTCAAAAAAGATCCTTATTTTTGGGACGACGTTGATGTCGTTTAGCAGGACCTTTGTGTTCCTCATACATATCACTATGTAGTACGAGTCTGGTCTGTGACTCACACAAAGAAGTCCCCCAAATTGCAAAATAGGTTATTTTTAGAAACTTTCCCACTATTTTTATGAATATTTCATCTTATATATTATTGATATCAAAATTAAAAACAAACATGCAAAACAGAAGAAAAATTGCAGTGATTTTTATACAAGTCATTGGAAGAAACATTTATTAAATACAATTTTTGCTCATAGGTAAACTCCTTGAACTGTTTTGAAATACATTTACGGTTAATAAAAACTATTACACACATCGAAAATGCTTCCTCAGACCAGAGGGGTCTTGAACTTGCCTAGGTTTGGTATTACGTTTATTGTTAAGGTCTTTTGGCAAACAAACTGTGTGTACGTATAATATACATACTCGTACCTATAATTGCGATTAGAAAAGACTTATATTTTTACAAACGAATTAATACCCGAAAAAATTACAGCAAGCAGCTAATATAAAATAAGGTGGTCTTATACTCGTAGCTACAAAGCGATCTCTTCCATATAAACTTCAGTTGCGGATTGTTGGCAGCCATTATACAGCTACGAGTACAAGATATTTAATTTAAGTAGACCGAACCTTCTCATAGTTTAGTAAGCCCAATGAATGACCTATTGAGATGGTTATTGGCTCGCTTATTAAGTGCACGCGGCTGCAGCGGCAAATGCCATTGTTTCCATCATCATAAATAATTTTATTGAAAGCCCTCGGACGGCGGCAGACAATGCCCTGTCGAAACAGCTGACGGACTACAATGAGCGGTTATGAATATTGCCGGCCTGACGCAATACAATTGTTTCGCTAAAGCGGTCATAATTATAGAAAATTATGAATTAGCTATTTATAGCAAAGTAATCCAAACATTTTTATGTTTTTTTTGTTAAAATAATGCTTCTTTAATAAATAGGTTACGAACAATAAGGCTCAAGACAACAGTCTTTTGCCCATTCTTATGGTGTAGTAAAGCATTATGCACGTGCCGGATTACCCGGATTAAAGCTGCCGATGCTGACATCTGCAATCAATACGCTACAAATGTGTTCGTTGTAACTGAATTGATGTAAGACAAATCAATTCATCAGTTAAATAGAACCCAAATTTAGGTTAATTAGGAACACCATACTAACATGTCGATTCTTCGAACCGTCCAGGCAACATATTATTATGACGTTGATGGCGATAATCAAATTAACTAACGCTATCTAATCTTTGAATTCAATACTTTTGATAACATGCTAGCCTGACTTAGCGGTGTTACCTATGTTTACTTGTAGAGAAATACTTGCTATGCCGTTTTCAAGGAAAATCCTTCAATGACAATGAAAAGCACTCGCCCAACCTGTAATCCAAAAGCTATCCAGAGCTCCCCACTGTTCTGGTTATGCCCAGCAAGTGGACAAGATTCCAACTGACACATAAACTGTAGTTTAATGCAATTATACATATACAAATTATACATGAAGTCTAATCATAATATCTTACGTGTAAGACGTAAAAATAATATTTAATTGCAATTGATTGTTAATCTTTTACGTCATGGAGTAAAGCATTCTTTTAAGTATTTATTTTATTAAGGATGATAAATGTATATTAGCTAACCTTTAAATTCTAAAACCTTGTCTTGCCATACGTACGCCATTAAATTTTGTTTGTAAAAACGACGAAGCCATATCGGGGCCAACAACCTGTCTCGACAAACATCTAATTAGTTCCGTCGGCCGTGGGTAAATTAGGGATAAATCCAAAGACGCTGTGCCTTTTTATTTTTATAAAGCCATGCAATAGCATTACTTTGACAGAATGTTTCTGTGATAGTTTTACGAGGTCTCGACTTCCGAAGATATCCTACAACTGAAACATTGGATTTAGAGTTGACTAACACTGAGACATTTTGCTTGAAATTACTAATAGATTATCCCCTGCTTTCTAACATTTCAAGGTTTTAATTTCTTGTGTGTGGTTTACTATCTCTATGGTATGTAAACAAACTAAACCTTTAGCCCTTATTTAGACATCGTCGCCTAGCGTCAGGTTCCGGTAGATTTTTTCCTTATATTTTCTTTTGACCTTTTTGAATGTCAACAAACTGATATGCTTATGGAAAAGGTGAAAACACGGCATTAGCCGACGCAGGCAGTTATTCTTAGCAACTATCTCAAATAATACTCGAACGTCTTTTTGACAAAGAATTTATTGCAAAAAACCTTATTTAATTAACACCTCATTCGCATGCACGGGGCACACGAATGAGTAAACATTCTGAATAAATAGCCATCTACTTTACAAAATTTCAATTCTAACAAATACATATTTTAAGGCAATTTCATATCACAACATTGTTTGACAGAGTTCATAGAACAGAAACAATTTGTATATAGGAATTGTATTCAGTACATCACATTCGCAAGGCATCTCAGCTCAGAATAAGTTAATGTATAGATAAATCCACCTGGCACTTTTTACAGAGAAAAAATCTTAATAACTAAGTAAAAAATATTGCAACAATTAACACTATCAATCTCGGTATTATTATGTATAGTTTGCTCTAGACGATATTAACATTAAATTGACTAATTTATTATTATGCATAGAAAATAGATAATAGAATGTGTAATAAATAGTAATTTTATTTATTCACATAAATAGTGACATGATTTGTTAGGCACTATGTTAACTTATTTGTCATCTTTTCGTCGCCTGCGCACGGTTGACAGAATCGGTCAATCCGTGCGTCCTTCACACACATTAAGGCACATCTGTTTGACACTTTCTACGGTTAGGTGACGATTCACACTACTTAAATAATCTAATCCACATTTACCTAGTAAATTCCTTAATTTATGATAGTTGAAATAAGTACCACAAAATTGAAATTGAACTACTCGAAGTCCAGCTTCGATTGCAGTCCGAAAGTCCGACCTGTTTCACTCTTGAAACTTTTAATTTGTAAACATTTAAAAACCACAGCTACGACCACGGGGTGAAATAAATGCAGCAGAGTAACTCGCACTGATATTTTGTTCAAAAACTTACACAAAATGAGGGAATGTAACCAGTTAAGAAGCGTTCACTTGCACGGCGGCGTGTGGCAATCAATAAGGATCTATTGTAAATGAAAATATGGTGCACTTGAACCTATTAGCGATCCGTCGTTATACTTCTGACATCTAGCTGTTTGTATTCAAAAACTGACGCCAAGCGTTTTCCCACAATTCCGAGAAATATGCCGTAATGGCTGCTGGTGGCGGGAAAGCGCTGCCACAAAAAAGACATCAAGTTTTTCAGCACATAGGAGTGACGCCAAACAATAGGAAGAAACTATTTTACTCACACTTGGGAGAGGTTCGCGCCGGTATCGACCGCTTTCCAACGCACGAGATAATTGCTATTACGGATAACCATCATTTGCATTGTTCACAGTCTAGAGAAAATTAATTACTCCACAATCGATCGGCCGATGAAAGAAATCGATCCGAACTTGACTCGTTCAAGCATACCGAATACCGAAATGATATACTTTCATGCAGATAGGCGCCGCTCATTCTCCGAAAGTGAAACGACATGCGTTGGTCTCCCCGCGACATGTATCTTGGTTTGTCCACTGCAGGTGTCGCGTTCCTCACGTAACATATCCGAAACTATTGTCACACATAACCCCGCTGTTCAAACATTCACGCGACGAATTTACGTTGGTGCTTTTGGCGTTTCACGCTCACACATTTCTTTCCGACACATTATTCCCTCTTAATGTTATAGTTTAAGCGGCGCCGGCTTCTTGCTTCTGTTGTATGGTAGACTCCCACTGTGCGATGAGTCTCTTGGAGCTAGGCGCTAGGAACTCCTGGCCAGGGCTCAATGCACATAATTCTGCCAAAGACTTGGCTGGTTTTAGACTTCCTATGGACTCTTGTCCTGAACTGTTCCGTGGTGAAGGCGACCGCAACTCCTCGTTCAAAGCCTCATACAACTCTCCTATAGATTTAGTAGCCTTCAGTTTTCCCGGCATCGGAATCTCCTCGTCTTCCGATTCCGAACTGGTTTCATTATCGCTGAGGTCGATATCGAATGGTTTTTGTTTCTTTCTCATTTTTTTCAGCTCGTGTTCTCTGTCTTTCATATCCCTGAGTTCTTTCTGGATCTTTTCCTCAACGGGAACGAATCCCTTTCGGATAGGTTTGCCTTCAGCGCTGCGTGAAATAATGGGAGGGCTTACGACTCCGGGTGCAATAACAGGAGACACGGGAAACGCTAAAGGCTGGGGCAAAGCGACAATAGGAGACGAGGCTATTGGCGTATGTCCCAGAGGAGGAATATGCGTTGCTCCGCCCACGGGCGAGTTTGCTGGCAGTTTACCTTTGTTGGCAATGAACCTTTGCATGATGCCTTTGGTGCCATTCTGCGGCGTGAAGCGGCGCGTGTAGCCATTGGTGCTGAGAGTTGTAGGCGTAATTGGCGGTGAGGGCGAGATAGGCCCGAGAAGATGCGACGTGGAGACGGCCCGGTTCAGGGTCTTTGGTGGCTTATGATCGTCATCGCCGTTCATGTGACCATTCTGCTGGTTAACGTCGATCGTAGACTCTGACATGAGCCGGTTGATTCTGAAGTGACCCTCTTTGAATTCTCGCTCTCTCTCAGTCACTTCAATGATCTCTCTCTGGATCCTGGAGAGGGGATCCTCCTTAAGCAGCGACTGGAAAAGATAGAAAAAGTTTCGATAAGTATGGTTAAGAATATGTGTACCCAATTTAAATGCAGCGTAGGTTAGTTGTCACCTTGTACGTGTCGTTTCAAGGCGCATAAATAAAAATTGCAATACGTGCAACTAATTCACAGCGCGTTGCAATCGATAAGCTGTTCGCGCCGCATTCGCCATTGCGGGACGTTACATACGCACTCGCATCACTCGTACCTACGAGTTACTAATATTGACCTTAATCTGTTCTGGTGACAATATCTAGCTCAAAGCAAACTAGTTTTAGCTGATTTATTGCTCTTAAGAAATTGATCAGTTGACTCAGTTAGTACTTCAAAATCTTGTTTCGTAATGTGGTATGGTCGTTTGAATCTAGAACACTACATAAAAATAGCCATATTAGCATTAAACTTTGTTAATACACTTATCTGCGTAGAATTTATGCACTTAATTAAGAGTTTTACGTTCCAAATCATTGGTACATAGTGGCTACGAATGACCCTACTACAGCGACCTTATTTATACTCGTTCAACATACATTTTGTACCCTAGTTAAGTTTAATGTAAGGCACGGTAAATACTAGGTATTTTTTTAAAGAATTAAACATCAACTTAGGTCCACGAAGTCAGTCGTAATTGGTAGTCTAAAATCACCAAATTCCTTCACGTTGATATCACCATTTTATTGTTACCTTTAATAACATTATTGATTGAATCATCAAAACGAGCGTTATCTTAGTCACGTGTAGTATGTAATATGTGAAGATTATTCTATTTACATTGAATACAATATTTTATGATTATAGATCCATACAAAGTTAAATTTGCATGAAACTTTAACCGAATCAAGTAATGCTACAAATCACTATTGTAACGTGACTTATTAACTGAATTAGGCAGAAAAATATGAACTGTAGAAACAATGCATCCGGCTGTAAGTATCATCCATCATCGACGCCGAAGGTGCAGTTTAGTTAAATCATCATGGTTACAGACTTTCAGGTCGGCTTCTGGTAACTCTAATCAATTTGTTAACGGAAGCTGTGGCAAGATAGACCCAAAGTATAGCGTAAGTAGATAATCTTGATAAATGGAATAATACGAATATCAATAAACGCGGCCGCAGGCAAAGGCGTAGGTGAGTAGATTACATTTGCTCATAAAGAAAGAGGTCACCACGGGCCGAGCGCGAAACACGCGGCGCGGTGACCTACGCACCGCCATGCCGTGACGACAGATCCGTGCGCGCGAGCTCGCTGCGGGTCACTTAGACCCGCCTCGCTTTGTTTCTTTCTAGGAACGGATTAAGTACGAGTAGGCAGTGTAGTAACAGCCAACTGGTATTTTAATGAACAGACGAGTGATCGATTTGCGCATAAATCTACCCTCTTATCGTCCGCATTCAATTTGCAAATGGTTAAGGTTAAACTTAGAATAATAATATTCTATGAGCATTACTGTCAATAAATTAAATATGCATATAGAAAATTTACTATTTACGACGTAGAAAAACGTACTTGATTTTTTATCAACAGTTCTTGGAAAAACAGACATAAAAGGCTTGATCGCATACTGTTATACTATCGAGTTATTAAACGACTACAAAGCCATTTTCACATTAGGTACTCAGATAAAACAATAGCCACTCATTTCGTTATTGCAAGAACGTTCGATAGCAATAAATAAAAAACAATATCAAAGATACTATCTATCGCTGGGCTACGTTATCAGATGTATGTATAACAGCACTCGGTGATCTCGGTTTTACCGATGTGGCCGGCCGCGGCCTCGAGCGAGCTTTCTACTGGGCTTCGATATCGGCACACATTCCCAAACTCGCGCACCATTATGCTCTCGCGAAGAAAGCGCTAATTAATCCGGAGGAGCACGCGAGTGAACCCGTGGCCCGAGTCGTCGCAGGCCCCAGCCTCGGCGCAATGCACCAGCTCGCTCGCGGCATCCTGCCGGTGCCGACGACCTACGAACCTAGTGATCACAATCACAGGACTAGTAAGCGTCCGATCTAAACTGGAGCACGTTCGCATTCCGACAAAATGATACAAAAAGAAAAACAGTAAGTACTCACTTCACCCATAGTGGAACCCGAAGTGCGAATCCAATTATCCAAACAGGAAGGAAGTTAAAGTCAAGCACATATGGAGAACTGTTTCACGGTTTGAACATCACGGCACCGACACCTGCCACGGTTGTAGAACGATTGCGCTGCGAAACGTGCGTCCGCTTCGGAGGGCGGTCGCGGGCTAACGTCCTCTCGGCCGGCGCGTATCACTCACCTCGCTCGCCTAATTGGCGCGAGAGTGAGAGAGCCTGATAACGTTACATATTGAAAAGAGAAAGGGGCATAACACTCGACTCACCTGGCGCTGCTTTACCGACGGTCGGCTGCTTTGCCGCGGAGGTAAGATGGCGCGCATTTGAAACTTGCCGGAGGATTTCCGCACTATTGGGTTTCGAAGGGTTTGCCTCGCTCCCCCTTCCGGTGGACAGGAAGTGGGATATCGTTTTTGACCCATGTTCTGGCTGTCAGTAATGAAGCCATACAATACATTATTAAAATGCTTACTTTAAAGAGTTCCCAAGCAAATTCCCAAGAATGAACTCGGCCCACAATCTTGCTTGGTCCTAGTCCTATGTTCATTTACCCGCCCGCAACTTATTATTGTAAATTTTTACAGGGGTTCAACTTTTTTCAATTTTTGTTTTTAAATGCAATTAATGCATAACTATTATTACGCATACGAGTATAACTATAATTCAAGTATTTAACAAAAAATTATCATAGCTCTGGAACTTACAATCACAAAATTACAAGTAATTAAACAGATGACTGGCCTGTTGGCGCAGTGGCAGCGATCTTGCCTTCGACGCCGGAGGTCGTGGGTCCGATCCCCACCCATAATATTTATGGGACGAACATTTGTGTTTGTTGTGTGTCTGGGTGTTATTATCTATTTAAGTATGTATTTAGAAATATTTAAGTATGTTTATCAGTCTCTGACACCCATAATACAAGCTCTGCTTAGTTCGGGGTCAGATGATCTTGGTGTGAATTGTCCCAGATATTTATTTATTTATTTAAATTGAAAGAAAAATTTGAACCACTGTAAAAGGGCATCGTATCGTTCCCCATACATTGAATGCCCAGGAACGCACAGCAATGAGAAAATACTAGTTTTGTTCGGAATCATTCACAAATTCTCATCAGGTATGTGTTGAAACACGGACAACTTGAGGAACCGTGGCCTACTACAGAATGTATTCGATTTTGAGGTTATACTTAAACGATTTATGCTTTTTGTTATGTTCTGATAGATCTGTTTACCTCTATGTAAGAACTTAAGTGATATAAATCAAAAGAACATACTTACTTACTGATCCTGGCGCAGCGACCCAAAATGAGTCTTGGCCTCCGACACAAGAAGACGCCACGTTTGTCTGTCCTGCACGATCTCTTGCCAAGGATGCGCTTGGAGAGCCAGCAGGTCCCGCTCCACCTCGTCCTTACAGCGGTACCCGGGCCGACCCACCGGTCGACGACCGCTTGGTCATCCCAGGTACGCTCTGTTTACTGCCCGGTCCTCGCCCATCCTCTCGAAGTGGCCAAACCAGCAGAGTCTATGGGATTCAAAGTTCCTCCAAGTATGTTAGGTTCACCCACTAGCTCTGCTATCTCAAGATTTTCCCGGACTCCCATCTGGTCTCCTCGCAAGCCCAAGAATTTTACGGAGCACCTTGCGTTCCGCTACAAGCCGCTTCTGTTCTTCCGTTTGTGTGAGTGTCCAGGCTTCACATCCATACAAGGTAGATTCGCATTATGTTTATTTAGGATATGTACTATTATTGCATTATTTTACTTAACAGGGTGTACAGTTCCTCATCCACCATTGAAAAGGGAGGATCCTCCGACCAGACGGGTGTTCTGTCTGGTGGGCTACTGCCCAACGGTTGTTGTCGGGTTCTTGTATCTATGTTCAATCGCTCGGAGAATTTTAATATCGCGATGTAGGATACGTCAGTTTGTAGTTCGTATGTGGCGAGATAGATGTCGCTACATCACTCCCCTCCGAGACCAGAGGTCGATAGCAGGTTGAGTCGTCCATACATCTTGTGATGCTTGCCGGGCCAGTGGAATGTTCCAGTGAGTCGGAACCAGATGCCGCATAGTTCACGGTGAGTCGGAACTGTCTGCGGTGATGCCCCAGTGAGTCGGGGTGATGCTGCGAATGCTCCAGTGAGTCGGAGTGGTGCAGTGCTGCGTAGTGGCTGGCTGCTGCGTCGACCAGGAGAGATGCTGCGTCTATGCTTGCGGACCGGCCGAAGTGCAGTGTGCTGTGCCAAAGTTGCTGAGAAGGCTCTGTGCTGACGTTCATGCTCGGGGTCACCAGTTTGGGGAGTGTGAGGAACAGGGTGTAAAGTTCCTCGTCCACCGTTGAAAAGGGAGGATCCTCCGACCAGACGGGTGTTCTGTCTGGTGGGCTACTGCCCAACGGTTGTTGTCGGGTTCTTGTATCTATGTTCAATCGCTCGGAGAATTTTAATATCGCGATGTAGGATACGTCAGTTTGTAGTTCGTATGTGGCGAGATAGATGTCGCTACATCACTCCCCTCCGAGACCAGAGGTCGATAGCAGGTTGAGTCGTCCATACATCTTGTGATGCTTGCCGGGCCAGTGGAATGTTCCAGTGAGTCGGAACCAGATGCCGCATAGTTCACGGTGAGTCGGAACTGTCTGCGGTGATGCCCCAGTGAGTCGGGGTGATGCTGCGAATGCTCCAGTGAGTCGGAGTGGTGCAGTGCTGCGTAGTGGCTGGCTGCTGCGTCGACCAGGAGAGATGCTGCGTCTATGCTTGCGGACCGGCCGAAGTGCAGTGTGCTGTGCCAAAGTTGCTGAGAAGGCTCTGTGCTGACGTTCATGCTCGGGGTCACCAGTTTGGGGAGTGTGAGGAACAGGGTGTAAAGTTCCTCGTCCACCGTTGAAAAGGGAGGATCCTCCGACCAGACGGGTGTTCTGTCTGGTGGGCTACTGCCCAACGGTTGTTGTCGGGTTCTTGTATCTATGTTCAATCGCTCGGAGAATTTTAATATCGCGATGTAGGATACGTCAGTTTGTAGTTCGTATGTGGCGAGATAGATGTCGCTACACGTCTATTATTGTTTTTTTTTGTGAATTTTGACATTTCATAAGTGCTTCTTTGTAAAAGCAAGTAAGTAAATGATTTTTCACTTTTACTTTTACTTTACATGAGTATTGGCCTTATGATCGTCATATAAATGCGGATTTTAAATTAACATAAAATACAATTATTATTATTATTTTTTTATATTGCCCGTCAAGATGACCTCACTCCACCTGATGGAAAGCGGTCGTGAGGTCCAGATATGAGGCTGACAAGCCCAGTCATTCAAACGAATCACTAGGCTGGCCATCCTCACCTTGAAGGCCTGCAGAAATGCCTTTTCACGCCCCGCTTGAAGAACCCGGGACTATAAGAGGAAGGAAACACATGTGCTGGAAGAGCGTTCCACGTCTGGATGGTACGACAAAGAAACGAGTCACCGAACCTTTTAGTTCGGGCCAACAAATGTTGAATTGTGTGTGGGTGACGCCGTAGTCCAGCACGCGTGGTACGGGAGTGGAAAGGTGAGGGTGGGATAAGCTGGAATAACTCGTCAGAGCATTCCCCATTGTAGAAGCGATAGAGAACACTTAGCCTGGCAATGTCTCTACGCAATTGGAGAGGCTCAAGGGTCAAAGTTGCCTCTGGGTTTCCAATAATACGGATAGCACGCCGCTGCAACCTGTCAAGAGCTTCGAGTAGGTACTTAGCGGAACCGTCCCAGAGGTGAGAGCAGTATTCCACACACGAGCGAACTTGTGTCTTATACAAGAGACAGAGCTGCTCAGGCGTGAAGAATCGTCTCACTCTGTTCAGGATTCCGAGTTTACGGGATGCAGTTCTAATGACGCTCTCAATGTAGTCCCGCTGGTTTAGGTTGCCACGAACATCCATGCCAAGGATGTTTAGGCTATCCTTAATCGGTAGTGGGGTGCTCTGAAGAGTGGGATGGAAAAGGAAAGGCGACGCTTTTGCTGTGAATGCACACACCTGCGTTTTCTTGGCATTGAACTCGACAAGATTGCATGCACCCCATTCTGAAATGCGGTCCAACACTCCGTCAAGCTCAACAACAAGACTTCGCCTCTTCTCCTCGATGTCAGTCTGCTTTGCCCCAGGGCGCTCGAAATATCGTGCGTGGACCGTGCTATCATCCGCATAGCAATGAATATTACCAAGAGATAACATGTCATTGATATGCAGAAGAAACAACGTCGGCGACAAGACGGAGCCCTGCGGCACTCCGGCATTAATCTGGAGAAAGCGTGATTCTTGACCATCGCAAAGGACACGAATTCTACGTCCCTCCAGAAATCCGGCGACCCAGTCGCATAGGCGAGGTGGCAGACCATATGACGGAAGCTTGGAAAGAAGCGAACGATGCCATACACGGTCGAAAGCTTTGGCAATGTCAAGGCTGACGGCCAAAGATTCCCCATGCTTGTCCATAGCCTCCCCCCAGATGTGTGTTACGTACGCTAGAAGATCACCCGTAGACCGTTTTGGTCGAAAGCCGTACTGACGGTCGTGAATGAGAGAGTGATCCTCTAGGTAGCGGATGAGCTGCGTGTTTATGATCCGCTCAAACACTTTAGCTAAAACTGAGGTTACGGCTATTGGACGGTAATTGGCAGGGTCAGACCGATCCCCTTTTTTGGGAACTGGTTGAACGTTCGCCTCCCTCCAAGACAGCGGCACAAGACCCGAATTGTAGGAGAGGCGATACAGGCTAGTGAACACTGGAGACAACTCCGCTGCACATTTCTTCAGCACCACAGCTGGAATTCCATCAGGGCCACTGGCTTTCCTGACATCGAGTGACTGCAGTTCGGCACGAACATCACACTGCCTGATACGAATATCAGGCATTGTGGAGCCGCAATGTGGAATATCAGGCGGCGCAGCACCGCAGTCATCGATGCAAGAGTTTGCGGCAAAGAGGTTAGCCAGTAAATCGGCTTTCTCTTGCGGCTGATGAGCCAACGATCCATCAGGGAGTCTCAGTGGGGGCAGCGAAGGCACGCAGAAGTTAGATTGCACGTGTTTAGCCAGTCGCCAGTAGGAGCGGCTACCCGTAGGGTGCGTGATGCGTGCGTTCTTGGCTGACACGTGCAATTCGCTGGGCGTCTGCTCTAATGTAAGCCCTCTTCGTGGCCTTGGTGGCTTTATTGAAGGCTGCTTTCAGGGAGGCAAGGTTTGAATGATCATTGAGTGCCTGGGCCCTAGACCAAGCACGGTACGCCGCCTGTTTTTGTTCAACAGCTGCGGCACACTCGCGATTGAACCAGGGACCAGTTTTGCTAGCACTGACGACATCAGTAAAAGGAATGTAGTATTCCATTCCGGTACTGACCTCGTCAGCGATAGCAGATGCACTCTCTGAAGCATCCCTTTCTCCCAAGCAGCACTGCCGCCAAGGGACGGAGGCAAAATACTCTCGCAATCCGTCCCAATCTGCCGACGAGTAGTGCCATAACCGCCGCGTCACCTCCACAGGTTGTGGGGGAGCTGCACAAGGCACTGTAGCGCCAACCAGACAGTGATCGGAGGAGCCCAATGGAGCACCAACCGACACTTTATACCCGGCTGGGTGACTCATCAGCAGAAGGTCCAATAAAGAGGGAGTATGACCGACAATATCTGGTACCCGGGTGGGCTGGTGTACCAGTTGCGTCAGGTCTTGCGTGAGAGCAAACGCATGGGCAGTTCGGCCTGCATGGTCTGTTTTTGATGAGCCTAACCAGGACTCATGGTGGGCATTGAAGTCTCCCAAAAACACCATTTCGGCATTTGGGAACTGCGCCTGAGCGTTGTCTGCGGCCTGACTCAGATGCTCGAAGAGTCGAGTTGTCTCGGCGTCGCCTTTGTGGGAGCGGTATATGCACGCATAGACCCGGCTTGTGGAGCCCAGGTCAACGTGCACCCAGAGAGTGGAGAAGGATGGGTCTTCTAGGCAGCGGAGACGGCTACAGCAGACGTCCGCCCTGACGAATAGACATACACCGGCTTTAGGTTGGAAGTACTCTTCCAGCACATAGCCGGGGTAGTGCAGGTATGACGTATCGGCAGAGCGGCCTATCTGTGTTTCCGTCAAAAAGAGCATCGCAGGCCTCGCCGTCTCAAGGTGTTGATGGACGGCGTTGAGGTTTGCATGGAGTCCGCGGATGTTAGCGAACTCCACCTCAAACAGCGTGTTGGTGGGGGATGGGGATGCCGCTGTAGGCCGTTTTTTCGTGTTTTTGACTGCCATAGAAGTTGGAGGATGGGAGGGGCGTGAAAGGACGACTGTGATCGAGGCAATGAAAGACAAAGCGTGGTGCCCTGCATTGGTATTAATCGCGTGGAATAGTGTAGGCCGGTCCGCCGGACGGAAGGGCCCCCATACCCCCTCGGGTGTGGTCGCCGGGCCCCACCGGAACCGGGCACCACCCGGCACGACGAGCCACCCCGAGATTATGCGCGACCTGGTGGGGCAGCCTCCAGAGGTGGTTAACCCCTTTTGGGCCCCTGTACTATGCCGCGGGCGGCCAGCGGCACCACCGTTTCTACGGGTCTCCCTGGCCGGCGGGCCGATACACACTACACACACAATACCGCCGCTAGGGCTCCCACTGGTCCAACAATTGCCACGATCACAGTCCCCCTGGCACCGGTTAGTGCAGTGCTGATCCTGACGCGACCTGACCGAGATAGGTCAGAATCACTTGGCGGGTTTTACACAATTGCATGGTGGTAACAACAACCGGCCGACATAAGTCTCCCACCTGAAGAGCAGATGGTCTGCTGGAAGAAACCCTTAGTCGCCTCTTACGACACCCATGGGAAGATATGGGGCTGTGGAAAGTATTCTTTTAAAGTGCCGCCACCAGCACGGCACATTATTACAGCTTCAAATCAAAATATCGTTAATACTCATATTCATTTTGTTAAATTAGAGCCACCGAGAGTGTTGGCAGATAGCACCATTATTGCGCATTTACTAATGAAATAACAACAAGAAAGCGTTACGAATTTAAGTTCTCATAAGCTTGATACGAAACACAATTAAAGCGCGATCTGAAGGAGTTTAACTCCATCTGTTGGTATTACTTGAAACTAATTTGTCATCACTTTTGACAAACCGTCCACCAATCAAATCCATCACCAACCTTAACAAATAATGTAGTAGGTACCTAGTTACAGAACTTTTTATTTTTCGTTTCTAACCACAGAATGTCCGTTTACTATGAATAATTGCTAACAAAATAAAATATAAAAAGAAGAATTATAATGAAGGGCATTCGTTTGTGCATGCTAGGGCCGATTTAGACGGTGTCCTTTACATTATCAAGTTGCGGGCTCTTACTCATTTTATGTTTTTGTCGATAGTAGTATGTTATTGGGCGCTCTATATCACCTTTCGATCACTCGAGCATTCGCTCGAGCTCTCTTCAGGTGATATAGAGCCCCCAATAACATACTCATCAGTTTTGATGTTATTGCGTCGTATAAATTGAATCCTAAGCTGGGATAACAATGATATAAGACGCGACCTCACCCATGCGTTTGAATCCTCAATAACATTGACAGTGCTGCTATCAAAATTGACTTATACGAAAACTTTTGAGTGAGAAAACTAGTTGTCTGAAATTAATAACTTGAACTAGCTTGGTTTTTTACACCATTTATAAATACAACCAATTTATTGAACTGATCATTTCATAAAAAGCTTCTTCAATAAGCAGACTGCATAATTGCAATGAAATTTGTAAAACAAAAAGAATCGTTAAACTTAAAATGTGTCTGTCCAGCTCCTCTTAATAAAATTAAACGTCATGGAACATTATTACCAAATACGATACGGTGTCTCGTCTGTGGACCTTCTAACTGTGGAAAAACTAACTTAGTTATAAGTCTACTGTTGCATGAAGATGGACCCCGTTTTCATAACTTGTATATATATTCAAAATCATTGTATCAACCCAAGTATTTGTTCCTTGAAAATGTTTTAAGTATGGTAGATGGATTATCACTTTATAAATACAATCACAACAGTGAAATTTTGAGTCCCCATGATGCTAAAACAGATTCCATAATTATTTTTGATGACGTTGCGTGTGAAAATCAGAACAATATCAGAGATTATTTTGCTATGGGTCGCCATAAAAATATAGATTGTTTTTATATTAATCAAACTTATACTAAAATTCCTAAGCAACTTATAAGGGATAATTCCAATCTAATAATATTATTCAAACAAGATGATGTCAATTTGAAACACGTCTATGACGAACACGTAGGTTCCGACATGTCCTGGATACAGTTTCGCGAATTATGTTCAAAAGTTTGGGAGAAACCGCATAGTTATCTCGTTATTGACAAAGACAGTGAGAAAAACAAAGGTTGCTATAGAAAGGGATTTGATACGTTCATAGTATTTGATGAACATTAATAAACAATTAATGAGGTGTTATATAGTCACTTTAATTTGTGATGCCGTGCGGAATCAACATGGAGAGAAACCTAAAGGAACAAATTGTTAAGTCTGCTGCTGCCGTGAAAAAGAAAGTGGAAATGATTAAAGATGCAAAAGCGACCAATGATATGGTTTTAGATTCTATGTTTAAACCAATAGTTGACCCTCTTAAAGAGTTATCTAAAAAAAAAAAACAAAATAATGAACTCGCAAAATCTGGATACGAACCGATAATGAAACAAAATAAATATAGTGAAAGCGAAGATGCTTGCTGTTCAGACGAGGATTTTCAAGAAAATAATAGCACAGAAGACGAGCAATACTTAAATGAAGAACAAATTTACGATGACGATATTGATCAAAACGAGTTATCCAACAAAACTCTAACCAGTGGTATATACTTACCGGAAAATGATGAAGTGCATGAAGATTCTTTTAAATCAATGGGATCATCTCCGAGTGAAAAAAATCAATCTTTATCTTGGTCTTTGATACAGCAGGCATCAAAACCGGTCACATACGGTGTCAAACTTGATCGAGGGAAACTTATGCTAGGCAAAACACGTGTTTACGATCAAGGACGCACTTTTAAAATTGGAAGTAAAACGGTGAAAAAGACCCCAGGCTTAGTTGATTTGTTATTCCGGAATGTACCAAATTTGGATCGTGTAACGGAACAAGACCTGCAAAATTATAAATTGTTGTTAATTGAAACTAATGCGCATAGGCGCGATTGTAACCCTAAAAAACCTATAAACAGCAACAAAGGAAAAAAATATCTGCATGTAATAAGACCATTATTTAAGTATTCTAGAAGTAACACCATAAGTACAGAGGATATTCATCAGGGAGAAGGGCTTAATCTTCTAAAAAAAGTTAAAAATAATGTGGATCTAGTATATTGGGATGATCCAAACGAACTGGTGGAGAGATTAAAATTGCTCATTGCTTCTCGTGATGCGGGCAATACAGGTTTAGACAATGAAATAACAGCAATAATTGAAGAGCTTTATGAATTCGGTATAATCAATAAAGATATAAATCAAATGCAATCAAGGAACAATACAGTCTACTAATAATTGACAAAGCGTAAACACGAATATGAATGTTGATAAATTTGGTCATCACGTTCATAAACGTTTACGTATTTCCGAATACGTTGAGCCATCAAACGAAGTGCTAGTAAAGTCCAACGAAGGATGGTTTGACTTGAAATTTGCTAGACTGATTGGCTTACCATCACCAGAGCACGACGATGATGCTGTGAAAAAATCATATGTCGACCAGAAAATAAAAGATATGAATACAGAATTAAATAAAGTACATGCTAATGTAAAAGTGTATATAAAGCAACTGGAAAAATTTACTTCAGACCATTTATCTTCTTCACATTATACAAAGCACGAAGTAGACAAATTAATTCAAGCATTACAAGGAAAATTAAAAAAGCATGAGTAAAAAGAATATTGTTGATGAGCTTCATAAGTCAGCTCGAAAAAATTTTATTCGCCGACCGACCATAATAAAGGGTATTGATGATTTATGGCAAGCAGACCTCATTGATATGCAAAAATATTCATATGCTAATAAAGGCTATAAATACATATTAGTTGTTATAGATGCTTTATCTAAATACGTTTGGGTAAGCCCTTTAAAATCCAAAGAGAAAACCTGTGTTACAAATGCTATGAAAAGTATTATAACAAAATATAGGCGATTCCCTAGAAATATACAAACAGATTTAGGAAAAGAATTTTATAATAAAGCATTCAGTGAACTTATGAAGAGATACAAAATCAACCATTATTCGACATATTCTATAAAGAAAGCATCCATTGTAGAAAGAGTCATAAGAACTTTAAAAAGTAAACTTTTCAAACAATTTAGCATTTGCGGTAAATATAAGTGGGAAAAGAGTAATCTGGATTCAGTCGTTGAATGCTATAATGACTCTGTTCATCGTATTACAAAATTTAAACCTAAAGAAGTTAATAAATCCAATGAATTTTTAGTTAAATTTAACATATTGAAGTCACACAAACAAAAGATTAAAGGAAAGCCATTGCTATGTGTTGGTGATCATGTTCGTATTAGCAAATATAAAGGTGATTTTGGTAAGGGCTACACGCCTAACTGGTCTTCAGAATTATTTACTGTAAAAAAGATCACCAATACTAGTCCCCCTAGTTACCAACTAAAAGACAGACATGGTCAGAATATTCTAGGTTCCTTTTATGGATTCGAATTACAAAAGACTAAATTTCCAGACTTATACCTAATTGAGAGAGTTATTAAGAAAAAAGGCAGTAAGCTGTTTGTGAAGTGGTTAGGTCTCGATGATAACGAAAATAGTTGGGTTGCTAAATCATCCTTGGTATTGTGATATAAATAAAGAGTTTAAACAACCTCCTTTGTCATTTTACTCATATCCATGAAGGTAGGAAGGGGTATTATTGATAGTTTAATTAACCATTTACCTGTCGAGTTACATTTACCTGGTTATCAATTTTGCGGACCAGGAACGAAGCTTGAGCAACGGTTACAAAGAGGAGATCGAGGCATTAATAAGCTAGATCAAGCCTGCATGTATCACGACATAGCTTATAAAAATCGTGATTTAAAAAATCGACAAAAAGCAGACTTAGAGTTGTTAAAAATGGCTAAAAATCGACTTAAATCAAAAGACGCAGGGAAAGGAGAAAAAGTAGCATCGTGGATTGTTAAGAACGCTATGAAGGCTAAATTAAGAGCTGGTAAAGGAGTCAAGTCGTTCTTGACTGGTTTAAAAAAAATTCGCTCTAAAATAAAGAAAACGAAATCGAAAACTAAGGGATCAGCCATTAAAACAGCATACGCGGTAGCGAAAAAAGTATTTGCTAATGCGAAAGGTTTACGACTACCTCGTTGCATTCCAGTTCCAAAATGTGGTGGAATCTTGCCACTTATCCCAATTTTCGCAGGATTATCTGCCTTAGGTTCACTTGCAGGTGGTGCCGCAGGCATTGCAAAAGCTGTAAATGATGCTAAAGCTGCTCAAAGAACTTTCCAGGAATCGGAACGACACAACAGAGCTATGGAAGCTGTCGCTATTGGAAAAGGATTATATATTAGACCTCATAAAAAAGGATCGGGTCTATACTTGAACCCATCAAAAAACTAAGTAAGCGGCTACCCAAACGAGCACTGACAAACTGGGATATATTAGAACATAGTAGTGATATTCCATATTTTAGAGGTGTTTTTATGAGAGACACCTTACCGGCAAAGCCAAAAAGTATAGAATGCGCAATATTTAATTTGGATAGTTCCGATAAACCTGGGACTCATTGGGTAGCCTATGTTAAGAAAAACAATTATTGCGAATACTTTAATAGTTTCGGTAATTTAAAACCACCATTAGAACTAATAAAATACTTGAAAGGTCTACTTATTTATTATAATTATCCACAGTATCAAAAATTTGACTCAGTAAACTGTGGTCACTTATGTATATCGTTCTTGAAATCCTTTTGGAAAAAACAGTTAAAATAGAAATGTTATTAGGTTTTTTTTCAGTTTAAACATGTCTTTCACTGTGTCCATTACTGGACGAGGAGCTGCTCTAACAACCAGTTATTCACCAACACTAGAGTTGCGGGGAGAATATGAATGCGGTCTCTTAAATTTTTCTACATTTAATTCAATCCCTAACATTTATGAGCAGAATAATAAGTTTTACTATGGCGATAATGAAATCATTGTCATCCCGGAGGGTTCATATGAACTTCAAGATATTTGTGACTACTTGAAAAGTAACATAAAAGCTAATCTTTTTAAACTTTCTTGTAATAATAATACCCTGAAGACAAAACTCGTATGTTCAAAAAACATTTATTTTGACAAACCTAACTCAATTGGAACTATCCTAGGTTTCGGTAAGGAAACAATAAAAGCGAATATAAGTAGCGAGTCACAGTATCCTGTGAGTATTTTACCAACGACCATTGTTCGCATCGAATGTGACGTTTCAAGCGGATCTTTTGTAAACGGATTATCAAGTCATATTATTTACGAATTCGCCCCCAACGTACCACCCGGTTACCGAATTATAGAAGTCCCCAAGAATATAATTTATTTTCCAGTTAATCATAATTCAATCAATGCAATCAACATAAGATTGTTAGACTCAGAAAATAAGCTGATTAATTTACGAGGTGAGGAAGTACAACTGTATCTTCATTTTAGGAAAAAATGTTGAATTTCACCAAAAAAAATAATGTACCGAATTATAATAAAAACCCTTTTACGACTTTTGAAAATGTCAGTTCAAGAAAGACGCCACGCAAAGTAACACCACCTGTGCCACGGAATAAATTAACAAAACAGAACAAAGAATTCCTTAAATTTATAGGCTTACTAAAATGAGTATATTAAGTATTTGCAACCCTGTAGTAACAGATAACAGCATTGAAAGTTTTGAATACCATTCATACAAGCCATATGTGACAAGTTTTAATAAAAATGATGAAATAAGGATACCTATAAACCAACAAGACTTGTATGTACTACCTTCAGCTAGCACTTTATACATTGAAGGCAAAGCAAATATTTATGATAGTACTACAAAAAAAGAAGTGTCAAGTGTGCATTTTACAAATAACCCAGCGTTGTTTTTATTTCAAGACATCAGATACGAATTAAATGGAGTTGAAATTGATAAGATTAAAAATGCTGGTATAACAACAACAATTAAGTCTTACCTATCTCTGAATGATAATGAATCGAAATGTGCGAAGGTTTGGGGTTGGTCTGTCGACGGAAATACTAATGTTCACAATGGTGTATTTTCAGCTTCGATTCCCTTAAATAAAATATTAGGATTCGCTGAAGATTATGATAAAATTGTAATAAACTGTAAACATGAACTAGTTTTATTAAGAAGCAATACAAATCTTAACGTATTAAAATTGAATAGTGGCGAAGTTGTGGATGATATTGTCATCAGCAAAATAGTTTGGCGAGTTCCTCATGTTAAAGTTTGTGATCGCGATAGGATTACTTTGCTTAAACATTTAGAAAAGAATCGCGGTATTACAATACCGTTTAGAAATTGGGATTTGTATGAATATCCGTTACTACCAAAAACACGTAAACATTCATGGTCAATTAAAACTTCATCTCAGATAGAAAAACCGCGATTTGTCATTATTGCATTACAAACTAATCGCAAGTATAAGGCTGATTTGTCCATGGCAGAGTTTGATCATTGTAAAGTTAGTGACGTAAAAGTATTTTTAAATTCTACCTACTTCCCATATGAAAATCTAAACGTGAGTTTTACTCAAGACAAGTTTACTTTATTATATGAACAATATGCTCGCTTTCAACAGTCTTACTACGGACGCCGATCAGAGCCGTTGATGAGTTTGAAACAATTCAGAGATATTGCTCCCATGTTTGTGATAGATTGCTCACGTCAGCACGAAACATTAAAAGGTTCAATAGATGTGAGAGTTGAAATTGAAACCGAACAAGAAATACCTGACCAAACTGCTGCCTATTGTTT
Source organism: Udea olivalis (assembly GCA_947369235.1). NCBI lineage: Eukaryota > Metazoa > Arthropoda > Insecta > Lepidoptera > Crambidae > Udea > Udea olivalis. The sequence goes on along the minus strand of OX376354.1, from coordinate 599,130 downwards.
ATTATTAAACGATTGTATTTTCGAATACAAACCCCTTAGTAGCATAGTCAAGAAATTATCATGAACAGCCACACAGTTTTTTTGGATTTACAAGGGTTTAAAGGTCGTAAAAATGAATTTATAGTCAAAGAGCTAGTTATAGCCACACAAGAGCATACGCAACCATTTTTGATCAAACCTCCATATCCGTATTCAACGCTAACAAATGAGGAGAAAAAACATGTTTGGTGGATAGAAAGCCACAGAGGTTATAGGTGGAGTGAGGGTTACATCGATTATAGGGAATTTCAAAGAATTATTAAACCCTTATTAAAAGATTGCAAGATTATTGTGAAAGGCCAAGAAAAAATCAAATGGGTGGAAGATCTATGCGGTCACACAAACGTGATAGATATTAGTCATAAGGATATTCCTAATTTAAAAAATCTAATTGAAATGTATTGTCAAAGTTTAATGTCATTGAATTGTTTCACTCATAGAAATAAGGAATATTGTGCATTGAAAAATGTTTTGTGTATTCAAAAATGGTGTTTAGAAAATAATTTAGTTTTATAACTTTTACTTGTAATAAAATTTTAAAGTTGAACAATATAAATGTTTTTATTTAACACGTTTCCTTTTAATTCCCTAATATGACAAAGAAAACCACCTTTCTAAAGTAAAATGTTTTATTTAACTGTAATAACAGCATAAACAAATAATCAAATTATTTTTAAAACCAGTACATAGCTTAAATAATAATAAAAAATTATAAAATAAAAAAGTTTATATAAATTTAATCTTAGTTACTAAATAAATTATTTACAAGTTATCACTACATAGTTTTTTAGATATTTTCTTTATTATGCACTCTGTCATGTCCATTATCTCGTCCACGGGATCGCGAACCACGTATTGCGCACTGAGCAACATTTTGTCGTCGCTTTCTGACGGTGGTTCACATTGGCTATTCAGATCCAACACCCTTATCTGAATAAGTCTAGTTCCTCTCTGCTCTTCACTTATCACATAAGACCTTGGAGTGATTTTCTGCTTTTTAGAATTCACTAGTTTGGATGTACCTTTCCTCTTTTTTCTTGTGAAGTCCTCTTGTTTGGATTGTTGTTGAAGAGGAATTTCTTGCGATTGGGAGCCGAATAGATCAAGGCACTGCTGAGTGAAATTTTCCAATGGGTCTTGAGCATATTGCGAAAAGTCTTCCATTATCTATAAGAGAACAAAAAATGTTTAAAATAAACATACTAACCAGTATTGGATAAGAATGCTTGAATTATTTAAATAGCGTAATACTTACTAGAAACGAAGATTGGAAGCAAAGGGAAACTACTTTGGGTATGAGCGTCTTCCTAAAAGGCTGTTTGAATAATGAGCAAAAATTAATGAGAGCCTATTATTTGCATTAGTAGTTGCAAACCTTTGAAACTGTATAGTCATCGATTATCATGACCTAAATACAACACGTGTTATATGAACACATGATCATACAATTTTAAGCTACGTTTGCTATAAACCGAAGTGTCAACATTTTCTTTTACACGTTATGACAAGTAGAAGTTAATGATGACACTTCAATTATTAAAATTAGTACCTATTCAAGTAATATGAGTTATATTGGAAAATTCCTAAGTTTGCAAAAATAAAGTGCATATTATTGCCTACCGGTGAACACGTGCATACACGTGCCGGATTTTATTAGGTAATAATAAGTGAAACCTTAAAAATAAAAAGCATGGGTTTTGTTTTTACGAATTTATTTAAAAAAAGAAAACCTACTCTAATCACAATTATAACTATAAACCAAACTTACTTTTTCTAACTTATAGTGACTTACAGTAAATTTTAAAACGAATCTTAATAATAACAACACATTAATGACACACATATTTCAGCTTAAAGTAAATCTAAACGTTCCTTTCAAATCAAAGAGTGATGCCCCCATGACATTGTGGAAATTTTGTCAGGCATTATAAATCGTTTATCATCAGCATTACATAAAGCAATTTTATTGACTGTTTGAGTAAAAATTTCATGCTTAATACATTTAAATAGTATATTTTTTCTGCGCACTATTTTATCATTTAGTAAAGCGTTACTATAATCAGATGCCTGCAAATCCTTAATAACATTTTTTCTGATACCTTTCGCTTTCTTGATAACTTTGGAGTGAGTTTTAATGCAATATAATTTTGATCGCAATCCAACAAATTCTGTCATAATATGCCCTCCAAGTTCATCTTTGAATAGGCCGGGCACCTTTTTGTTCTTTATTGGAATGTCAAATAGATTTTCTGATTCGTAATTACTGGTATCAAAATATTTTAAGAAATATTGTTTTAAATCTTCATAGAAATTCAATGTTTTTATTTCATAGATAAAGCTATCAGTATCTGTATAACATAATCGCACTCGCTCTCCGTAGTGTGGCTTTATAACAGAATAATGAAATTGATACATGTGACTTTTTGAAAGTTCTAAAACAGCAAATCCGATGTAAATCGGTTTATCTAGTACAACTTGTTCCGGTTTCATCTGTATGGCCACTAAATTTTCAGAAAAAATAGTTGCACTATGAAAATTGGGTCTTGAAATTAGTTTTGAAGCAGACAGACAACGCTTGGTATTATTAGTGGTATCTTGCCATTGAGTTACTAATTTAACGTTAACTCTACGTTCTGTATCTTCCATCGTTTTCCCGAAAACGGAGTTGTTCATAAGTTTGAAGAGGTCTTGCTGAAACGGTGTCACAGCTTTTTTTCTTAGTTCAGTGTTAAGATTAATATATTCCGCTAAAAAATTATTTTGTCTAAAAGTAATAACTCTATGAATTTTTCTTAAAATAAGTCCATGACTGAGACAAGTTTTTAAATAAACGTAATGAATGACATACTGATATTTTGAATGCAAATTAGGTATCAATTTAGAAGTTGTACCACCCGGTGGTACAAATTTTTCTGCACAAAATGGATAGTCGTTATGAGCACAATGAAATTCTTCCGGGTATGATAAATCGACTTCAAGAATATATCCAAAATCAGCATCGTTTGGCACATTCTCGATTTGCAGTTGATCTATTTCATGTTGTTTTAAAAATCTAAAATTAGATACTGGCAAAGACTGGCACATGCTATAACCATAAAGATTATTACAGTCAATGTATACAAGGAAAGAATCAGGCTTAGTTTCGTCATAATTGTTCATGTAAAGGTTATTTGCTTTGGCATGTCTAGTAGAACATAGACAAATTCCACCTCTGATTCCTTTTTGTACAAGGCGTATAATGTCTAAGTCTGACAGTAGCTCCAATTCTACGCCTGTTTTTAATAACATTGCGTCAAATGATAAGCTTGGAGCTGTTAAGTAAAAAGCAGGATCTAACTGATAACTTTTCTTGCAGACAGATCTAAAGTTTTCAAAAATATCTGTCAGCAAAAAAACATCGGTTTTAAGATAGAGATCGGTATATTCTCCCATATCAGCAATATTGAAAGTACTCCAAACCGCTTTGGCATGTAAATAATCTTCATCACTGATACCCTCGTCAGTCAAAGAATTGTGAAACTTTTCTTTTGGAGGAAGTTGTCTCTCAGAAAACGACCTCCATGATTCCATGTGATCGTAGGGATACACGCCTTTACGAGTCATTAGATTAAATTCATGTTCTTTCGCAAAACATTGTTTTAAATGTATGAAATCTTTTTTATCTAAACCATTTGCTAATTTTTCTAGACTTGTACCCAAAAACTTAAAAGAATCTACAAACCTTATTTGAGCAAATTTACCGTCATCGATCTTCAAAAATTTAGTGAACGAAATATAATTTTCTTTGTTCTTAGGTATTACTTTTATGGGACCTAAACTTTCAGCCAACTCTTTAATGAAAAGATGACAATCATAACCTGCTAAATTATGAAAGAAAACGGGAATAAGCTTAGGAAAACTGTATTGTAAATTACAATGCTGATGAGCTGCACCTCGGTAACGGCCTGTCAAATGACAGTGGTCCCTAACCTTGTCGAAAAGCAAAAGGTTATTGCAGATATGACAGACTTCAGAACGAGCAAACGTTTCAGCTTCTTCCTCATTGAACACCATAGGTACCTTAACACTTAAAATGTCGCAAACTCTTTTCACATCTTCATACAGACATTTCAAAAATTTTTGAACACAATCTTTTCCGCGATATTGTACAAAACGATTGAGACTGCTATCAAATGAGCAAACAATATTATAAGCAAAAGCCGCGGGCAAGTGTTGTTTTCTATTCAAAGTATAACTGCAAGTTGGATTTGGTTCACAAGCTATTATAGGTGTAAGTAAAGTTTCGAAATCGGCATAAACAACAAAGGGAACGTCTTGCTTGCGATTAAAATTTTTAAAATGAAGATAGCTACCTTGTTGCGGAAGAACAGTAGACACGCCGCCACAAATATGGTCATAGAGTTTATTTTCAGATGAAAAAAAGAGCAAGCAATCATCACAAAAGTATAATGTACCATGATGCTGCGTTATTTGAGTACGAACTAAACGTGACAAATTCTTTATTAAAACGTAGTGCGATTTATTACCATTTTCTATTAAAAGCAGATTTATTCTAACTTTTCTTTTGAATTCGGATTTATAAATTGGTCCTACAATGCGACTATTTTTTAAAGAGTAAACATTTATGCTTAAGTTTGTATTGTTTTTTTCAAATGTTTTAATATCTGTGAATGTGATAGGAAAGTTTAAATTATCAACATTTAGAACGTCTGCAAAGTAGGGATAAGACGTCGTGCGATCACAGTTGTTTTTGGCAGGATAAAGTGCAGCTACAATACTCCACAAAAAACAACAGTTGTCTTTGTTTCTAACGTTAATACAAGCTTTTTTCTTTTTCAAATTCAATGGCAAATCCATATAGGTTGAGCCTGAACCGCATAATGGATCGAATTTGTTAATGTTTATTTCAATATAAACATTGTTTAAAAACGCCCACCCACTTTCACGATCCTCGAACTCTTCGACCTTTTTACATAACGTGTTAACTATAGTCTCAAATATCTGTTCGTAATCGAAGTTTCGGTGTACTATTAAATTCTTAGTCACAAACGATTTCATTTCCTCACTGTTACTTTTTAATTGAATAAAATTAGCAAAAAATTCTAAGTTTATCTTTAAGCTGACAAACTTGTTCAATAATTTGTTTATAAAAATTAATAACTTATCACGTATACTACTTAAAAATGTGACCGGTAAAGACGATTCATGCCCTCCGGTAGCTAGTATTCTATAAGAGGCTATACGACCTTTGAATGCAGAAGCGATACTGATAACTCCATCTTCGATCGGATCCACACATTTATTTTTATGCACTTGACTTCGCAAGTGTCCAATCCAATGTTTGTTTTTCACGGTCAAACAACAAACAGTACAATAAGGCATGATAATATTAATCAGTTATACTTACAAGTTACCTCAAGCTGAATTAAATGTTAGTATAAAATAAGCAATTGAATCCCTAAATTTTATAGCAAACACACATCAAATCTCAAGATTTTATATTTTAAAAATATATACAAAAAAAAAACTGATTTACTAATTATAAATACGAAACTCTTGTCAGTCTGTTACCTACTTTTTAAGCCTAAATAAGAAAAATTGATTGAAACTGCAATAGGAAGTTTAATTAATTACCTGCAAGAACCAATTACCTAGACTAGATTTGATGGGTTTGACTATAAACTTTAGGGAATAAAAATAAAAATAAAAAAGACTAAATTAAAATTTAAAAATTTATATTATAAAAATATTTTATTACTTAAAATTAACCTTATCACTATAGAAGACCGGATCTTTGTCTTCAAAGAGCAGCTTGGCGCTCTTCATGAACCTCTGAAGGTCCTGCCACTCGTTCGTGTCGGTGTTCAGTTGACTCTTCAGAGTGACGAGCGCTTTTTTGTATCGCTCTTCTGGCAATGACTTTAGGGCGTCACGCGTGTTGTACACGCGTACCTCCACGTAGTAAGCACCCGCGAGCTGAGCTACTTTGCGCACAGCACCGTTCGCAACCTTCGTTGTCAGGCTGCTGTCCAGCTTACGGCGTGCACTCTGTTGGTGAGCGGGTTCAGCACCCGCGTCTTCGTCCGATAGCAGCCCGAACAAGTCCTTACTCTTGGACGATGTTCTGTAAAAAACAATTAGCATCATAAATAATCATCCTTTTTTCATTATCATCCGGAGGAATGATAGTACGAGCGTCGTTGATAAAAAGTACAGAACAACCTGTTACGTTTCTTTCATACACACAAGCTTGCCCGAACCTTTCATAGAATTGCACATAAACTTACCGAGGTCTGGAGGCAGTTTTTTTTTTTGGCGCTGTTGGCGGAGCAGATTCACACTCAGAATCGGATCTGGAAAAAATACAAGAAATCAATAAATAAAACTGATTCGCAATCGAACTTAGATTCTTTAGTTTGTTCGACTTCAGAGTGATTATGATGATTCTCTTTGAAGACGTACCTTGATGTAGTTGGCGCAGTCTTTCTCCGTTTCGCGTTCTTGTTCTTTCCAGAGATGGTTGAGGAGGTTGAGCTTCCTCCAATCACGTTTTCAAACTCCGAGTCAGACCTGCAATAAAGAATGTGTTTCAGAAGTCAGTAGAATGTCGGTCAGTCTTTCAAATGAAATTGTTGTCCGTGGGCATCTATCTGGTTATAATCCTCTAATAAGTTATAAGTCAAGTTTTAAACAGATGGTAGATCTATACAGATGGTACATCTGTCTAGATCAGTTTGTAATATTTCGTCACATAGCCAAATGTAAAAAAGGTTAAAAGAAAAAAAAAACTCACATTTTACCTTGAGAGCGGTATTGAGCACTTGACCAGATGTTCTTCTTGAGCAGCGATTTGCTTCAGCACAATACTAGCAACTAGTAGTTCTAGTACTTGATGTAAAGCACTTGTTGCGGAGAATGTGGCGATTATCAGTGGAACTATCGATTTTATTGAACAAATACTGTTTAGCTTGCTGAAATGCATAGGGTTGTCAACGTAGTACTTTCCGTAGTAGCCAAATAAGTAAAAAATATTACTTACTTTATTTTAAAACAATGTTTCTTAATTGATTAGAATTGCAATACAATATTTTTAATAGTATTATTTATTCATTTTGCTGTATAACATTAAAAGTAATTATTATGTCTTGAATTTTTATGTATATTTTATTTCTTTATAAAATGTAATTACCTACTAAAAAGTTTTTATCCTACACCACAATTAAATGATATATGTAAATATACATACCATAAACCATAACAACCATAAACATATTACTTGTGATGAAATTATCAGATTATAAGAATACGTAAGTTATAAGATTATAAGAATATGTTCACGTTGAACTCTCGTTGAAGTTCTCGATATTTCCATTATGTTTGGTTTTAATATTTTATTAAACAAAAACTATTTAAGCACATAATATTATTTTCATATTAAGTTCAAAAGTATACGAATGGAAAAAATTTACCAGCCCTATCATAAACTGCAAGCATGCATATTTGCTTAAACGTAATTTTGAAACACATAGACGGAAAATACGAATGACCTAAATAAATAATATGTTGTGAAATCTTTCACAAAAATTATGCATGTATTTTATGGTAATTATAACTTTTTTTTTGAGATTTTAAGTTTTATCAATAAAAGTAAGGTTTGTTCGTATTTACGTAAAAAAAACAATTTAGAGGATTAAGATTTTCTGCTGCCTTTTAGCTTTACTTAATAAATTAATAAATATCGGGTGATTATTATCAGTATTCTCGTTTCTGATTAACATACATAAATATTTATATATGCATGATCAAATAGATAATAACACCCAGACACACAACAAATTTAAATGTTCATCACATAAATGGTTGACATGGGTGGGAATTGAACCTACGACCTCCAGCCTTAGAGGCAGGACTGTTACCATCGCGCCAACTGGCCATTAGAATGCAATAGACCAAAATGTTCGATCTATAACTCCTGCTTCTACATTGATTTAAAGGCAAATTCGCATTTGCGATTATCTCCACGCAGTATTTTTTGTTTTGATATGCTACGTCTTCTTATCATTTTCAGTTAAAAAATGTTTAGTAAAAAGCTATAAAGCCTGGTCAATCATACTAAGCAAGTTTTAATTTTTATCAGGTCTGATTCATTGTTACTTGTAAGTCTTCATTTTCCAGGCGTGGCGATCTTTACATAAGATGGTACTCGTACTTAACTCTTAAAATTGAATAAAAGATTTCAATTTTACGTAAAAGTGTTTATCTCATTAGTTACCTATTTCAATAAAATGACCTGTTGGCGCAATGGTAACAGTCCTACCTTTAACGCTGGAAGTCTTAGGTTCAATTCCCACCCATGCCAACCATTTATGTGCTGAACATTATTTTGTAACTATTGTTTTGTGTCTGAGTGCTATTATCTATTTAGGTACAAATGTTCATCACATAAATGGTTGGCATGGGTGGGAATTGAACCTGCGACCTCCAGCGTTAAAGGCAGGACTGTTACCATTGCGCCAACAGGCCATTAGAATGAAATAGACCAAAATGTTCAATCCATAGCTCCTGCTCCTACGTTAATTTAAAGGCAAATTCACATTTGCGTTTATCTTCGAGCAGTATTTTTATTTAGGATCTTTTTTTTTCTCTTGATAGGCTACTGTTTTTATCGTTTTCAGTTAGAAAATATTCAATAAAAAGCTAAAAAACCTGGCTAATTATACTTAACAAGTTTTAATTTATACCGGATCTGATTCATTGTTACTTTAAGTCTTCATTTGCCAGCCGTGGCGATCTTTAACTAAGATGATACTCCATACATACTACTTAACTCTTAAAAATTGTAATCCATACTTCCGTACTAATATTATAAATGCGAAAGTAACTCTGTCTGTCTGTCTCGCTTTCACGCCAAAAATACTAAACCAATTTAAGTAAAATTTGGCACACAGATAGTCTATAGCCTGAGAAAGGACTTTAAATCATCATTCCACGCTGACGCAGTCGTTGGCAGAAGCTAAATGAACGTAAGATTTCAATTGCACGTAATAGTGTTTATCTCATTAGTTACCTATTTCATTCTAATGGCCTGTTGACGCTAAGGGAACAGTCCTGCCTGTAGCGCTGGAGGTTGTAGGTTCGATTCTCATCCATAATAACTATTTATGTGTTACATATTTGTATTTGTTGTGGGTCTGGGTGTTCTTATCTATTTAAGTATGCATATAGAAATATTTTTGTATGTTTATTACTGTATACTGTATAGTCTCTGCCTACTGTGATGGTATGTATGTATGTCTGTGTGTATCATTCTCTGACATCCATAGTTCACGTTCTGCTTAATTTAGGATCAGGCTGTTTTTGGGATTATTTGGCCTAGATATATTTTGATCTATTTATTTGAAAAAATAAAGTAATTTTATCTCGGTCTTTAATTTTAATGACGGAGGCCTTTTGCCTAGCAGTGGGACAGCATATAGGCTAATTACTTACTTACTTACTAGGTATCGACGATAAAATTAAACATAACCCTGTTGTGTGATGATGATTGATGACGTAATAAGCATGATAGCATGGTGGTTAATCAGTCACTCGGATTGGTTTTGGGTTCAATTTAATTTATACAATCCCCGGTACTCTTATTTCTACTTCGTAAAGTACTTTAAAGCTAAAAGATTTAAAAGAATACATACTTGTAAAATCATAAAACAAGATCAAACAATTTTGAACAATATTTAACCTTATTTATTGTTATTTATATTATTATAACAAGGCAGATACCCTAACAGCAATACATACAGTTATCAGATTAACAGTTTTTATTTATTTTTGAAGGTAATTTGTATGTATTGAATTATTTTTTTAGTGGCGAGTTGATGTTTAAGTGGTGAACAAAACAAAATTTAGGGCTATTTTGACTTAGTGAACTTCTAATGTTAAAATATAATATTTGAAGTGACTATCATATTTCATTCATTGAAGATTTATTTAATTCAAGTTCGTGCACATTGGGTGACAAATACTGTAACATGTTGTCGCGTCAGCATCTTACATCCGGCGCGAGCGCGTCGAGGTCGGTGCGCGGAGTAGCGGGGGCGCGGGACGCGGTCGCCCGCTTGCGAGCGCGCGGGCTGACGACGTCATTTTTGCTTGAAGCGGGAGCGCGGGACGCGGGCGGGCGCACGGTTGCGGGCGAGCGGGCTGACGACGTCAATTTTGCTTATTTTATTTAAAGTTACAATCATTCATAACATAAACTTCAACTTGGGCAGACGGTCATTGCATATTACTGCAGATTACTGTTCGAGCGTATTAGTTTAGTGAATGCGATTGTAAGTAACACACATTCTACCTTATCACACACTACATTCTTAGATATACATCTTCACTTCACGAGATCATTGTTATCCTTGCTTAGAATTCGATTTATAGGAATTGTTTTGGGTAGTCGGAGCATTTTCATGAAACAAATGTCTGCACATTTGCACGTCTGCACAGTGCAGTGATTTGAGTTTCACATTTAACAATCAAAATGTATTTTTATATGCAACGCAATTACATCAAAACTGTTGAGTATGGTATTGGGCGATGATATATCATCTGAAGAGAGCTCGAGCGAATGCTCGAGTGATCGCAAGATGATATAGAGCGCCCAATACCATACTACTGTCGATGTATTTAATCCGAGTTTACAACACAGCCTTCAAGTTTGTAACACTACGAACGGGTCACATTGTATATATTATGCTCCACAAGAAGAGACTTTAAAACTGTGGATATTTTTGTTATGAGAAAGGTAGGGGTTGCGGATCTGGAGGTTGCAGTTCGAGCTCTAAGCTAAAAGTTAATTAGTTTCTTTGCGGAAATAATAAGATTATTTAGACAATCACGTAAAGAGAACCTGACTATGGAAGATATTATAATAAACTCCTTAGTTACCTACTAAATATTATTTCAGGACTGATATCGGTAGGTAAAAATATATTGCGGAGGGGCCGTAGACGCGAGGAAGCACAGGTCAGCACCCATGTAGAGCGCGGCGAAACCGTCTCCCTGATTCTCCTACTCGCAAAGCATAATAAGAGTTTACAGACGCTCGCTATTTGACCACTTGTCAGCCAATGACAATTAGGCATCAAATGAATTTAATCAATTTCCCCCTTTTTTGAACCGCATTTCTGATAAAAATAAAAAAGTGGTGAAAGGAGGAAGGTGGATGAGTCTGCCAAAAAGCTCAGCTAGTGCAGTGCTTTAATTGGACCCCAAAATGATATTGGCACTAATTCAGAAACGAAATCAAAGATACTTATTTCATGTATATTTACTTATTTCTTGTATATTTACTTAATTATTACTCTTGTATATTGAAAATGACTAGATGTGAAATCCTAGGCTGGAAGATACATTGTAAAAGCTTAGTCTAATTTGGGTAAAATATATTGAACTATAAACAACAGCAGGAGTACTAGCCATCATGCTGCTGCAGTGGCACTTTATCTTGCATGTCCATGTGGCTGACGCGCAGATGGCGCGACAGGTCGCTGGTGCGGTAGAAGCCGCGCGCGCAGTGCTGGCACACGTACGGCGTGCTGTTCGTGTGCTGCTTCAGCAGGTGGAACTCCAACATCATCGCAGTCGGAAACGTCCGAGTACACTCCCCTATGGAACACTTGAATTTAGCCACATTTTCGTGCTTAAATGCGATGTGATGCGACAAACTCCTCTTAGTTGCATAACTCTGATTACACAATTTACAAAGGAAAGGACGTTCCCCAGTATGCTTACGCATATGCACCTCTAAGTCAGAAAAGGTTTTCAAACAGACAGAGCATTGGCCTGATCTCTCTGAGTGTACTCTACTAATATGAACCCGCAAATTCCCTTGCATATTAAAAGCAGCTCCACAAAAACTGCATATTATTTGCTTCTCATTTGTATGTAGTATCATATGCACATTCAAAGCTTGTCTTGTCTTCACAGACTTGCTGCACAAGTGACACGTGTATTTCTTCTCATCGCTGTGTACTGATTGGTGTTTCTTTACAAGATGCTTATCATTAAACTTTTTACCACAGATGGGGCAACTGAATGGTTTCTCCCCAGTGTGAACCCTCTTATGTCGGATAAGTGATGCAATTTGGCGAAAACTTTTGGAACAAAAAGGACAAGAGTATGGCCTTTCATCTGTATGGACTCTCATGTGAATAATGATATCATTTTTTCTGTAGAAACTACTTCCACATGTCTCACATGTGAACTTTCTTTCTCTAGTCCCGTGTCGAGTTTGAAAATGTCTCTGTAAAGACCCATTTGTTCTAAAATGCTTGTCACACACTTTGCAGCCAAATGGATTCTCTCCTGTGTGCGTGCGCATGTGAGCCTCCATTGCTGACCGGCTTGCAGTGACCTGCCCACAGATCACACATTGCAAAGGCCCTGATTTGGACCGTTTCATCTTCTTCCTATCTAACTTTGTGGAGTTCAATCTTTTTGGCTCCTGTTTTTTCCTTTCATGATTCTTTGCAATTTCATAGTCATCCTGAAGAAGTTGTGATTCATCAAGATATTCTGCCTTTATGGTAGTGTCCTCACTGTCGTAGTCCTGTTCTAATTCAAATTGAATGTCCTCATGCTCCTTAATGTCGAGTGCTAATTTAGTGTCGAGTTCTAATTTAGTGTCAGAATGAGTGTCATGATAATCAGCGTTGAAGTCCAAGTAGCGTAGAGCCTTGTCGGTGGCCTCGCATTTCTGGATGAAATTGTATGCGATAGTCAGCTCGCTCGAGCAGCTCTCGCAAATTGCGTGGGGCAAGCCATCGTCTTCCAATATGCTGATAGATACGCATCTCATTATCTTGGTGCTGTACTGCAGGCCATCCTGGGTGTCGAAAACGGGGATAGTGGCGGTGGTGCCGAGACAAACCCGGCATACTTTCGGATCCATCGGTCAGACTTTTCTATTGCAATGAACAGATCATAATAATAAAGTAACATATATTAATGTTTGGCACGCTTCACAGCTGCACTTAGTAGATAGAACTTAAATGTGCATGCATAAACTGCACAAAATAAATCGATTTGCAATGCAATTTTAATTTTAGAGTTTGTCAAAATGTCAACAAAAACTCTGATTTTTTTTTTCGTTACGCTTGGAACCGGCTAAGGTCTGAGACCATGCTGCCTTGTCATCATTTTCTATTGCAACAACCAAAGAGGATATCATATGGCAACAACTCTGAATACAATTCAAGAAACTGAATACTGAAATACTGAATGCAATTAAATACTTAGATACTTTGAATTCTATTGTAAGTTCGTAATGTAACATAATCTGTGGTTTCGGGTCCGGTTTGCGGTGCGGCTCTGCGCCACAGGCAGCAGTGATTGTGATTGGTCCAGCCTGCGGTCTGATTGGGGAATTCGCTATTTGACTGTTTCTCAAAAAGTGGTTTGATCTTGTAAAAGATCAAACCACTTTTGACTTGAAGATGTTGCCAGAGTGGTTTGATCTTTTACAAGATCAAACCACTCTGGCAACATCTTTTGTGAGGGGCTAGGCCCAATGTGTATTGAATTTCTCGCGAATACGCTTTATATAACACGTGACTGTTACGTCACTACGTTAAAAAACGTTCCGTTCCACGTGTAGAAATGTATTTCTTTCATAGAATTTAATTAAAAAGGAATAAAATTAGTTTTTACTAGCCTTGTGGAAGTTTTAGTTCGTTGCTTTTTATAATTTTCTATATTTAAACTTGTAAAACAAAGATAATGCAATAAATGCCTGTAAACTTGGGTATCTCGCAAACCAAACAGCTCTGACGTCACAGCATGGCCATCCATTTTTTTGTTTCATGTGTGAATGCCCGCGCATTTAAAAATTAAGATACGTTTTGTAAAAATAAAATGTTATAAACGTTCTTTACTTCAGAGTAAATCCAACATAGTTATTGTTAACCTATGAGCTACACTAAGCAAACCATTTTCATATTCTATTTACGATACAGTCAAATGGTGAATTCTTGCTGCAAGGCCTAAAAGTCCTGATGGGCCTTTTACCTCTAAACAGCTTCCCAAAGAGAATGTTAGCTTCCCCCTTATTCTCTAACTAGCAAGCAACCGGAGTCGATTGCAAGTCGCTGGCATTTTGACAGCCTCTAACCTTAGCCATTAACAACAATGCAACTGTATTCGACGTCAAATAGATATAATCGCTGTCAAAATAGTGATTTTCTTGCGATTGAATTGGATTGAACATTTTTTTTTAAATATTTTCTTTAGATACCTTTTACTATTCTAAGTAACTAATTTCAATATTTCGTTAATCTTGCCGGTAGTTATTTTTTTATTAATTTTTAAACTCTTGACGTCACAAGTTCACTTAGTGTTCCCACATGGTGTTTTTTCCAAGATTCATGGTAAATAAATGATGAGGAGAAAATTACTGATTTACTGCACTTACGACTGAAACAGAGCTAACCGTTCATCATGTAGAATCTCACGAGAATGTGAGAAGTAGACTTCAGATAAGATTTATTTTGCCAAGTTCTGAAACCAAGCCCTACCTGAAAGGGTTGGGATTATAGCGAATGGCTATTTTAAGTCGTACCTACCAGTCTGGGCAATGGGCGTAAAATAATTTAGGTATTATTAAAAATAACTTTGTCGAAAAATATTTTTCACCTGGGGGAATTTAAAATCTGCTATCTGGCAACACCATTAATACCATGCTGTAGAATCACCTAGCTAAAAGTCTCACGTATGATACAGATCGCGTCATTTGATTGGTTGATGAATAGATTATCAACCAATCACGTGAAAGGACGTTTATCCGACCCAATACATTTCAATTGTGAGATGTCAATTTCACTACCGTGAAGAGTCCAATAAGAACCTAAATGTACTCTTTGCGGACGAAGGCAAACTGGGGTCATTCATTTGACCCGTATTTAATTAAAAATATCGTAGATCCTTTGCTTTTAAAATGTGAAATATTTAAAAGGTTTATAAAAACTATTCCAAAACAAAGCACTAAAAAGTAAAGAAATGATTGCGTATTCTTCTAACTGATACGATAATATAATGTAGGTATAATTATTGTTATTGTTGCAGTCGGTGTCATCCAAGGAAACACTACAATATACCTAGCAATATACCTATTTCTTACATTATATCACGTTTACGTATTTATGTAGGTAATTACAAACCTACATTGGCTGACACCGACTCCAACAATAACAATAATTGTACCTACGTTATATCATCGTATCAGTTAGAAGAATACGCAATCATTCCTTTACTTTTTAGTGCTTTGTTTTGGAATAGTTTTTTTGAAGTTGTTTTTTTTTTGTTAAAATGTTTGTTTATTTCTTGATTTTAGGTGGATAGTTCTTATTTATTTTATAGATCGAAAACGTATCGTCAAATTGCTCCTAAGAATTGAAGAGTTCCGTTACTTTGTCATGGATCCCATAATCAGAACCTAACCAAATTCTCATCAAACAACCCATAAAGTATATCCTTTCCAATAAAAAAAAGAAGCATTGAAATCGGTCGTCCATTTGTCGCGCATATGGTTTAGCTAGATTTGAGACTTATATGGATTTCCAATGGATGCCACTGTCAGAACTGGTCCAAATTAAAATGGAACCACACGGGCAGCATCAGCTTCAAAATAAAAAAAGAATTATTCAATCGGTTGGCGTATTATTGAGTTATTCGTCCATTTGTCGCGGATTTTGTCTATCTAGATTTTAGACTTATATGGTTTTCTTATGGATGCCACTGTCAGAACTAGACCAAATTAAAAAAATGGGACCATTCGGGAAGCACCAGCTTTCAAATAAAAAAAGAATGATGAAAATCGGTTGACCCAGTCGAAAGTTATGAGATAACAAACATTAAAAAAAAACATATAGTCGAATTGAGAACCTCCACCTTTTTTTGAAGTCGGTTGAAAATACAAATTATTCGAAATGATTTTCGATATAGGAAATGTTAAATTTTTGTTCCCATACCCAATTTAGTGAATAGCCCAGTTGTCAGACAATGACATTGAAGTAATCGACGTCAAATAGCAATAATTAATCACAGACAAAAGTTCTTAGGATGAAATAAGTTTTATCCTGTGAAAAACCAAGGTATACTTCATTACATGGACCGCGAAACATGGACCATGAAACTGAAATTGCAGTATTTCTGGACCATTATTATTTGTAGTTTCGTGTATGCTATGTTTTTCGCTATTTACTAGTATCTTAAGAAGAAAGTTAATAATACTAAATACTCATATGAATCCATTTAAGTTTTGTTTGGTTTCCAAGAATCTAGTCCAACCTCCTCAGTAACGCCAAAAGAAACTCAACACAACAAGGTAAGGTAAAAGGTAAGTAATACAATACAAATACAAGGTGTCATGGGCAGTGGCGCCCTCTGAGATCGACCGAAAGTATTTTTAGCACTTTCGCCTGGTCCAAATGGAAAAGCGCGGTGACATGACATTCATGACAAGCACAGATTACAGAAAAATTACAAGTGTGAACAAAACAACCGGTGCGAGCGCGCGCGAGAATATTATTTTAGATATTTTTAATCATTATTTTATTGTTATTAGACTAGATGTTAAAGGTCGCTGTAAATAAACAAATGACATGCCTCGAGTAAAATTGGATTATGTGGTCAGCTTTAGCAGCGAAGATCCGGTAAGTTGGTTTACAATCATAACTTTACTCTGACAGTAAAAAATATTAGGGACTCTCGTACGTACCATATCCGTTCGTTTACTGTATCGATGTACGAAATTGGTATGAATGCGAACCCTACATGTTGCCCTGTGCATATCGCCTGGGTGATTGCAATATATGTAAAGGAATCTGCTTGCAGGAGAACCCGGCGAGTAACCTGTTGGACTGGGAATTGAGCAAGAAGCGCTGGCTGTGCGCGAAAGGCGAGCCCTCCTGCTCCGTGGTGCTACAGCTGACGCGCGCCGTTAAGGTGACAATACCATAATTCCATAAAGAAACCAAGTCCGTGCGGGGGGCGCACGGACTTGGTTTCATTTGAAGCACATTAATTGGAGCCATAAATGGCTTCAAATGGACCGCTTTGCAGTGTTCATGACAGCTCCACAATGTTCAATGTCAAAGCGCGCCGCACGTAAGCTGGTAATAGTCACGCATGTGTGGATCGGATTAGTGCCTCATTTTTGACGGGGCGGTTGTATGAAGACTATCCTTCTATACGTTATTATTCTAAGACCACAGAATAAAATAAAAATAATACCAAAGAATGAGAATCCAATAATGGATCCTTGCTAACTGCTAAAACACTTTCCAAAACTTTTTACTTTAGTTTAAAGCTCCAGAAATACAAAGTCTCAGTTCTCTATTAAAAAATTGGAACTATTTATATCAGTTAATTATACTAATGTTGATTTTTTGTAGATTATTTCAATCCTTTTTAAAAAAAAATATTTAAAATGTTATTCAGTGAAAAAACGATTTAAAGGTCAACATCAACTGAAGCAAAATATGTGAAGTTTAATGATCTTTTCATACAAAATTAAAGGTGTCAGCAGTACATGTTGGTGGCTATCATGCAGCTTTGGTGGAAGTGCTGGTGGGGCGCTCTGAGAAGCCTAATGAACCATTCCAGGTATGTAATTTCTGGAATTTTATTTCCAAACTTTCATTTTTCACTTCGCAATTGTTGCGTATGAACTATCAAGTACATCTGCAAAATAACTGCTACAGAGTTATTTTATATTTATCACCAAATTACAATACTTAAGTATAATTAATTACTGTAAACACTTAATAATAAAATAAACAAAATAATAATATTAATGATATTTACAATTTAAAAAAGGTATGGGCCGTGGGGTATGGAACCCAGAACGCTGGCTGCGTTTCCTCGCTGAATGGCTATACTGAGCCTTTGAGCGAGGAAGGAGCCAGCTCTTCTGTCCTTGCTGGTGGCCGCAAGTTTTGTGGCTAGTGTCCCGAAGAACTTTTTAGCATGCGAACCCCACGGACCAAATGTCTCACGCCAAACGGCACAAATATGTAGTCAGATAAAATTGACTCATATTTGCGCTGCTTGGCGTTTTCAGCTGCATCAGCAGCTGCCCCGGCCCTTGACGCTGACCTGGTAACATGGGAGGGAGCTTGTAAACTTGTAACTTTAATTATTTGGTTTCAGTGATATTATTTGCTATTAACACTTTTTGTTGAAGAAATTGATGCTTCAATGTTTTAATTATAATATTACTTTGTAAATAAATATCCTACCTAAGCAAGGTACTTTCAAACTAAAATCTTTTTAGTATTACACCATTATGTAGTGAAAAAACTGCAGCTAAGGTGCTTAATGTGTAAGCACACATAAATTATAACACGCGTCTCTTCTATAAGGTGTTAGTGCCGAGCTGCATATTCCTGTCCCCCGCGGAGTCGCGCGCGGGCGCGGGCGCGGCGCGCGTGCGCTCGTTCAGCGCGGAGCAGCTGGCGGCGGCGCGTGAGCAGCGCTGGGACCGCGTGCGCGTCGTGTGTTCGCAGCCTTACAACAAGCATTGCAAGGTATTTGGGAGGTTCTTGAGACAATTGAAAATTATGGGACAGCTTTGTTGCTTTCATTCTCTAATCAAAAATTTTTCAAGTCATTCTTTATAATTATATATTTATATTTCCTTGGTAAGTATTAACTATTATAGTGGAGTTATTTTAGAAATTTACTCTCCATCTGGCTCTCAGTACTTGATGAAAATATAAACTGGCCAACCAACCATTTTTCCTCTACCTGCAGGTTGCCTGAAAGAGATTGCTATTAGCAATAAGGCCGCCTAAATTGAGATTGCTATCAGCAATAAGGCCGCCTAAATTGTGCATTGTGTGAAATGTAATACTTATTATTATTTCAACTGGAGACGCTGGCAGTGGGCCGGGTGATCGGTACGTTGGTTGTGGGCCATTTCACCCATTTCCCTGGGAATGTAATACTTAGCTTTAAGTCTCTTTTTGTTTTTGTACAATACAGAATATTATCTATCTATCTATCTGGCTATTGTAAATGTTATGCACTAGGGAAGACACGGGTCTCTTTACAGTCTGTGCGCTGTAGCATGGTGCGGGTGACAGTTTCAGTAACGTTTCGTTTCACTCTTGAAAGTTGCCGCGATTTACAAATTATGACTTAGTATTTCAGCTGTACCATATTCGTAATATAGTTAATCATTCATAGCTGTAGTAAATTCAATTTTATTTTTATTTATTTTATTTATTAAATATAATTTTTATTCCACCTTAAGACTACTTAAAAAAATAACACTAAAATCAGTTAAGTTTCCACTGAAACTGAAATTAAACCCAACCAGAATGTTCTAGTCTACAAGAAAACTTAAGCAATGTGTTATGCGTATAACGTAACGCCATAGACGTATCTAGTGATGGGATGTACTGCTACGATGGATAATCGATGTTTTTTGTAATAAAAAAACGTATATTGTGCGTATTTTAATTTTTATTGTTAAAAAGTCTATAATTATATTATTAAAACAACATAATATAAATAGGGTAAGGTTGCTAAAAAAAATATATTTTATTCGTCGGAAGTCATATCACAGTCAGGAACATCTGAATTGTCACTAAATTCATCATCTGAATTTGTGACAAATATTAATAACGATGACTCCATTATGTGGTCAATATGCATGTCACGATCCCAATCAGACATAATGTCCTTTTTTGTTTTGTTCACGACCTTCGACCAGTCTTCAGGTTGAACGTTGTTGATTGCCTCTTCCAATAGGAATAACATCTTATTTGCCGTAAATGGCGGTGAGGTATTATTTCTTGCGGCGTGACCTAAAAATGAAAAAAAAAAAGTATTTCAATTCAATCAATCATTTCTTAACCTATGAAATAAATGATTATTTAAATAGGTTATGAAATAAATGATTATTTCAAAATGAGATTGAAATTAAAAGCATACCTTTTGCTTGTGCCCAAATTAGTTCAATAGCGTTATACTGGCAATGGTAGGGTGGCAGTCGAAGAACCTTGTGCCCTCTTTCTTTTGCCAACTCGTCCAGAGCATACGTAGGAGTTATTGGCTTATGACGCCGTACTAAGGCAATAAGCTCCGTTTTTAACATTTTTATATCTGCTGTAACTCCGTTTTCATTCAGCCACTTCACTAACTCACTTTTGTGGTTGGATTGGTTTGGCGGTTTATTAACTTGTACCGAATGGTAGGGCGCGTTGTCCATTATTATGGTCATAGGCTCTTTTAAATGATTTAATAGAACTATGAACCAATCTTTCAATTTTTCATAGTTCATCTCCTCATGATACTCCGTAGTTTTTTTGGACTTAAAAGCCAGCAAACAATTAGGGACAAATCCACTTGCTGTACTGGCGTGACAAATAATAAGGTAACCTATATAATATTTGCCCTCCGGCACTTTGGTACACGATTGTGCCGTTTCGTCGGTCCAACTTTTACCCACTGAATGGTTGGCGTTTAGCCACGTTTCATCCAAAAACAACTTTGCTCCAATCACTTATGTTTTTAGCCATCCTCAAAAATGTACATCTTGCTAGGGCAATGTCAGTCCTCTCTATAATAATCTTCCCTTTGTTAACTTTTTTGTAAACAAAACCAATATATTTTATAACTTGCCGCAATGAAGTTATACCTCCTTTGAATGATTTTAGAAGCTTGAGCAATGTGGGCAGCTCCATTCTTCTATAATAATTATAAATATGATTTCTAATCGCATCCTCAGCAAAATTATCTAAATCTGTGATTGGTTGCACCTTGGACAACTTTCTCACGTGTTATACGCGAAACAGTATTGCGGCCAATATCAAGAGCTTCGGCTACTCGTTCTACAATTCGATTTAATGGTAATAATGGTCCACTATTTTGTTGTTCTCTTTCAAAGTAGTCTCGGAGGCGAACTACAAGCTCCCTGGCCTGACTACCCAAAACAGTTTTTTTTTGTATGCTTAGGCATAGTTATAACAACAAACTTTAACAAATGAAACAACAAACTCAACAAACTATAACAAATAACAATTTAACGAAAATGAAAACCAACAATGAAATCGAAATACGTGTCACATACAAGGTGCTAGCACTCGTACTGACTGACAGCATCGCACAGTTAAACAAAATGGCCGCCGCGCTGATGCGCCATAGAGCAAAAATGTTGCCACGAAAAAAAAACTTAAGCTCGATTTATATTATTTTAATTTATATGAATACAAAGATATGTAACCATAAAATATTTAAATTGACATAAAAGCCATAAAATATTGTTATTTATATCAGACACAATATTATAAGTAGGTTTGAAATATCGTATAGACCATAGAACATAGTCGATAAATGTTCAATCCCTAGAAACTACGCATTCGTGCATCCGCGATAACGGGGTCTTATAAATACCAATTAAATAATAATTTTCGTTTTAAAATTATTTTCATAACATTAATAAATAGAACTAGATTTATGCTGCGAGTATCGCTAACGATAAAAATGAATTGCAAAACGAACGTCACATCCCTAGCCATGGGGTACTGACAGATGTCAACGTCAACACGCAACTGTCACCCGCACCATGCTACAGCGCACAGACTGTAGTAATAATTTTAATAGCTATGAATGAGCGGTAGTTGAAAATCGAAAAGAACGGCTGCTGTGTCAGTCGAATACGAGCTTGAATGTACCGGTGGTTTTAATTATTTTGACTCCCGCACACAATTATAACAGTAAATAATAGTATATTTTATATCGAGGGACTAAACTAAGCCATAATATAGCAGAGGTGGTTTAACAATTTGAAACACATAGCGCCACCTTCTTTGCGGACAAACCATGGAACTAAAACTCTCAACATTTTCGCAATGAAGGACCGTCTTCACTTCACAGATAATGAGATAATAGTATATTTTCACTGTCTGTTTGAGTCTTTGTCACATGAAGGAAATTAAAAAACTAATTACTTTTTACTCCCTAGGGACTAAAGTGGTCACTTTAGTCCCGCTTCGTAGGGCTATATTGGCGTACTTTTAGAGCATGAGAAGTGAAAATTATTATTTGTACTGCCACTGTAAGTACAGGCATAGGACCATTTAAAGTGGCTATATTTAGCTAAGAGTACCTTAATCATCAACAAAGTGCTCAATTTTTTAAGTAATTGATCTTGAATCCATTGACCATTTTCATTATTTTACTGCTAGCAGCTCGATCATACATTTGATAATGATATTAGGATTTGGACACGTTTTTAATGTTCAACATTTCAAACAATAAATTTTGGTTTGGCTAGTTTTTTAGCAAAGGAAATAATGTGCAATCAATCACTCCCAGTACGGCCTCAATTTCGTGCACATATTCGAGCCGGAGGGCGGCCTCCCCGCGAGTGGCGGCCAGCCGGCGGCGCCAGCCCCGCCGCCGCCGGCGCCAGCCCCGCCGCCGCCGGCGCCAGCCCCGCCGCCGCCGCGCGCGCGTCTACCGCCGCCCGACGCGGCCTCCTCGGACGAGGAGTTCGCGCCGGGCGAGCTGTTCGCGCAGCACCGCGGCGCGCTGGGCAAAGAGAAGCCGACTACTAGTGTCGCTGATACGGGTACGTCATAATACCGGGTGATTATCAAAATACTTACCATAAGGATATGGCAGTAAGTGATGTAGAAACCGTCTAAGAGAAAAATAAATAAATTAATTAATTTTCATTTCAAAGTCAGTATAAATCATAGTTTTTAAACGACCTCTAAATAATATTCATTAAAGTAATCCCTTTTTTTTTTTCTAAAAAAAATCTATTTAAAAAATAGTCTAGTAGTTTTTCAATAGTTTTCACTACCTATTTACTTTTATATTTCACTGCGTTTTCTAGGAGCTCAAATTAGGCAGGCGACATCACATGCCCTGAAAAACATCTCTGACTCTTCAACGAATTTAGTAAAAACACCAATTTCAAAGCCAACCCCGAAAATATTCAGTCAGGACCAGCCATCTAGTTCCAAACGACAGAGAAATGACGTCATGTACACAGATGATGATGATAGACCCCACGCTAAAATAGACCATATTGTGCAGAGGCATAAGGACGAAAGGACCAAAGACGAAGCTAAGAAGTCTAAAGACTATGAGAGGAAGAAAGACCCGAATGACAGTGTTCGTAAAGATGTGAAAAAGGATGAATCGCAAAAAGCAAGGCATGAAGATCGCAACAAAGACAGAGCAGACAAGACGCCGAAAGAAGATAAGAAGAATAGGCCGCTTCGTGCAGAAGAACCGAAAAGTGAGTCTGCTGGCGACCGCAGTAGGAGTGAGAGGGATAGGAAACGGTCGCGGGATGACAGGAGTCCTAGGAAGGGTAAGCATATACATTCATTCACTACATTTTGGGTGTACGTTTCATTGTTAAAACTAGTTTTACAGTCAAGTTTTAAAAAATCTGTTATGGATTAGTAAAAAGATCCTGAAAACAATAATTACACACAGGCACAAAATTACACAAATGTCCATCACACGAATGTTTGTAGATCGACTTTAGTCTTTATAGGCAGCACTCATGCCGAAGCGGGTATGCCAGTAGTAGGCACATCACAGCAAAAGACGTTCAAATGAAAATAAGTGTCGTACTATAAGACTAGAGTCCTAAAGTCTTGTAACAATGAGATTATTTTTAAAAGCTGGGGTCTAGTAAAGCTCAATATTTGAGTCTTTTAAAAAAATAGTTTATGTAAATTTGTGACTGAGTCTTTTGCTGAAATCAAGCCTATCCCGACTGAAGTTTGTTGAAGTAAAAATATATTAAATGTTTTAAATAAAATGAAACACATACTGAAAGCTTAAGCTAATAAAGCTACCTTCTCATTCAAAGAAGTAAGAACTTAAAACTCTCGAGACTGGAATAATAACTAGAGTCTTAATTTCGGAGCTCGAGACTTTAACTACACTACCCTACAGACACGCCATGATAATCGGAGACATAGTAAAAGGAAAGAGAAATAAGTTGTCTTCATACATACGTTCCGAGCGAGGTTTGCATGTGAGCGCGCCGGTACTGTGCCCGTACTGTGCCCGTACCTACGGGCGTCGCACGCACACACTGACGAAATATAAGGTGAAAAGCGGTAACTCAGTGGTAGTAACTCCAAAATTTCTGCATACGCATCATTTACGGTTTGCGTAAATTCGATCATGTCTCTCAATTCCGGGCACAGTCGAAATGGCTTCCAATACGTTTTCGCAGAGATCTTCATATTCTGTCTCTTCTCTACACTGTCTTGTTTAATCCCCTTTCACCTCCGTACCTCAAGGAACTATTTCACTTTCTGCAATCTGCCAAAAGTGAAGACATGCGGTCTTATCGGAAACTGCATCTAACAGTCCCCTCACATTCCACTTCCTATTATTCCAAATCATTTGTTGTTCGCTCCATTCGTCTGTGGAATTCCTTACCTTTACCCATCCGCTAATCTCAGTCCTTACATGTCTTTAAATCCCAAGTCAAATCATACTTCCTCTCTCTGTAACCTAGTATTTTATTATGTCTCATCCTTTTTTTTTTCACTTAAAATGGAAACTAGTGATCCTATTGCAATACCTATATGTATTTTATGTAACACAATTCATTTAGTTTATTATTCAAATATCTCTTACTTATCCTTTATTTTGCACAGCCTTACCCGTTATATTATACAAGTCTCTCTTCAGAAGGTAGTCTGGAAGAGATCGCTTTAAAGCGATAAGACCGCCTAAATTGTACATTTTATGTCTACTTACTGTTTAACTTGCTGTATTTGTTTGTTTGTGCAATAAAGATTATTTATCTTATCTTATCTTATCTTAACTCAGTCGTGGCTGCGCCGTGCGTAGGTTATGTCGCGTACTTAGATGTAACGCCGCCGCTCTGCTCTCGCAATATTTTTTTAGTTTGCGTAAACGTACGTCCAATATTCAAGGTCAAAAGCGGCTACAACCAGGATGTCTCAATATTGCAGTGTTAATGGACGCCTTAACAACAGTTCTTTAAATGCAGAATTGTCTTTCTTCAGATTACCTACCGATTAAGAACGGTGCGTACCTACCTAACGCACTTCGCTTAGTTGGTCGTTCTCTGCTTAATAAATAAAATAAATAAATAAAAAATAAAAATCATTTATTTCAGACTAAATCCATATTAAAACAATTGCATTGATTAAAATGTCCAGATATGAGAATTACATTAATTTATATTTGACCTGTGACAACACTCACCCAGTGCTGTTGGATAGGACAGTCGAGGCGGGACGCAATCATTTTCAGAATCCTATTGGGACTGCTTCGGAGCCGATGAAACATTGACGCGGCTTTTTTCGCATAATGGCATTAAAACCATCGACGCGAGCGTCTGCGAACATGCCAGAGGCACTACAATACCTCGGCAGTCCCAACAGTGCCCTAAACGCGTTATTATATTGCACCTTTAGGGCGCTGAAGGCTCGTTGCGTATACTTAACCCACAGGCTACTAGAGTAAAATGATTGACAGTAAGCTCTAAAAAGAGTAATTTAACTTCTATTGTGCTTCTAGCAAACCTGCGAGCCAGCATGTTGCTTCTCACCGCCAACGCCCTTCTCTCACGCTCTATATCAACGTCATCCTGTAGGTTGTCAGTTAACATGTGGCCAAGGTATTTAAATTGACGCACAACTTTCAGGGGAGAGCCTTCAAGTACAACGGGAGGCACGAAGGTCGGCTTTTGAGTACCAGCCTTAAACACAAGTACCTCACTCTTTTTACAGTTGTACTTGAGGCCATGCCCCGAAGCGTAGCGCTCACAAATGTCAACGAGCGTTCTCAACGCGCTGATCGAGGGAGCCAGCAGGACCATGTCATCAGCGTAGCTAAATATGTCATTTTTCTATTGTTATTTTTTCATGTCGCAGGAGAAGGATAAACTATTAGATTCTTCATTTTGTGTTAGGTATTTACTCTTTCCTTTTACTATGTTGGAGCCTTCAAGAAGAAAGCATATTCCCATTTAAAAGGCGAGCTACGCAGCGGTGACACCTGAGGTGTTGTAGTTGTTTATGGGCAGGCATTATTTACATCAGGTGACCTTCCAGCTCGTTTGCTCTGTATTACATAAAAAACACATCATCGGTTTTTTGTAATCCCCTACAGCTAGCGGATCAGGTACAAGCGGGCCCCTAGGCTCAGTGCTCCGCGGCGTAGTACTAGCGCTGAGCGGGTACGTGAACCCGCGGCGCGCGGCTCTGCGGGACACTGCGCTGGCGCTCGGCGCTCGCTATGAGCGCGACTGGGGACCCAAGTGCACTCATCTTATGTGAGTACAAGCTGATACTCCATTAATCATCAGCTTTCCGGTATTAAGACAGCCTGATTGATGGTATGATATTTCTACACTATCATTATTTAACACTAAAATAGTCACTACATTAGGTCTTAGCCATCGTCACTACATTTTTTTAAGTAAGATAATATTTTATTATCTGGTAAAGGTTTTAAAATTCAAGACTACACCTTGTCAATACCTACTTTACTTTAGTATTATTTTTATTAAGAGTTGTTGCATCTACCGATAGTGATGTACGATGCGAAGGGGCTTTCTGATAATCTAGCGTTTCTTAGCTTTTTGTTTTACCTACGGACGTTTTTACTCTCACCTAATAATGATGTCGCGTCGTTGTTTGGTGATCATCTTTGCCTTGTGATTTGCTAATATTTGTGAGTTGTTACAAAAGTTTAGAATGTTATCTTTCTTTTTACCTCATTCAGCTGCGCGTTCCCCAACACGCCCAAGCTGCGCTCCGTGCGCCAGGCCCCGGCCGGGCGCGGCGTGCCGGTGGCGCGCGGCGAGTGGCTGCAGGCGTGCGCGCGGCGCGGGCGCAGGCTGCCGTGGCGCGCGTACGCCACCGACCCGCGCGACGCCGAGCCGGAGGAGCCGGATGACGCGGCTGAGGCGGAAGCAGCGCCGGCCGACGACGCTGGTGAGTCGGCTTGTTAGTGGGGCTAGCAGCATTTGCTAAAATATATCTATTCATTTATTTATGTCGTCTTTTCTTCATTGCATCAATAGAGACTAGTAGAGAATGACTATTTTCACCAAAACATAAGGCTATGCAACATAGAAAAATTGTTGCAAAAAGAAGACAAATTAGCGTAAAAAAGACTCACTACTAAACTTTCTCGCAACACAATAATGAGAAAAATAACAAAAATAACTCTCCATTACAAACCTTACGTTCTTATCCGGCTCCAAGTACCAAAATAAGGTTAAGTTTCAAATACTTCTAAAAATATACTAACTTAATTGTAGGAATGAGATTTAGGCTTATTTCTACTTGCAGAGTTACCCTACAGTTGAACGTTCGAGCATATTAATTATGTTAATCATAACAAGAAGAACTCGGCTTATACGAGCACCAGCAGTTTAACGCTTGGACTGTGTCTATCTACATCTCGATGTTTTATTGTGCTCATTTGTGATTTGTACAGCCAATAGCCCAATGATCTACCTCAAATTTAATAAATAATAAATAAAAATTGTTTATTTGCTTTTTAGTTTTACAGTTTTTCATTTTACAAAATCAGACTATATAATAGTTTGTTGGCAGCGTTTCTTCAATATATTTTAACTTCTTGTCATAGTGATGAGTTTAAGAGGGTGTGCTTTTTGCGTTTGGGGTAGATTGTAAACGTAGCATTTCTTTAAGGTTTTCGTGATTATTTCGCTGAATTTAAATTAAGTATAAATAAATTATCTCTCTATTATTGAATGCGCCTTTTAATTTCAAAATTATTACTTTAACTGTGTACAGTGAATTTTTAAGTTAAGTAATTAATAAGTAAGTTAGAAATACCACCTATTAATGACATCATAAACGTTACCATGCCATTTTATACATATGAAAACACCAGTTTTGTGAAGAACCAGAAAGAATTCGATGCGATTGCGAACCAAATCAATCAAGTCAAAAATAGCACCAAATCTGAGACAGATGATGATGCAAACTTGAGTTCCCATGATATGCATCACTACATTCTTATCTACCTGTTATTGAGCGCTGGAATTGTGACAAGTCTAGTGTACATCGTACGAAGAATCCGCGCCCGACGCCAGTGGCCAGCTGCGGCGCAGGCAGCCCCGGCGCCCCGCGACCTCGCGCGCGCAACTGCAAGCACCCCTACTGCTGCTCACCAACCCCAAAGTGAAATTAATGATCAATGTTTTGTAATTAGTGACCAGAGCGAGCCAGTGTATAGTAAAGTGAGCCGTGTTAAATTACCAAACTCCTTTAATTTCAGTGTAGTGGAATAGTGATAGAGACTATAAGTTCATGAAATATTTAAGTAACCTATGTTTCTTGAAGTATTTAAGTTACTATGTTGCCATTTCATGAAGTATGTAAGTGTAGTGTAGTACGTAGGATAGTAATGTTACCAAATTATTTTAATAATTTACCAAATTATTGTTGCCTCACCTCTTATCACCAGCATCAATGCACCTCATCTCACTTTTTTCTCCCTCGGGAATATGTACAAAGTACAGTGCATTGATCCGCAGAGCGCGCGATCAGCATTTTATTAATGACCTAAATTATAATTTCGTAACTTTAATAATTTAAATCATCAGTTCATGTTCGGAAACCATTCGCTCCGCGTGCTCTCATACCATTTCACCATCTTACCATATTCACCATAATTTAACCATTTTTACTAGTTTCTTAATATACAACATTTTTACCATTTTATTTTGTGGGATTTACACCCTGCAGTCTTATCAATTTTAAAAAAAGGTTTTTTATTTAATTTAGCAAATAATTGGTGACTACTTATTATTAGATAATTCAATGTGTTTTAAATAGTATTATGCACACAATAATATAGCGAAAATTTAAGTTTTATTTCTATTCAATAAAATAATCACGAAAATCTTACAAAAATGCAATGTTTACCAGTTAACGCTCTTAAAGACTTCTTATTTATCTCAGAGTGCGATACCGACGACGAAATAGAGAAAGCGCTCCGCAAGCAAAAGAAGCGTCGCAGCTCTCCCTCTCCGCCGCCCGGCGAGCGAGCGAGACAACCGCGCTCGCCCCGTCCCTCTCCCGCGCGGCGCTCGCCCCGTCCCTCTCCCGCGCGCGCGGGCGACGCGAGACAGAACGAGTCGAGCGCGTCCGACGTCGCGTTCGTTTGTGACGAGCGCGTGAAGGGACACATCGAGATTGATGACGACGATGACAGGACGGATGAAGAGAACTCTGCAGGTAAATAGGTTAGACGTTGCTTTCGTTGTTAAGTAGTTAGCTGTGTATTGTTTTTATATGCTACTGTGTCGTTCACTCAGGCCCCTCTTTGCCATTGGGCACGTACCCAGGGCTCCACGATCCTGGGTGCTACGCCTCTAAAATAAGTTTAATTCAATTCAATTCAATTCAAAATATATTTATTTTCCCTTCACAATCATAGGTACTTAGGGCTAATCTTAGGTCTAGACAATGAATATTTTTTATTTATTTTATTTTATTTATTTGGGAAACAGACAGTTGTTATACATCAGAACAAACGTAACATAAATATCTAAGTTAAACCAATAAAGATTCCGCTGGTATTATTTAACATAATGTGAGCAAACTGGAACTTACTAACTCTAACATTTACAAACCACTCTTTAGTGATGAACTAAATATTGTACTAATCGGATAAATAAAACACCGATACAGAATTCAGAGATATATTTGCATAAGTTTGCTGGCCTCTTACCTAGTTATAAAAACATATTGCCAGCGCGTTTTAGAAACAAACTAATAGCTAGAATTACTAACGCCATCTATTGGTGTTTAGCTGAACTAATCACGGTTCATTAGTAGATCTCAAAGAAAATCTTAACACCGTAAATTAGGATCTCTCAAATTGGGTGGCGCCATCTGGCGATAGCGATGGTGATTTAACATACTGCCCACCAAGGACAATATTGACAAAATGTGTCCTTTCTGGGGATTGATGTACTTAACTACATTATTAACATACAATATTAACTGTTCTACTAAACTAAAACTACAATGCATGACCACACTAGCAAATAATAAATACTACAGCTTACAATTTAAATCAAGCATTACACGTTTCTAAAGGTTACTAAATTAGCGTTCTACATACTACTAAGCAATTAAGCTATACAAACAAAATAAAATAAACTTAATTGGAGACCGGGAGGACGCATACCTTTGATGTTGGCCTTTTTAATGTTGACGTTTTGGTTTTTAACGTGACTACTCGGGTTATATTATCATGTCCTGGATGTTTTACTACCACCCGACCTAATAACCAACGACACGGTGGCATATTGTCCTCTTTGATCAGGACTACGTCTCCCACTTTGGGCTCATTAACTTGGGATGTCCATTTATGTCTCTGGAGTAGAGATGTTAAATATTCATTGGACCATCGAGTCCTGAATTGCTGTAACATCTTTTGAACGAATTGCCATCGTTTGAGCGAGCTAATATCCGAATTTAAATAGTCCACATCAGGTACCGACAATAATGGTTCACCAATCAGGAAGTGACCAGGTGTAAGGGCAATTTGTTCGTTCGGGTCCTTAGTGCTAATCATTGTCATAGGCCTAGAATTTAAACAAGCCCCTATTTGACTTAGAAGCGTACTTGTCTCCTCATAAGTCAACGTAGATTCCCCTATGATCCGTTTCAAATGAAATTTGGTAGCTTTTACGCCCGCCTCCCATAGTCCGCCAAAATTAGGTGCGTGGGGAGGGATAAAATGCCACTCTGTTCCCTGAGACTCTAGGTGAGTAGCAACTGAGTTCTGTACCGTCTGCAACTGTTCAAGCTCTCTCTGTGCACCAACAAATGTGGTGCCGTTGTCGCTCCATAATTGGGCGCAGTGACTTCTCCTAGAAACTAATCTACGAAATGCAGCCATGAAACTCTCGCTTGTCATATCGCTCACCACCTCCAGATGTATGGCTCGGGTTGCCATACAGACAAAAAGGCATATGTAACCTTTATATGAACGATGTCCTCTCCCCTTTGTTGTTCTAATATTTATAGGTCCGGCGTAATCCAAACCACTATGCAAGAATGGCCGAGCTGGAGTACATCTAACAGAGAGAGAGAGCCCATGAACTGGCTTTTTATGTTGGCATTCTGTCTAATGCACGTTACGCATTGTCTAACGTGTTGTTTTGCTAGATTTTTTATTCGAATTATCCAGTAGCCAGATGTCCTCAAATAGTTGATCATTAGTTGTGGGCCCCCATGTAGCGTTTTAAGGTGAGCATCCGCAACTATCAACTTAGTCAAATTTGATGCCGGGGATAGTACTATAGGATGTTTCATATTTTGATTTAATGTGGATTTTTGTAATCTACCACCTACTCTGATAATATCTTCTGGATCAAGGTAAGGACATAATGATTTTAGTTTGCAGTCTTTTGCTTTAATTATGTTTGCTGATTTCAATTGTGTAAATTTGTTATTAAATTCTTCTCTTGGTGCCATTTTAATACAACATTTCATTGCTTCATCTAGTTCTTGTTTTGTTAAATATTCTTTATAATTTTTTGATTACTTTTGATATTTCAGGAAACGTCTACAGTATGCTACAACTCGCACCAACCTTTGGAGTTTTGAAAACCGTTCAAGCAGTGGCTCCTCACGGGTAACTAAATGTGTCTTTATCGCTTCTTCTATTTGTACTTGCAAATCTTTGGGTCTTTTGTAGATAATTTCACTTTGGCGTAGAAAATGTGGTCCATTTAACCAAATTTCGTGATCTTTCAAAGCAGCAGGTGAAATATCTCTTGATCCACAATCAGCTGGATTATTTTTAGTAGCTACATGAAACCATTGGGAGGAGTCAAGCGAGGTTAAAATCTCTGATACCCGGTTCCCGACGAAGATTTTCCATCGACTAGGATGGCTGTTCAACCAAGCAAGTACTACCGTCGAATCAGTCCATGCTTTCACTGACGTCTTGGAAATTTTCATAACCTGCATTGCTTCTACTAAAAGACGAGTAAGTAACACTGCAGCGCACAACTCCAAGCGTGGAATGCTAACTTGCTTTATTGGCGCCACCTTCGTTTTGGCAACCAATAGGGAAACATTTATTTTTCCGTTAGTGTCAACCAAACGGACGTATACCACCGCCGCGTATGCCACCTTAGAAGCATCGCTAAATCCATGTAATTCCATGGCGATATCATTTTCATTACTGCCAATCCATCTTGGAATTTTGATTTGAGCTATGTGTGGCAATTCCTCCCGATAACTCTTCCATTCTTGTACTAATTCTATGGGAACATCTTGATCCCATTGAATACCTGCTAGCCATAATTTTTGAATAAAATTTTTTGCTATTATAACACTAGGTGATAACCATCCTAATGGGTCAAACAGCCGCGCTATATCTGATATCATTGATCTCTTTGTTACCTCTCCTGATATCTTCTGAAGGCTCACTGTGAACTGAAAGCTGTCTTCGCTGCGATCCCAGGTAAGTCCCAGTATTTTTGTAGGTTGAGTAATTGCTGTTGAATCAATTTTTATCTCCCTATTCTTCATATCATCATCCCTTTTGTCCTTTTCCGTGTCTTGTCTGGTCTTACATTTAGATATTCCTTTCAACAATTCTTTACTATTACTATTCCACTTCTGTAGTTCAAATCCTCCACGATGTAACAATTCTTTCATTTGCCTGTACAATTCAATACCTCGTTCCACAGTTTGAGCTCCAGTCATTAAATCGTCCATGTAAAACGAATTTGGTACCTTCTCAGCAGCCATTGGGTAATTTTCGCCTTCGTCGAATGCTACTTGATTTAATGATCTTACAGCTAGGTAAGGAGCAGATGCAGTGCCAAAAACTACCGTTACAAATTCGTAATCTCTTACTACAGCCTTTGGATTATCTCTCCATACAATGCGTTGGAAGGATACATCTTCTTCTGCGACTCTGACTTGTCGGTACATTTTCACTATGTCTGCTATTATACCTATAGGATGGATTCTCCATCGCAGTACAGTGTGACGTAATTCTGGCTGTAGCGTAGGACCAGTCATTAGAGTCTCATTGAGTGATAAACCATTATTATATCGACAAGAGGCATCGACTACGACCCTGACTTTTGTCGTCTCTTTATCATTTCTAATGACGGCATGATGAGGCAAGTATATGGCTTCCTTTTTATCATTTTGTTTTACAGGGCGCATATGATCTAGCAGTAGGTATTCATTAATAACTTCCTTGTACTTTTCTCTTAAATTTTGATCTTTCTCAAACTTTCTTTCTAACGTGTAAAATCTTTTCAGCGCAACATCGCGTGAATTACTATCAACACACGACGGCACGTCATCCCGAAATGGCAGCCTCACCATATAACGACCATCTTCTGTTCTTTTTGTAGATTTTGTAAATAGTTCTTCACACTTTTGTTCTTCCAGTGGAAGTATTTTGTTTGTACTAATTATTTGATCTTCTACTTCCCAAAATCTTTTTAATACATCATCTTCATTGACCTTTGTGTGCATTACTGTTATATTTGATCTATGGCCGATTGAACTATCGTTGCTATTCAATCGTGTGGCATTGATTACGCCTGATATAACCTAATTTGGTGGACTGCGCCACGAGATAACCAGCTGAACTTTTCTTTACGCCGTCATTCAATATATGGCTATAAACTTCAGCGCCAAGTAATACATCTATTTTGTTAGGTGTATTGAACTGAGGATCGGCTAGACTTAAGTCTGCTAACTCGATCCAATAATGCTCTTCAAACTGGTTCTCTGGTAGACAGCACGTGATATGTTTGAGAACATATGCCTTAAGTTCTATTTTGAAATTTGTGTCTGTTAGCGATTGAATTACAAGCTTAACCATATATTTGGAGACCAATGAACCATCACCACCTAACCCCGAAATTGTACTTTTGACAGATATCTTTTTTAATCTTAAGTGTTGGACTGCAGCTTCGGTAACAAAGGATGCTTGGGAGCCTTGATCCAGCAAGGCTAGCACTTGAAGCCCACCAAGTGTAGACTGGGCTTTCATTAACGCTGTGGCTAATATAACTTGTCTACCCCTGGTAATATTTCTTCTAGACATAAGTGACACAACAGGAGGACTGTCTGCGGAGGTATTGCCACCTCAAGATGCCCTACCAATGATAGATTTGTCGTTAGATGATGTTTGATTTATTGTTAGAGGGTGTAAAAGCGAGTGATGCCTTTTTTTGCATATTCTACAGTAAGTATTCTTATTGCAATCATAAACGGTGTGGTTGCTTCCTAAGCAGTTAAAACAAATTTTATTTTTTAACACAAATTCACGTCTAGCATCATAATCTAACTTAGAAAACTGCTTGCAAAAACACAATTTATGATTCTCCGAACAACATTCGCAGCGAATACTGTTCGTTGAATTGGTCGCATGTAAAACTTTAGTATATTGGATTTGTGAACTATTATTACTTTGTCCTGGTGACCTTTTCAAATCCAAACACTCTAACGCTCGAAAACGACTCTCTACAAACTTTTGAAATTGTGAAAATGTAGGCAATTCGCTTGACGAATTACTAGAAACATTTAACTCCCATTGTTTTCTACTTTCGTTGTCTAGTTTATAAGTGATAATGTGAATGATAATTATATCCCAAGTACTGACGTCAATATCCAAATTATTAAGAGCATTCAAACAATCTGTGGTGGTATCTAACAGATCCTTTAAAGTAGACGCTGACTCAACTTGCATGCGTCGCTGCGAAAATAAACGTTTTAATACGCAATTGGCAAGGTATTTTTTGTTGTTGTACCGGTCGTTTAATTGTTTCCAACATTGATCGTAACTTGAATCGGAAATAGGCACGTATCTAATTAATTGTTCTGCCTCTCCTACAAGATGACTCTTTAAGTAATGCATCTTTTGCACTTTATAAATAAATAAATAAATATCTGGGACAATTCACACCAAGATCATCTGACCCCAAACAAAGCAGAGCTTGTATTATGGGTGTCAGAGACTGATAAACATACTTAAATATTTCTAAATACATACTTAAATAGATAATAACACCCAGACACACAACAAACACAAATGTTCATCACATAAATGTTTGTCCGTGTTGTTAATCTAATCCGTTATTATTATTTACCAACGATGTAAATAAATCTCGAAAAGTAACCCATTCGGAATACTTCCCCGAGAACAAAGGAATGGAGATTTTAGGTAATTTTACTACTGAGCTTGATTTCTCCCCACTACCTGCACTATTCATTCCCAAATTGTATGACGATAATCTATTTAATTCGACTTTCATGTAGGTCTTGTACTCAATGTATGCCTCCTCCGTGGTATCGTACATAGACTTTGTTACATAAACAGAAGCATCTATATCTTCCATTTCATAAGCCTCATACAACTTAGAATTATTTTTTCGAAACAGCGTCCAATCTCTTTCTACAATTTCCAACCTAGTTTCAATATATTCTTTCGTGATCCTATCCTTAGGAGATTTTTTATAATTAACAAATCCCTTAGAAATTGAATTTTGGAGATCCTGTTGTACATTAATAATACTATCCATTTTGGTAAACAAAATTGTTAACTATCAAAAATAATAAATGTAAATGTAATTATTAATGTTTTATAATTACACCCTTAGACCTAATTAATGAGTATTTTGTTTTGTATAAGTATACAGGTGTTACAAAATTACTAAACAATCATAAATTACCAATTAATATAAAGTATTAAAATTACAAGTCGAAAAAGCAACGATAAAAATTACAAGTGTTTTTAACTTAGAGGAAAATCGGGCATGGATTCCCCGTCTATTAAACTATGTCTAAAATACCACCTAAACTAAATTACTCTAAATTATAAACTGGCGCGAAAATATTCTAAGTCCCAAGCTCTCAATGTCGATAAATCCGATCCAAGCTAAATCTTCTAAGTTTTCTTCGCAATGTGTTTAAGGCTCAAATTAAACTGATAAAAGTACTCACAGTTGAACTTCACTTTTGCACACACTTGCACTGGCAATACCTCTGGAATGCTCCAGTTCCGGTAGAGGGCGCTCCTTGGCTTCCGGTAGCTCCAGTACGTCACGTCCGCGGCCTTACTTGGTGACGCGGCTGCTGGCCGTACCTCCTGAACAGCGATCCACTGCTCCTCGAGGACGGTGTGTGGTTCCCAGCACCACAAGTACTCCAAAAAGTTGATCTTAGCCAAAAGCGATCCGGCTCGAAGGACCATTTACAAACC
The DNA here is from genome assembly GCA_947369235.1 of Udea olivalis. Classification (NCBI taxonomy): domain Eukaryota; kingdom Metazoa; phylum Arthropoda; class Insecta; order Lepidoptera; family Crambidae; genus Udea; species Udea olivalis. Next base: position 562,791 of record OX376354.1, on the reverse strand, counting down.
ACTCTTTAGTGATGAACTAAATATTGTACTAATCGGATAAATAAAACACCGATACAGAATTCAGAGATATATTTGCATAAGTTTGCTGGCCTCTTACCTAGTTATAAAAACATATTGCCAGCGCGTTTTAGAAACAAACTAATAGCTAGAATTACTAACGCCATCTATTGGTGTTTAGCTGAACTAATCCCGGTTCATTAGTAGATCTCAAAGAAAATCTTAACACCGTAAATTAGGATCTCTCAAATTGGGTGGCGCCATCTGGCGATAGCGATGGTGATTTAACACTAACTATAAATTAAAAAATATATAATATGGCCTATATTTTGTGAGGGACAGGTGCCTGAAATAGGTTTTAAAATAGAAACCTGTCCTACAGGTCACCAGGCCCCCCCTACTCGTGGCCTACAAGCTGTGTGGATGTAAAGCAAGAGATTGGAGAAAGAAACGAAAAAATAAAAGTAAAGTACTAAAAGTATGGTTCCTTGCAGATTTGTGTGCGTGAGTGAGTGTGTGAGTGCATTTTTTGATTTGAGGTTTGAGTATGTGTGGGTGAGGTTTGTGTATGCATGGGTTGGGTATGTGTGAGTGTATTGGTGCATGAATGGAGTGTATGTGTGAGTGTTTGAGTGAACGACAATGAGAGAAGTAACCATAAAATAATGTGGTTGACATCACCAGTTAGTGGATATGTTTACTTAGAAGACGGAGATGTTTTTCAGTCGCCTCATAATTTAAAGTTTTAAGATATTTAGAAACAGTCTGCTTGCAAATAAATTTAGAAAGTGAATAGATATGTAGGAAAGCATTGAAATTGTTGTATAAGTAAGGTCCGAGAAGGCAGAAGAAGTTGTGAGAGAAAGATGTTTTAAAACGGAGTTCGCTGCAGACTTTACATTTTCGACGCTTATACTTGAGTAAATTGGGGTCGTAGGGAAGCTGGGAGTACTCATTTAGGATTACCCTTAGAATAAATGTTTGCCTGACCGTCAGTATTTCCCAGTTTTTGTATAAATCTACTGTAGGATAACGATAAGGGAGACTTGCAGAAACCTTTAAGAGTGCACGTTGAGCCCGTTCAACTGCCAGAAGATGTGTTTTAGCTGCACCTCCCCAAGCTGAGATGCAGTATTCTATCAAAGAGTGACACAGCGCATAGTAAACCATCTTAATTACCGACCGACTAGCTACATACCTTAGTGACTTAAAGATATATATCAGCTTACGAAGCCTAGAGGAAAGCAAAAATGATTTTTAATTAATTATTTGACATTCATAGCGAAGGCTCCATCAACCTAATGTGCCCAGGGCCTCAAATAAGTTAAAGACTGCACTGAAGTCACCACCACTTTAAGTAGAATGCGTATAAAGCTTTGAAACATAAAAACTTACAGACTCAACTTTTGTATTAGTTCTAATGTTGATATTCGCAATTTTTGTCGAAATCCGAAAGCACACTTTGCCCGATCTGGGAATTGAACCAGTTACTCTTTTGAACTTTGTTTGTTTTACAAAAAATAAATTCAGAGTACAGTCAATGAGAGTAGAAAAAAGAACACAACATTGAGCAGAGGAGCAGATTATTCCTACTATGACGACAAACTTTTGTCGTTCAAGTAATCCTCTACATTATAATAACCTTGTTTCATTAACTTTGCTTTAATTGCAGACTTATACTTGTGAAGAGGTAGATCAACAAGACTTTGAGGTATTTTGTTAAAGTATTTGACAGATTGACCCACAAATGAGTTTCCCACCTTGTACATACATTGCAGAAATACTAGGAATAAGGATAAAATTGCACTTCCACTCTTTAGGTTACAAAAAGTTTTAGGATCCTTTATGGGGCAAGGTATACATTATGTCAACAAAATTCCAAAAACCATTTGTGAGTTACCTTTACATAGATTCAAAAATCACATCAAAACAGCTTTATTAAAAAAGGGCTATTATACTACAAAAGACTACCCTATAGATAAAAATGCCTGGGTATAAGCGCTCTGCTCGATTCGGGATTAAATTAAGCTTAGCTTTTAATCCATATAATTCGTATAATTTATTTCTACTTTTATGGATGCCTGGAGTGGCCCAATCACTAAATTTAAACTTAAAATTATCAACAGTTACTTTCTTCTTAGGAAAAATATGGTTATGTTCATGCAATATTATCTCAAAGAGATGCCTATACTGATCATCTATGTTATGATGACCTTGGGGCAGTAGGTTAGAAATATTTTTATCTAAATTAGTTTGAAACTTTTTTACTCGACTCTTGGTAACTGGTCTATAACTAATATCCCCTGATTGAGAGACATGACGGTGCTCAAATTTGGTCAATAGACCGCAGTGATTTGATTTCAAACAGTTTGTAATTGATTTCTTAATAGAGATATTTTCACAAAAAATATTGTCTAAGCAGGTGGCTGTTAACTCGGTGATCCTGGTTTGTTGATCAAAAAGATTAAGTAAATCAAATGATTTAAAAAGATTTAAAAATCTTACAGAGGTCTGAGAAGAATCTAAAATGTTAACATTAAAATCACCACATACAACCACCTTCTTGTTTGATTTACAAACCTTTTTCAGTACTTCTTCCATGGTCTCTTCGAACTGACAATAATCAGCAGAAGGGGGTCTATACACACACACAATAATAATCTGCTCTAACTCTGCGCATGCAAGTTCAATAGTTCGCTCAATTGAGAGTGCTACTATGTCTTTACGCTCTCTAGATTTAAACTTATTGTGAATTAATATCAGTGACCCACCTCGAATAGAGGAACTTCTCAAGAACGAACTAATGATACTATAATTATCAATGCTAATCATACATTCATTTTTTTTCAGCCCGTGTTCAGTTATACATAAGACATGTATATCCATACAGTCTAAAAATAAACCTACTTCTAATTCTTTGCCAGAGAAGCCTTGCTTGTTTTGATGCACAAAGTTAATAAAATTATTTTGGGGCTTCTCTTTTGTCAACAATGTGCAAGAGTTTACCTCTATTGTCTCTGAATCTAATTTAAATGATTTGGAGCAAGTTCCAAAGTCTGTGGTACAATGGTATCATTCTGCTCAATAAAAGCAGAGTGTTTAGCCAAATAATTTGCTGAAATGTTACAAAAATAAGATAGCGACATAGCTATCTGTCGTTTATAATAATCAGATAAATGAAATCTACCTTTTGTCAGGTACATATTATTATTAATAATAGGATTAATGTCAATGAGATTTATTAAATTATTTGAAAATGTTACAGTATCAAATGTCAAATTGATTCTATGTCTTTTTTCTATTTCTGCTTGTGACAGACCCCTACTGTAAGGCAATGTGAACATCACAATTTTACTGACATTAACTAATGAACATAAAGTATTGCAATGTATTTTTATTTGGTTCTTGTTCACAGTACCTCTGTTTCCAAATAAAATAATGAGGGTAGAATTGGGGCTGAAACTATATTCAGCAATTTTCTGAATGATCATCACAGTATGAGGCACCCGGTGAACAGTGATTTATAACTGACTTTCCGAGACTATTATACAAAATGTGGCCTATACTCTTTCCAATGTCGTCATTAAACATTACAATGTTACAATCTGGATTTTTATCAGTGTTACTGACAGGGCAGGTATCAGAGATGGGAATGTTGGTGGCTGATTGTGAAGTAAGGGTGTTAAGAAGAGAGGAATCACATTCTGACCGAATAACAGTATGGCCATCATTAGTGCTGGAAACTGAGCCCGGGTTGCACAAGAGTTTGGTCAGGGCCAAAATATGCTCATTTTCTTTTTTGGTGATTGTGTATCTGTCAGTTAAACGCCTCAGATTTTCTTTAAGACTACATATTTCTGCTTGTAATACTTTCACGTCATTGACATATTGACTTAAATTATTGTCTATCATTAAAGAATAGACATCCAGTTCATCACCTAACCGTCGGCGTTCCTGAATATATTTTGCATTTTTAATTATCATTTTCTGGTTTTTTATCAGTTTCTGAGTTTTCTTAATGAATTTGCTTATCCTAACATATTTCCTAAATTTGTTTTTGCTGCACTTTGCAACACCCTCTGGAGCAGTGGAATTAATCAAATTATTACTAGCCAAATCAATAGCCACAGTAGGGATTGAAGAATGTGCAACAGAAACCAGTTTATTATTAGTTATAATTAGTGTAGTTTATTATTTAAAATCTCAATGCTGCAAGTTCCAGAACAGTATAAATGTCTGGATTCAGATTCAACAATAGCAAGGTCGGTTCCAGAAGCCGATGCCGAGGGTATTGACTCCAGCAAAAGTCTCCCGGAGATATTCGAGGGCCGCACGTTCCTGCTGGACGCGAGCGCGGCGCGGGGCGCGCGTGCGCTCGCGCGGTACGTCGCCGCGTACGGCGGACTGCTGCTGCAGGTGCGCTGGCTTGGACTAAGATAGACAAGAAACTTGTTCTCAATAACTACACTTGAAAGCGCTTGCTGGGGGTAGATCGTAAACGTCGCATTTTTTGAAGATTTTCGTAATTAAACAGGGTGTAAAAAAACCCATAACGGAACCGCCGTCTACGCACTCAGACCATTAAATGAAGTCACAGAAAAAATAAATTATTGAAGGGAAACGAAATTTTTTTTAGGTGTCAATTTTAAACCTAATATCGGACTACGCAATGTAACGCGTGCAACAGACCGCTCCTGCGCTTCTGTGCGTGTGCGTGGCTGTTACGCACAAACAAGGGGTACGCACGATGTATGTTGCGAGTTGAACGTTTTGAAGCAATTTTTGTTAGGAAATACTTGAAATTTTGATAATGTTTCTGAGGACAGAAATTAAGTAATAATGATTAGAGTTTTTTTTCATCAAAGTCTTGAGATTTTTTCAACCGACTTCAAAAAAAGGAGGAGGTTCTCAATTCGACTGTATGTTTTTTTTTATGTTTGTTACCTCATAACTTTCGACTGGGTGAACCGATTTTGATCATTCTTTTTTTATTTGAAAGCTAGTGCTTCCCGAATGGTCCCATTTTAATTTGGTCTAGTTCTGACAGTGGTATCCATGAGAAAACCATATAAGTCTTAAATCTAGATAGACAAAATGCGCGACAAATGGACGACAACTGGACGAATAACTCAATATTACGCCAACCGATTTTGATAATTCTTTATTTATTTGAAAGCTGATGGTGCCCGTGTGGTCCCATTTTAATTTGGTCCAGTTCTGACAGTGGCATACATGGGAAATCCATATAAGTCTTAAATCTAGATAAACCATATGCGCGACAAATGGACGAATAACTCATTATCACGCCAACCGATTTCGATGCTTCTTTTTTTATTGGAAAGTATATACTTCAAGGGTAGTTTGATGAGAGTTTGGTTAGGTTCTGATTATGGGATCCATGATAAAGTAACGTAACTCTTCGATTCTTAGGAGCAATTGGATGATACTTTTTCGATATATAAAATAAATAAGAACTATTCTCTGAAAATCAAGAAATAAACAAAAATTTTAACAAAAAAAAACAACTTCAAAAAAAACTATTCCACAACAAAGAACTAAAAATTAAAGAAATAATTGCGTATTCTTCTAAAACTTATACGATAATATGATGTAGGTACAATTATTGTTATTGTTGGAGTCGGTGTCAGCCAATGTACGTTTGTAACTACCTACATACATACGTAAACGTGATATGTAAGAAATAGGTATATTGTAGTGTTTCCTTGGCTGACACCGACTCCAACAACAACAATAATTGTACCTACATTATATTATCGTTATAAGTTTTAGAAGAATACGCAATTATTTCTTTACTTTTTAGTTCTTTGTTGTGGAATAGCTTTTTTTGAAGTTGGTTTTTTTTTTGTTAAAATTTTGGTTTTTTTTACTTTGACTATCAATAACTTGGTAACTATTGAGTTCCTAGGGAGAAAATGATGGTGGTCCTGATGATGTGCAGAATACGTAGGTGTCGGCTTCATTAAGGGTATTTTTACACCCTTCATAGCTAAATTAAAATTTAAGTGTAACTGATCTCCCTATCGTGTGCACGTTTTAATTTTATAATTATAACTAACTGTGTACAATGAATTTTTACGTTTCTTAACAATTATTCTAAAAAACGGTTTTTTATTTAATTTAGCAAATAATTGACGACTACCTAATTTTGGACGAATCAATGTGTTTTTATATAGTACCTTTTATGCAAACAATAATAGACGAAAAATTATAGTTTTATTTCAATTCAATAAAATAATCACGAAAATCTTACAAAAATGCAGCGTTTTCGATCCACCCTCAGCAAACGCTCTTAACGGTTCAATTCAAATTTACATGTTAAGGCCTGCGCAGACGAAGGACTATCCACGAGTTAATTTTTGGCCATTAATATAGATTCCATAAAAACTGTATCGAATTACGCACACAGAGGGCTAAAAGTTCTCCGCGTTCTCCAAGTGGCCGAGAAACTGGAGTGGACCAAAAGTACGGGAAAAAAAGAACTAACGTGACGTGACTATGTGCAGCAACGCACACAGCGGACTTTAGTTAGTTTAGTCGTTCAGCGCAGCGCTTGAGAACGACTTACGTGTACGTATGCGACGATACCGATGACGCATGATATCGATTGTGCAACTTTAATATGCGAAATCGAAAAAGTACTCCAACAAATTTCTGGACAAAAATGATTAGCACACCGTCTGCGTTGAGTCCATGGCAAGTTCCGGGCGGACATATTTTTCGTGGTTCAGACAATTCTTTCCTCTGTGTACAAAAGTTCTTCGTCTGCGCAGGCTTTAACAGTTTTACGCGCATTCACTCGAGGCTACACGTTATTGTTACGGTCTTTTTCATTTATACTATTACAGCTTGTCATCACCCCTAACATGAGTTTGCACCGGCGACAGTCACTCGCGTCTGTTGTGAAGTTTTTGTATGTGATTTTGGTACAGTTGCGTTAATGAATAGTAATGTTACAAAAAATGGCATACAAATTGCTGCTTGCTATAAGTAACTATCGTAGTTTCCTTGAGGTAAACTCATGGTCAACTTAATAGACGCGTCCATCTGAACCTAGCTCGTGCTTCTGAAGTGTGTGAAAGTATTTGTTTTTAGTGGCTTTGGCTGTAACAACTATATTTTTTCTACATTCTGTTAATAATAAGCTATTCAACTTAAACATATTATCTGCAGGAGTCGCAACTAGACGAGGATAGCAGCGTGGACTACGTGCTATGTGGCGGCGGAGGGGGCGAGGGCGCGGCGCGCGGGGGGGTGCGCGTGCGCGCGGGGTGGCTGTGGCGCTGTCACGAGACGCGGCAACTTTGCCCAGTGGGGGAGTATCAACTCCCCTAATCATTCACTGGCGAGTGCTCACGTTTCTCATTTTATAAGCATCAAATAATAGAATAAAAAAAACTACCTACCTTTGATTGTAGACTGATTTGATAGGAACACCATCAGCCCACCGATTCAGAACGAAGTTATCAACCGATTTGGTAAGTTTGTTTTAATAATAGTAAATGAATTAAAAATAAAAGAAAATAACCGATTCGGTCTATAACTTTGTTCTGAATCGGGGGGCTGAAAAAATTGAGTACAAAAATATACCACTTGGATATACGCTGGCTGAGAGCATCAATGAAGAATAATTTTGTCTCCAAAACCTGAACTGTCACATTAAATGCAAATGCTTCCAATTCGTTTCAACAATGGAGAACAAAACGCGAAGTTGATTGTAGATGGCGCCACTAGCGACCCGACCATAAGCGTGTCCCTCTTATCGCAAGGTCCCTCTAACTTGCATAATTGACTGTAGATTACTGAAATGATTATGACATTCATATAAAACGATATCTTTACGGCTTTACTGACGCTCAAAGTTTTAAAATATGATGTTTTTCCGATGAAATTTCGAGCTTCTTTTAAGGAGGCTTCTGAACTAAATAAACCCACATTTTTCTGTAACTAATAGTTTAGTGTAATACATACATGACGTTTCGATATGCATGTAATAATTCGTTCCCAGAGACTTCTAATTTGTCAGGTTCCTACCTACAAAATCACTCAAGCCAAGGCCATTTTTATGCTACAAAATTATATTGTAATACATAGTAATTTTTATAATGAGTATAAGGCGTATTGAGACTACTTGTGCTATATTTTACACCAGAATTAAAATAATAAATATCTGGGACAATTCACACCAAGATCATCTGACCCCAAACTAAGCAGAGCTTGTAATATGGCGTCAGAGACTGATAAACATACTTAAATATTTCTAAACTCATACTTAAATAGATAATAACACCCAGACACACAACAAATATAAATGTTCGTCTCACAAATATTTGTCATGGGTGGGGATCGAACCCACGACCTCCGGCGCTAAAGGCAGGATCACTGCCATTGCGCCAACAGGCCCATCTCATCAATCAATCATTAAATAACCTCGATAAGTCGGAAGCTAAGCAATTTTCTCAGCTAAGTATCATTTGGAAATACGTGATTCCTTTGTTTTTACAACAAAAAGTAGCACATTGCGGCACAATGATTTTTGAAAACTTTCTTTATTTTTGTGTGGCATTTGACAGCTTTGACAGATAATTGAGGTTCAGTCGCTTAGATCTCTGGCGGGATCAAAAAGCAGTATTGTTCCCCATTTAATTGTTATACTGTGTATGATTTAATAAAATGTTGACTTTTAATTTTGGAATTACTTTATTTACAAAATATGTGTTTACAAATAATTCCACCAATGTGACTTGCACTTATCACTGTAATAATCCAATGGTATTGATAGTTGGCGCTTCGATCAACGAATGAAAGCTGAATGTACGGTGAACAACGGCTGCAGGCGCTTACGTCGCGGTGAGCAACGTGAGCTTCTCGTTCAGTTGCAGTTGAGTCTTGATCAGCTGGGCGAGGGTCACCACCTGGAAAACGACAAGCACTGGAATGAATGGCCTATCTATTTTTCGTTCACTATTATTTTTGTTAAACTTCAATTCATATCGAAAGATAGAAAACTAGAATAAATCGAATTTCGGTAAAAGGAAATTAAAAAACTAATTACTTTTACTCCCTAGGGCCTAAGGTGGTCACTTTAGTCCCACTTTGTAGGGCTATATTGGCGTACTTTTAGAGCATCATCATCATCCGTGCGGTTTATCCCGGTTGTGAACCCACACTGGTGTGTGGGGTCCCAGGGTACGCCTTTCTTATTTTCTTGGCCCACTTCGCGGTCTTGTGCATCCTCAGTGGTGAGTCTGTTGGCACGCATGTCACCCTTGACGACGTCGAGCCACCGCTTCTTGGGTCGACCTCTTCTACCGGTACCTGGCGGGGGCGGCATGGCCAGACATTTGTTGCCCACGTAGTTTGCCGATCTCCGTGAGACATGACCAGACTTGTCTGCGATGTCACGAACACGAAGGCTGCCGCGGATGTGGGTGTTACGCACGCGATCTTTGCATGAGACTCCACACATCCACCGCAGCATCTTCATTTCCGTGACGCGCAGCTCCTGCTTGTGTCGCTCTAGTAACGGCCATGTTTCACTGCCATATAAAAGGACAGGCCTAATGATGGTTTTATAGACCTGCCCCTTCAGCTTGATAGGCATTTTGGGGTCACAAATGACACCAGTCACCTCACGCCATTTGGCCCAAGCCGCGGAAATTCGGGCTCCGACATCGCGGTCGATGTCCCCGGACGCGCTTAATACAGATCCCAGGTATTTAACACGGTCCGTGCGCTCGACCACGTCAACGCCTATAAGGACGGACTGGGTATCTGTGGTGTTGCAGGCCATGTACTCCGTCTTCGCCACATTAAGTTTCAGACCGCCGTTTTCAAGTGAATTTTCCCACTTATTCACCCGTTGTACCAGCCGTCCCCTGTCCGAATCTGCTAGCGCTATATCATCAGCATACATAAGCAACCAGGGTGGTTGCTCATGGTGGTCTAGGATGCTGTTTGACAGAACGTCTAATATTACGCTGAACAGAAACGGGCTAAGCACGGAGCCTTGGTGTACTCCAACGGTAATAGGGAAGGGAAGCGTGTCACCAACCGCAGTCCTAACTATGGAACTGGAATCGTGGTACATATCCCGGATAATGTCAATAAAGACTTCGGGAACGGCCCTGGACCGCAGCGCCCAGCCGATCATCTCACGAGGGACACAGTCGAAGGCCTTCTGCATGTCTAAGAAAAGTAGATGCAGAGGTGTATTCTTCAGTCTGTATCCCTCCATGAGCGTTCTCAAGGCAAATATGGGGTCCATGGTCCCGCAACCCGGTCGAAACCCATACTGACACCCCGAGATTGTACACTCCTGTCGGATCCGAGAGTCTACAATGCGCTCGAGGAGCTTTACGGTGTGGGACATCACCTTTATGCCGCGATAATTGCTGCACTCCTGTACCGAGCCCTTGCCCTTGAAGACTGGTGATAATGCTCAGTCTCCATTGGTCAGGTATCTTCCCGGTGAGCAGAATGCGGTTGAAAAGGTGGGTAAGTATGCCCACACCACGAGAGCCCATCGATTTCCACGCTTCGATAGGGGCTCCATCGGGTCCGACAGCTTTCCGGTTCTTCATGCGGCGAAGAGCCGACTGGACTTCATCAGGCGTTACCGGGGGCACTAGTCCTTGATTTGGAGGGAGTTCAGGTGAAGGCACCTCTTTGTGCTGCTTGTTGAGCAGCTCGTGGAAGTAAGAGCGCCATCTCTCCTTCACCGGGCGGTCCTCGCAAAGCAGGTTACCAAGAGTGTCATTTACACAGCGGCACATGGAAATATCCTGGGCCGCTTTGACTCTCGAACGTGCCAACTTGTAAACGAGCTTCCGCCCCTCAGACGACTCCAACTTATCGTACAAAGGACGTAAGTGGTCACGTCTGGCTCTGGCTACAGCTCGTTTAGAGGCACGTTTGGCATTCCTGTACGCGGCGCGATCTTCAGGAGATTTAGACGCTTGCCACGCTTTGAAGAGGGCTTTCTTTACCCTGATCTCCTTCTGGACTGCTTCGTTCCACCACCAGGTCTCCTTGTCAAGCCCACGTCCACCTCGAGACACACCCAACGCCACCCTCGCCGCCCCGGTGATAGCTGCCTGACACCTATCCCAGAGCTATTGCCTGGACTCACTATCCGCTGCGATGCACAGGTCACCGACAGCGGCAGCGAAGTCATGGGATCTGGCTCCTTCAAGCAGCTACCACCTGGTTCGGGGCGGGCAGCGCTCCCGGCATTTGCCTCGAGGCTTCACTCGCAGGTCCATCACAAGTAGACGGTGCTGGGCAGTAAGACTCTCTCCGGGTATGACCTTACAGTTAGCTACCTTGCCGATCTGGGTTGCGCTCCTACCGCTCTTGTAGGTGATCAGATGCTCGGGACTCTTTTCGAAGAACGTTTTCAGGACGGCCAAGTCGGCAGCCATACACGTCCGGAGAATCTCTTCGCCTTCAGCGTTACGACTGCCAAAACCAAAACCACCGTGAACACGCCCGTTTTCCTCACACTGTTCACCCACATGACCGTTCAGATCGCCACCCAGAACGACGCCTTGGGACAATGGAATAGTGCATAGGAGCTGGTCGATTTGCTCTCAAAACAATGCCTTATCCGAATCGCTACAACCGACCTGCAGTGCGTAGGCACTTATCAAATTGGTCGTGACCCCTTCGATAAGCACCCTCACGACCACAAGGCGGTCGCTAACGCGATTTACTTCCAAGACACTATTCTGGAATTCCTCAGACAGCACCACCCCCACTCCATTGGCCCCACCAGGAGAACCCGCGTAGATCAGCTTGTAGCCGTGCCCGATGTTCCGTGACCTGTTGCCTCTCCAGCGTATCTCCTGCAGGAACGCCACGGCCACCCTCCGCCTGGCGAGCACATCGGCCAGCTCGCGAAGGCGTCCCGTCAGCGTGCCAACGTTCCACGATGCGAAGCGGACCTTCCTCTGGACTAATGTCTTTAACCGGGCCCGCCCATGGCCCGGTAGCCCTAACCCACTTAACACAGGAGTAGGCGATCCCCCTGCGCGTCGTTTTCCGGCGACGCCCTATCCATGTCGGGTACTCTGTGCTGACTTTTCATGTTTGTTTGGCTTGAGTTGGCTTTACGGGAGCTACTGCCATCTGACCTCCTAACCCATGAAGGAGAGCCGTCGCCAGAGCATCCTTCGTTAATCAGTAGGGTGCACCAGCTTGCAGGCGAGGTTGGCTTGGGGCCCGAAGATGTTGGAGGACCCCCTTTTTTTTATATTGCCCGTCAAGATGACCTCACTCCACCTGATGGAAAGCGGTCGTGAGGTCCAGATATGAGGTTGACAAGCCCAGTCATTCAAACGAATCACTGGGCTGGCCATCCTCACCTTGAAGGCCTGCAGAAATGCCTTTTCACGCCCCGCTTGAAGAACCCGGGACTAAAAGAGGAGGGAAACACATGTGCTGGAAGAGCGTTCCACGTCTGGATGGTACGACAAAGAAACGAGTCACCGAACCTCTTAGTTCGGGCCAACAAATGTTGAATTGTGTGTGGGTGACGCCGTAGTCCAGCTCGCGTGGTACGGGAGTGGAAAGGTGAGGGTGGGATAAGCTGGAATAACTCGTCAGAGCATTCTCCATTGTAGAAGCGATAGAGAACACTTAGCCTGGCAATGTCACTACGCAATTGGAGAAGCTCAAGGGTCAAAGTTGCCTCTGGGTTTCCAATAATACGGAAAGCACACCGCTGCAACCTGTCAAGAGCTTCGAGTAGGTACTTAGCGGAACCGTCCCAGAGATGAGAGCAGTATTCCACACACGAGCGAACTTGTGTCTTATACAAGAGACAGAGCTGCTCAGGCGTGAAGAATCGTCTCACTCTGTTCAGGACTCCGAGTTTACGGGATGCAGTTCTAATGACGCTCTCAATGTAGTCCCGCTGGTTTAGGTTGCTACGAACATCCATGCCAAGGATGTTTAGGCTATCCTTAATCGGTAGTGGGGTGCTCTGAAGAGTGGGATGGGAAAGGAAAGGCGACGCCTTTGCTGTGAATGCACACACCTGCGTTTTCTTGGCATTGAACTCGACAAGATTGCATGCACCCCATACACCCCACGTACTTTTAGAGCATGAGAAGTGAAATTTCACTTCCATGTGTTTTAAATTGTTAATGTGGTTCAGTTGAGAAGAAAAACCCGACCACGAAAATTTCAGAACTTTTGTCAAGTGTAAATTTGTTCGGTTTTAAATGATTTTGTACTAAATTGACTATTTTTCCTGCACTCAAAGTAAAAAGTACAGTTTGCACCTCGAGACTAAACGCCTACTTAATATACCCTCGGGTTCATTGACGCTCGGGAGTCAAACCACCTCTGGTATATTATGACTTCGTTTAGTCCCTCGATATAAAATATACTATCTTATTACATATTTATGTATTGCACTGAATTAATAGTAAAACAGACGGATTTAATGGCTAGAGACATTCTCTACTATTCAGCCATTATTCAGTCAGAAATTAATATTAACATTGAAATAAGATTATAATACTTTGATACAGAACAAACTGAAATGTCCATTACACGAATGTCTGTCTTGGGTGGGAATCGAACCCACGACCTCTGGCGTAAAAGGCAGGATCGCACATAAAATTATTTTCCAATGAAAATGATCATTGTTTTTTTTGTTAAACCATCCAAAAGGCAGCAAAACTTACCATAAGCAGGTCCTTGACCCCCGAGGCGAAGGCGTCGGCGAAGGAGTCGGCGGCCAGGCTCGGCAGCGCGCTCACCAGCTGCAGCAGCGCGCGCCCCGCCGCCGCCTCGCCCGCCGCGCGCTCCGCCAGCACGTCCTCCACGTACGCCAGCACCTGCGCAGCACACATACAGCAACTGCACGCAATGAGCTCCTGCTCCATAGGTCACTTCTGAAGCCAATATGCATGTATGGTATACAGCTCTGGGGTAGCGCCTGCAACTCCAACATTGCCATGATGCAAAGGCTCCAAAACGGTATCTTACGCACCGTATCCAACGTGCCTTGGTTTGTGACAAACATGGAAATACACCAGAATCTGGGAATGAAAACAGTGAAGGAAGAAATCCGACTAGCCTCTAAATCATACTTAAATCGGCTTTCCTTACACCCTAATGTCCTAGCAACGCAACTAAGAATACAGAGCCACCCCAATCGTCTGAAAAGACATAGCATTCTGTCGCTACAAGAGCGTGTAGAAGGACCCAGTACCAGGAGTAGTGCCCTCATTGGACGGCACACTCGACATGTCTACTGACTAACAACCCATCCATTCAGTCTCAGGACTGATTGTGGATTGATAATAAAAAAAAAAAAGGATCTATTTTTTACCAGTGACTGGAATAAAAAAGATTTTCAATCAGTCTGGTTTTTTACTGCTGCCGAAATGGTGAATGAGACACTTAAAAAATATGCATAGCAGGCAAGATTACTGTTTTGATACTCAACCTTATAATGCAACATGCATTTTAAGGTGCATCTTAGGACAAGCAATATTACTAATAAAAATACCTGTAAGATAACGTATAACAAAAGAATGCAAACCTGGTCTAATAGGGAGGAGAGCTTAGCAGCTGCCTCGGCCACCTGCGTGAGGTCCTTCGTGGGCTGCACCTGCCGCGAGCGCCCCGCAGGACCCATCGTCTTCTGGCACAGCTGCAGACCTACGATCTGAAATAGATTATTATTATTATTATTATTACTACAGCTTTATTTATCCACATAACAATTTAATTTTTTTTAGTTCTATATGACATTTAATTTTTCTGTTTATTTATTCTTCCTTTGTTGTGTGGCCCTCCTTGGGTAAAAGCCTCCTCCAACCTTTTCCACCTTTCCCTGTCCTTTGCTCTGTGCATCCAATTTTTTCCTGCTGTATATATTATGTCATCGACCCATCTTTTCTTTTGCCTTCCTACACTTCTTTTTCCCGTAGGACCCGGTCATTGTGTTGTTTGGTGAGTCCATCTACGTGCCCTGCCCAATTCCATTTCTGTTTTATCCTGTATTGAAGAGCATCTGTTAGTTGTCTTTTTCTGCGTATATCTACATTTTTTGTTTTGTGTATTTTTCTTAGTTTCAAGATGCTTCTTTCCATTGCGTGTTGACAAGACAAAATTTTGTTTTTTACTCTTTCTGTGTAGACCCATGTCTGGCTAGCGTAGGTTAAGCATGGGAGAATGCAGGAATCCATGATAATCTTTTTCATCTTGAGGCTGTAATTCCCTTTTAAAATTACTTTTTGTGCCCAGTATTTCTTCCATGACATGTTTAAACGTCTATCCATTTCGTTTTCGTTGCTATTTGCCTCAAAAGACACCAATTTGCCTAGGTATACATATTCATTAACATATTCTATCGGATTTTCCTCTATTCTAATGGTTTTCTTTTGACTGTTTGACATGATTTTGGTTTTGGATGCGTTCATGTGTAATCCAATTTTTTTGCTTTCAAAGTCTAAGCTTTGTAACATTTTTTCTAAATCTGTAGCAGATTCGCTAAAGAGAGCAATGTCAGCAAAGTTAAATGTGTCAGATTATTATTCAGTATCCAGACTCCTTTATTTTTCCAATCTAAGTTTTTGAAAACGTCTTCAAGTACAGCTATGAATAGCTTCGGGGAGAGCGGGTCCCCTTGCCTCACCCCTTTTCCAATTGTGTCAACTGTCGAGTAGTGTGGTCTGAAGCCAGCCTGTTCTCTTGGTTGGTTATTGTCAATTTCTGGAGCTATTCTACTAAGGATGATTGATGAAAAGAGTTTATAAATTGTGGATAATAAGCTAATGGGCCTGTAGTTGTTGATGTCGAGTGGGCTCCCTTTTTTGTACAGTAATATTATGTTTGACTTAAACCATTGTGATGTGACGACCTAACAAGGAAAGAAAAGATCTTTGACAAGAAATACAAAGTACACATAGGACAAAGAGATGAATGGAACATAGACACAAGCGGAACAGTTTGCTACACAGATGGCTCCAGAATTGAGTCACTGAAGCTATCTGGCGCGGGTGTGCACATAAGGTGCGAGGACGGTACAGTGATAAACAGATCAATCTGCCTAGGCAGGTTCGCCAGCGTATTCCAAACAGAAATATACGCTATCATGGAATGCGCAGATATTATTAGACAATCAGGACAGCGTCACCAAGGCCACTATCTACAGTGACAGCCAGGCAGCGCTGAAAGCGCTTAGCAAAGCAGAGACGACATCGGTAACTGTCAAAGAATGCAAAAAAAGCTCTAGGGAAACTCGCAAACAAAATAGACGTAGTGATTGCATGGGTCCCTGGACACGAGGGAAATGTCGGCAACGAGTTAGCAGACGAACTAGCCAGGGGTGGTGCGGCCGAAGGCTTAGTGGGTCCGGAACCCAGGCTGCCAATAGCACACAACATCACCAAGGGAGTAATCAAAAGGTTAACCACAGCAGCAACAAACAGACGATGGAAGGCTGCAACAGGCATGCGACAGTCTAAAATGTTCATAAACGGATTGGACACGAAGAAGACAGGTCATCTACTGAAGCTGTCAAGGAACAGTGTACGTATGGTCACTGAAATCGCCACAGGACACTCTAGACTAAACAGGCACCTAACAGTAATAGGCATCAAAGACAACCCAACATGCATGGAGTGCATGGACAGCGAGGAAACAAGTTTCCACCTACTCGCCGAATGCCCGATGTACTCACACATACGGTGGGAGCTCATGGGGTCAGACTCGCTAGATGAAGGTAACCTGAAAGAACTGACGGTGGACCAGATAGTAAGATTCTGCAAAGCAACGGGAAGATTCGACGGGACGCCGTGAAAATGGGACAACCTAAAGACCCCCTGCTAGGGGGCCCGGGGAAATGGGTGAAATGGCCCATAACTAGCGGACCGATCACCCGGCCCACTGCCAGCGTCCCCAGTCGAAATAATAATAATAAAATACACCATTGTGATGGTACTTGCTCATTTTCCAGTACTAGGGTGAAAAGCTGTGCTAGATAAGTAGCTAGAATTGGTGCACGAATTTTTTAAGGCTTCATTTGTGATGTTATCTTCTCCTGGACTCTTCCCCCGTTTTAATCTTTTTATGTGACACATTATTTCTTTTACCGTTATTGGGTCTACTGGGGTTTCTGTTGTATATTCTTTGTTTACAAAATTATTTTCATTTTCTTGTGTCGGTTCTTGAGGTGGGCCTTTATAAAGATTAGTGTAGAAATCTGTTGCACATTTTATTATACCTTCCCTATCCTTGACTTCGCTTCTCCCACTGTTCAGACTCTGTATCCAGCTTTTATGGGTAGTTAATTCTTTAAAAGCTCGCTTTGAGCTTCGAAATGATGACACATTCCTTTCTATAACTTGCTTTTTGTGGTTTTCGTAATCTTTCCTGATTGATCTATTAGTTTGTTTGAATAACTGCTTTAGTTCGTCCTTCATTTCTTTGGACTTGTTTTTTGTAATCATTAGTTCAGTTCTTCATGAAATTAGATTCTGGGTGTGGTTGCTTTTTTTTTTTTATTTAATAGGGAGCAAACGAGCTAGAAGGTCACCTGATGGAGAGTGATCACCTCCGCCCATGGACAACTGCAACACCAGAGGTGTCACCGATGCGTTGCTTGCCTTTTTTAGATGGGAATACGCTCTCTTCTTGAAGGCCCCGATGTCATATCCCTTTGGGAACACCGCCGCAGGAAGATCATTCCATATCTTGGCTGTACGTGGAAGAAATTGGCGCGAAAAACGCACGGTTGTTGAGCGCCAGCCATCCAGGTGATGAGCATGGAATTTCAACTTATGGCGTGTCGTGTGGTGATGAAATTCAGCGGCAGGTATAAGATTATGCAGTTCGTCTGAACACTCCCCATTGTAAAAACGGAAGAAAACGCAGAGTGATGCAACGTCTCTCCGTAGGGCCAAGGGATCCAAGCGTTCGGAGATCACAGGGTCGTCGACAAATCGAGCGGCTCTCCGCTGTATACGGTCAAGAGGAAGGAGAAGATACTGGGGTGCTCCCGCCCAAAGATGGCAGCAGTACTCCATGTGAGGCCTTACTTGCGCCTTGTAAAGTTGAAGGCGCTGAGACGGCAAGAAATACTGCTTTGCCCTGTTTAGCACACCAGTTTTTTTTTGAAGCCAGTTTGGCTTTACCCTCCAGATGACTGCGGAACTGTACATCACTCGAAATGTCAACGCCAAGGATTCCGATGCTAGGCCCGATACTCAAGGAAGTGCGTAGGACATGAGACAAATGGAGCTTTTTTCGCGGTAAATGCGCAGAGTTGTGTCTTACCGGGGTTAAAACTGACGATGTTATTTTGACCCCATTGTGAGACTTGTTCGAGGGATGCCTCAACTACAGACACAAGCTGTCTTCGGTTTTCGTCAACTGCGGTCTTGGAGAGATTGCGATGGCCAACGTACAGTGCGTCCCCAGTGCTGTCATCCGCATAACAATGAATGTTGCTGGTTTGCAACATATCATTTATGTGCAGGATAAACAGGGTCGGAGACAACACACAGCCTTGTTAATGATCCTTTCTTTTTGAGAATTGTTTGCTCTTTCATCCATTGTGAGACTTTTTGTAATTGCATCCCCCAATTTGTCGCTTAGGCTTTGTACATTTCTATTTCCTTTTAGAGATGCATGTAATGTTGATAGATTCTTTTCAAGGTTTTGTGTAGTTGTTTTCCTCCTGAGTAGATTTCAGTTGGTTGGGTTGGGTCTTGAACATTCTTCTACTGGTTTTAGATTTTTGAATTTTTAGGGAGCATCTCACCATTCTGTGGTCCGATGGGAAACTTACTTTGTTCAGAACTTCTACATTTGTTATAGATTTTGGGGTAGGGCTCAGTATAAAGTCAATTTCATTTTTTGTTTTATGATCTGGTGATAGCCATGTCCATTTTCTGGCCTCTTTTTTCTTGAAATACGTGTTCATTAGTGAGAGTTTCTTCTCGTGTGCATATTGTATGAGACGTTCACCTCTGGTGTTCCTTTTGCCATATCCGTATTTGTCCATTATCAGATTTTCATGAAGCTTTGGTTTTCAGATTCTTGCATTGACTCCTATGACTAATAAGGTTTTGTCTGCCAGTTCGTGCACTTTCGCTAGGTCATCATAGAATTTTGTGATTTCTTCTTCACTTGAGCTCTCAGTAGGAGCATATACTTGGATCAGTGATAGTGGGTTCTCTATAAAGTCTATTTTTAGTAAGGCTACTCTTTCCGATATGCCCAAAAAACCTACTATATTGCCTTTCAGTTCTTTCTTTATTAAAAAGCCTACACCATGAAGACCCGGGGTCTCCCCTATGTAGCAAAATATATAGTCTTTATGCTCTTCAATGGTACATCCCAACTTTTTGACTTCTGCAAGTCCTATAATATCCCATTTTATTTTGTCTATTGCATTGTTCAGTTCTAAGATTCTTTCTTTTGTTGATAGGGATCTCACATTATAAGTGCATATTAGTAAGCCTTGTTCTCTTGGCTTTTTATTGTTGTTTAAATTGTCTCTGTTATTGTTTATGTTTTTATTTATTGGTTTGTTGTTTTTGTTTGTATCATTCTGTTGGGTTTTTTTTGGTGGAGGTTGGTGGTTTATATTTTTGTTGAGTTTTTGTTTTTGTTTTCCTTCTTCTTTATCTTGTTTATTTATGGTTGGAGGGTTGCGGTCATTTTCTCCCACGGGGACCGCTATCCGGCTTGGGAGTGTGTTGGGGAGTGTTCGTTTTGGGTTGTTGTGTTTTTATAGTTCTGATTTGTTAGCATCCGGTTTCTGATGTGCATTGGTTGTCATTGATTATTTGCTCCTGAAGTCGAATTGGCCCCGTGTCGGCTCATGAGCCCAAGCGGGTTTGCTTTATTCATTTTTGAGGGACCTTTGAATTCTTTACTTTTCTCGTGATTCCTCTCTGTAGGCAAATCAGTTGGCGTACGTTTCCTCTTGTCGCTTTCCTTACTACATGCTAATTCTTTCCCCACCAGCTTGTCATATCGAATGAACGCAATCTTTCCTTTTTTTTTTCTTCTTGCTGTCTGACTTTTAGCTCTTTCCTGATGTTGATAACATCTTTAGGGTAGTCTTCCGTGATATGGATGTTCTCGGGGAGATTCTTGTTACTGCGGAGTTCTTGCCTGCGCCAGGCTAGGGTAAGGGTGAATAGTATAGGTCTTATTTTATTAGTATCCTTTCCTCCGAGTCGCCGGGCACTACTTATTTGTCATTTGTCCCAGTTTTCAGTTCCAATTCCAGTGCTGTTGCTCAGGTTTTTGAAGAAAGAAATAATTACTTCAAGAAGATCAATGTCATTGTTTTTTTTTTCCTCTAATCTGTGTACGACCACGTTGTTCTTTCTTACCTCTCGTTCGAGAGTGTGTACTTTTTTGTTTAACATAATAACCTGGTTTTGGAGTTTGACGTTTTCATCCACCAGAGTCTTCAATTTTTCATCTATAGACGTCGAAAAGTTAGCAAAGCTTTCAGTTAATATTTTGGTTTGGTTCTGGAAATCACTTTGCATTTTGCTCATTATATTTAGAGTAGCACTTTCATATTGGTATCCATATTGAGGGTTTTATATTTTTATACTATTTGGTAGATTTTGTTCTGTAGTAACACTGGTTGTTTATGGTTTTGTGCTGGAACTATTGAATGAACGGAACAATTGTCACAGGAAATTAGCAGTTGTCAGTGTAAGTTAGTTGTCTTTGATGCCCATGAGGTTATATTATTTTCCAATATAATAGCTGTGGATATGTTTTTATTTTGGCACAGTTTTTTGCACTTTTTCGTTTGTGATGCACTTTCTCTCAAGAGATTATTTAAGTATATAGGGGCGCCTGCAGTCAGTCCTTCGTTCCTGCAGTTTCAACACTAATGCACTAGTTTAGTTGCGAAAATACGTAATTATTTGGGGACACAAACACACTTCACTTTGACGTTGAAAGGAACCGCCTTCTGGCACAGAAGGCGGTTCCGGTCAACGTCAAAGTGAAGTGTCACAAATCGTCTTCTGGCACAGCTACCTACGATCTGAAATAGATTACCAACTGCTTAATATCACATGAACAAGATTCATTCTCTTATATATTGCAGAGGTTTGAAGTCTACAAGTATTTTTTGGAATTCAATTGCTGCATTAAGTAGCCACACTCGACGACCAAACACAGTCAAAGTAAATGAAAAAAGTACTTCAGTTGTATAGTCCTAGGTTAAAAAGAAGTAGGTAATCATCAGCAGTTTGCATATTTCGTAAGGTTGTGACAAATGTAGGAACAATATGAAGACCTAAAGTCTAGATGAAAATGAAATGCAGCACTATGCACACGCAGTACTGCATACTGAAATAGTACTTGTGGCCAGTTGTAGCTTATAAATAAATATCTGAGACATCATACACCAAGATCATCTGACCCTAAACTAAACACAGCTTGTACTATGGGTGTCAAACACTGCCTAACATAATAGATAATAACACCCAGACACAAAAATCAGTTACAAATGAGTGGTTACCTCGGGCTCGTAGCTGATGAGCGACACGTCAATAGGCGTGAACATGCAGCCCTGCTTCCCGCGCGGCACGCCCAGCGCCACGCACACGTACGCGCGCAGCCCCATGCGCGCACCGGACAGCGACGTGTCCAGCGTCACGTGCACCGGCTCGCGGCACTCGCGCGAGTAGTACTCGTGGATCACCGATGAGTGGTTCGTCACCTCGTTGCCTGTTGCCCACCAACCTGAAGCGATACCCAGCTTACTTAATTTATGATTGTGGCAAATGTAAGAGATACAACATTTTTGTCAAACAGCTAGAGAAGAGATTTACAAAGGTAGTTATGCTGAGGGCAGGAAACAAATTAATTAAGAAAATAATCACAGCTCACCATGTCAATTCTATTCTAGGCACCCCATTTATGGAACTGAACCTATCAACTGTACAGTACTGAGTTCTTTGTTAGATTATCACACAAAAAAAACATTTATTTATCCTTAAGCAACTGCTTGCAGCAAAGAGATAGTACTTCTTAGAGAAATACTGTGTAATGAATGCTACAAAATAAATTAATTCAGGAAAAAATTAATAAAATTCAGACAACTTACATCTAGCCAGATTATCTGCCCTAGAGCTGAAGCAAAGGTTTTTTTTTCTCACATACAATGATGGATAATAACACATCATTACAGTTTCACCAACAGGCCAGTCAATAAATCTTAACAGCTTTTTAACAACATATTTTATCATTGATGCATTTTTATCACAGTATATTCAAAAATTTCAAGACAGTAGTTTCATCTAAACAATTACAACGAAACAGATTACACAGCAGGATGGCAGCTAGTTATCCACTATATTTAATTTTCCTCTATCACTAAATAAGCAAAGATCTATTATAAAAATAATCTAAAAACTTGACCCACCAACAATATTTTCTGATGCATTGACCCTTCGGTTGAGTTCATATACATCCATGGCATAGTTAAGCTCAGCTTCGACCTGGTCAGCGTGCTCCTTGTGAGGCACGCAGAAGCAGTTGGTCACTTCCACCACACCCTTGTCTGACGTCCCTGAACAAGTATATCACCCAAAGTTAACCTCAAAAAAACTGAACACCAATTTGAACACCCTTAACTAATTGTTTTCACATGAGATGGATCCTCTAAATAACAGGAGGCCACTTTTAAGCGTTTTCTACCATTTACCAGCAAAAACAAGGCTAATACTTGGAAGATGCCCACATGACGTCGGCATGAATGTATTCTAATAATTGGCTGATAGGTCATAATACTTTGCACCAAATTGATAACTTGACTTACCCAGTAAGGTACCAATAACTCGGTGTGAATCTGCATTTCGACGCTCGTAGGCATCCACAATTTGAAATAATACAACAGGATGAACCTTGACAACCAAATTGAGCGCCATTTTGGTTTTTTTATGAAAGAGCAACACAGACAGATAACAGATTATAGAAGACAGATGCTTTTTACAGAAAGGCTGCGGTCCGATTTGGAACAAAATTATATACCTACTCAACAGCTTCGATCACAAGGAAATCGCGATTGTGTCAGTGATTATCGCTATTTGACGTTTTTTTAACCTCCGATAAACGGCCGAGCAAATAACGTCCCACTTTAAAAGTGGGAACTAATTTCTGTTTAGTTCACTTTGCTTTTGACTTCGCCAACGTGCTGACATGCCACAATGGAAAAAATGTATAGGACGGAATCGGGAATATCATACTTTCGGTAAGAAAAAGCTGTTACATAAAATTAATGTAACAACCAACTAAAATCAAAAAAAATGAAGCCTACCCACACGGGCCAACATTTGGCCAAATGTATGGCCAACATAAAGGCGGATGCTTTAGAACAGTGAATTTATGGAGTATTTTTATACTTTATTCAATTTTTACATATTTTAAATGTTTTTTTATTCAAAGATTTCCTGGGTGAGTGACCCATTTATCTGTGGCCAGAGGTTGTGGGTTCGATCCCCACCCATGACAAACATTAATGTGACGATCATATTTTGTGTAAGTTGTGTATCTGGTTATTATTATATATTTAAATATAAATCAAGAAAATATATGGTTTTAACTGTTTTGTATGTGTTTTTGCAAAAATATTCAAATAACTTAAAATAATTTATTGTGAACGATACATTGCCAATTTCTGCTTTACAGTAAAGTTGTAGAACCGGTTTCTCAAAACACGCCATTAAAATTTAGTTCTAACTGTCGCTTAGCGTCGCGTTACGGTCTCTAATGTATTTTTTTGTTGGAATATTAAATAGTAGTTTATATTAGTTCTAGTGATAAAAAATACAAAGTGCGACTCCACTAAACCCTGTTCGGGGCAGTCAACGTAAAGTCAACAGTGTCAAAAAATTGAAATGATATTCATGTCAAATTTTGTGTCACTTATTTTTTTCTTCATTGCTTAGAGAATGCAAAAAAATTTTAGGCTCGGAGACTTTAAATTGGCGTCTTAATAATCTAGGCCAGAGCAAAGACCGTGAGGACTGCATACTGATAAGAGCAAAATATCTTAATCAGTTCGATACAAATTACTGAAGAATATGTCACACAGAAAAGCTTCAAGTGCTGTGGAGTTGAAATTAAGGCTAGTAATCTTAATACTTTGTATTTATCGCACACCTGATTCAGATTCGGAGATTCTCTTCTCTAGACTTGATGCATTACTATCAAGATTGATAAGAAAGGGAAAAAGAAAACTCATCATCGCGGGTGACCTAAACATTTGTAAAAGAAAGTACAGAGTCTTGATAGCACTCAACTTTATTTACTTTCCACAACCTTACAGTTCAACGATTCACCACCGAATGACTCCCGAATGCCGTCCTCGCGCTCCCACCCCACTGCTCCCCGTTGTGCCACGTGACGGTTTTCCCGCCACGTTGCAGAACCGAGAGCAGCCAATCGGCGCACACCGAACGGCCAATCGGAAACATTTTACAAACTACGAAATCAAATTAGAGACTTTTAACTTAAAAATAAACTCGTTGTAAAACATTAATTTGTAACTATTTTAATAATAATTTAAACATTTTAAATTAACAATCAATTATTTGAATTATATCCTATACTTACTCACTTCAAGGTGAGGATGGCCAGCCCAGTGATTCGTTTGAATGACTGGGCTTGTCAACCTCATATCTGGACCTCACGACCGCTTTCCATCAGGTGGAGTGAGGTCATCTTGACGGGCAATATAAAAAAAAAAAAAAAATTTTGGTGTAAATAATATAACAACTTAAAAGAAATACTATTTGATATAATATGATTAAGTACTCGTAGCTTAAAAATAAAGTGATTTGGTAAATTTATTCTAAATCATACTTAAAACATTAAACTACAATTAAAATTAACAAAATCACAACACTTAAAACATTAAATTACAATTGAAATAAACAAAATCACAACATTCGGTCATCCGACAGCGTGCTAACTCCGAAGCACGCATAATCACAACATTATTAAGACAGTGACGTTGGTATTCATGTGATACCCAACAGTAATGTGTGTAGGTACTTTACTCCTCTAAACATTTGATGACTGTAATGCTTTTTTTGTAATTCAGATAAAATTTCAGAAATGATAAAAAAAAAAAAACAAATATAATAAATATACAATTTAAATTATGTTAAATTACTTCTTTACCTACTTTACAATTAAATAAAATATGCGCTGCTCATATAATTTTGCTAACCTTCACTACTAGAGTCAGAGTCTAATTTATCAGATGAAGAACAAGAGGATCTGTCAATTTCTAGCGCCTGAACATTAATCCATGGACACATTCTATCCGCGGCTACGACAGTCTCGTATTTTTTTTTATTAAACCCCGGCACGTTTGAAATTTGATAACGATCATTTCCTAAGCAATGGATAACCCTGAATGGACCAATGAATTTCGGTAATAGCTTCTTGCTTTTACCGTCGTTGTTGAAATTAGTTTTGGTAATTCTTACTAAATCACCTACAGCATAAGATGTTGCTGGGGACTTCTTAGCGTCATATACTGCTTTCTGGCGTTCTTGGCTACGTTTAATATTTTCTAAAGCTTCGAGCCTAATTTCTTCAATATTTTTTGAACTCTTTTGCGATGTTGACGAAGTTTGTACCTCCGCCATGTTATCCGTCAAGCTCCGGGTGTGTGAGGATATCGATGTAGATAGGTTGATGGACTCGTGGTTTGCAGGTTCAATAGTGGGAGATATTGAGGAGGTTGTTTCACTACTATCCTCAAGACTTGCAGTAAACAACTTATTATCAATTGGACAATTAAGTTTAACCCCAAACATTATTTCGGAAGGAGTTCTTTTGGTTGAAGCATTAACAGTGTTATTTATACCCCATTGCACTTTACCTAACTGCTCATCCCACACGCGTTCGTCTTTGCTGAAATTCTGTGCAGACAAGGCTGTAAGGATCGTACGATTAAACCCTTCAGCCTGACCATTCGCTCTTGGACAGGCAACTGCGTTAAGCACGTGTTTGATGCCTCTTTTGTTACAAAACTCTTTAAACAGTCCTGAAGTGAAGGCTGTCCCGCGATCTGAGATAATCCTCCTTGGTATTCCAAAATCGTTAAATAGATTTTGAAGTATTTTGATAACGTTCCTCGTTTTGGTATCCCGCACCGGCCTAGCAAAAAGATACTTAGTAAATCCGTCTACAATTGTCAAAATATAATTGTTGCGCGACTTGCTCCTCACAAAAGGGCCCAAATGGTCCAAATGCAACGTGTCAAACGGCACTTCAACTTTTGGTATAGGATGTAGGAGACCGGTATGGTTCTGAGGCGCATAATCCTTATTATAAGCGCAATCGATGCAGGCAGAGACATATTTTTTTACAAAGCGCCTCATTTTTGAGAACCAATATCTACTTTGGATTCGCTCCAAAGTCTTAGCAAAGCCAAAGTGGCCTAAGTCGTCGTGATTGGCCTTGCAAATTTGCCAACGGGCATCTTTTGGAATTACTAATCGCAAATCTTCGCCAACCTTACGATATAAGTAATGGTTTTTTAACAAATAATTCTGTTTAATTTCTAACAGTTTCTCGTCTTGGTTTGGTTTCAAAATTTTGACGATACGTTCCAGTTTTGGATCGGCCATCTGTAATGTAAGTATCCAATTGTCCGTATTTATGCTGAGGGTTTCTACGTTTTGAGTTGAAATAACTTCATTCGGTGGGTTCCGACTTAAAGCGTCAACATGACTCATGCGACAACCGGGACGGTATTCAATTGTGAAGTTATATTCACTAATGAGCAACCACCATCGTGCAATACGTGGTATTAGGTCTCTTTTTGTCAATGTCGTTCGCAGAGCATTGCAATCAGTATAAACACAAAATTGTAGTCCCAAAAGATAAGGTTGAAATTTTCTTAGTGAACATACCACGGCTAAGGTTTCTAACTCGTAAGAGTGGAAGTAACGTTCGTCAGGTGTGGTCTGCCTGCTAAAGTAGGCTACCGGCTTTACAAGTCAAGTCTGCCATTGCATCAATATCCCACCTAGTCCTAACGAGCTGGCGTCAGTATGCACCTCGGTCTCTAATTTGGGATTATACAGTGCTAAAAGCGGGCGTTCGATTAAATTATTTTTCAGACGTGTGAAGGATTTCATCTCTTCAGAGTTCCACTGCCATTGTACATCTTTCTTGAGAAGTGCAGTTAAGGGTCTAGCAATTTCGCCAAAGCCTTTTACGAATCTACGGAAATAGCTTGCGAGACCCAAAAACTGTCTTACTTCGTGCACATTGCATGGCGCCGGGAAGTCTCGCACTGCCATAATTTTCGTTTCACTTGGTTTTATACCGTCTGATGAAATCTCATATCCCAGATATTCGATTTTCGTTTCGAAAAAAGTGCATTTAGATAGTTTTAACGTCAGACCAGCATGCTGAATCACTTTGAGCACATCTTCAAGCCTCTCGAAGCCCTCTTCGATCGTGGCGGCTGGAATGAGGAGGTCATCCATGTAAGCTAGAGCAGAATTAAATCTTCGCGAACCTAGCAAGCTATTCATTAACCTTTGAAATACTGACGGTGCGTTTGCCAGACCGAACGGCATTCGTTTGAACTCGTAATGCCCGTCCGGTGTGACAAACGCGGTTAGATGGCGGCTCTCCTCACTCATTGGTATCTGGTAATAGCCGGAGGCCAGGTCCAAAGTGATGAAAAACTCGTTTTCACTTAAATTAGCAAGCTGGTCGTCAATTAATGGTAATGGATACTTATCCTTCACGGTTTTGTTATTTAGAGCTCGATAGTCCACGCACAGTCTTGACTCACCATTTTTTTTCTTTACCAATAAAATAGGACTGGCGTAGTTTGAGTTAGACTCCTGCACAATATCGTTTTGGAGTAAATCTTCAACTATATCCCTAACTTTCTCTCGCTCATGATGTGATAGACGATAAGGCCTGTACACAACCGGCGTTTTGTCATGCAAATCTATGTTCATTTTCGTACTCCTCGCACAACCTAATTCACTGAGGCTGCTAGCAAAACAGTCTCTATAATTTTGTAAAAGTTGGTATAATTTATCTTGCACAGCCTGATCGACGTCCTCACTTACGTTTATATCCGACCTATCCAAAGGCTTTAACTTATCCGTATGCTTTTCAATTTGTACAATAAGAGTTTTTGTGTCTGAGATGGGATTAACTCTAGCAACCAGCTTATTTTCCATGAACTCAAGGGTAGTGTTTGTCAATGCAGAAACAAATATTACTAATTATTATAATATTCTTGGTTTGGACTCATTCTGGTGCTGCCGTCGATATAAATATCACCAGTATAGGGTTCTTTTGTATAAACTTCCACCAAACCTCCTCTTTGAATGTTAACATCTTTAGCGACAAACATATCAATAGTTGAAGCTCCTGTATCAGGTGCACCAGAAGGAGTGTGATAAAAAAATAGTCTTTCATTGTCTTTCATTACAGTCACAGAAGGCAATTCGGTAAAGTTACGTCCAATTAACATTGGCGAGTTCAAATATGTATCGTCAACAGCCAAAACATTCAAATCAGTTTCTACTTCATCAATTTTAACATGAACAAAAGACTGAAATTTAGGAATTACTGTAGAATTTCCGAAGCCTTTAATAGTTGGCAGGCGAGTTTTGCACTCCGCTAGACCAAGACTTTTCGCATCTGAGTATCTGATTAGACTGCATTCGCTTCCGAAATCTATGTAAGCGTTACCAAGTACAGTCCCATCGATACTAATGTTTTTATAGAATTTGTCATTTGAGTCATCGGAAATGCTGCAAAAGATTTCGGAGATATTTTCGTCTTGTATCTGGCATTTATTTTTACTGGTCAACATGTCATGTTGATCGCGCTTGCTCAGCATAGGTGATTCCCTAGTTATCACTCTCAAAACTTTCTTTTCTGCCGACTGATTGCTTTGACCACGGACTTCGAATGATTGCAATGGTTTTCGATTACAATCATTAGAATTATGTCCCACTCTGCCGCATTTACCACATTTCGTTAGGGGCTTGTTACATGAGCGATAAGTATGGCCTCGTTCACTGCAATTAAAGCAAACTAAGTCTGTGCTTCTAGTAGAAGTTGACGCTCGGCCAAAGTTATTGTTTGAACGAAAATCTCGCCTTTTGGGGTAGCCGACAGTAGTATTACCGCGCAAAGAGTCTTTTAATTGTGAAGGCTGCTGTGATGCTAAATAGTTTAACAAATCCTCAGGTTCTTCGCACTTTAGAGCTTGAGCTCCGTTTCTAATCGAACTATCAGATAAACCGTAAATAATACAATCAACCGCCTTACGACCGACAATCTCGCACCTACTGAGTAATGATAATTTATCGTAAAAATAATCTCTGAGAGTTTCATCCGTGCGAGATTTTCGGTTTAACATTTAGGTTTAAAGACATTTATTTCTCATAAAGACATACAGAGTCCACTTAAAATGAGAATACAAAAGGTTATACTTAATAAATAATTAATTATTGCTACTTTTGGTACATCGGAAAGCAATATAAAATTTAATATTTTAGTGTTTTACAGGTTTTTTCAATTATTATAATCAGGCAGCAAGAAACCTTTCTTTAATCCAAAAGAGAAAAACAACAATATCAGATTTACAACATACACTACACTCTATTTCAATTGTAATACATATTTTTTAAGTTTACTTTTAAATACATTTTTACTTTCACATTTCACAATGTCACTAGGCAGCTTATTAAACATCTGTACTCCCTCAAACAATATCGTTTTCTGTCCATAGTTGGTACGAACTTTGCACAGATGAAGTTTGTTTTTATTTCGTAGATTGCGCGAGTGAAGTTTTTTATGCAGTGTTAAGTTTGTTTGGTTGGAATTGGTTGTTATATTTTTTATAAGAATGCAGGTGCAATAGGTGCATTTCATCGAGCAATTTACCATAATTAACATCATTTGGAAAAGCCTTTATAAATTTCGACTGCCACTCCACCCATGAAAAATCTAATGATGGCAAAGCTTCATACCACCGTTTCGCAAGTCCATTTAATTTTTGAAGAGCATAATGAATGGATGTGTAGCTTGTCATCATTACTTGCAGTTTTTTGCAGTGCTGATAATATTTTCGATAGATCTTCCGATGTGGGCCGCTCAGTAAGTTTAGTCTTCTTGATTGTAATATCCTCAGCCTCACTTGACGTTGATCTTCTGCGTCGACATCTAGAGCGTTTGGGTGTGTAGCTTTTGTCCTCGTCACCTGAAAAGGGTTTGCACTTAATGCCCCTTTTTTTGCGGTAGTTTACACTGCTCGAAACTAATATTTGTACACTACAAGGCACATTAATCAAAAAGAAAAGCTTAACCAATATTTCATGACATCACACCTAATTGGTTATCTGAAGTGAAAACTCAACTATTGTCACACTACAGAGTACCTTCACGGCCGTTACAGTAACCTAATCAGAACACCTACATGGCTGTTAAAAATGATAATTCAAGTATTCAAACGCCACAGCACACCTACGTAGCTGACACAATTAAAACGAACCCATTACTGCACTACAGCACTCCCATAATATGGCTATCACAGTTGAGACTAACCTAATACTGCACTAGAGTACGCCTACTTGACTGATCTAGTAAAAAATAACCTTTTGCTACACCACAGCACACTTACATGGCTGTCACAGTTAAAACTAACCTTATACTACATTACAGCACACCTACATGGCTGTTAGAGTATTTATAACCTAAAGCTTCACTACAGCACACCTACATGGCCGTCACAGTTGAAACTAACCAATTAATGCACTACAGCACACCTACATGGCTGTCACAGTTAAAAGTAACCTTTTGATACACCACAGCACACCTACATGGCTGTCCCAGTTGAACCTAACCTATCGATGCACTACAGCACACCTACATGGCTGTCACAGTTAAAACGAACCTATTACTACATTACAGCACACCTACATGGCTGTTAGAGTATTTCTAACCTATAGCTTTACTACAGCACACCTACATGGCTGTCACAGTTGAAACTAACCAGTTGATGCACTACAGCACACCTACATGGCTGTCACAGTTAAAAGTAACCTATTACTATACTACAGCACACCTACATAGCTGTTCAAGTATTTCAAACCTTTAGCTTCTACTACAGCACACCTACATGGCTGTCACAGTTGAAACTAACCAGTTGATGCACTACAGCACACCTACATGGCTGTCACAGTTAAAAGTAACCTATTACTATACTACAGCACACCTACATGGCTGTTCAAGTATTTCCAACCTTTAGCTTCTACTGTCACATGAGTAAGTAAAATAACAACAATTAAATCCTTATAAAATAAACAAGGACACTTCGCTCTATCTATATCGTCATTTATAAACAAGCGAGTTCAATGCAGTGCCAAATTGCCAATATTATCGGAGAGTGGCCCCGACCAAAACTGACACCTACGTTGACTCAGAGTTAAATGTATAGTGCCCACAAGGGGTGCCTGTGACTCCGGAGAGCATGGATGTGTATGGGTGTTTTGTGTGTTGTATTCATGAAGCGTCCTGCACTATTTTTACAATAATTCAACTCCAAGCAAATAACTCTGTTTTACCAAACTAGATTTAAATTATTCATTAACTAAATTGCCATAAAATGAACAGGAGATAAACGCTATACAAATGTTCCTTCAAATAGCAACGAGCGAGTTCAACGCGTGGCTAATATTATCGGAGAGTTGCCCCGACCAAAAATAACACATACATTGACTCGGTCGTTAGTGTATAGTGCCCACAAGGGGTGCATGTGACTCCGTAGAGCGTGGGTGTGTAGTGTGTAGCGCCCTGCATCCTGTATCACTTAACAACAATTTATTTCTACGGGTCTAAATAACTGTTCTTTGACCTTACTTTGGAAAATTTTAAAAATATAAAAATTACTCACAGTTTTTATCCGCCATGGCTCGCAGGTTATCCCACTTCTGACTTGTAAAAGAAAGTACAGAGTCTTGATAGCACTCAACTTTATTTACTTTCCACAACCTTACAGTTCAACGATTCACCACCGAATGACTCCCGAATGCCGTCCTCGCGCTCCCACCCCACTGCTCCCCGTTGTGCCACGTGATGGTTTTCCCGCCACGTTGCAGAACCGAGAGCAGCCAATCGGCGCACACCGAACGGCCAATCGGAAACATTTTACAAACTACGAAATCAAATTAGAGACTTTTAACTTAAAAATAAACTCGTTGTAAAACATTAATTTGTAACTATTTTAATAATAATTTAAACATTTTAAATTAACAATCAATTATTTAAATTATATCCTATACTTAATTTTGGTGTAAATAATATAACAACTTAAAAGAAATACTATTTGATATAATATGATTAAGTACTCGTAGCTTAAAAATAAAGTGATTTGGTAAATTTATTCTAAATCATACTTAAAACATTAAACTACAATTAAAATTAACAAAATCACAACACTTAAAACATTAAATTACAATTGAAATAAACAAAATCACAACACATTGAAACAATAGTGACATCTCAAAAATCAATAAGACTTACAAATTCATTACACATTTTAGTGTGACTTCACATGTAACTGAACCCACTAGGCTTTATAATATGGATCACATTCAGAGTTGGCAATGTTTTAAACAATTGTTTAAAACAAGTGTTTAAATCATTGTTTTAAACACTGAAAAAAAAACCTCTTTAAAACATGTTGTTTTAAACACGTTTGAAACAATCATAAAAAAACCTATACCTACTTACACTTATGCGTTTATATCATTATTTTTTTTGCAAATTTAGCAATACAATGTTAACTAACTAACTTCGCAACACTCACTTAACATATTGCTCACGACCATGAGAGAGCTCAATCCGAAAACTTGTTCCCTAGTTAGTCTGTGATCCGAAAGAACAATCAACTGTGGACGACATAATTGAAGCTAAAGAAGAACAAGTAAAGTAGAGTAGACAAGGATAAAGAAGGTGAAATGAAACATTGATTTTACTAGTCATTAAAAATTAGTATTTTAAAATAGTTTAATAAATACTTCTGATTTATTAAATACTTAACATATGTAATCATTTGTGTTTCACTATAAAAATCCCTTTTATTGTTTTCTTTTGTTCGTAGATATGTGCTTAATAATATTATTATAACAAGAAGTGTTTAAAACGATGTTTTAAACAATGTTTTAAACGTGATTAAAACATGTCAATTAAAACAGCCTCGAAAAACATGACAAACATGCTTTGTTCTTTTTAATAAATCGTGTTTTTTTCCCAACCCTGATCACATTGCAAGCAATATGAAACGAGTTAAACCCTCAGTTCATAATTTCGGCATATCAGATCATACAGGTCAAACTACTGCATTCAATATAAAAGTAAATAAAATCACGTCGCAGAGGTTGGAAACTAGGAGAGATTTCAATAAAGATATTATTGATGAGATGACATACGCAGGACAAAAAGAAACCTCTGATTGTTGATATCTGTCAGTCCAGTATGTTTCATCGCCCTGCATGTCCAGAGGAAATTCTTAAGATTTATTTATTTATTTATTCATTTACTACAATACTTATCACTATCATTACAGGTAGCTTAACCTAATGCGATATGCGATAATTAATAACAATAATAATATAAACATAAATACTTATAATTTAATGAATATGTTACGGTAAATCTGATTAATTGAAAATTATTAATATTTTTACAAAATTATTAATAATAACCACATGTTTTGGTAAATGTGAATAAACGATCGAAATTTATTACTTTTAATAGTTATTATTATTAATTCACGACACATATTGGTAAAAGTTATAAAATAAATAAAAACCCAATGTTTTTTGACCAGCAGGTATTTATTTATAATATTAAACACAGTCTGACCACCCGGAAATCCTTCTGGTGTCAGTAGGTTAGGGTTATTTTTTTTTTTGACCACCCAGAAATCCTTCTGGTGTCAGTAGGTTAGGGTTATTTTTTTTATGACCACCCAGAAATCCTTTAGGTGTCAGTAGGTTAGGGTTTTTTTTGGCCTTACCCTTGGCCACTTATTACATTTATCACTACTAGGGTTAAATTATTAATAAAAACCGACAAATGTGATTAATTTATCACTTTAACCTCGACTTTCGGTAATTATTAATAATAATAGATAATTATTAATAATCTTCAATTATTCACTCTTACCGTAACAAATACACTACTAAAATCTAACCTAATTTATAGCTAATAATATACAATTTCGTCCTTACAAACTCACTCAAAGTGCATGAAAAAATGTCCACCGTGTCAGTTATCAAGTTAATGACACGTATTGTTCGCATAAGAGGCGCCTTCGCCAGTAAGTTGGTTCTGGCTACGGGCACGGCCAGCAGTCGCGGGCGCCGCCGCCGCCACACGTACCGGTCCGGCACGTTTAGTTGCAGGTGTCGCAGCAGCTCCGGGTTATAGACCATCTCTCGCAGGAGCTTAGTCATGTACAGAGTAAGCGCTAATTCCCTTCGAACCCCAAGCTGGTTGTAGCCCACCATACCCAGTACAAATAAAGTAGGGTACATCAGAGGGTAGAATGGGTATACTACGTATAATTTAAAATACAAGTGTCTTGTAAACTTGTTTTGTACCCGTTCTAACTGACACTGTATTTCGCTTCGCGGGGAGCCCATATGAATGAACTGTGTTCCAGATGTCTTCGAACTAATGCATCATACAACACTCTGAGGGCTGTGATATTGGTGAACCCCTGCGACTGCCTTAGTACAAAGCCCAAGTTTCTGTACGCTCTCTTGCATACCTTAATTATGTGGTCACGAAAATTTAGGTCTGGTGTAACAGGCACCCCTAAATCTCGGACCTGCGATACGCGCTGCATCGGGGTCTTATCGATGGTGTACTCGTAGCGTAGCACACGGGGGTCCGCGCACGGGTGAACGTCATCACCTAACATTTGGAGACATTGAAATGGAGTTTGTTATCTTGACTCCATTTTACCACTCTGTCTATGTCTTCTTGGAGACGCGCACAGTCCGACTTATCCTTCACCTCCAGTAGCAACTTAAGGTCATCTGCAAACAATATGGACAACCCATGTCTGACGACTTCCGGTAAGTCGTTTATCATAATGATGAACTTTAGAGGTCATAAGTCGCTGCCTTGGCTCACTCCTGACCTGGTGTAGTACGGATCTAATTGGTATCTATTGTAGTCAACATACTATTGTCGATCCTTCATGTAGCTTACGAAGAAATGCAGCAGGTGCGGCGTACATCCAACTTTAGCTAACTTTTCCAGTAAGACGTCGTTGTCTACAGTATCGAACGCCTTCTGGAAGTCAGAGTAGGCTGTGTCGACCTGCACGCCAGCATCTACCGCCGGCACAACCCGCGCCATGAAACTGAGAAGGTTGCTGGCGGTACTGCGTCCCGGAAGAAAGCCGTGCTGCGCGTCAGTCAGCCGCACCGCCACCTGCTCCTGTACGCTGCGCTGGACCGCGGACTCGAACACCTTTGCCGGCGTCGACAGCACCGCCACCGGTCTATACCCGCTGACATTCGGACCGGACTTACCCTTTGGAACAGGAATCACCCGGGTTAACTTCCACCTAGCCGGGAACGTCGTTCGCTTCAAACTAGCATAAAAATAAATTGTAACGGTCCCCCTATTAGTACGCTACAGTCTTTAAAAGGAAACGAAGGTATACCATCAGGTCCCGACGAAAGCTTCAGTTTAAATAGGGCCTTCTCGACATCCGCACGACTCAAGCTATCCATGTGCACGTGCGCACTATTCTCTCTGGCCGCCTCAACCGCCGCGTCCGCGTCCAGTCGCGGGGGATCTGCGCTGTACACCGACTTGAAATAGTCCGCAAATTCCCGAGCACACTCCGCATCCTCAATTAGCTGACCATCTTTTAAGATACCCCGTTTGTTCATTCTACTTTTTTTTGAATTAATATATTGCCAAAATGATTTAGGATCTTGTGCGAACTGGCATTGAATTTTATTTTTGTGCTCCATGTGAGCTTCTTGAATCATCTTTTTAATACGCGCTCTACACTTACTGTATTCTATATAGTCGACACCCACCTTTTTTTTTATAACGTTTTTGCAGTCGAGCCTCACTTTTTATATCATTAATTATATCCTTAGTGTACCTTTCCGGGTACACGTATCTCGAACGGTCCCGGTTACACTTATTTTACACAAGTACTTAAAGGTCAGCCAAACATGAAGCTACACTGCATGTACGTACTGTATGTAATATTGGCAATTAAAAGAAAAAAATATATTTTATAGACACTATTAGAAATGTATGAAACGTCGAAAGGGTCGACAACGCGCGAGTGATAGGTACCCCTCCCTGGTGTTGCACGTGTCCATAGGCTGCGGTAACTGCTTACCATCAGGTGGTCCGCATGCTTGATTGTCACCGACGTGGTATAAAAAAAAATGGCATACTCAATTTAGTTAATTTTAGTTTTTAGGTTTATTAGGTTCTTTGTTTCGCAAAAGGGACACAATGATTTCACATTCCTAAATAAATTTAAAACCGCTTTTATTTTTCGGTTTTTCCTTAACCCAAAACAGTTAAAGCATGTACTTACCACCAATAATCAATACAAAGAATACTAATTACCTTGCCAACACGCTTGCCTCCATTGATATTCCAACTATCAAGAATCCAAGACTTCATGTTATCCGCCGCAGCCACCCCGCTATAAGTTGTGTTGCTTCTCACACTACCCCTCATATCGCGCAGTTCATATCTATCTTGACTGATACATTATTTCATTTGGAATGGACCTTTGAATACGGGAAGTAACTTTTTGCTCCATCCACTTCCATCCATCATTGGTTTGACTTTGAATTTTGATCAGCGTCAAATAGACATGATCAATCATTGTCAAAATCGCGCGATTTTCTTGCAATTGAAGTAATAGTGTTTAGAAATAAAAGTAAGAGTAGTAAATAGCCCAGGCGATTACAAATTAATGGTCATGGCACAGTTGCACACCAGCCACACCACAAACACAAAGGCGTCTTTATGTGAATATAAAATATAGGCTATCCACACATACCTAGACAATGTACAGAGGTGTTCACATCAACCTTTACAAAGGGGCACCTTATGCTGCTGACATAAGACCCATTTTGCAATGGTTTTGTGAAGGTTGATGTGAACGCCTCTGTACATATTCGTCAGCACTTTCACAAATAAAGTTAACATTAAACTAATCATTTAAATTGCTTCACTATTGGTTCAACAGATATTAAAATGGTGCCATCTATGATATACAGGATGTCCCAGGAAGTGAGATCCAATCGAAAGAGTACTTTTACTAAACTGAATTAAAATCTATTGTTTCAGTAGTAAAACTCATCTCAAAAATTTTTTTAAGGCTTTTAATAACAACAACAAAAATTACCTTACAGAAGCTATGTAATAATCAACTCAATAAGTAGTAGTTCAAAATAACAAACTCTATTCATAAGAAGTAACTAAGAATTATCATATGTTGTGCACATAGTATTTATTTACAGCAGAGCAGAGATCTACTAAGTACATATATTATTTTTATAATTATCACTTGTCTTGCTTTGGAGAGGGAGCTGTATGGATGCGTATGCCATGCATTTCTGCTATTTCACTCTTCAAACACTCCGTTACTAGGCGGTGCTGTTTTATTGTTGAAATTCCTACAAATTCTTTGGCTTCTATGCTTATCTGAAAAATAATAATTCATTCTTTACTCAACAGATATATTAGAACAAAATTTAAAGTGAAAACAACCCATGCCTATGATCCAATCCTTAAGAATATTAGGAAATTAGCAGTAAGCAAAGGTTCAAGGTTGATTTCATTATGTATTGGTAATTATGCACAACTTGAAGACAAATTAAAGTTCTGAAGAAGGCATGTGATTTATTAAACTTTTATGTGATTAAAACTCTTTCTGTGTCACTAATACAACGGTTTTACGTAGCGTGCTGAACATTTTCGCACCCGTATGTACAAGAAAACTCAAGGGGTTAGGGTGGGGGCAGTATTGGCCTTGGCTGAAGGTGTTACTTTGAAAGGGGACTCAGACATAGATTTTATAAGTTTAATAGAAAAGGAAGATATAAACCTCAAACATGGCTCCACAGCCTCCAGAGATATCATTAACGCTCAGGTAGGTTATGCCGGGCAGAGAAGCCTTTAGAGTGGTAGAAAGTTGCTCTTCTTTGGACTCGCAGTTGCGCTCAAACGCGCTGCCTGCACCTCCAGCGCCCGCCTCACCACCACTGCTTACGCCTACCGCTCTAGACTACACATATTTTTATTAGTACCTAAGTATTGAAAAAAACATTATACTACTTCAGTGTTTGCATCGTTCATGTCCTCGAATACTTACCAATTTGTTCCTAACCGGCCCTAGAGCACGAACAAAACTCCGAAACATGATGATAAATGTAGCAAATAAAATGTAATTTGAAGTAACAAATACACACTAACTAAGCACCAGTTTTTTTTTAAAACATGTTAATTTAAACCTAACAATACATCAAAAATACGTTTCTATAATTTTTTTCTGCTTTGACTTTTACCTAACCTCAAAAGCGTTTATTTTGATTTGACATTATTCGCGCTTGGTGTTCCATGATTTTATTGATGTGATGTCACAACTTATCGTTTAAATAAAAGACGTACACATATGAATTCCTTTGCTTGTTCAGCTGAGCCTGTGGCTCAGCGGCCCAATGGCTGCTGTCAATTGTGCCATCTGTCACTTTTGAAGTGTCAATTGTCAAATAAAATACAAGCGTGATAAACACGTGTGTCGTGTGGTTTTTGTGTTTTTCAATTATTTTTCTGTAAGATATGCAAGGAAGTTAATTAAAAATGCCACCCTTTCGTGCCGGACTACTGAAAAGAAAAACACAGTCTGGAGATTCGGAAGCTGCTTCCCCTAAGAATGAATCTGTAAATTTATGTGGCTATGAATATATTTTTATATTCTTGAAGAAACTCTTTGTAATTACTATATGTGGCTTCTAGGAAAAGCTGACTTTTGATGATAGCGACGAGCTGATACGCGGTGACCTGGACGACCAGGCAGACGCGACAGATTCCGAACGCGAAGACGAAGGCTCAGACGCCGGCTCAGATCAAGAAGTAGAGGTAAACATTTGGTTTTCCGTAATAGTATTTTTACTGCGTTTTAGTTTACTGCGCCTTTTAAAACGGTGATGGGTCACAATATCAATAGAAGATAAAACCAAAAGCGATTCTTATTTTAAATCCATTTAAATAAAACCCCCTGCTAAATCGTAGAAACATAACCTTACAACTATTGAATACATCACTACAATAAAATTAAAATTGTCAAAGACATCCATTATCATTTATCATGGTCATGAAATAATAGATCCTAGATTGAGATGGGAAAACCCTTATAATCCTAAAAGGAAATTTACCATTATTTTTTATTATGATAATTTTTTTCAACATATTTCTGTTATCCAAACATAATTAAAGTGATAGAAGTTAAATAATCAGATTTGGACTCAAGAGCAGTTAGAACCACTAAGGCACTAATTAATTAATATTTATCGTTAATAATTCTTATGCCCTAGAAAAATGTTGCATGAATTTCTTGACATAAAAAATATTGTTCGGGTACATGCCTATGGGTATGGTATTCAAAATATTAACTGACAAGATTTGATACTTAGAAGTGTTGTTTCAGGGTGTATTGTTTGATGGTGATGTAGATTCCACATTGGGTGATGATGATGATGTTCAAGGATCAGATGAGTCCTCAGTAAGTATCCTAGTTTGAATTAATATTGATATCTTTAATTGGGTATGGCAAAAAAAATCCAACATGTCCTAAATCGAACACCATTTCAAAGTATTTGTATTTTATACCTTATTTAAATATTTAAAATTTTTAAAGGCAAAGGATCTAGGATATTTTCAATTAAATACGTTAGCAAACTGGTTTCATTCATTTGACCCCAGATTGCCAACATACGCAAAGAGTAGATTAGGGTTCATATTGGACTCTTGACGGTTATCAAATTGACATCTCACAATTGAAACCCATTGGGTCGTATGAACGTCTTTTCACTTGATTGGTTGATATTCTATCCATCAACCAATCAAATGACGCGATCTGTTTAATTTGTGAGATTTTCAGCTAGTTGATTATACTGCATGGTATTAATGGTGTTTCCAGTTAGCAGATTTTAAATTCCCCCAGATGAAATTTTTTTTCCACAAAGTTTTTTTTAATAATACGTACATTAATTTACGCCCATTGCCCAGACGGGTAGGTAGGACTTAGAATAGCCATTTGCTAAAATCCCAACCCTTTCAAGTAGGGCTTGGTTTCAGAACTTGGCAAAATAAATTGTATTTGAAGTCTATTTCTCCCATTCTCGTGACATGCTACATGATGACAGGCAAGCGTAAGTGCTGTTAAACAGTAATTTTCTCCTCATTATTTGTTAACCACGAATTGGGAAAAACACATGTGGAAACACTAAGTGAATTTGTGACGTCATGAGTTCGCAATATATAAAATTTATAAAAAAATAACTACCGGCTAGATCAACGAAATATTCAGTTATTTAAAATAGTAAAAGGTATTTATAAAAAATATAAAATAATAATTTGTTCCCATACCCAATTCCTTGTCTTCAGTGTAATAAATCCTAATTAAAATAAACTAACAAATTTATTTATTTTAGGATTTGGCAGATTCAGAAGCTGATGATGAGTCAGAAGAAAATGATAACAGTGACAACAGTGATGAGGATCATGATGAGGAGTCAAGTGAAGAAGATGAGAGTGTAGACAGTGGGGCAGAGTCGGGGCCTGGGCTGACCCACTCCAGTGATGAGTCAGACAAAAAACCCACTAAAGAGAAGCCAAAGCAGAAGGCAAAACCACAGAGACAACAACAGAAGCAAAAGAAACAATTACAGAAGCAAGCTAAGGATAAAAATTCTGAGGCTAAAGATAGCATAGATGTATTGGCAGATAGGATTAAGGAAACTAGTGTTCACATTAGGCCAGTTGAACAGAAAGGTAATGTTAATAATGAGCCTTTAATTGTGATTTTCAGCTGCTCCTAATTAAACTAAAGCAAAAACAGTTTTTTTTTTGCTTATGAATATTTCTCATTTGATTTGATTATGTTATAAATGTGTTTGACTTTTGGAACATTGCCTGAATCTAGGATGACTCATATTTGGTGAGAGTAGTTACCTTCAATTGTAGAAGCATGTCAATTTGTATAGGTGTACTAAATTGAATGTCACGCAATGACAGTTACAATATTGTTTATACTGAATAAGTGATTGTTGTGTCTTGAAATTAAGATGAGTACGAGTCCGGCGACACGTCAGACGAGGAGGAGCGGCGCAACACGGTGGGCGACATCCCGATGTGGTGGTACAACGAGTA
The DNA here is from genome assembly GCA_947369235.1 of Udea olivalis. Lineage (NCBI taxonomy): Eukaryota > Metazoa > Arthropoda > Insecta > Lepidoptera > Crambidae > Udea > Udea olivalis. Next base: position 521,274 of record OX376354.1, on the reverse strand, counting down.
CCAGCACGTGGGCTACGACCTGGACGGCCGCCGTATCATCAAGCCGCCGCAGCGAGACCAGATTGACGAGTTTCTCAAGTATGTGGATGTTTAAACGGACATAACTGTTAATGTATAAGAATTGAGGCACCCATCATCATCTGCATAGCATTAAACTTTGCAAATTGCACTAAATAGTGAATATAGTAGTAATTTTTTTCAATGTTTTTGAAGGATTTTTTAATATTAATGATGCTGAGAGACGTTGCAACCTCAAGTGGTACTCGTACTTGATCAACATTTTAGGTGATGTTCCTAAGCTGAATGTAATTACTTCTAAATTTCTTTTTTATTTCTGCTTAAGCTGAATACGTCGGTTGATGTTGCAAGACTTGCAAGTGTTGCAACCTAAAGTGGGAAATAAAATAAAGTTAAGTCACACTCCTGCTAGAACTAAATAAAAAAATATATCTTAAAACGGAGCTGCCCGACAGTCCCTCGCCGGGCTACTTACCATGTTGTTACGCGCCTGCCAAGCGTGACGATATTCGGCAACATTATGAAGGTGGGAATTATTACGAAGAGGATAAATATCGATAATTTTGTTGTTAGAAAATGTGAAGACCCAGACTTCTGGCGAACGGTGCGTGACCCGCAGACCGGGCAAGACGTGAAGCTCAGCAAGGACGACCTGGAGCTCATCCAGCGCATCCGCGCGGGGCACGTGCCGGATCCCAACCATGATGAGTATAAGGTTTGTATTTGCCTAACAACCGCGTGTTCCCCTGCCTGCATTATTCCTTGTCAATGCAATAGTTCTTATAATTAAATTTTTACTAGCGCTTCTTTTATCACAAAATCCAAAAAATACTCTCCTGTAATAAGAGACATTTTGCAAAGTGACATGGTACCTGCATATCATTCCAAAACCATTTATTGTATATATTTTCTAAAGTCAAAGTCAAAATATTTATTTATGAGAATACATATCAAAAAGGTCTTAAAGTATAGCATAAATTGACAATTTTATTCTGTCTGCATGCAGACGTGTAAATGTTTAATAAACTAGCTGGTTTTTACATAATTTTGAACAAAACTCTGTATATTCCATAACACTATAAAAATATTTTTCTAATAGCCATAACGTTAATTTTTTCTTCAATACATTAGGTTTTAATATTTTCAATTCGTTAGGCAAGCTGTTGTATACGGGGTGGGCAGAATCGTGACGTCAAAAATTTTTTTTAAGTGCCTCGCATTGAGAGGTATCTGAATATGTATGTTCTGCGATTTTTTGTAGTTTTCAAGTTACGAATTTTTTAAAGAATTTTTCCAAAATTGCGACCAGATCCGTTTGAAAAAATTCTAAAAAAAAAAGTAGGGGGTTTCTTCCATTTTTTTCTGGCGGCTAAATCTCTATGAACTGTGCATAAAAGTTCAAAAAAGTTCATCAAAAGTTCTTCGGGACACTAGCCACAAAACTTGCGGCCACCAGCAAGGGCAGAAGAGCTGGCTCCTTCCTCGCTCAAAGGCTCAGTATAGCCATTCAGTGAGAAAACGCAGCCAGCGTTCTGGGTTCCTTGCCCCACGGCCCATACCTTTTTTAAATTGTAAATATCATTAATATTATTATTTTGTTTATTTTATTACAAATAAAAAACTTGTGCAAATAAAAAAAAACTGCATTTATGCATAAAATAACCAGCCTCATAACGTTAATGAAAGTTACTACAAAATTTACCTAAAGTTCAGAATTTATGTTAAGTGAGTAATCATTTAAATTTTCAACTTAAAATTAAAAATCTAAACTGATAACTTCTTAGTTTCTAAGTAGCTTCAGAAAATGCGCTAGAATCTAAGCTTTCATAATAATGATAAAAAAGTAGTACTTCATAGGGTATTTTTCGCTGAAATCAGCCATCAAAGACGAAGCGAGGTAGATTTTTTTTGAATTTTATTAAAAATAAAGTCAAAAATTAATGATTGAAAGTACTGGAAAATAGCTTATCCAGGTTTGATACATTGGATGGATTGATTCAATAAAACAAAGATGATTGTAATAAAATTAAATTTATTTACAATAGGTTTTCAAAATGCCCCCCTCCCACAGAAATGCACAAACGACACCTGCGTAAGAAATTATCCTTTAAATGTCTGAAAGCTTCACGATTTGTTCTAACCACTCTTTCGGCTTCTTCAATCTTCCCTCTAAGCTCTTCTTCGCCCGAGCATTCCCACTCCCCCCCCAAGAAATTATCAGTTTAGATTTTTAATTTTAAGATGAAAATTTGAATGATAACTCACTTAACATAAATTTCATAACTTTTGGTAAATTTTGAAGTAACTTTCAGTAACGTTATGAGGCTGGTTATTTTATGCATAAATGCACAGTTCATAGAGATTTAGCCGCAAGAAAAAAAATGGAAGAAACCCTCTACTTTTTTTTTTAAAATTTTCAAATGGATCTGGTCGCAATTTTGGAAAAATTCATAAAAAAATTCTTAACTCGAAAACTACAAAAAATCGCAGAACATACATAGGGGTGATTCAGATACCTCTCAACACGAGGCACTTAAAAAAAATTTTTGGACGTCACTTTTCTGGCCACCCTGTATAGAAATGCACGTTTTGTATATAATCTTTTAATATATATATTTGTGACACGCAGGTTGGTATAACATGTTGATAAATTTACCTCTTCTCGGTCGTTTGTTAATATCACTACGTTTAAGAAAATATACTGGGTGGAATTTTGTAAAGACACACACATCTCCAATGTACATACGAGGGCGGGTCAATAAGTCCGTGACTTTTGGAATAAAACACAGATTTTTTGATAAATAAATCATTTTATTTTTTAACGTAGTCTCCCTTGAGCTCTATACACTTTGTCCAACGCTTCTCCAATTTTTTTATCCCTTCCAAAAAATATGATTTGTCGAGGTCCATAAAATAGGCCTTTGTTTGCGAGATGACTTCATCATTGGAGTCAAATCTTTTTCCACCAAGCCATTTCTTCAGGTTTAGGAACAAGAAGTAGTCACTCGGAGCCAAATTTGGAGAATAGGGCGGATGAGGGAGCAATTCATAGCCCAATTCATGGATTTTTGCTATGGCAACTGCACATGTGTGCACCCTTGCATTGTCTTGGTGGAAAAGAACTTTTTTCTTGGCCAAATGAGGTCGGTTTTTTTTCAAATCGTCATTGAAGCGGTCCAATAAGTTGGCATAATATTCCCCATTGATTGTTCTTCCCTTTTGAAGGTAGTCAATGTGGATTATCCCACGTGCATCCAAAAAAACAGTCGCCATAACTTTATTGGCTGACAAACCCACCTTGGCCTTCTTTGGCGCCGATTCACCCTTAGAAACCCACTGTTTTGACTGTTGTTTGGTTTCTGGTGTGTTGTGATGGATCCATGTTTCGTCCACGGTTACAAAACGGCGCAAAAACTCCTCCATATTGCGATTAAACAACGCCAAACCTTCCTGTGAAGTTGTTACACGATTGCGTTTGTGGTCGACTGTGAGCAAACGCGGCACCCATCTTGCGAAAAGCTTTCTCATGCCCAAGTGATCATTCAAAATTGAAACCACTGAGCCATGCGGGATCCCTACGGCTTCCACAATCTCTTGCACTTTCAATCTTCGGTCGGCCAACACCATATCGTGAACTTACCAACACCTTATCGTGAATTTTTTCGATTGTTTCGGGTGTATAGACCTCAACTGGGCGTCCAGGATGTTCGGCATCTTCAGTGCTTGTACGGCCACAACGAAATTCAGTAAACCACTTTTTTACCATTGAAATCGATGGTGCAGAGTCCCCATAGTATTTATCAAGCTTAGCTTTGGTCTCGGTAATGGTTTTTTTTTCGCAAAAAATAATGCTTAATAAGCACACGAAATTCACTTTTTTCCATTTTTTCCTCAATTTACTGGGTAGTCTGATAAAGATGTCAAACACAAACTAACTGACGCAGCAAGTTCCAATTTTGATAGGAGTCAACTGACAGATGCCTGTTGACAGGAGTAGTGTTGCTTTTTCAGTAAAGAGGTCAGAAATTCAAAGTCACGGACTTATTGACCCGCCCTCGTACATGGGAGTGGGAGAACATTAAATTTTCTAAAAAGTGGTCGGCAGCTATATAAGAACCAGGCCTTATTAATTTCATGGATACAGCGTTTTTGAATTTTAAAAACCCTATCAAATTCAACAGAGTTGCCCTACATTATCAACCCATAGCTGAGGAGAGACGACACATAGGCGTTATACGCGGTTAATGCCGCCTTCACAGATACAGTCTGTCAAATTTTTATTAATATTAATACCTAAGAAATTAAATTCGCCAATTTCGTCAATAGATTCACCATTATAATTTATGTCCAGGAGTAAAGAATAAGAATTAAATTGAATTATCTTAGTTTTATTGACATTTATATTAATATTATTACTATCCAACCAATGAATAATATCACTGAGGGCCTTGTTGACTTCAGTGTTAATTTGTTCGTTTTCATCACATTGTACCATGACTGCATGACTGCAGTATCGTCCGCAAACAGGATACACCTTTGTGGGATAGCGTCTGTGAGGTAGTTAATATAAACTAAACATAGTAGTGGCCCCAGAATACTACCCTAAGGTACACCTGTCAAATAAACAAGTGAGTTGGATCTGAATTTGTTTCTCAATATGGGGCTTATTCAACTTAGATGTTAGGTTTGTTATTTCTGTAAACTGTCTTCGATTTTTCACATAACAAGATAGCCAATCAAATGCGTTTCCTCTAATGCCATAATGCTGTAACTTGTGCAATAACTTAGAATGATCAACAAAATCGATCGACATATCTAAAAAGATCGAAGCAATGGGCTTACCGTCATTTAAGCTCTCTGTAATGTCTAGCGATATGTTCTTCAGGTACTGCTGCCTGATGGTAAGCAATTTCCTCAGACTACGGACGTACTACTCGTGTGTTGCCGACTCTGTACGGCTCAGGAAAACTTACTAAACAGCAGTCTATTTCCCCGATGATAAACTAATTTTTACCTTTTGCAGCCGTGGGTAGAGTGGTTCAGTCGGGAAGTGCTGGCGACGCCGGTGCGCGCGTTCCCGGAGCACAAGCGCTCGTTCCTGCCGTCGCGCTCGGAGCAGCTGCAGGTGGCGCGCATCGTGCACGCGCTCAAGATGGGCTGGACCAAGACGCGCAAGCAGATCGCCGCGGAGAGGCGGCAGAAGAAGGTCAGTTGCAACCGCGGGTAGAGAGATTCAGTCGGAAAGTGGTGGCGACGCCGGTGCGCAAACTACCACTTGTCATAAAGGTCCTGAGAGAACAGTATGCGACGCAGGCTTTTATCCATTAGGACATATACATTGGCTTTTGCTTCTCACGATTCTGCTGTCGGTATTCCAGCCATCGGCATTAAGTGTTTTGCCGTTTTTAAATGCGTACAGGTAAGAAGTGCAAGTAGCCTACTGTTACTACTACGCATGTGTTCCCGAACCCCTATTTTGGTTTTTTCAAGAAAATATCAAATGATCACCAAGAACTAGGCAGATATTTATACATATTTAAACAATTCCCCATCGTTGTTTGCTTATTTTAGGGTCATATCATCTTTTTCGAATTCTTGATATGTAATGGATCTCTGATTAGTTTTACGCCAGATTGAACTGTAGTTTTCGTACTAATTCAACATAATTTTGTATCCTGAACAGGAAAAGAACTTCTACAACCTGTGGGGCTCTCTATCCAGTGAGGAGGAGCAGAAGCTGCGCGGCATCCACAAGCACATCCCGGCGCCGAAGCGGCCCCTGCCCTCGCACGCCGAGAGCTACAACCCGCCGCCCGAGTACCTGCTCGACTCTAGAGAGGTATGTTTACACACACACACACACACACACACACACACATTATACAGGGTGTATTATTAGGGTTTAAATTGTACCCCTATTTTTTATTAGTGGAATCGATTCTACTCTCGATTCTGAACAAACTAATTTCAGGTTTTGCGCTTTTTCATCAACACGTTGTATGCTTTAACAACAGTTGAAAGAATGGAACAAGCTGAACGAGACTCCCTGGAAGCGCAAGTACACGTTCCTGCCGCAGAAGTTCGGCAACCTGCGCTCCGTGCCCGCCTTCGCGCGCTACACCCGCGAGCGCTTCCTGCGCTGCCTCGACCTCTACCTCGCGCCGAGGGCCATCAAGATGCGGGTATGTTTCAATACGTGTTTGCAAATCTAAATAGTGTTAGTAAATTAAAAATAGAAGAACAAATGAAACAAAAAAATAATAAGATAAAAATATTAAAATCTCTATGTATGAGTATCACATTACACAACAGAGCTCCACATGGTTGTGAACACAGACACCAAATCCAAAAAACCAATGTATGTACAGCACTCGCTAGCACAATCATGAAAAACCCAATTTATGAAGTTCCTAAAATTGGAAAAAAGTTATTTTGAGCTTTTAATCAATCTGGTCTATGATAAAAAAATTCAATGTGGAGCAATTTAATCAATAAAACAAAAAAGGAAAATGTTTCAAAACTTGTTTACAAATGCAAGAGGAAAGGAAGGGGTTCTCCGGACCGCTCTTTGTTTTCCTTGTCTTTAAAGATCTTTCGAAGGGGTGGAGTCCATTCAATAGCAGCTGAGCATGCTAGCTATACTCAGCTAAGTATGGCAATTGAAATGCTAAATAAATATGTTTGTTCCCAGCTGACAATCAGCCCCGAAGACCTGGTGCCGCGGCTGCCGTCCCCGCGCGACCTGCAGCCCTTCCCCACGGCCGAGGCGCTGTGCCTGCGCGGGCACGCGGCGGCGGTGCGCAGCGCGGACTTCGACCCGTCCGGGCAGTACATCATCTCCGGCTCCGACGACGGCTTCGTTAAAGGTGACCACTGGTTATGCTCGATTGTACCAAAGTTGACACATAACAGACTGTCCTAAACAGTTAAAAAAGTGATTGCACCAACATACTACTTTTTTCAGCAGAAGAAATTATGTGTCGATAATTAAGAGTATAAAGGGTGTAAAACTGTAACTGTCAAGCACTTTTAGGTTACCACTGGAATACGATCAGCACCTATGGCCTTGAACTATTAGCACCATACTTAAGTAAGGATCAGATACTTAAAAGTTTTAAGTCCTTAGATCCCAACAAGGGAGCGGGACCGGATGGTGTTCTCCTATATTCGTTATAGCATGTGCGGAGCAGCTTGTGAGCAGCAGTCTGGCATATTCCCACACGTATGGAAGGCAGCAAAACTTGTGCCTATTCATAAAGCCGATAGCGTTGAAATAGTGAGCAATTATAGGCCTATTTCAATCCTGTCAACTAGGTAAAATCTTGGAATTTTTAGTTTGCACTGTTTTACGGAACCACTTAAATCATTACCTTACTGACTATCAGCACGGTTTTATTAAGTCCAGGTCTACCTGCACCAATTTGACCTTATTCACTGAAGCAGTTGTGGAGGCCTTGGATGGTGGCAGGAATGTCGATGTTATATACACTGACTTCAGTAAGGCATTTAATAGTGTCCCTCATAATATCCTGTGGTCGAAACTGTGTGCATATGGTGTCTCCGGTTTATTGCTGGCATGGTTGGAGTCATATTTGAAGGACCGCAGCTTCTACGTTGTCGTCAATGGCTTTAAAAGTGACCTGTGTAAGATAACATCAGGCGTACCTCAGGGATCACATTTGGGCCCGCTTCTCTTCAATGCCTACATAAATGACATCGCTAGTTGCTTTCAACATTCCATTCCATTTATGTACGTTGATGATTTAAAGTTGGTTGCCGTGTGTGAAACTTCTGAAGATGTGCTAAGGATCCAAGAAGATATCAACCGTATGGTGGAATGGTGCGGTGATAATAGTATGGAGTTAAACACCAAGAAATGCTACCATATGAAATTCGGCAGAAAAGTTAATGCACAAGACAGCACCTATAAGATTCACGCTTTTCCCATCAAGAAAACCGAAGAAATCAAGGATCTAGGGGTAGTGTTTGATAGAAAATTTACTTCTGTACCACATATTGAGAACATTACCGAAGGAGCACACAGAATGTTAGGTTTTGTAATGCGTAATACCAGGGTTTTCAAAGAAAACAGGTGAAGATACAATTGTATAACAGCTTCGTACGAAGCATCATAGAGTACTGCAGCATTGTATGGAGACCTCACTATGCGACACACTCCCTGAGGTTGGAAAGACTGCAAAAGCGGTTCGTATCAAGTCTGGCCTTCAGTGATGGAATCCACAAAAAAATAAAGTTCAACAGAGAAAGATTACGCCACTTCAATATTATCACACTTAAAATCGTAGAGACGCTGGACTTATCTTTTTTGTTTAAAATTTTTAATAATAAAATTTGCTGCCCCCCTCTTTCTTCAAAAATGTAGACTTCGGGTTCCTTGCTGGAATCCTCGCGCCCCCATTACTCCACTTTGCCCGCTTTTTCGAAAAACACTTTTAGTTAGGTGCAAGTTCTCCTGTTCCACGATTGTGTAAACTGCTCAATGAGAACAGCCACTTGGTCGACATATACGCCGATTCGTTTGCCAGACTTAGATCCATTTTAAATTATTTGGTGCTCAAGTTCGTACCATTAGGAATTCAATACCTTTTTAGTTTTATTTTTGTACTCTTCTATTGCATATTGTGTAAGTTATTTTGTAAGAAATGATGTAAACAATCACAGGTGAACCTTAATAAATAAATAAATAAATGAAAATACCGTTAACAAAGCCGAGACCTACGTATTCTGCACATCATCAGGACCATTTTTTTCTTTCTAGACCATACCTGAGAACTCAATAGTTACCGAGTTATTAAAGGTCAAAGTAAAAAAGAAAATATCAAGATTTTGATGAAAACAAACCCTAATCATTATTACTTAATATTTGTCCTAAGAAACATCATAAAAATTACTAAATAAAAAAATGCTTCAAAACGTTCAACTCGCAAAGTACATCGTGCGGATTCGTGCGTACCCCTTGATTATGCGTAACAGTCACGCACAAAAGCGTAGGAGCGGTCTGTTGCACGCGTTACATTGCGTAGTCCATATTTGGGTTTAAAATTGACACCTATAAAAGATTTCGTTTCCCATCAATTTTTTTTTCTGTGATTTGATTTAATGGTCTGAGTGCGTAGACGCCGGCTCGTTAAGGGTCTTTTTACACCCTGTATGTATAGATAGAAACGTGAAAACAGCATTATAACTTAATTTTGATTGTCTCAGTATGGGAGACCAGCTCAGGCCGTTGCCTGCGCAGCATCAAGCTCGGCGAGAGCGTGTGCAAGGTGGCGTGGGGCCCCGCGCCGGGCCTCAGCCTGTGCGCGGCGGCGGCGGGGCCCCGGCTGCTGCTGCTGAACCCGGGCGCGGACGTGGGCGCGCACCGCGTGGCGCTGCGCACCGACCGGCTGCTGGAGGACGCGCCCAAGCCCACAGCAGACAGTAAGCCACGAATGACTGCGGGCAGGCTCGGCAGATATTCAGCCTCACAGACACAGTCCCTGGCACTTGAAAACAGTGTGGTTTCTATCCCACTCCCACACCATGTATTACGTTCTCATAACTTTAAGAGGATCTGTCCATTCAAATCAGCCTGTATTCTATAAGATAATTCTAACGAAAATTATCTGTTACATCCCAATCGTAAGGAAGACAAGTTTGTTTATGTCTCGATCAAGTCGCCATCTTGTTCAGATCCCAAACTTCAGACACCTACAGAAGCAGGTTCTACAATTTAGAAATAAACGCTTATTATTTATAATCTAAATATTCTTACATGTCTTATTATGTAAACAAAGATCACACCGTAACAAAATCACGAATTTCCGCATTGATCACACACTATAGGTCGCACATAAACGTCGTGCATTGTAAAAAAAAACATAAAACATGAAATTCATGCAAAACTGTAAAAATTAAGGATTCTTATACGATTATTTTATCAAAAATAGTACATTATTGCAAAGGCAGCGAAATAGGCAATTGCAGGTCGAGTATGAGTTTGAAGGCCGAGCCGCAGGCGAGGACTTCAATGATACGAGACAGGCAATTGCCATTTCGGCCGAGGCATATATAGTGCTTTTCTTAAAAAAATGCAAGGAAATAAAAAGGGCCTTTTACATAATAAATTTAATCAATAATATTAACAAAATAACAACTCCGCTTTACCGCCAATTTGTTTTTTTTTATTTTACAATTTGTGCCGAAAGGTAAACGCATCTGTGGCTATACAGCCACGAGAACGCAATGTGTACGATAGATGAAAGAGTTCTAAATTCAAACAGCACACCGTTTCATACAACATTGCCGGCGCGCTCTTCGTTCGAAATTCAAAGAACGCGCCGGGAAGTGATTTTGGGTTTTCAGTCTACGTAAATATGATACTTCGCGTGTTCTTTATTCAAAAGTAATGACAATATTTCCGAGCATGTTTAAGAAAAAATATTTATCTATGTTATAATTTTGGTTAAATATAGGTAAAAAATATAACTTACTAAAAAATGTCACATCCAAAGACGCCACATAGGTTATCGTATCGATAGCCATCGTCTTGATCATGAGCAGAAATATAATTATATACGCCAGACAACACACCTCTTGTCATGGTCTCGAAGTAGGGATAAATATCCCTGTGTTACGAGGTACCAGACAAGGAATTAAGCCAGGGGCGCCTCCCAGCACACCCAGACCGGAGTCAATTTAGAAAAAATCTTTCCCTGAATTGACCCGACCCAGAATTGAACCCGGGACACTACGGGATTCGAGGCGAGAAACCGTACTACAGCGCATTACGCCAATCGTGCCGTCAATACAAGTGTAACATTCAATACAAGTGATCAATTTAAAGTTAAATACCCGACTCAAAGCGGCAGCGGCCGGCGAAGTGCCCAAAAGCATGCTAGTTTCTTATAAATTTATGCCTGATCAATATTGTCTATTGACTATTGTGCTTCGGACCCTGTGCATTATAGTTATTGTGCTTTGAGTAGTGAGCCTTTATGAAGACTTTTTAAAACGTCGTTTCACCACTCGCACAGTTCTGTCCGTCTGACCCTTGTCGAGCAAACCTATACGTGTGTTACGTGGCTAATGACTCTGTATGATTCATTCGATGATTTCCCAACACTACGAATTGGCTATGGTTGTCAATACGCCATGTTTGTTTACATAATAAGACATGTAAAAAAACAGACTATCTTACTTTTCTTACTAATGTTATGAATGCGAAAGTTTGTGGGGATGTATGTTTGTTGTTACTCTTTCACGCAAAAACTACTGAACGGATTTGGATGAAACTTTACAGTAATACAGATACATCAGAATAACACATGTGCTACAATTTATAAAGGTTTTATGTAAATTGGCCATAAATAAATAATATATAACGATAACGCGGGCGGAGTTGCGGGCGGAAACCTAGTATTTGTATAAAGTACTAGCTTTTGCCCGCGACTTCGTCGGCGTGGTTAGGTATAAGCGCGCGCCGCGTCTGACCCCGAGCGCCGAGAGCCGCGTGCCGTGCGCAAAAAAATATTATAATTATGTGTGCGTATTTTTTAATTTCACGATATATCAGAATCTATTTATCCAATTAATGTGTTGTAAAGCAAAATTTATGTCCTTAAAATTCTCTTGATGATGAAAGAACTTTTAATCATAAGGATTGATATGCCTGTGTAGTAATGATGATCAAAATCTACCTTTTAATGAACATTATTTTTCAACACATTACATACCTTATATTTATTTATAAAAGATAGATGTATTCGGATTTTTTTAGGGATCTATTTAAAAACTATATTTTTGTAGTAAGTACATTGTATGCATGTATAATCAACAGTGGGATCACCGCACGCACGAAAAGATTTTCGGTAGCGCTTTTTTCCCCGGCTGTAAACTAATTAAATAAATAAATAAATATCTGGGACAATTTACACCAAGATCATCTGACCCCAAACTAAGCAGAGCTTGTACTATGGGTGTCAGAGACTGATAAAAATACTTAAATATTTCTATATACATACTTAAATAGATAATAACACCCAGACACACAACAAACACAAATGTTCGGCACATAATTATTTCAAAACAAATGTTTGCCTATAAGCAATCAGGGATAATGTAGCTTTTCAACAGTGAAAGAATTTATCAAATCGGTTCGGTAGTTTCAAACATACAAACTCACAAACGCTTACCTCTATATAACATTAGTGTAGATAAAGCCCCATATAACTTCAGATAACAATATATAAATTATCTTTGCTAATAAAAATCTTTCATGACAGACAAATTCATGATTTGAAATGTTTGTATTTCAGTGGACGACCGGACGCTGTCGTGCGTGAAGTGGGACCAGGTGAAGCCGGAAGAGTGGGCCATCGGGGTCCGCTTAGCCGTTACACACTTCAAAGATCTTGTGCATGTAAGTTACTTTGGATTTAAAACTTGGATGACTACATACCAATTTCGTTAGTGTAATTAATTACTTATTAAATATAAACTGAAGATCATGTCATGTTTACCTAAAGCTGTGCGTGGGAATCACGCTAAATGGACAGCTGTACGCGTGAGGAACTTATGTGTGCCAACGACCATGCTGTTAGGGTGGCGGAGTTTTGGTCAAAAAGGATATAGCCATCGACACGATAAGAAGAAGAAGAAGACGCTAAATGTAATAAGATAAGATGACAACATTATCTGACATCTGTTTTTGTTCCTTCTCCTCCTCGTATCGTGTGTCCTCATTACTGAGGGTCGGCATTGTGTCCACGATATGACCAAAAAATCTTAAACCATTTTCAGGCGTAATAGAATGCCTGGTGCTTAATTTCTGTCTGTGTTCAGGCAAATAAAACTATTGTAATTTGAAAATCAATGAGATTGTTCCGGTTTGACAGCTGTGATAAGAAGTTGATTTGTAAACATAACGTAAACTTGACTGGCCTGTTAGTGCAATGGCAGCGATCCTACGTTTAGCACCGGAGGTCGTGGGTTCGATCCCCACCCATGACAAACTTTTATCTGACGAAAATTGTGTTTGTTGTGTGTTAGGGTGTTCTTATCTATGTAAGTATGTATTGAGAAATATTTTAGTATAGTCGAGATCCTTTTACTTGCCTTATTATGTAAACAAAGATCACACCGTAACAAAATCAAGAATTTCCGCATTGATCACACTATTAGGTCGCACATAAACGTCTTGCTTTATAAAAAAAAACCAGAAAACATGAAATTCATGAAAAACGGTTAAAATTAAGAAGAATGCTTATTTTTTTCAAATACGAAATAATGAAATAATTTTGAATTTTTTCGACGGCAATGTCCCAACGTTTTACTCCTAAAATAAATAGGTTGTCTTTGGATCGTTGTGATAGGAACGTCACATGAATCAGAATCATTTATTTAGATTGAAAGTGGTACAAATACAATGCTGTCGATTTATGGTTCCTACTATCAAGTATAAAAGAATATAAATACCAGATTCACCAGAAACAGATAGTTACGGCAAGCAATTGTTTAGGGTATCTCGTTTTGGGGGCCCCAGAATCAAATTGCTTAGGGCATCAAGTAGTCTTAATCCGGCACTGCCGGCGGGCAAAGCCATACGTGTATGGTAGGCTAATGACTCTGTATGATTCATTCTACGATTTCCCAACACTACGAATTAGCTTTGGTTGTCAATACGCCATGTTTGTTTACATATTAAGACATGTAAGAAAAAACAGACTTGTCTGATACTCATAGTACCAAGCTCTGCTTAGTTTGAGGTCAGATGATCTTGTTGTAATTATCCCAGATGTTAATTGACTTATTGACACATTTGCAGCTGGCCTGGCACGGGCGCGGCGACTACATCTGCTGCACCGTGCGCGACGGCGCCTCGCGCGCGGTGGTGGTGCACCAGGTGTCGCGCCGCCGCAGCCAGCTGCCCTTCCGCAAGGCCAAGGGGCTGGTGCAGTGCGCGCTGTTCCACCCCACCAAGCCGCTGCTGTTCGTGGCGGTGAGTACAAGTCAAAGCTTGGAAATTTTGAAAAATGCATGTTACTTTACCCCGACATGACTTTTATGTTAGACTAAATTTTAAGTTTGTTTCTTGCTAATTTTATTTCAGATAACTGTTGTATTGACCTATCAGAAAACATAAAGGACAAACTAATTTCTGTTAAAGTTACTAAACTCAAATAACTTTATTCAAATAGACTTTCACAGTAAGTACTTTTAAATCGTCAAATTTAAAGCAAGATATACTGAATAATAGACATAAATACTATACTAATAATAAAGATAATATAAATACACAGTATACAGACATAATGCGACTCTACCACCGCGTCGGAGTTGTTTCTTGCTGGGAAGACCCGGCGAGAAACTCAGCAGTTACTCTTTTAAACTTGTTTTGGGTTTACTACAAGGCAAGGTTATTTTAAATTCTTAAATGGGAGTATTTAATAAAAATATTATTTGACAAAATAAGCTGCAAATAATATCTGTTTTAACCCCTTGCCATAAAGATATCATAATATGTCACACAGTATAGTGCAGTTATGAAAAGCAATGTAAATGTTATGATTGTTAATAATGTTTGACATTATTGTAATTTGTATGGCGAATGGGTTGTGATGGCTATAGGTTGCTGCCGCACGGATATACTCGGCAAACTCAGGACTCCGCCGGCCCCAGGCGCTGGTATAGTGTGTAGTAGGGTTTAGAGTTACTTGGAAATAGTAAAGGCTGCGGATGTGAGTCTCGCCTGCTTTTTGTTATTAATTATATGAATGGCAGCTAATTTTGTATCGCAGACTCAGCGAGCGGTCCGCGTGTACGACCTAGTGAAGCAAGAGCTGGTCCGCAAGCTGCTGACGGGCGCGCAGTGGGTGAGCGCGATGTGCGTGCACCCGCAGGGCGACAACCTGCTCGTCGCCTCCTACGACTCCAAGTGCATGTGGTACGTACTGCGCGCGCCGGAACCTCCTTCACCTACCGACGACAATAACAAACCACGCCCTCGTACCAAATCTGATGAAATAAACGTGCAGAATGTAAAGAGCGGAAGGTGGTGGTAAAATAAATTATATGAGAGTGTTGTTATGTTCAGTGATCAGTATGGCTACCATAAGTTGACATCAAGGACAGCCGCTAGCGTTCGCGTAAACCGTTTTGACGTATTTATGAGATTTCGAAGTAAAAATAAGAAAATGTAAAACCAGTGCTATGTTACAGTGAGTGTGTTTAGCGTATATCGGATTAATCGCTCCGGCGTCTTGTTTCACGTATGTAAACTATTTTAATTAACCCGTGTTTTTTCAATGTAAGTGAATTGTATTCTGTTTTGAGAAATTAATGTCTTAACCTAAAAAAAAATTCGGTACGGGTGCCTCTAGTGATATAAAGAGGAACTAGAAATGGCATACAACTTTTTGAACGCAACGATCGCTGTAAACGTAATGGCATCTCATGGGAGACGTACAGGTCACAGTTAGATTAGCTTTTGATGCCTATACCTGAATATCTTTTAATGCATAGGGCGTGGTTTCTGGCAGATATTAACATGTCGGTGCTCTCGGGGCCGCTCTGCGCTTCTCGAAAGATGCCTTTTTAGCTGGCGCCTAGAGCAAGCGCTGTAGCCCAGGCCGTCCCTGGTCATGATAAAACGAATTTGTATAAAAATGTGTTCAGAGCCAGGAGTCGAGTCGTGTCTATTCTATACATAGTTCTGTTCGCCAGGTTCGACCTGGAGCTGTCGTCGAAGCCGTACCAGACGCTGCGGCTGCACGGCGCGGCGGTGCGCGGCGTGGCCTTCCACGCGCGCTACCCGCTGTTCGCGTCGGCCGGCGACGACCCCTACATCGTGGTGTCGCACGGGATGGTCTACAAGTGAGTGCCTCCTCTGTTTAAACACAGAATCATAACAAGCTTCACATGGCATCCTTTGCTGCAAGAGAGCTCTTTGCAATAATTTTGGCAAGGTTGACCTGTCATCCTCTGGTCCAACTTTTTATCATATTTAAATTTAATTCTAAAAACTGATAGTGGAGATCAAAGTTTTAAGGAATATTTGATTACCACCGATTAGATTGGGACAATATTATACATGTAGAATTTCAGTGGTGTTTTTTTTATAGGCGCTTTGCGCTGTGAGAAAAGCAGCCCCGTCTCACGTATATCGAAATTCGCTAACATTGGGTAACGTTATGCTTGAAATAGATGTCACGCGACTTGCGTGTCTATAACTCGCGAGTCAAGTCTTATTTCGACATTGGGTTTTTTAGTCCATTACCAAAACCGATGTAAAAAGTATAATGACTTGACATTTATCGTTCCTGCCCTCGACTCGCTATCCTGAGACAGTAACACTGCCTGGCTGATGCAATGTTCCCCCGCAGCGACCTGCTGCAGAACCCGCTGCTGGTGCCGCTGAAGCAGCTGGCGAGCGGCGCGCGCGCGGCGCTGGGCACGCTGGAGGTGCGCTTCCACCCCGCGCAGCCGTGGCTGCTGGCCGCCTGCGCCGACCACACTATACGACTCTACTCATGAATAAACTGTATATGATATCAGTGGCTTTTTTATTTATAGAAAAGAAAACAACCTAAGAGCAGTGAAACTTAATACTGGGTGATTATTAAAAGACTGGCAAAAACAATTGAACAGTCAGTTTTATTTGTATGAAAACCTAAAAATTGAAGGTAAAAAAAAGGTCACTTACTTCATCTATCACTTACCGAGTATGCCATGTTGCTTATATAAGTCTTTTGATAACTATACCCGGTATAGCTAACTCTAAGAAGTGACACTCCCTACAGCCTGCTGAATTCACACCGCCCTACGAACTTTAGACAAAAAATAGGCTCAACTTCGGAAAAAGTCCAACCAAGCTGAAAATCGGTATACACTCGCCTTTCAGCTTTCCAGATGAGGTCTGAAAAATCCCGGGTATTCGGTTGTAAGCATAACTTGTAACAGCTCAGAAACGGTGAAAAAAAACATTTTTTTTCGGTTTTTGGCGAATATCTTCGTTCCTGTTAGTCTTGCTATAAAGTTTGCCACCGAAAAAAGAAGTGAAACATCAGATTGAGTTTTCTAGGCCGCGGCGTTGCGTCCTGCGTTCTGTATGGGCACAATCGTTCACGCGATGGCTGCTCCAGGGACCATCGTTCTGTATAATATAATTGAATAATGTATATATGTATAATTGAAACAGCGTTAGAATGTTCACGCTCAAATAAAACGGTTGTTGTTGTTGGAGAAGACGTGGATCTCTTGGTGTTATTGGTTGCTCGCACTCCGATTGATGAAGAGATCTTCTTCCTCAAATCGGGCAAGGGACAAGTCGAGCGAAAACTTTTCTCTCAAAAGTTTCGAAGTTTCAATGATCACAAAGAAATCAGGGATCATCTTCTACTTCTACACGCTTTCACTGGATGTGACACAACGGCTGCGTTTTTTCATAAAGCGAAAACTGCAGTTTTGAAACTTTTCGCAAAACGTCGAGTCCTACACGTGCTGCAGCATAAATTTTCAACCAGAAATATGCTTCTCGAGAATCAATTTCTTCGAATGGAATTCGAATCTTTCTAGCAGTGTATGGTGCTCCAGCTACACAAGATAACTTGAACGCATACCGTTATCTGTGCTTTATGAAAGCTATAGGCAGAAACAAGTCAGTAAATTGGAGACTCTTGAATCTAATCATTTAAATAAATAAATATCCCTGGACATTATTCCACACAGCGCCATCTAGCCCCAAAGTAAGCTAATTAAAGCTTGTGTTATGGGATACTAGACAACGGATAAACATACTTAAATACATTTTCTTTTGTAAATACATACTTATTATACATAGGAGACACCCAGACCAGTACAAACAGACATGTTCATGCACACAAATGTTTGTACTGTGCGGGGATCGAACCCGCGACCTCTGGTGTAGTAGCCAACTTCTTAACCATTACACAAGAAGGCTAGAGACTAAGGAGAGATAACTCCCTGGAAAGGGTTGGACTAAATCCGTATCCCACAGTGACGCATGCGCATTACGCTTCTTTGCCGCGATCCTCGCGAAGTGTCAAAATTGGTCAACACAACCTCGAAAAACAACAACTGTCGCACGTGACACCGTTCAAAACAAAACCATGTGACCATGAAATGACAAATAGCTGCCGCTGCACATGCGCAATACAGCGTTTTGCCCGGCACAGAGTATACGACTTTCGGCCCTCGAAAGCTTACCCCCACTTCGGGAGTTATCTCTCCTTAGTTTCTAGCCTTCTTGCCATTACACCAAGTCGGTCGTCAGAATCATTTGTGCGGCTGTCAAATGTTGGGCCTTCAATGTTTAGAAGTTTGTGCCACATCTTGCTTGAATGCTGCCCGAATCGAAGATTCAATACAAAAAACGAACGATATCGACGACAGGCTTAATTTTTTTACGATAGAATTTTACATCTTTGACAAAGATTTTTTATTAATATTCGAGAAAATAAAAAACAGTATCGTTAATTTTGTACACTTGCTTAAACAATTATTCATACCCGAATGTCTATAAACGTGTTAAAATGTGAAGATACCGCACAGAAATCACGATTTCAATCATTACATACAATTAAAAATGTATATTAGAGTTTCAATGCCAAATTACGTGAAAACTTTCAGCGTTATCCATAAACTTTGTTCTATCTTTTTTGTAGAGAATTTTCCGCTCATTTTTTTTTAGTATACCTTATAGTCGTAAGACCGACAGGAACGAAGATATTTGTAAAAAACCGAAAAAAAGTCATTTTATTCACTGTTCTTGGGCTGTCAGAAGTTATGCGTTCCGTTCAACCGAATTCCGGGGATTTTCCACACCCTATTTGGAGAGATGAAAGGTAAGTGTATACCAATTTTTAGCTTGTTGGACTTTTTCCGAAAGGGAAATCCTAAAGTTCCTGGACTATCTTGTCTAACTTCTAGTCCGCTCTGAAGTTGTTTCGCGCATGCGCAGTACCTACATATTTTTAATAGGAATGCGGGAGCAGGAGTCTTGTGTTCAGAGCGGCATAGAGTAGTTTAATTAATACATTGCGACCGACTTGGTGTAATGGATAAGAAGTTGGCTACTACACCAGAGGTCGCGGGTTCGATCCCCGCACAGTACAAACATTTGTGTGCATGAACATGTCTGTTTGTACTGGTCTGGGTGTCTCCTATGTATAATAAGTATGTATTTACAAAAGAAAATGTATTTAAGTATGTTTATCCGTTGTCTAGTATCCCATAACACAAGCTTTAATTAGCTTACTTTGGGGCTAGATGGCGCTGTGTGGAATAATTTCCAGGGATATTTATTTATTTATTAAGCTTTGAACCGCTATTTGAAGCCTATAAACATATTTGAGAGTAGCGAACTTGACTTCCGGTAACGGTTCGGTTGTAGAACTACACTTCCGCCTAAACCCCTACCTTGCAATTGTGACGTCACGTCCTGTTCAACATGGCGGGGAGCTGTCAGACTGAAGTCTGCCACGAGCTCCGTCCCTCATTGGCGTCTGATTTGCCGTAGCGATCGGTTGTCTAGTAAGTGATTATACTTACAAATAGTTTTGAAAGGTATTAGTATTACTTTTCCTTTAGATAAAATTTTAATTTTTATAATAGAATTACACTTCAAGAAGAAAAATAACGGATTTTCCGTTCGTTTCAGTTAAAAGTTTAACATAGTAATTTTGCAGATGGAAAATAATAAGGAAGCAGGTGAATCATCCGATTCATCTACCAGTTCTGCATCAGAGCCCGTAGCTGGTCCGTCGTCAGCACCTCTAAATGCGGGTAGAAAAAGGAAGGCAAAGAAATTGAAGAATAAAAGTAAGCGTCGGCGTAAAATGGACGATGCAATTGCTTTTTTGGCGGAGCAAGTGAGTGACATTAAAAATTATTTGGCTAGTAACGTTGCTTTTCAACCTACACAGCATTCAACTCCCCAGTTGCTGGATACTGACCATAATAATTTTGAAGTCGACGCAAACGTGAGTGGAGAGCTTTATTGCGAGGACGATGCGGTCAGCCCGTCTACCTCATCCAACCAAAACCAAGTTAAACCATCCGATTTGCCCATTGATGCTTTTACCTTACCATTGAATACAGTTCTGAAAGAGCCAACCATACAAAAAACATCGCAGTCTCACATAGACTTGCTTAATAATTTACAACATTTTAATTCTGAAGATTGGGACAATGTGCGATACGCAGATGTCCAAAAACAGTATTGTTCTTTTCCCGGGTATACATATCTAGAAAGTAACGACGAGTTTAAGGCTTATGATAAAAATAATTCTCTGGCACTAATTGAACGGGGTTTTGCAGCAATAACTCATGCCTTAGTGAAGCAAAACGAAGCTGCTCAAGATGGCTTTAAGACTTTAATAGAGTGGGTTAGTTCATCTGGGAAAATATCTATTCAATCTTTACAGGAAAAGATCAGTGAAATTTTTGTTAATGGAAGCTTTCAAACGATTAGTGGGGATGTATTGCAAATGGCCTGTGGCCACAGGTCTGAGATTATTCAACAGAGGCGAGATGTTTTATTACGCTCTGTAAAAGACAGTTTTCTAAAATCAAAGTTGCGTAAAATACCTCCATCTTGTGAAAATTTGTTTCAAAAAGAATTGTTTACTACCACTATTGAAAAATCTGGCGGTTTATCAAAGTGCTTTTGGCCGCCCCGGGCGCCATCATCACAAAATAAAGTTGCTAAACAAGCACAACCACAACAGCAGACGCGGGCCACGCCCAGTTATGCTTCTAATCATAATAACAATAAAGGGACATTGAACCCACAGTTCAGTTTTGTAAGCAGAAATCTACCGCAAAACATCGGGTATCCTTACCAATTTCAAGGGCGCGACTTGGTTCAGCCGCCATTAAGACAATCTGCCAATGTTCGGCCTCCTCGGTCGACTTTTCAGAATAATGAAGTCTACATGCGGGCCAGCAGAGGCCAGTTCCGTAGTTCAAATCAACCCCGAGGACAGACTCGAAGGAGATATTGACTCGAACAGTTTTCAAGCCGGCCAATTAAAGAAATTTGCCAGCCGTTGGGTAGATTTCGAGGCTCCGAGTTCATTGATAAATGTCATACAGAATTTTCGTATCCCCTTGTTTCGAAAACCACCATTAGTGACTCCAAACTTAAGAAAAAGTCGTTTACACACACGTACATCCCCTCAAATGGCAAAAGTTATAAATCAAATGTTAGAAATGAAGGTTTTGGAGCCAGTAAAGTCGAGTCCAAGCTTTGTCTCTCAGATTTTTCTTATTCCCAAGAACGACGGGACTGTGCGCCCAATTTTCAATTTAAAAAATCTGAACAAATACGTAAAGTTGAGCAAATTTCGTCTAATAAATATTCAGAAAGTAGCAGGTTTCTTACAACCCCAGGATTGGTTGATCAAAATAGATTTGGCAAATGCTTACTTTCACCTCTCCATTTCAAAGCCTCACAGGTGCTTTCTCCGGTTGGTATACGAGCAAAAACTTTACCAAATGACATGCCTCCCGTTTGGTCTAGCGTGCGCTCCAAAAATCTTTGCTTCTCTGACCAATTTTGTAGCTCAAAAGTTGAGAGACAAGGGCATACGTATAATTCTTTATTTGGACGATTTCTTACTGGCCCATCAGGATCCCTGTATATTGATGGCTCAGACAGAAGAAACCTTACTTACTTTAGAATACCTAGGTTGGGAAATAAACTACCCGAAATCTGTATTAACGCCTCAAAGAGCGGCTCTGTATCTAGGCATTGTTTGGAATCCACATACAAACCAAAAATATCTTCCCAAAGAAAAGTGCAAAAACATTCTAAAGAAATTACAAGTATTGATGAAGAGAAAAACGGCCAACTTAAACGAGGTTCAGAGCATAGTAGGGTCACTCAATTTCGCAAGCTTTCCTGTTCCCAGGGGACGATTACACCATCGAGCCCTTCTGAAACATTGTCAACAATTAATGCACAAAAACAGTCTGTCCCGCTATACACTACCGGCAGCTGTGTTGAGAGAATTAGCATGGTGGCAGGTCAACCTAGACAAACATTCTCCAGTTCATTATCCACCTCCAACACATTTTTTGGTAACCGATGCCTCGAATCTAGCCTGGGGCGCACAACTCAACAGCTTGAATCTGGCAGGCCTATGGACTCCCGAGGAAATGAAATTACATTCCAACCATCGAGAGATGTTAGCCGTCTGGCACGCCCTCAAAGATCGCGCTCAACACCTGGCCGATTCTTCACTGTTAATTCAAAGCGACAATCGAACAGTAGCATACCTACGAAACGAGGGGGGCATGAAATCAGTGTTTCTCATGGATTTGACATACCATATACTTCACCTTCTAGACTCGTACAACATACACATGGAAATATATTACTTGCCGGGTCGTTACAACAGCGAGGCCGACCACTTGTCTCGGCTAGCCAGCCCACCAGAATGGCATCTGTTGCCGCAAGTAATGAACCTAATCTTTACGAAGTTCGGTCACCCTGTAATCGACCTTTTCGCCTCGAGGAAAGCTCATGTGGTCCCGGTTTATTGCTCTCGGGACCTAACAGATCAACAAGCTTACATACACGATGCTTTCAGCCATGCGTGGGATTATTCCCTAGCATGGGTATTTCCACCACCACACCTAATGCCACGCGTGTTACAGCACTTAAACAGGGCAAAGGGCATGTTCCTAGTAGTGGCTCCGCGTTGGATGAAAGTTTTTTGGAGGCCCGACCTCAAGAATCGAGCCTTAGGCCACCGTTTACGATTCAACATTTAACACAAGTACTAATCGATGCATCGACAGGCCAAACCCCCAAGATGACCTCGGATATGGTCCTGGAGGTATGGATATGTGGGGGTGGAGTAATAGTTTGATAGACTGGTCTCTTGAGCAAAAACAGTTCTTACAGAAATGTTGGAGAGATTCCTCATTGAAAACTTATAAAAATGCATGGCAAAAATGGTGTAACTGGGTCTTAGAAAATAAGGTAAATGTGTCTAAGCCCAAAGGAGCAGACTTGGCTAGATTTCTAATTGATCTACATCTGAAATATCACCTTAAATATAGTACAATTTTGGTATACAAATCCGCAGTATCAACTTTATGTGATCCTAATTTAGAGAGTCGTTTGAGTTCACACATTTTAGTTCGACAAGCACTGAAATCTATAAACTTAGCAAAGGAAAAGAAGACCATAGTTCCTATATGGGATACAGATATCCTGATTATTCATTTAAGCACCAATATGCCTAATAAGAACAGTCTATTTGAGTGTTCTGCACGTGCTGCTGTATTACTTCTTTCATGTTCAGGCCGTCGGGTACACGACCTCACTTTACTGTCTGTCGGCAAGGATAACTGTTCCTTTTCAGATGATTATGTTATTTTTTGGCCTAAATATGGGTCTAAAACTGACACAGTTCATAACAAACAGTCAGGCTGGCGTGTGTCCATAAATAAAACAAAACAGTCCCTGGATCCTGTATATTGGATAAAAAGAGTAGTATTTTTATCACAAGACAAACGCTCTATTTGTAATGCAGATAATTTATTTTTAACAACTTGTGGTCCTCCAAAGGCAGCATCTCGTACCCACATTGCTGGATGGGTCAAACATGTTCTTATGAAAGCTGGTATAAAAGCTAGTCCAGGTAGTATTCGCCCGGCTGTTGCATCTAAAAGTTGGGTTTCAAACTGTCCACTGGATGCAATTCTCGCAAAAGGTAACTGGCGTTCTGAAAACACTTTTCTGAAATACTATTTTAGAGAGATTAGCACAACAATCCCATCTGCTGTTGCAGATTTATTCACCCCAATTACAGAATGAATTATAATTTGTTTTTCAAATAAAATGATTGTAAAATTTTCGTTTTTGTTTTAGCGTATGTATGCTAAAAACATATCAATTTTTAATGTATTTTTAAGAACTTTTTCCTCGTTGTTTATGTCAGTTGTTGTTTATGTACCATTGATAAATTAAGAGTAATGCAAGCTGAATTGTCAAAGAATAAGACAGACAAACATAGTTAAAATAAAATATGATTATCATTTTGAATTGTTACTAAATATACACATTTATATTTACATCCATGTTGTTGTTTTACTTACGTGAATGGTTTGCTTTCACATACACTGTGTTTCATCATTGTATATTACAACACTCAATTGTTTAATTTGACATTTGTTTATAGAGACCCCTGAAACAATCACATCACATTGGCGTTGTCCTGTCCACCAGGCGATAACAAACACGTCTCAAATATGTTTATAGGCTTCAAATAGCGGTTCAAAGCTTAATAGCAGCGTTTTACCTACCAATAAAACGCTTATTAAGCGATAACCCTATTTGAAGCCTAATTTTGTAACACTGCCTGGTGCTATAATTTATTGATTGCAAAATATTTGAGATCCAATGAGGGACGGAGCTCGTGGCAGACTTCAGTCTGACAGCTCCCCGCCATGTTGAACAGGACGTGACGTCACAATTGCAAGGTAGGGGTTTAGGCGGAAGTGTAGTTCTACAACCGAACCGTTACCGGAAGTCAAGTTCGCTACTCTCAAATATGTTTATAGGCTTCAAATAGGGTTATCGCTTAATAAGCGTTTTATTGGTAGGTAAAACGCTGCTATTTTATTTATTGCAGAGCGGACTAGATGTTGACGCGAACTATACATTGATTGCGTACACAAAGCGAGCACAATAGGAAGTATTACTGTAATGCTCCAGGGTACCACCAGTTTAAATGAGGAAATAAGAGAACAGAGACAAGCTATTATAATAACGCAATAAAGATCTACCTTTTATGTGTTGAATTTTTAACTCATGAAGGAATACGTAGTTAATCCAGTCTCCTCAACATTATACCGATCATAAATACTACAATAACTTTGAAGGATGTTTGTTTTAAGCGTTAAAAATGTACTGATGGACCGCCAGATTCAATAGGTACGCAAGCACAAAGTGAACACTTAAAACTAGCCTTAAATACATTTTAGATATCTTCCAAAAATAGAAACACTAGATAATATCTAATCCGGTCCTAGCTCTCCTAGTTATATTTATTAACGGGCGGGCGGGATAGGTCCACTGTCCACATTATTTATTATTTTTGTAATTTCCCGCGCGAAAGACATTCTGTTTCGTTTTGTAACCTCACGAAAATTATTGCTAAAAAAAAACTTCTGCAAAGTATTTGAATAAACCTACCATTTTAAACATTGTAATCACACATCTTTATGTAAAAAGATGAGTCCGCACTACATTGTACTACTATTTACAAACAAAGTATGAATGCAAAACATAAAATGTAATAGAGACAAATTCTTCGAACGAAACGCAAAAAAGCTAACTGTCAAAAGGCTCTCCGTCAAAACAAAAGCTCCGCTCACCGCTCGCCTCGCTTTTCGTTCGTTTTATTTCGCTTTGTGGCTTTTGTTGAGTGCTCACATTCTGCGTCGGTCTTGTGGTTATTTTTTTATAGAAACATCGCTGCGATCAAACAAACTTTTGACGGTTTGTCAGTAAATTGGATTAATTGAACGGTGTTGATGAATAAACGTTTTTTAAACTCTTGTTTCGTAAAAGTTTAGCGTCGTTATTTTTGTGCTTGCATTTTGTGGTTCATAAAATAGCGGACATTTCGAGTGCTATATTTGAATTTATAATAAGTGGTCGGGTTACCTGATGCGAGGCGGTCGGTGCTGTGTCGGAGCCGGCGCGAGCTGGGGGCGGGCGTGAGGGTCGAGGGCTCCGCGCTGGAGGTGGACGGGGCCGCGATGTCGGCCGCCGCGACGCCTACCTCCGCGGAGGCGCCGGCGCTGGACGACCGCGACATGGAGCCGCGGACGCCGATGAAGCGCCTGGGCTCTACCAGAAAACTAGCTGCTTTCAACAGTGAGTTTTATTCTTACCACAAATTGAGAGGAATTTACTAATTAACTAACAAAAACTTTATTATTTTGTTTTTTGTATTTGAAATTTAAATTGTCATATCTTAAACATTAACAAGAAGTTAGTCAGAAAAGGAGTACTTTTTGAGTCTATATTCGAAATATTCTCATCACTCATCCATCACACTACTTTACAATGCACTTCCTTTTCAAGCTCTTTTTAGTAAAGCAAAGATAACATATAAACGAAAGTCTGACTATCACCAGAATTAATGATAACTACCTAATGGTGGAAGTTAAAAGATAAAAAGCTGTCTTCTGATAACCTTTTCCCTACTTAAAAAATACCCTTGATACTGATAATACTTTTAAATCAATTTATGGCCATGGAAAATGTTATTATGTTCAATTTCTTGGAGGAATATGTTACTTGTTGTGATAAGTTGCACTTTGTATCACAATTCTGCTGAATCAGTTATCTACCAGCGTACAAACTTTTTGGTTCTTTATTGGGTTAGGTGTTACAAGCATCAAACATATTAAACATTAAATTAATGGTCTAGTTTGGTTACTCACTTTGAATAATGAATTTTTTAACAATAAAATTCTAGTTGAGAGGTTTAAATTTCGTTTCTGCTTGCATTATTTAACATACTAACTAAAACATTAGGTAGTCAAATTCAACATGCCAGAGTGATTTTAAAAGTTTGTACATATTGGCTGCATGTTTAATCTATATGTATATATTTACAACTGGAATATTTATTAAAGAGCACTTGCACAATAATAATGCTGAGCTTGTTGATGTAACTGTTGCCAAATGTTATATTTTATGAGGAATGAGTAACAAAAGGAGAATGGTGTGAAAAATGTTACTTAATCTTATGACTAAATCACTGAAGTGCTGACTCACTGTTATATCTTTTGCCATCTGTTTGTTTACTTTTTAGATAGTAAACTAAAGTTAGAGGTTTATAACCTGAGGCATTAATATGTAAATAAACATATCAACATCTGAGCAAATGTAAAGTTGCTGCTGAATTGACAATTCATAATATACTTTTTGATAATTGGAGCCCATAATATCCTACTACAGGGCCAAAGGCTTCCCCAACGATCATGAATAAGTATCATAAACTGATAAAAGAAATTAAAAATCAGAAGTACCTAAAATTGTGCAGTTACCTAAATTGTTGTACTTGATTCAGTTATCATTAACTATTTTCATCTTCATCAGTTAATGACAATAAAGTAGGTACCTACTTTTACTGATTTTAATAATTTTCATGTACCTAAATGTATATACATTGTTCCAAATATTTTTGGTGTCTGTCTTTCTTTCTTTCTTTTAGAATTTTGAATTAAATCCGTGTTTTGTGATTGATTCTGTTGTTATTAAAGAAGTTGAAAAATGACTGCATAATATTCAGTACCTAAAATTAAAAAACTTTGTTTATTTTTATAACAAGAGGACTTTTTTAGTAGGTGATGCAAGAAAAATAACGGTAATTTGGCGTTTTTCTGGGATGCCCTTGCCGCTCTCTCTCCATACAAAATAAAGACTTACTTACTTATTACTCACGAACATAACACACTCTGAAAAACCCGAAAACTCAATTGAAACAAAAATATTAACAAAACACTTGAATAATTTAGTAATGGAATAGTTCCACCGAGTAAAGATAGCTCTTAAATTATGAGTGCAGATACTTAACGACGTCTGCCTGGAATTGCGTAAAAGCTCACCTCCTAAGGGCACCTCTGTAACTACTGGGAATATCTACTAAAATAATGATTTGACTCTCCCCCAGATAATTCATATGCAGAATATTTTAAAAATAAAATAGCTAGTGATGTAAGATAGTTGCTAAAGCGCTAGCCGTCGTGCGAGCGCGGTCATTTGCGACTTCCTCCGGGAACGCGCCCACGCCACCCCCTTAGGACATACCTTTGTTAATATTTTATCTACGCCTGTAAGGTTTCCTACATTAAGTTCTGCTTTAACCAATACGGTGTGTCCTGCGATTGCGATCACACGCGATTGCGAATGCAAGCACGCAGGTAACGTGCGCACTAAAAACGATAAAACAATGCTCTCGACGTAGTGTTATTATGGCGTCTGTAGGAAGGCTCAAACAAACACTCAACTGGTAATAGAAAAAAAAATACAAAAAGTAATCATAAATGAAGTAGGACGAAATTACTTCAGACATTCTCATTATTTATTAGTACAGGGTTACTTGGTTTTTAAACCTTCTATTGTTTGGCTACACGACCAAAATCATATTGACCGTTTGGTACAGAAATAAATTCAGAATTCGCAGAAGTTGACCGTAACTTTGGTAAAACGTAGCTAATTAGGTCGGATTCGCGATTTGATATAGGAAGGCTGACAATGACTAAGCCAATGCTGTCATGCCCTAACTGGTGATTATTAGTGCTACATCAAGTAATTTGCTAGTAAATAATGATTCGCAATTAAAGTACCTACCTACTTTATCTAGTGGGTGCCTAACACGGACTAGGATAAGGTATGGTGCGCACAGTAAATGGTTTCTCACAGTAACTCGATTTATTCTAGAACGTAATGGATATCTTATTTGACAATTTCAAATCCCTAGATAGTAATGCCTGCTTTTTTATTGATCTCATTGGTAATCCTAAAAATTGTAATTGACCAAGCCGAGGTGCACTAATAATGGTTTTCTCCACTAAGTCATTGATCTGTTTATTTTAGGAAAAACGTTTTGTGAACCAGCAAATGCAGTAAAAGAACAATGACAACACTAACAGCTGCATAATATCACAGTCGCGGCATCAGCGCACTGATCCGTCACCACAGAGCACAGCTTGCAGGCAGACGCATTGCATGGTATAAACATAGATCATCTCATCACGATGAATTGATACCCGCTACGCTAATCGCAATATAATTTAATCAATTTGCCGTGTCAGAAGCTCACTGCTTCTTGTAAAATCAAACGAAATACTTTTACAGTTAAAAGCATCGTAAATCAATGCCAAAGCCAATACAGGACAATTTCCTACGCTTGATATACGAGTAGCTGTAAACTTACTATGAACAAAAACTGTGCATAACCGCCTCAGACCATCTGGCTGATCGTTATAAGCTTTGAGATGTAAGAAACACTCGATAGAGTGAGATAAATTAGGAAACGTTCTAACCGGCGAATAATATTGGTTTACCAGTACCAGTGCAAATGACAGTAACGTGTAACGATTGCCGCTCGAGCTCCGAACCGACTCTGATTGTTGTTCTAGCAGGGCGTGTGCGATTATTCTATCGACACACTATGAGAAACAGAAACGAGTATCTATCGTGAATGCTAGCGTAATCATTCGAGTGAGTAACGGGTTCGAGCGCGAGGCAACACATGGGGTGCAAATGGTGTTCGTTATTCGGGACTCGGGAGCCCAGTGCCGACGCCGCTTCCGGCCTGCGGTTGGCGAAGCTGTCCATTTATACTCACTGCACGAATTTACAAAAATGTTCATTCGAAAACGGACCAAAAATAAACTGTTAACACTTCTTCGCAGATTTTATCCGAACTGGGAAATTACTAAGGATGGTAGAACACCGATTTCTAGACATGAGACAAATAAATATCTAATAATAGGATGCAATGTTTCCACACATTTACGATTGTCCTGGAGGTTGAAAAGACAACCAACCAAATAAGGATTCTGCTATTAAATTGATAGAGGTCCTTAACTAGCACGGTAGTGAGAATACTTAGTATCGACTGCTAAGTATTCCTAGCAGAACCGTGTATGGTCCCACAAAACGAAATTACCGTAAGTCAATCATACTATGGCGGTACATGTGTACAAAGTTGGTATCATTATTTTCATCCCTACCAAGATTATTCATGGCTTCATGAGTTGCAAATAACCTTATTTCCATAGCAATTTATATTTTCGCTACGTACTAGAACATTTCAAAGGCGTCTTCATTAGTTCAAGTAATTCGTTTTTAGCGTTAACGATCCGAGATCAGTGTTTTAAATTGTCTAACAAGTTGTCTGACAGCCGTTCCATAGTCGCACAATGCACGAGGCGTTGCCAATAATGCTGTGGTAAATGAGTATGATTTTCGTCTATTATTGCTACGCATAGATCCTGCTCTAACGATACCTAATAAATGGCCTGCATAATAAATGCATCCTTTGTGGTTTTCAATGTACCTATTCAAAGAATTCCGAATGGAAACGTCACGGAAAGATCAGCACACAAGTTATTACGACAAATGATTGGCTTTGAAATGAAATAGCTGCGAATAAGAGGGAAATTAAAGTCCCAATTGAAGGAGAAGTTATTAAGATTTTGAAAAACGACCTTTAGGATGAGTTAATGCGATAGTTACGATTCCAACGTTTGATAGAGCTACTATTTTAGATAGCGTTGCGACAAATCCGATCTAATAAAACTGACACACGTGACACATAACTAAAAGATTGAAGCTATCATAAATGATGTTTAAGGATTATAGTTTAGTAGAGAAATGGAAAGTGGTGTCGAAGTGTCGCAGTGTGAAGTGAATCAGTGGGCATGGTGCGCGGGGCGGCGGCGCCGGCACTATATTTAGCCGCGCGCGCTCGCCTCGCCGGAGCCGGCTCCATGCCCCATGTATAGTCGAATTTACATTGGACAACTCTTGTCTTGTGACTCCAGCAAAAGTTAAAGCCGCATAGGTCTAATCAGTTGTACACAATCATCTGACAGAGAAAGCTGGACCGGACTGTAGATTAATTATGGGCATGACATGACTAACTGTCAGATCTGATAGAAGTTTAATAAAACTAAAATAACGAAACAAATCGATTCCCCGATATATAAGTGACTGCCTGCGGGGAACAAGCAACAATAAAACATACGAGTATAATGCTGTAGAACACGGTGCAAACAAAGGCGTACATAAGTATGAGAGAACAAACTTCACTGACGAACCGTGGTTTCAGAGAAAAAAAATATGTTTTCCGGTGAATCAGCGAAATCAGATATTTTAGAGACTGGCAGTCACAGAAACGAACAAGTCCAAGAAAAAAGTTGATGTTGTTGTTGATGATTTCATAACAAGTAAATTTGATAAGGTAGAAAATAAAATATAATATCTTGCAAAGATGGCCAACGGACCCGTGATACGAAATTGCGGCTGATATTGTATGGCTGTGTTTCATGAAACATGCGCTTTCCAGAGTTACAAGATTTAGAGGTCCACCAATTGGCGCCCGAGCGCAGCCATGTAAATAACAGTACGGAACGAGCCGCTTACGCCACAGGCTGGCTGCTCTCCGCGGCTGCTGTCGAGATCCCATTAGTTAGAGTAGAGACAGCACGTAACATAAACAAACGTTGGCTATGTGGAAAACTCCGCGCACACTGTTGTGTTTCCAATCACACCTTTGGATACATTGATTCGCCATGATTATTACTTTTGAGTTATAAATACCGATTTCCACTAAATAAATTCTGCAATAAAACACGGAGAGAGATAAAGATAGAGAGGCAGTAGGCGGTGTACAGATTTGGTTTTTAATTCCTGGAATCGATTGGAATGTAGCAGCAAGTTACGCATTGTTCATTACTCGACCTCAATTAGATAACTACTACTTATGCTATTTTAATTGTGATTGCCTGTGCATACTTCGTGGAATTCGTGCTGTTTCTTCTATGCCCTGGTCTTCAATAACTTACCAACAATCTTATTTTTTATCGTTTCTTTGAACAATAAATTATCTATACTTACTAATAGTGAAAGTAAAAGAACTATTGAAATAAAACAACGCTCATCATAGTGATGTTTTAAGTGTTTCATATGTCTTATTGTACAAATCAAAAGCCAATCCTGAATGTGCGTACAAGTAGGTTGTGGTGCTTGCAAGTCGCTAACTTCCAAAAACTTAAATGAATCTTTAATTCAGACGATATGGAGGCAATAGTGTAGCTAAGGGCCATAGTAAGATTTAATAGACGAAACCAAGGAGAATTGCTAGAGAAGTCGTTTTATGCAGCAACTAGCTTCCTCAGAAAGCATCAAATTTTATTCTTCTTTTTTTATTGGGTCTACGAATACTATGATGGTAGTAGAGCTTCCCAAATGCCTATTCACTATTATTACTAGAGACACAAATTTTGGTGATTTGAGCACACATACTCGTACATGGGCGAGTTCCACCTTACCTATTCACATTAATCGGAAATATCACCAACGCCTGAGTAGTGAGTACGCTTTGCGTTTAATGATGGCTTAGTGAGATGGTTAAGCCGATTACACAAACGAGCACCGTTAGTGGCTTCTGTATTGGATCCATGCTGATCACCGTTCAGTCGCTGTGGTCGGCGGCGTCGAGCGGATAGAGCGGGCAGGGCCGCGCCCTCCAGCGCGCCCCACGGCTAATTAACTAACGGACAATGCCCGTCCCCTAATAAATTACACGCAACTAAATTAAAATTGATCGCAAATACTTTGCCGAACTCTATAAAATGTTCTATCAAACACAATTTATATGCGAGTAATAACCTGTCACGGTACATTTTCTCGTACGATATGATGGCTTATTGATACCAAAAATAAAATGTGGTGATCAGGTATACTGTTAAGTTTATTGGCTTTGGAAACAAGTTACTAAGTGCGCGTAAAATCTTTTTGGTTATTTTGATATGATGTTAAATATTGCTGATCATTATTTGTTTTACCAACTTGGTAGTTTTTCTGGATTGAGCACCTTCTGTTATATCGGCGATAGGCCCAACCCAAAGGATTTAAAACATGTACACCAGCGATCTATGAAATACTACTTCAGAAAAACCATGACAATATTTCAAATTATAGTTCACAGTGGTTTACAAAAGGCTCACGTCACGTATTTAAATGCAGCTTAATTTATCAATAGACAATGAGAATCGTCGCTGACAAATAAGCGGAACACCTCTTTGTCCTGGCTAATTGTCTTTATTGTGTAGGTCGGAGAATTCTGCTTTCGGCTCAAATATGGTGAGTTACCATTCTGGAGGCGAGTGCGTGCGGCGCGCGTGTGTGCGTCTGCGTGCGCGCGTGTCTGGCGCGGCCGGTGTGTTCCACACTTGTGGTTGCCAGATTTACTTTTATTTACAAAAATATCTCAAATTGAATATGGGTGCCTGTACCCTGGGTAGGAAAAGTTCACTTGAAATATGGGTTGGATTCTATGGTTAAATATCATATTTAATTAACAAAATATTTGTTGTTTCCCAACGCGCTATCAGTACCCCTAGTGATATTTGTTCTTGCCATACTTGTCTTTGCACGGTTCTTCTTCCTAAACGTGAGGACAGAGCGACCCGTCTGAATTACAAAAGTGGTTTACTACACCCTTGTCCCTTACTATACTACATCATTCATCACGGCGATGAACTTCCTAAAGTATAACTAACTACTGTAATTTTTTCTTAATGATCTCCTCATCACGCTCGTTAAATGATCTATTGAAGATGCATGCAAATATTTAGCTTCAAGTTTTTCTCTCTGTGCAGAATAGAGGCCGCTTAAACTGCAGTCAGGCCACAGCCCCGTGCGGGGTAACCCTATAAAGTCAGCACAGATTGCCCTCGTGCGTCGGGCGATGCGCGGTGCACCGACACACGATACTTGCAGGTCGCAGTTGATCTGTCGCTGAATCACAACAAGCCTCGCTCGCAGACCGGCTAAATTAGCGTCTGTCCGCCGCCACTTAATCAATGTCCACTGCCACTGTCTATCACACATCGCGACAGCTAAATTACAAGAGTTATGTTATTAAATTTGGGGTTCTGTGAACCGAGACATTGCAACTTGCCTACACACCTATAAAAGAGGTGCATTCACTGCATAAGGACATTGGCATTGGCTATACCAGATTCTTATGGCGATGCAAATTGTTTCCGATTGGCATTAAAATAACGGTTTTGCAAAAGTTGATTATCTTGGCTCAGTTTTACAAGGCATACACTTATTATCACAATAAAGCAACCGGGAATTCAGCGCAGTAACTTACTGATAGGAAAAACTAGTAAGTGAAAAAACTACTGGTTGCATAATGTCGACAACTTGTATGTAAGTAAGTACAATAACTTAAGACAATGAGTAGTAGTAACATAGAGTTGTCACTTAAGTCTCTGTTAATGAGTTTAGTCACACCAATAACATGCTACAGGAGCTACATAGCTTCATTCACATTCCGTACATATTTCCGGTGTTTTTCATGATCAAACTAAGTTATTAATTTACTAAACTTACTTTAATTATACGGTCTCAACTTTAATTAGAAATATAATCGTATATTTTTTATTCTAAATAAAGTAATGAAGCTTTAGATATTTGAATAAGGGGTCAGCCTTAGCCCTGAAGCTACAGAGCGCGAGTTGAGACACGCGGTTGGCTGCTCTTCTTGCAGCGCAGCCGATTGCATCGTTTACTCAAGCTGGTGCCTCAAACCTATCCTCGCCAAAAGGAAATTATTTTAGAATCTATTATAGATATCGCATCGAAAGCTTAAACATAGAACAGATAACTTTTGACCCTAGATTAGCAGTAAAAAATAAATAAATATAAGTCTTTCAACTCTGAATGTAAATAAGCTTGCATAAGAAAGTACCTAATGAACTTTTGGTATTGTTTGCTCCGTGAGTTTACAGAGCTCAATTTAAGAAAATTGCATTAATCTTATTCTCTCAATTTTTAGGTGAAAGTTTTGCAAGTGAAAAATTTTGTCTTTTGTGTTTTTTAATTTAGAACAAAAACGTTCTATTGTTCTGTCTCGTTTGAAAAACATACCTTATGTAAACCTATTGCAACGTCTCAGCTAATGGATTAGTCTAGACGAGTGCACGTAAACTATTGCAACAGCAGTGCCCCTAACAAATCCGAAGTGTGGCAGGACGGTTCGCGTTACATAAGGCTTTGTGCCGGTCTGGAGTCTAGCCCACGGGGCCTACTCCTGGTCGGTCGAACATGCAGTAGCATAAATCTTTAGGCGTTAGAAGTTACTTATGGTACGAAATTGATGTTGTGTTTAAGTGTTCCAATGGTCATATTTTATTGTACAAATATATTAAACCTGTTCTTATCATACTACTTTTTGAGTGCATCTAAACCTTTCAAAATATACGAAACTTCGTGAATGTTGCACTAGAGTAGGCGCCCAGACCTGTGGCGAGTTCTTTGTTCGTCCGAGCAATGCAAGCGCCGCGCGTGGGACGACTGCGCCTGCGGGGTGCAGCGAGCACCGCTGCCATTGACCACTTGCATCCGGAAGATAACTAACTACAAGTACGCGAGGATAATCGCCAGTTTTATTTATGCCCTAGCGTTCCGTAGAATCCGTACTAATGGCAAATGTCCGTCTGACTGTGGAAGCAGCTATTTTCGAGGTTTTTCTGTTAGGAAGAAAGCTAGAATCTTACTGAATAAATATGCCTAAATGGCAGCGCTGACTTTGAGTTAAACTAAAATAAACTGATTGGGAAGATTTTGAGCAGACAGCCTAACAAACGCTTAGCTTTGAATAGCTTACTAATAGGCTCGATCCTCAAGAGCTTTTCTACAGAATTGGTAGTGGAATACTGATGTTGACTTGAACCTGCGAAAATTTCCTAGAGCTTTGTAATGTGTTCATTCGCAATCTCTCCACAGAGTCGTGATGCTAGTGTCGTGTTCATATTCGTGAGTTGAATGAACATCACTCACGGCAGAATTAATGAAGTTAACCCAATAATAAAGTAGCTTAATTATAAAAATAATCGCCATTGAATTTGCTAAAACGCAGCGTCCCGGTTCTATTCATCTAGGTGTTGCATAGCATTAATTATCGATCACGTGTTATAAATAGACGAATTAATTTTCCTAGCGTTCGAATCATTGAAACAATTGCCGATTCTAAGAAGCGTGGAAATATTTGTGGTGGGTGGAGCTGAGTCGTCTCGTAAACAGCGTGCGATCAGCAAGCTAGCAACGCGCGGCTTCCGGCGCGCGCGCCGCCTGCAAGCCAATGAGCGCCGTGACTCCCGCGCCAAGCCGCGGGGCTATCGGAATATCTAAAGTTGCGCCAACCGTGCCGGAGATCTTTTATATGGGAATTTTATGCAAGAAGGAACCTGATACTCCAAGGGCAAAGACTTAAAGAAATAAGCTGCATCTTACTAACCGTCGCCGTTAGCAAGGACAGATAAGCTCCTTGTTATAAATTTGCTTATTTGCCCCGGATAATTTTAAAGATTACGCAGGAAATAATGATCCCGTTGCAGTTTTTCGTGAATTATGGCACAAAAGTAAACGAACTTCGATGTCAGCGTTTACCGTAAATATATGATACCTACCTACATCACGCAATAATGCATCACAGCTTTTGAATTTTTCGATACGGTTGCACAGTATAAAGAGAGAAGCTATACTGGCTATACTGTTGAGAAGTTTATTTGGTACGAGTAGATGGGTATAAACCTAAGTACGCACGACTCGTGACTTGTCGTCACGACAATCTTCTTCAAGTGAAAAGTCTTTCTCCGATTTGCCAACGCTTTTTACTTTCAGGCGAGCGACAACCGTGCCGTGACGCGCGACTGATTTTAGTCCGAGAATCATTATTTACGGTAATTTGTGTAACAACTGATCGATCGGGGGCCGCGTCGTTTTGTT
Organism: Udea olivalis; assembly: GCA_947369235.1. Classification (NCBI taxonomy): domain Eukaryota; kingdom Metazoa; phylum Arthropoda; class Insecta; order Lepidoptera; family Crambidae; genus Udea; species Udea olivalis. The sequence goes on along the minus strand of OX376354.1, from coordinate 484,673 downwards.
GTTAAATTACTCATATGCAAAAGAGTTGGGTACGAAAGCAGTCAAATGCTGTGGCTATACATTAATTTAGTTTTCGGATTTAACATCGAAACAACGTAGTATATTCATTGATTTTGAAAGAAGCTATTAGCAGCAAAGTCCATCAAGTTTTGACTTTGAGTAATATTTCAAAGATTTGTTCGTTATCACTTTCCTTTTCTATGGGATAGAAACGTTGACGTTGTCATTAAGGCCGTAGCAACACTTGACGGAAAACATGTTACGGCATATAAATTACAAATAGAGGGCACATAAAGCGGAAAATCGGTCTGCAACGTATAGTACTTAACGAATTTACCGCAACGGAAGTACGGCGTCGGAAATACCGTCAAGTCACTCAAGTGTAGCTTAGCCCTCAAAAGTTTTCGACGGGACAAGAAAAACCTAAATAGGTGCCAATTGGGTACCTATACGGTGTAATCGGCCCGTGCTCCGCGCACTCCAACCATTGTTGGGATAATCGACTTCGTCCCGCGCTTAACCAATACAAGGCTGCACCGTTGCAGGCGCCATATCGGTAACCGGCAGTTCCAATCAGATGATAATCTAACGACTAATATGGCGAAATGATTGCAATACATGCGCGTGAATCAGGAACCTGTTTGGAAAGGTGTCTCTACAGTATGTCGATCGGTGCATTCGTGTAAATACCACGATTGACGAGACGCACGCGACTTGTGCAATTTTCAAAGCAGCCGGCTACCGGCTAATTGACCTAAGTAATAGCTGTATCATACAGATTTTAGCAAATATCGGGCGAGGGACCGGTTCCGCGCCCTCCCCGCTGCGCCCGCGCCGGCAAGCCGTTGTTGAACCTCGCCGAACGCTCCATGCACTGAGTACGGTGACTCGGCTTGCTTGTAAATATTGACCTATTTCCTCACAGTTTTTTTGTTGTTTTTACTCTCTAACCTAACAAAGACGTTTTCAAGTTTGACACCACGCCGTTAAATAAATTCCCTGGCACCACACTTTCTAAAAATGTAGAGCTGCTCCGCTAAAATTTTAATTCATGAACAATTAACTGAACTGATAAATCATCTCATTTAATTACCACGGTATAAAGTAAAGTAAAAAGGTTTCCTCGTTCACTAACGTTGCGTAATATAATTACTTCAAGAATCTCTATTAGAAGGTGATAATGAGGTGCTGACTAATAACTTCCGTCCGACAGGCCGTTATTATCAGTGGCAATAGAGGAACGATGCACGCGTGTCCCGAATAAATGATGAGATGTGGTGGTCGTGACGTAGGCCGCAAGCTCGGTGCGAGGGTGCGTGGCGGGTGTGCGGGGCGCGAGGGGTGGGGTGCGGGTGTGCGGCAGGGGCGGTGGTGAGCCGGAGGCTGCGCGAGTCTGAGCCGGTCCCGAGCCCGCAGCCGCCAGTCGCACGCCCGACCCGCGCGCCGCGCCGGCACAGACATGTTCCACTGCATCGTGCAGCCCCGGCACGACTGGGGACCGCCGGACCTCACCAATGCCCACCCCGGTACGCACCCACACTCACACACGACCGAATTCGGCATCAAAACATCCAAGATGCAGCAAATCAAACGCGTCAGTGTCCCGTCCCCCGAGTCGGGAACACCGTTATGCTTATGATCTATTAATGGCTACACAGACGTTCCCTCGGTGTTAAATGCCAATAACTAATTATAACTGCGACTACGTGGAGTGATAGATATGATAGACCGCTTTTTGTGAAAGCTCTCTAGAAAACGCCGGCGGCAGTTTCGTACGGGATCCCGTGAAACATGTGTTCTTTGTTGTTATTGTGCATTGTGTTGGGAGCGTGCGACCTTTCTTTAACAAACATCGATGCGGCTGCAGCGGCCGTGACGGGCCGCGTGTGTGTGTGCCCGGCCGCAGGTGCACCCGCTCGATGCACGCAGGTAGCGGCCGCCCCCTCGGCCTGCAGCTGACTCTACCCGCCAACTTTTTGTGCAGGAAATGATTGCCTTATTTGCATGTGTGTGGCTCAATACGACGAGGGTAATCCAACACCTTTTACGCCGGAGAGTAATTGGACCTACAAGATTTCCTATAACCACGGGTAGCTACGGTAAAAAGTACACGATAGCGGCAGTCAAACAATAAAAACTATACGACGTGTTTATTCACGCAGCAGTCGCTAGTGCGATATCAATGAGCGGTGGTGGCCCTCGGCGTCTCCCTCCGATCCGACACCGCTCCCCTCGCTGAGCTCCCTTCCATTTCGATAACAACCACTCTTTATATCACTTCAACTATGTGGATGACCTTTGTTTTAGCTCTTAGCATATAAAAGAGGGGAAATAACGACAACTTTGACGCTCTTTCTACATAATACCGTAAGCTCGTAACGATCTCTGTCAAGGAGATACGGCTATTTGATCTCACCGTTTTTGTAAACAAGAAAATGAGCGTAAATAATGACTAGTTCATTACTCACTATCGTTGCGTTGCAAGCGTTGAATGTAAAATGCAAAATCGCGGGTTTTGTGTTCGTGATATGATATGTTTACGGGTTCATTGCAATTTGTATGCAAGATTGTTTGTTAGTTGCATTATCTGCATTCCGTTCACTGGGATGTTTAGCTATGAGTTTGACTCACTGCTGTGAACTTTCTCTATCATCATTAATCTGATAACCACCAGCTAACTTCTGAGCATTATTGACTATATTGTTTCGGTCACAGCATTATTAAATAAGCAAACAAAATATTAGCTCTAGAATATACTTTGAGAACTATTGACTGTCTCTATCTTCAATACATTATTAGGCGGTTCTTCAATGGAACACTTCTATTGCAATAAAATGGTATGCCAAATGGTGCTTCAAAAAATAAATTCTACATTTTATTACTTGGTGCGCTGTCAGTTGTGTGGGAATTTCTTTTCGCCTTGTTCTCTGCCATTTAATAGGTTGAGTTTTTCTTTGCTTTTTGTTTTACGCTCGGGTTTATTTTCGCTGGAACCTTGGTCAAGGCGATGACGTCTAGTGACGTCTCGTGACGTGCCCCCAATCTACATCTCATTACTTCTCTCCCAGTTGCAATGCCTGTTCCTGCCGTTTCGTATCACACGCGATCATGCGAGCTTTATTACTTCCAAAGTGTAACGTTGGCAGAACAGATTTATTATTTATAACAGTAAATTAAATTTGAGAGACTGCAGCCGGCTCTCCGCACGGAGTATTTTCCTCAACAACTAATTTGTGGCGGCCATCGAACTGCTGTTATCGATTGTATCAGGAAAATGTAGTGCAGAACGCAAAATTAGCATAGCCTACAAGTATTTGAGTTTAATTTAGACCAGCAATGCAAAGTAGCTACTTGTTTGAGATAATAATGGTTCATTGGTTCAAATATCGCAATTGACGTCAGTTTATCATTCTAGCGTGACTTGATTGTATTGAATAACATTTTCCGATATTGCGATATAAACTAGCAACCTTTGTGAAGCAAATATCTTCTATTTTAACGGACATGTAATTAATAGCAGACCACAATATCGTTGATGAGTAAACAGAAAAAATCAAAGTTACCTTTTGAATCTGGTAACGTTATGGTCACTCGGCGATGACAAGCTGTCTGCTTAACAATCCTTAGCCTTAACCTGTGCCCATTTGTTATCAGAATTGCCATTGCAAAAGTCATGTGAATTGAGAGTTACGGATATAATTTCTGTATCTCTATTTTTAATAACATGTTTTGGATGCTGTTTTTAATAACAATATTTTGAAGAAGATGCGAGTTCCACCTTATGTAATTTGAATGATGTATTTAATGAGTAAAATGTACCCTTTTATTTTGATGTGTTGTGAAAATGATGAGACAATCCTTGGTCCTGGGAGCCGCGGCTAAGCGGAAGGCGTAGTCGGCTGCCGTGATCGACGGCTTCCTCTCGATAATGCGTCGTAATTCGCCCTTTAAGCTCGAGCAGCGGCCGAGATCTGGCCAACGGTCGTGTTATTGTTTGATGGGAGCTAAATTAATGAGTCGTGCGCGCGTAATCCGCTTGCCCAACATGCGAATTGGATACAGATTGTGTGAGACCATGCGTAGTTGGATTCGCACATCCAATGCCTCCGCCTAACAATTGCCGTGATTCTGCCTCTTTAGTTGGGTGAGCAACAACAACAACCGAGATCTGGGTCAACGGTCGCGTGTTATCGTTTGATGAGCAGTTAAATTAACGAGTGATGTTGGTAATCCGCTTGCACAACCATCAAATTGGTAAGCACAAAAAACTACAGATTTGCAAAATGACGCGCAGTCGTATCAGCGTGATCGACTGCTTCCTCACGATGATGTGTTAAGATTATGCCTCTTTAGCTGGTTTGAGCAACTTCCGAGATTTGTGCAGGCCATCGCTGTGATTTGTTTAATGTTCAGCTAAATTTACTAATGAACACGAGGCATGAGATGATTTTACTGACTGACACAGAATTTTAGTATTACCTAGAGCATGATGAAAAGCGGAACATTCGCAATAAAAACATGTAAATTAGTGATTAATAAATTCACTAAATTATTTCATGATGTTGCCATCTTCGTGCATCGTCACGGGTTCTCCCTGAGTCACTTCCGTGGACAACCCGACATCGAAGTAATGCTAGGTGAAAGAATGGACGTAAACATTGTTTGACGCATCAATCAACGTCCCGCGAGCACGTGCTCCGGCGGTGATAGTAAAAATAGTTATGAGATGAGTTGAGTGCGCGCTCGACACCAGGCAGGCGGTCCTTCACCACGGATTATCCTTACTTGGATTTTATGGCGGCGTAATATCGTGCGATGAAAATTCCTTCAGGTATTTAAGGCGCATTTTGTTACGGTCTTACTAACATAAAACATCTCGGATCCAAGATTTACTTATGAAAATGTGTAAAATAAATAATATGTGAAGTTTCGTTTTAGTTCACTCACAGACTGCAAACACAAACCATGCTTTGCATTTATTGCCTTCCAGGGTAAAAATAATTGCTTGTTGACATTAAAATCATAAAATAGTCACATGCATACTAAACATTTACATAACTGATGATGATGATGATTCCCTTGATGCACGGAGCTGATGATGAGTTTCGTATGTCAGGTCCACGCTATGTTTAGATTGGTCTTCTTGATAGTCTTCCTTCTAGTCGTCTAGTTTCTAAACTGGAACTACAACTACTGAAGAACGGGAATTGCTGACCAGAAACCTGGGACTGACCTTGCCAAGGTTTCTTATTTTTGCGATCGGGCATAGTGCGTACTTTTGTCTATACCTTTTATTGATTTGGATTACAACCAAGCATTATGAACGCCGCTGGGTATGGATGTGCTGGGACTGCTGGGAGACGCCTCTGGTTTAAATCCTTGGCGAATCGTCAAGAACTCGAAATAACGATAAATATCCTCCGAGGCGCTGTTGATACAATACATATTCGTACAGGCGTATCTCATAAAAAAGTCTAAATAAGTTTAAATGAGCTGAATATACCAAAATGTTCGCCTTTCTATTCTTCATAGTGTCCCAAAGATGCTATTCTTTGAATGTTTTGTTTTCAAAACTCTCATGGGGTTTATCTCAAACAGCAGTGAGAAGAGTCGTGTCGTGACACACGTGAAAATAACGTTCGTTTGGCTCTACACGAGATACGCCTGTATGTATTGTCAGCGGCGAATTGGTGTGCGGTCTGGCGCATATGTATTAATTTGTTGTTAATCATCATTTGCAGATATCCGCATCCAGCTGACAGAGCAGACGCGCGTGCTCGAGGCGCGCGCGGAGGCGGCGGCGGGCGTGGCTGGCGAGCTGTCCGACTACTGCCGGCGCCGCGCCGACTTAGAGCACGAGTACGCGCGCGCGCTGGACAAACTCGCGCGCGCCGCGCATCAGCGGCACAAGGACCAGAAGCACAAGTCAGTAGCGCATGACGGCTTCGCACCCCAAGAGTCAGGCCCCTGGACCACGAGCCAGTTGCCGTTATCATGATCAATGTTTGTCTAGCGCTGAAGAAGAACTGCTGCCAGCAACAGGCAGATTATTACAAATTACATTATCATAAAGAACCTGTCATTTTACTACGAGCAATACGTATCTCAGTATTCGTATCTTTTATGTAATTTATGTTTGCTTTTTTGTTAAAAAGTCAATCCTTGTAGCAAAAGCGTCCATTCGAGGAGAGCGCCTCGTTCGGGCAACTTGTCACGATGGTATGTGAAAGTCTCATGACATGATTGTCGAGCGCAGCCCTGTCAGAACACCAGGGTCATTGCAGCACTGTAGTTAAAGCTGATACTGGGTCCTTGTTGGCTTTACATTAGGGTGCCCGAAGAACTTTTAGTTAATTGACATGTTCTTTCTTTCAATTATGTGTATTGCATTTTTAGGGTCTCATTTTTTTTTGTAAAGAAGCGATATAAATCTTTTCATTCTATTTATCTTAGCCTGGTGTAGCTGTTCATAATGTTGTTCTGTACATCGTGTTCAGACGCGAGCAATGGGCGTTGACGGGCGCGTTCGCGTGCTGGCAGGCGGCGCTGGAGAACACGCGCGCGCTGTCGAAGGACCACTCCGCGCTGGCCGACATGTACGCCGGGCCGCTCGCCTCGCGCCTGCAGCGGGCCGCCGACGACGCGCTGCGGCTGCACCGCAAGTGCCGTGACATAGGTATGTACAAAACGTTTTATGACTGGTTGCTTCCTAAATGACTTATATTTTCGAAAATTCTGGGGTCCGCGCGTCACCATAGAAGTCTTTTCCGAGAGTCACATTACTGAGCGTCTTTGACTTATCTAGTTTCTCGAGTTTACCTTTTTCAGTGTAATCGTGTTTCATATTAGAATAAAGCCTCCCTTAACAATGACTTTCTATTAAACCATCAATTTTTTAAGTGTACGAACCGTATACAAGAATTTCAAGTGTAATATTGCTGTCTTGCTGTGAGATTCATAACATGATTGTAAAAATCAAAAATCAGAAATCAGAATATTTATTTGCTACAAACACAGTACATAAAATGGTGAAATAATAATGTAAGTCCAGTATGTTCAGCCTGTTCGCAGACGTGCAAAAAAAATATGAAAAATAGCAGTACAATTATAAAGACCAAACAATGTTAATAAATACCAATTAAATATGGACAAAATTAGTAGGTACATCAAATTAAGAATCACATTAAATTAAGTATTACATTATATTATATTAAATTCGAAACAGTCTCCGACTAATGTAGTTGTTAACGTTGTAACATGTTTGTAATACCTTTTGAACACAAATTAATTAATAATAAATAATAGTAATAATAATAAATAAAATATCATATACCTATGAAATTAAATCGATTTCCAATTAAAATATTCCTTAAGACTATAAAAATGCTTGTCCATGAGCCATTTCGACAGTTTACTTTTGAAATTTTTACCCCTTAACATTTTTAAGTCTTCTGGGAGCAAATTATAAATGACTATGCTCATGTTATACGCATTTTGTTTATAAATATCCTTGTGACAAGGAGGCTGATATATCAAGTCTCTGTGCTGCGGTCTTAACTGTCTTGTTGAGACTTCCTCGCGTTTTTTATAATACCTTGAGAATGACTTTACAAATAAAGAAATGTCTCTGATATAAATGCAGGGTAGCGGTAGTATATTAAACTCTTTAAAAAGTGGTTTACAGCTATCAAGATACCGCGCATTACCTAACGCTCGAATGCACCTTTTCTGAACTTTGAAGGCTCTTTCAAAATCCACCGAATTGCCCCAGAGTATGATTCCGTAGCTAAGTACTGACGACACATAACCGTGGTAAGCAGCGAGCGCCATTAGGGGTAACGTTTATTTGCTGGTCTCGAACTTGAGTTACAATCTGCACAGATGGTGGCGTCGAAGTTTGCATATGCTGAGGAAATGGAGATAACGCAATATTTTCCTGTATGAGATTTTGTGAAATTTCCTGACTCCCTCCTTCTTCTTGTGTAAAATTCAATCTATTTTTATTAAGACTTCTCCTGTTTTTCTTTCTATTAGTTCTCTTTTCATTGGTATTTTCTACTGGCGTAACTTTACATAATTCCTTCAACTGTTTTACTTGTGAATTACAGCTGCGAATTTCTTTTGTTAGGCACTTATTTTCCTCTAGTAAATTCGTTATTTCATTTTCGGCTATTTCCAATTTTTCTTTAAGCTCAGAAATTGTTTTTTTCATTCCATTTAGTGCTCCAAAGTTATCAGTATTCAAATCCGGACAGCTTTTTGCCGACTTTAAATTACTGGTCGACTGAAATGATTGAGATGAATCATCTTCATCAGTGGACAATGCATGGAACGAATTTTCAGTAGGGATATTTACCCGATGGTTGCGATAGATGATATTTTGTTGAGGTGAAATATAGACTGATTTGGGGCTGATCACATTTATATTCTTTCTTACTCTCTGCAGACATTAAATAAAATATTTTTTCACTAATACTTGTGCCATCCAAGTGGTAATAGTTCAAACATAATGAACATATCAAAAAGTCTCTCTTGATTATTTCTTTAACACATTTCGCGCATGTATGTGTCATCTTGAGATAATTAAAATTCACAAATCTGTTAAAAAAAACAACATGTAGATGGATGAATGCCGCTGTATTCCAAAGGCTTACTGCCTTTCAAATTCTGCGATTGCACCAGTAAACCGTATATTTACAGTTGTTTTTGAGTAGACTTTACCGTCTAAAAAATATAATAACTCTCTCGTGCAGTGGCTGAGCGGCATGAAGAAGTCGGCGCAGCGCTGGCGGAGGCAGGCGCGGCGGGCAAGGCGCACGCGGCGGCGGCGGCGGACTGGCGCGCGGCGGCGCTCAAGCTGCGCCACGCCGCCGAGCAGCGCGCGCGCCTCGCCGCCGCCGACCCGCCGCGGCCCAAGAAGCTCAAGGCGCTCGACAAGGAGCTGGAGAAGGTTAGTGTCGCCCGGTACAGGGGCTAGGCCACGCGGCGGCGCTCAAGCTGCGCCACGCCGCCGAGCAGCGCGCGCGCCTCGCCGCCGCCGACCCGCCGCGGCCCAAGAAGCTCAAGGCGCTCGACAAGGAGCTGGAGAAGGTTAGTGTCGCCCGGTACAGGGGCTAGGCCACGCGGCGGCGCTCAAGCTGCGCCACGCCGCCGAGCAGCGCGCGCGCCTCGCCGCCGCCGACCCGCCGCGGCCCAAGAAGCTCAAGGCGCTCGACAAGGAGCTGGAGAAGGTTAGTGTCGCCCGGTACAGGGGCTAGGCCACGCGGCGGCGCTCAAGCTGCGCCACGCCGCCGCCGACCCGCCGCGGCCCAAGAAGCTCAAGGCGCTCGACAAGGAGCTGGAGAAGGTTAGTGTCGCCCGGTACAGGGGCTAGGCCAACGTTGCAAAAGTGGGGTAGCTTTTTAAAGTGTTCGTTCATAATGTATTCAAATGGACAGCGGCAATCTCTCCTGTGCCCTTGTCAGACGCAGGGCACTGTGGACTTTATGCTTCATTATCAATGTTTTCAGTCCATTGATGTGCAAAGCTTGATCTAAAATGTTTCCTTACAGCGCCGCGCGCGCCACAGCGAGGCCCGCGCACGGGCGCTGCGGGCGCGCGCCGACTACGCGCTGAGCCTGGAGGCCGCCAACGCCACGCTGCAGAGATACTACCTTGATGATATCGCTGACATAATGCTGGTGAGTAATATCGCTGTCCCAGGGCAATAAAGCCATAACCACCGAATACACCTTTCTTATTGTTTTTGATTTTCGGCTTCGTTGTCCCTCAATCTATCCCTCTAATTTTTTCCTGATTTTTCTATTACCATTTAAAAAAAGGGTGTAAAAAGACCCTTAACGAAGCCGACACCTACGAATTCTGCACATCATCACGACCATTTTTCTTTCTAGGCCATACCTGGGAGGAACTCAATAGTTACCAAGTTATTAAAGGTCAAAGTCAAAAAAAAATCTCAAAATTTTGATGGAACCAAACTTAAATCATCATTACTTAATTTTTGTCCCAAAAAACATTTTTAAAATTTCAAGTATTTCCTAACAAAAAATTGCTTCAAAACGTTCAACTCCCTCAGTACATCGTGCCTACCCCTTGATAATACGTAACAGCCACGCACACGCACAGAAGCGCAGGAGCGGTCTGTTGCACGCGTTACATTGCGTAGTCCGTTTTTAGGTTTAAAACTGACACCTAAAAAAAAAAATTCGTTTCCCATCAATAATTTATTTTTTCTGTGTTTTGATTTAATGGTCTGAGTGCGTAGATGCCGGTTTCGGTATGCGCCTTTTCACACCCTGTATATTAAGTGATATAAAAAGCTTTATTGCACGGAAAAATCTCCTACGTGCGTTATGTAATGTTGTCTTACTACTTATATTAAACATAAAACAAAAACCAGCGAACATCTTTACACTAATTTTATTAACAAAAAGTAACAATAAAACCTGTTTAACAATAAAACAAAATATTTTGGAAAAGGCGTTAACCGCCTTAAGGTTAAGGCGAACCCTGGGACCCCCCCCACACACCAGTGTGGGTTCACAACCGGGATAGACCGCACGAATGATGATGAAGGTAAGAGTAGTGTTCTTGAACTGAGGAACTACAGTGAATGGATGGAGTATTTTTAGCGGTAAACGCGCAGACTTGTGTCTTGGTTGGGTTGAACTGGACTAAATTGTCCTGACCCCAATCGGGAACCCAAGCTAGGGTATTCTCGATTTCAGACACAAGTTTAATTCGACTTTCACCCACAATATTATGGGGGCTATTTGCTCGGCCTGTGTAAAAAGCATCTCCCTGTCATTCGCATAGCAAGGAATACCATCATCAGACAGATAATTATTGATACGCAAAAGAAACAGCGTTAGAGATAGCACAGAGCCTTGTGGGAGAATGTATGTCCAGGCTATCGGAGTAACTACCGTCAACAACGGATTTAACGCGTCTGCTAGACATGAAACTGGAAATCCATGTCCATCCACATAAATCCTCGGGCAGTACGTAAGATGGAAGCTTTGATAAAAAACCTAGATGCCAAACTCGGTCGAAAACCTTAGGTACATCTAGGCTAGCGGCCAGAGCCTCACTTTCAATGACCTAAGCCCAGTGGTGTCTGAAATACACCAGTAGATCGCCAGTCGACCGACCATTACGTAAGCCATATTGGTAGTCGCTAATTAAATCGTGATCTTTAAGGTACCTCAGGTGCTTGGCATTCAACACACGCTCCAATACCTTTGAAAGAAGGGAGGTAATAGCAATAGGCCTGTAATTTGTCGGGTCCGACCTGTCACCCTTTTTTGGCACCGGGTGCACGTGGGCAGTCTTTCGCAAAGACGGGCATTGCCTTGTTGCGTAGGAAAGCGTGAAAAGGCGCGTCAATACAGGGCACAACTCGTGAGAAAAAACTTTGAGCACCACTGCTGGGGGGTCATCCGGCCCACTCGACTTGTGGACGTCCAGAGTTTGCAACTCTCCTCGGACTTCTTGCTGGGTTATGCGGATTTCCGGCATAAAGTGACCGCACCTACCATAGGTGGCACGGCGCTCCCAGTGTTCAAAGTCGAGTTAGAGGCAAAGAGGTTGCCCAAGAGGTCGGCTTTCTCTTAAGCAATCGTAAGCCAGATTTCCATCTTGTTTTTGCAGTGGTGGCAGAGACGAGCGGCAAAAGTTTACCTCGGCGGCCTTGGCAGGCCACCAAAAAGCACGACTCCCTGAGGGGCGCCCACGAGCAAATTTTTTACTTGATTTCGAGGCAGGATTACTTTTTTAATGTGTACATCTATTTACGAGTATATTCTCTGCTAGAGAGGGTGTACAAAGAATGGTTTTGGCTGCTTTAGAAGGCTATAGTAAATCCCATATTCCATACCTTTAGTGTCCCATTATTTTGTACACCCTATTAAGTAGAGAAGAATATAATAATTCCAACATTTACCACGATTATGTATACATTTAAACTCATATTTAAAGTCAATTAAAGAATGCTAATGAATTTTCCTGATTTAAACTGTATTTATATCAATCCGAATCATTATGTCAATAAGGTATGCTTCCAGAGCTAGCACTTTGTTAGAAATTAATTTTGTAGTAGTAATATTGCTAAAATAATAATAATAATAATACCGTACTATAAGTACGCACCGGTACCAGTTCTCGAAAATAGTCGTGCATTGCTCTATTGGGATCGCTCTATCATCACGGACAGGACTATTGTAGCCAATAAGCCTGATATCGTGCTGGTAGACCGATCCCAACGCCAGGCAGTGCTCGTCGATATCACCATCCCACATGACGATAACCTCGTAAAAGCTGAGAAGGACAAACTCAGGAAGTACCTTGACTTAGCTTACGAGGTGACCGCCATGTGGAATGTTGATTCGACGATTATTGTCCCGATAGTCGTGTCGGTAAACGGCTTAATAGCGAAGAGCCTCGACCAACACCTCGAGAGGCTCTCGCTCAGCGGTTGGATCAAGGGTCAGATGCAGAAGGCGGTACTCCTGGACACGGCTCGCATTGTCAGGAGGTTCCTCTCTCTGCAGCCCTAACCACCGGTAGTCTGGGCCTTGCCTGCCCTGCTGCCGGCGGCACCCTACGTTAAGGTTTTTATAGTATTTTTATAAATCATTGTTTTATAACTTTAATTTAGGCTTAGGTTTTATAATTGTGATTATGTATTTTGTTTTTATAATTATAATTCTTAAGTTGTTTTATTGTTGTAAATCTTTGTTTTTATAAGAATACTGTACAAATTTTATACCTAAGTTTTATGCTAAATAAAGAGAATAATAATAGTAAAAAAAATCTTAAATAGGCAAAAAAAAAAATATTATATAATATAATTTATGGTCAGTTTGTAACGATAGTTACATAAAATATGAAAAACTCTCAAACATTTTCGCAATGAAGACGGTCCACACTCCACAGATAATAGTATATTTTTACTGGCTGTTTGAGTTTGTCTATGTCACATGAAGGAAATTAAAAAACTAATTACTTTTTACTCCTTAAGCTTGAGTACGGGGGTTTAAGCTTGAGCGGGCTTAAGGGTTAACCTGTGCCAACTGTTACCAATGTCCCAATGTTATGCTTGTTATGGACCCTTGTTTACCATCATAACAGAACTATTTTGTCATTGTATGTTATCATGTTTCCATGTATCGTTTTCTTATATTTACGCGAACACTACACATTGAAATGATACAACTTTACGGATTCGACTTGCGGAATTTATATGTTTACACTTTCTAACCCGACGTTTCGACTCCTTTTACAGCAGTCGTGATCACGGGATGACTCAGATGTTATATGTCAAGAAAGTAATTATTTACTTAGGAACCGTCACACAGAAAGAACTAACCCTATGTTGAAGTCTTACAGTTACATGTTTACATGTTTTTTTTACTGACAAGAATAATGTTAAAGATAGAAAAACTGGAATGATTTCGGACCTTGATGATCTCCAGCGGGAAAGCAAGGTCCGAAATCGAGGTTTTCCAGATTTTCTTACTTTATACATGAATAACAAGCATTGTAAAATGCTAAAATAATCAAAGTAATAAGACTAATGCTTTTTAAGTTGGCAACAAAAATGTTCGCATACGACAAACTATTGTCGTATGCGAACATTTTTGTTGCCAACTTAAAAACACGTACTAACGTGACTACGGGTATGTCAGGTACCAAAATAGCCAAATAAGCGTTTATAGTGAATAAAAAAAATGGAACGGGAAGAATGCGAACATAAATAGTTCAATGATTAGGACTAAAACACCGACTTGAAAGAAAATCGACTTACCCAAATAATAATTTAGTTATTTGTTCCCCCCAGTGCACAGAAGTGGGCTTCGAGGCGGTGGTGGGGCGCGCGGTGCGCACGGCGGGCGCGGCGGAGTCGTCGCGCGCGCACGCGGCGGCGGCGGCGGCGCACGCGCTGCTGGCCGCGGCCGAGGCGCTGGACGCGCTCGCCGACCGGCAGCGCGTGCTGGACGCGCACGCGCAGGCCTTCGCGCTGCCGCGCCCGCTGCCCTACCAGGGCACGCCGCCCGCCAAGCAGGTCTGTATCTGGGACGTCACAGAACAGAAAACACCACCACCTGCAAGCCGAAATAACGAGCGCCCATTACAAACTATCAAAAAAGGACAACGCTACTCCGCTCACTACTGCTAAACTAAGGGGCTAAGGGCCTACTCTCGTTTGTACGAAAACGAAGTATCAAGATCGTTAAGCGTTGAAAAACTCACTTACAGTTCGATTTGATCGATCGTTTATTATTTGGTTTTGCTATTTTAAGCTTTTAAAAATGTACAAAACGCATAAAATATATGAACATTGCACTCATTTTAATTAGTTAATGTAACACCTGAGTAGCCCCCTGTTTCAGAATTAGTCCGCTAGTTATTCAACTTGCACTATGCATTTTACCAAAAATTTCTTAACGGTTTTGTACTCTAATTTTTTTTTCCATTTATTCATGCAACTGTTTTACTAAGCACTTACAGTTTTACACCAAGCGTCCTGCAGTAATAAAGGTTTGGTTGTGCCGAGGCCTAATGTGTATTTGTTTGGTGCAGGACGCAGAAATGCAAGTGTTAGTAGAAGACGCGGACGCAGACACGGACGCGGTGTCCGCGAGCGCCGCGGCGGAGCTCCAGCAGCGCCTGCAACAGCTGGAGGCGGGCGCGCGGCAGCTGCGGGCCGAGTGCCGCGAGAGCGCCAAGACGCTCGACGCCGCCGAGGCCGAGCTCGTGCGGCAGGTGAGTGACGTCACACGCGGTGTAGTACAGAAGGGCTCTATGAGCGCACACGCACTCTCCCTCCGCGCCTCCGGCTCTTGAATTACACTCTAGTGTAGGGCAGACTAGTATCACGGCGAGGTGACCACGGCAAGTCGGGGTCTACCTATTTCGGATCCAAGCCAGCTTACCTAAATGAAGCCGTGCTCGCTTCGATCGCCAATATTGGGTAAAATGTTGTATCAGTGGAGTAAAAGTATGACAAATTAAAGCAAAGTTAATTAAACAAGGTTATTATAATGTAGAGGATTACTTGAACGACAAAAGTTTGTGGTCATAGTAGGAATAATCTGCTCCTCTGCTCAATATTGTGTTCTTTTTTTCTACTCGCATTGACTGTACTCTGAATTTATTTTTTGTAAAACAAACAAAGCTGAAAAGAGTAACTATTGAGTTTCTTGCCGGAGTCTTCTCGATAAGAAGCAACGTCTGAACCGGTGGTAGATTCACATTATGTATATTCACGATGTGTACTAATATTGTACTATTTTATTTACGTTTATTATTATTATTTCTATATACTTTTTTTGACATGTCATAAGTGCTTTGTACAAGCTTAAATGAATAAATGATTTTTTTACTTTTTTACTTTTTTTTAAATGTATGACAAAAAATGTAGATTTAAGAATTTTGACATTATTGTATTCAATGTATTTAAAAATACTTATGTACTTAAATGTTAATGAACTGAATGATAATATTAGAAAGCTTTGCAGTAAGTTCAATAATTGTAGTTTTGTAAACTGTACCGGCAATAGCCTACACGAAATATGTAAAGCAGTTAATTTTGTAATCGATTGCAAGGACTATGACAAAAAATATTTAAATGTTAAAGCACTAAAAATGTTAATAGCGAGTATTAATAATTCTGACAACAAAAAAAACAATAAAATTTATCCAAATGGTACCATTCCGTACTATTTCGCTGCGATTCAGACTACGAATGGGTCCACTTCACCTTATACAAATATGCCTATACGTATTATTAAAAATAAAATCACGGATTATTTCCCAACAACATCAAAGACAGAGTTTTTTCGTGCCACCTAATTCAAAAGCTTCAAAAAAATTCGCAATTCTACACCAAAACATAGCCAGTATCGTATCAAAAAAAGAAATATTAGAAATTACATTAGAGGAACTACAAGAATCTGGCACAGATCTAGATCTTATCTGTCTCTCGGAAACTTTTATGCGTGATGGCCAATATGTCCAAGGTAACGGCTATGAACTAGCACCTGCCTACTGCAGACAAAAACAGAGAGGTGGAACCTGTATTCTGGCTAAGAAAGACATAACCTATAAAGAAATTACTCTTCTTAAGAAATATTCGACCCCTAAAGCATTCGAAGCTTGTAGTATTGAAAAACCACTACACAAACTAATTGTCATCTGCCTATACAGGACACCTAAGTCCGACCCTACCGTGTTCCTAACCAAACTAAACCAGGTTCTGCACGATATTTCTAAAAAATACAAGACAAAACAAAAAATAGTTATCACTGGTGACTTCAATATAAACACACTGAAACCAGGGAGACATCATGCACACCTTAAAGATATCAAAAACTACAAC
Organism: Udea olivalis; assembly: GCA_947369235.1. Classification (NCBI taxonomy): domain Eukaryota; kingdom Metazoa; phylum Arthropoda; class Insecta; order Lepidoptera; family Crambidae; genus Udea; species Udea olivalis. Next base: position 468,295 of record OX376354.1, on the reverse strand, counting down.
CTTATAATTCACATCAATACTCCGACTCGTAAAGACTCTTGTATTGACCATATTTTAAGTAATATTAAAAATGCAACTTCTTCTGTTTTACCTCTGTACCTGTCTGACCACGACACAGCCCAGTTACTATACTTTCCCGTAGACCAAAGTAAATTTGTACCCAAGTCTCATTTTATTTTCAAAAAGAGCTAGTTATGAGAATATTACCAAATTTAAGGAATGCTTGAGTAAATTATCGTGGTTGGATGTATATCATGAAAACGACCTGAATAGAGCATTCGAGAATTTTCATAACACCTTATGCTTATTTTACGAGTTATGTTTTCCCACCCTAAAAAATAAGGTAGGTAACACTAACCTAAAAAAACAAACGTGGATTACAAAAGGTCTCAAAATCTGTTGTAGAACCAAACGATTCTTACGGCAACGTTAATACAAAAGAAAAACATCAATAGATAAAAGAAAATACCTTATTTACTCAAAAATACTTAAAAAAAGCATACGTCTGGCAAAAATGAAATGTAATATTAATTTTGTCAACAGAAGCAAAAACAAATGTAGAGCCACGTGGTCAGTGATCAAGGACCAAGTGTCAGCTACAAAAATAGACGATGACATAACAGTATTAAAAATTAATAATAAGACACTAACTAACCCTTCTGACATAGCCAATGTTCTTAATGATTATTTTATTGATTTTACCAACAATACGACATCTAATTTTAGAAAATATAACCATAGCACCCCTATTGCAAATTCAATATTCCTTATGCCAGTGACAAACGAGGAAGTGAAAAAAGAAATTATGTCCCTAAATACCACTAACTCGGCAGGTTACGATGGCATTACTACTAAGATAATAAAATTGAGCGTTTCAGAAATCACCTGTGTCTTAACGTATCTTGTTAATTTGTCATTTTCTTCAGGGACATTCCCTGATAAACTAAAAACGTCAATCGTCAAGCCTTTGTACAAAAAAGGTGACCGCGAAGACCCACAAAACTATAGACCCATTACACTTATACCAGTTCTCTCAAAAGTATTCGAGAAGTGTATGCTCAAAAGGCTCAACAATTTCTGTAGCAAACATGGCATTATAAAAAAAGAGCAGTCTGTCTTTCAAAAGGATAAGTCCACTACCTTAGCCATATACAATCTGGTAGCTACTGTATTGACCAATCTAAACCAAAAATGTCTCACAACTGGCATCTTCTTTGATCTGTCAAAGGCCTTTGACTATGTTGACCGCAATATCCTGCTCTATAAATTAGAAACAGTTGGGATTAGAGGACCTGCGTTGAAATGGATAGCGTCCTATTTGAGTTCCCGACAGCAATGTAAATGTAATGTAATGTGAAAGTAATGTAATGTAAGGTATTTGTCTATGGGCCTCTGTTATATGTAACTTTTGTTATGTATAATATTGCCTGAAATAAATGATTTATTATTATTATTAATGTGTTAGATTTAATAAACTTGTTAGTTGTGAAATAAGGTCCATTTTATCTGAATTTAGAATCAAATCCTTTGGAGTGCCCCAGGGAAGCGTATTGGGACCACTTTTATTTCTATTATATATCAATGACATAACTAAAATAACAAATCACAAATGTATGTGTATGAACTACACAACCTGATACCACCGTCTACTTTCTACCACCGGACCACTAGACGCCGGATAGGCTTCCACCCCCATGTGGTTGACTTTCCGACAGTCCGTACCCAACGGTTTGCTGCGTCTTTTCTGGTACGCACCGCTAGGGAGTGGAACGCTCTCCCTGCGCCTGTGTTTCCGGATACTTACAACCTTGGTGTCTTCAAGGCCAGAGTGAATTGGCATTTTCTGGGTAAGCGTGTACCACCATCGGCCTCGTCATCGCTTACCACCAGGCGAGACTGAGGCCAAACGCAAACCCATTAAAAAAAAAAGTACCTTATTTGCTGACGATATTTCAATAATTATATCATCTAAAGACAAAACTAATTTACGTAATCATGAAATAGACATTGAAAACACTATTGGCAAAATAAATGAATAGCTACAATTAAATAATTTGAAAATAAATCTTGAAAAATCTAAATCCGTACAATTTAATAAATCTAAGCACAAAGAATACAACTTTACGCTGAACATAACAAAAATAAACGAAACAAATACTTCAAAATTTTTAGGCGTTACCATAGACGAAGATCTTAATTGGAAAGCACTTTTAGATAGTGTGTGTAGTAGGATTAATAAGTTCGTAGATGCATTACGAGAAATAAGGAAAGTCACTAATCTAAAAACAGCAATTATGTCCTATCATGCCTATATAGAATCCGTTTTACTATACGGCATAATACTATGGGGCAATTGTACACTTAAAAACAGGGTTTTTATTGCCCAAAAGAAATGCATTCGAGCTATCTGCGGAATCGCCCCCGATGAGTCATGTAGGCCATGGTTCAAAAAGCTCGGATTACTGCCACTCGCATCGCTTTATATCCAGGAGGTTTCTGTATTTGTCCACGAATATCCAGAACTCTTTAATAAAAGGTCTGGAAATCGGAGACTTAGATGCCCCCAACGACTCATAATCCCAGATATACCACGGTCTAGTAAATACGGGAAGAGTAGCTTAAGTATATGTGTTCGTATTTATAATAAGCTACCCAATGAATTAAAAATGCTCGCTATTAATTCATTTAAAAGTAGACTCCATAGATGGCTTAATGAGCAAAGTTTTTATGAGCTGAAAGATTTTTTCTCTCTTAAATTATATTGACATAATTTACTGATATTTTTGACAGAGTTCATATTACTGACATAGTACCTAATTCATAATTATAATTGATATTTATTCTGTAGCTTACTCAATGTTTGCATGCTACTTTTAAGTGGCAAAACATGAGAACATAAACATTATTGTAATAACCTTTTACCGTGCTTTTCAGCAAATAAATGATTTCTATTTCTATTTCTATTTCAAAAAGAAAAAAGTTCAAAAGAGACTTTGGCCAGTTGTAAAAACTTATTTTGAAATTCGGTGAAACTTAGTTCGTTAAAATGATACTTATGCCAGATTTTATTTTGATGTTTTAAAAATCTGACAATTAATACAGATAGAAAAACCGACCGACATCGGTCAACAGTTTTCGGTCAATTGAAATTCGAACAAGTAATCAGTTCCCATTAAGGTTGTGTGATGAGGATTTTGCGGTCCAATTTATTTGAACGCTGATGGCAAAGTTAGCACTTTTATCGCACTTTTCAACTTGGACTGGGAGGAAAGTGATTTAACGCTTTTTCGCTAAAAATCCAAAGTTTGGAGGGTTTTTTGGTTTATTTTAAACCAGTTTCTTGATCCCAGAATGTTTTTTGTCTAGATGGAAGGCAGCGACGCCCTGTGGGACGTGAGCGGGCTGTTCGGCGCGGGTGCGGCGGGTGCGGCGGGCGCGGCGGGCGCGGCGGGCGGCGGCGTGCTCGCGCCGGCTGCCGACGACGCCGACGCGCCGCGCAGAGACCAGGAGGACTACTACCTCACGGTGAGTACAGGACGGTACAGGGGGAGATAAGCTGCGCATAGAGGGCTTTACTTACACGATTGTAAGCAAACCAACAATATTGTAAACCCAGGTTTTGACTTCCTAGTCAATCGACATTTATTACAGGAAATGGCAAGAGAAAAAAATGGCAAAAACATTTGTCAACCATTTGTATTTTTGGGAAAATTACATTTAGCAGTATATTGTTTATTGATAAGTTGGAAAATAGGATGTTATTAAAGAAATAAACCGGCCAAGTGCGAGTCCGACTCGCGCACTAAGTTTTCCGTACAAACCTGTAGGTATATTTATCAAAAATATTTTTGTTATATGATGTAACTAAAAATTTACGGTTTTCGCAATTTTTCCTATATCTGTGCTATAAGACGTTGCTTTGTACCAAATTTCAAGATTCTAAGTTCACGGGAAGTACCCTGTAGGTTTTGATTCCCTTGCGAGTGTCGAAAATTTGCGGCATAAATGGCTGTATCTTGATTGCGTTGGCTTCGAAGTTTGATTTTTTCACAGCTCCAAGGGACAGTAGACCTGAGTATTTGATATAAATACCAGCATGATACCTCCTCCACGCCTTCCTGAGAAAAAGGGTCTTGACAGACAGATAGACGGCCGGACGGACAACAAAGTGATCCTATAAGGGTTTCGTTTTTTCCTTTCGAGGTACGGAACCCTAAAAATGTCATCAACATCTTTAAAAAACATAATTAATTATTTTCTGTTGCGAAAAGTTCTCGATCGCGTTTTAAGATCCTTTATGAACAAACTCTATCTATCCCTGCAGAAGTTTCGCTCATACGTATCGTGCGCGGGCCGCCTCGCCCGCCTAGAGAGCAAGGCGGCGGCGGCGCGCGTGCGGCTGGGCGCGAGCGGCCCGCCCGGCCCGCCGCCGCCCAGCCCGCCCACGCCGCCGCGCCGCGCCGCCGCCCGCCTGCGCCGCGGACGCTTCGCCGGACCGCTGGACCACAGGTATAGTCGCTCGCCCGCCTAGAGAGCAAGCCGGCCCGCCCGGCCCGCCGCCGCCCAGCCCGCCCACGCCGCCGCGCCGCGCCGCCGCCCGCCTGCGCCGCGGACGCTTCGCCGGACCGCTGGACCACAGGTATAGTCGCTCGCCCGCCTAGAGAGCAAGCCGGCCCGCCCGGCCCGCCGCCGCCCAGCCCGCCCACGCCGCCGCGCCGCGCCGCCGCCCGCCTGCGCCGCGGACGCTTCGCCGGACCGCTGGACCACAGGTATAGTCGCTCGCCCGCCTAGAGAGCAAGCCGGCCCGCCCGGCCCGCCGCCGCCCAGCCCGCCCACGCCGCCGCGCCGCGCCGCCGCCCGCCTGCGCCGCGGACGCTTCGCCGGACCGCTGGACCACAGGTATAGTCGCTCGCCCGCCTAGAGAGCAAGCCGGCCCGCCCGGCCCGCCGCCGCCCAGCCCGCCCACGCCGCCGCGCCGCGCCGCCGCCCGCCTGCGCCGCGGACGCTTCGCCGGACCGCTGGACCACAGGTATAGTCGCTCGCCCGCCTAGAGAGCAAGCCGGCCCGCCCGGCCCGCCGCCGCCCAGCCCGCCCACGCCGCCGCGCCGCGCCGCCGCCCGCCTGCGCCGCGGACGCTTCGCCGGACCGCTGGACCACAGGTATAGTCGCTCGCCCGCCTAGAGAGCAAGCCGGCCCGCCCGGCCCGCCGCCGCCCAGCCCGCCCACGCCGCCGCGCCGCGCCGCCGCCCGCCTGCGCCGCGGACGCTTCGCCGGACCGCTGGACCACAGGTATAGTCGCTCGCCCGCCTAGAGAGCAAGCCGGCCCGCCCGGCCCGCCGCCGCCCAGCCCGCCCACGCCGCCGCGCCGCGCCGCCGCCCGCCTGCGCCGCGGACGCTTCGCCGGACCGCTGGACCACAGGTATAGTCGCTCGCCCGCCTAGAGAGCAAGCCGGCCCGCCCGGCCCGCCGCCGCCCAGCCCGCCCACGCCGCCGCGCCGCGCCGCCGCCCGCCTGCGCCGCGGACGCTTCGCCGGACCGCTGGACCACAGGTATAGTCGCTCGCCCGCCTAGAGAGCAAGCCGGCCCGCCCGGCCCGCCGCCGCCCAGCCCGCCCACGCCGCCGCGCCGCGCCGCCGCCCGCCTGCGCCGCGGACGCTTCGCCGGACCGCTGGACCACAGGTATAGTCGCTCGCCCGCCTAGAGAGCAAGCCGGCCCGCCCGGCCCGCCGCCGCCCAGCCCGCCCACGCCGCCGCGCCGCGCCGCCGCCCGCCTGCGCCGCGGACGCTTCGCCGGACCGCTGGACCACAGGTATAGTCGCTCGCCCGCCTAGAGAGCAAGCCGGCCCGCCCGGCTCGCCGCCGCCCAGCCCGCCCACGCCGCCGCGCCGCGCCGCCGCCCGCCTGCGCCGCGGAAGGAGGAGGAGGAGGTTTCGTGAAGCAGTGATGCCCCGACGCTGATGGCGTACTGTTAATGTCATTTGTCTGAAAACGTAGTAACGTAAATCTTGAGGGGATTAAAAAAAGATGTATACATTTCAAAATTGATGTTATTTTCTGGTACTGGAATTATTTTGAATGTATAAAATACAAATTTTAGTCTTCCAAAGTATTATGGAATTTCGTAAATATTGTACCAGGGTAGGGAGCCAGGTTACAAATCTCCCTGTCTTCTTATTTGAGTCGAAATAAAGAGACAGGGAGAACCTGTAACTAAAATAGATTTTGTCATAAGATTTGAATATCGTCGATCATGTTATTCCGGTAGATTTTGAAGTTTTTAAATTCAAATCAGTTTTAGAAATGAAGTGGCGGATTTTTTTGGTTGCGCTAAAGCATTTGTATTTGAACCGTTTCTGTCTGCCCCACAGTGGCGAGTGCAAGCTGCCGCTGGTGCTGACGTCGTGCGTGCGCGTGATCGCGGCGTACGGGCTGCGGCACCAGGGCATCTTCCGCGTGTCGGGCTCGCAGGTGGAGATGCAGGCGCTGCGGGCCGCCTTCGAGCGCGGCGAGGACCCGCTGGCGGCGGTGCGCACAGCCACAGACATCAACTCGGTCAGTGCCTGTTGTAGCGTGGGTGCAGCTGAGCACCGAGCTCATGCTGCATGCGCCGCGTGTGCCCTAGAGCAGGTGCAGATGCAGGCGCTGCGGGCCGCCTTCGAGCGCGGCGAGGACCCGCTGGCGGCGGTGCGCACAGCCACAGACATCAACTCGGTCAGTGCCTGTTGTAGCGTGGGTGCAGCTGAGCACCGAGCTCATGCTGCATGCGCCGCGTGTGCCCTAGAGCAGGTGCAGATGCAGGCGCTGCGGGCCGCCTTCGAGCGCGGCGAGGACCCGCTGGCGGCGGTGCGCACAGCCACAGACATCAACTCGGTCAGTGCCTGTTGTAGCGTGGGTGCAGCTGAGCACCGAGCTCATGCTGCATGCGCCGCGTGTGCCCTAGAGCAGGTGCAGATGCAGGCGCTGCGGGCCGCCTTCGAGCGCGGCGAGGACCCGCTGGCGGCGGTGCGCACAGCCACAGACATCAACTCGGTCAGTGCCTGTTGTAGCGTGGGTGCAGCTGAGCACCGAGCTCATGCTGCATGCGCCGCGTGTGCCCTAGAGCAGGTGCAGATGCAGGCGCTGCGGGCCGCCTTCGAGCGCGGCGAGGACCCGCTGGCGGCGGTGCGCACAGCCACAGACATCAACTCGGTCAGTGCCTGTTGTAGCGTGGGTGCAGCTGAGCACCGAGCTCATGCTGCATGCGCCGCGTGTGCCCTAGAGCAGGTGCAGATGCAGGCGCTGCGGGCCGCCTTCGAGCGCGGCGAGGACCCGCTGGCGGCGGTGCGCACAGCCACAGACATCAACTCGGTCAGTGCCTGTTGTAGCGTGGGTGCAGCTGAGCACCGAGCTCATGCTGCATGCGCCGCGTGTGCCCTAGAGCAGGTGCAGATGCAGGCGCTGCGGGCCGCCTTCGAGCGCGGCGAGGACCCGCTGGCGGCGGTGCGCACAGCCACAGACATCAACTCGGTCAGTGCCTGTTGTAGCGTGGGTGCAGCTGAGCACCGAGCTCATGCTGCATGCGCCGCGTGTGCCCTAGAGCAGGTGCAGATGCAGGCGCTGCGGGCCGCCTTCGAGCGCGGCGAGGACCCGCTGGCGGCGGTGCGCGCAGCCACAGACATCAACTCGGTCAGTGCCTGTGGTAGCGTGGGTGCAGCTGAGCACCGAGTTAATAAAAAGACAATATTACTTTCAACAACACAACTATATAATGCTGTAATTTTTTTTAATAATTTCATGACCAATAGTATAAACGATGAACCTACAGCAAACAAATTATATTATTTTTAAGTGAGTTAAAAGTGTTTCCTAAACCTCTTCGGCTTAGCGAACAACTGACCTGCGTAATATTTGGTTCGTCGGATAGTATTAGCAGTTTCTAGTGACGGTTTCGCCTCAACCATTTTGCCTTTTTTTTTTTCTTTTTTTCGATATTTATTTGTTTTTACGAACACTTTTGTCTTATTGATTTTGTTCTGTCTTTTCTTATAATTTCGTCAGATTTCAAAAGTGGGAAGATCTTTATGCCCTTTGAGCTACTGTAACGCGGAAACTGACCGTGCCATATGGTGTTATACAGGTGTGCGGGTTACTGAAGATGTACCTGCGCGAGGTGCGCCCGCCGCTGCTGCCGCCGCAGCTGCAGGAGGTGCTAGTGCGAGTGGCGGCGCTGCCCGACGACGCGGAGTTCGTGCGGCGCCTGCGGGACACGCTGGCCGCGCTGCCGCAGCCCGCCGTGCTCGTGCTGCGCTACCTGTTCGCCTTCCTAGCGCAGTGAGTGCTGTCAACAATGCTGTCCACAGATTATAAAAACAACAATATGGCGACGGCGCTGGCCCACCCATTTAGTTTCATGTACAGAAATTGCTATTTTTGCAGGGATTTTTCTGGTACAAGGCAACACATTTTGGCAAAGCATTTTGTGCCGTGCTGGTGGCGGCACTTTAAAATAAACCTTTCCACAGCCTCATATCTTCCCATGGGTGTCGTAAGAGGCGACAAAGGGTTTTTTGCATCTGCTCTCCAGGTGGGAGACTTATGCCCGCCGGTTGTTTTTACCACCATGCAGTTGTGTAAAACCCGCCAGGTGATTCTGACTTATCTCGGTTAGGTCGCGTTCCGGGATCAGCACTGCACTAACTGGTGCCAGGGGGACTACTGTGATCGATCAATTGTTGGACCAGTGGGAGCCTTAGCGGCGGTATTGTGTGTGTAGTGTGTATCGGCCCGCCGGCCAGGGAGACCCGTAGAAACGGTGGTGCCGCTGGCCGCCCACGGCATAGTACAGGGGCCCAAAAGGGGTTAACCACCTCTGGAGGCTGCCCCACCAGGTCGAACATAATCTCGAGGTAGCTCGTCGTGCCGGGTGGTGCCCGGTTCTGGTGGGTCTCAGTGACCACACCCGAGGGGGTACGGGGGCCCTTCCGTCCGGCGGAAACGGAAACTTTGACGGAAACACAGATAGGCCGCCCTGCCGATACGTCATACCTGCACTCCCCGGCTATGTTCAGGAAGAGTCCTTCCAACCAAAAGTCTGTCATGTCTGTTCGTCAGGGCGGACGTCTGCTATAGCCGTCTCCGCTGCCTTGAAGACCCATCCTTTTCCACCCTCTGGGTGCACGTTGACCTGGGCTCCACGAGCCGGGTCTATGCGTGCATATAATACCGTTCCCACAAAGGCGTCGCCGAGACAACTCGCCTCTTCGAACATCTGAGTCAGGCCGCAGACAACGCTTAAGCGTAGTTCCTAAATTCCGAAATGATGTTTTTGGGAGACTTCAATGCCCACTATGAGTCCTGGTTAGGCTCATCAAAAACAGACCATGCAGGCAGAACTGCCCATGCGTTTGCTCTCACGCAAGACCTGACGCCACTGGTTCGCCAGCCTACCCGGGTACCAGATATTGTCAGTCATACACCCTCCTTATTGGACCTTTTGCTGACGAGTCACCCAGCCAGGTATAAAATATCGGTTGGTGCTCCATTGGGCTCCTCCGATCACTGTCTGGTTGGCGCAATAGTGCCCTGTGCAGCACCTCCACAACCTGTGGAGGTGACACGGCGGTTATGGCACTACTCTTCGGCAGATTGGAACGGATTGGGAGAATATTTTGCCTCCGTCCTTTGACGGCAGTGCTGCTTTGGAGAAAGGGATGCTTTAGAGATCAGCTGCATCTGCTATCGCTGACGAGATCAGTACCGGAATGTACATTCCTTTTACTGATGTCAGTGCTAGCAAAACTGGTCTCTGGTTCAATCGCGAGTGTGCCGCAGCTGTTGAACGAAAACAGGCGGCGTACCGTGCCTGGTCTAGGGCCCAGGCACCTTATGATCATTCAAACCTGGCCTCCCTGAAAGCAGCCTTTAATAATGCCACCAAGGCCACGCAAAGGGCTTACATCAGAGCAGACGCCCAGCGGATTGCACGTGTTGGCCAAGAACTCATCACGCATTGCGGTGCTGTGCCGCCTGAAATTCCACATTGCGGCTCCACATTGCCTGATATTCGTATCAGGCATTCTGGAGGGACGTAGAATTCGTGTCCTTTGCTGTGGTCGAAAATCACGCTTTCTCCAGATTAATGCCAGAGTGCCGCAGGGCTACATCTTGTCGCCGACGTTGTTTCTTCTGCATATCAATGACATGTTATCTTTTGGTAATATTAATTGCTATGCGGATGATAGCACGGACCACTCGCGTTATTTCGAGCGCCCTGGGGCAAAGCGGACTGACATCGAAGAGAAGAGGCGAAGTCTTGTTGTTGAGCTTGATGGAGTGTTGGACCGCATTTCAGAGTGGGGTGCATGCAATCTTTTCGAGTTCAATGCCAAGAAAACGCAGGTGTGTGCATTCACCGCAAAGGCGTCGCCGTTCCTTTCCCTTCCCACTCTTCAGAGCACTCCGCTACCGATAAAGGATAGCCTAAACATCCTAGGCATGGATGTTCGTAGCAACCTAAACCAGCGGGACTACATTGAGAGCGTCATTAGAACTGCATCCAGTAAACTCGGAGACCTGAACAGAGTGAGACGATTCTTCACGCGTGGGCAGCTCTGTCTTTTGTATTAGACACAAGTTCGTTCGTGTGTGGAATACTGCACTCATCTCTGGGACGGTTCCGCCAAGTACCTACTCGAAGCTCTTGACAGGTTGCAGCGGCGTGCTATCCGTATTATTGGAAACACAGAGTCAACTTTGACCCTTGAGCCTCTCCAATTGCGTAGAGACATTGCCAGGCTAAGTGTTAATGGGGAATGTTCTGACGAGTTATTCCAGCTTATTTCACTCTTACCGTTTCACTCCCGTACCAGGCCTGCTGGACTACGGCGTTATCCACGCACAATTCAGCATTTGTTGACCTGAACTAAAAGGTTCGGTGACTCGTTTCTTTGTCGTATCATCCATACGTGGCACGCCCTCCCAGCACATGTGTTTCCTTCCTCTTATAGTCCCGGGTTCTTCAAGCGGGGCGTGAAAAGGCATTTCTGCAGGCTTTCAAGGTGAGGATGGCTAGCCCAGTGATTCATTTGATTGACTGTTCTTGTGAGCCTCATATCTGGACCTCACGACCGCTTTCCATCAGGTGGAGTGAGGACATCTTGAAGGGCAATATATAAAAGAAACACGTGTTCGAAAAAAATATGGGGCGATAGTAATTTATTCGAGTATTGCCATTAATGTGAATTACTACAAAATTCATGGTAGTTTTTAGAATAGGGCGTCGAAAAGTCGAAATGAGCAATGTGACACATTGTAGTGTGTGTACACGGCACCCGTATGAGTGCGTATGTATTATAGTATTTAATATCGTGTAATGATTTATTTGACGCATTAAAGTCGCATCTGTTGACATATTGAGTTTTCATTCCTCTACTCTCGGTCCCCATATTGCATGGCGACCCTGCCAGTGCTGCCTAGGGCGCAGTGTTGCCAATTTTTGAGATTGTTGCACCTAGTATATAAGGTGATCGTGAGGATAGTGCTTGCCGGCTATAGGTTAACCGCCGCAAGCTTTGACGTTGAACGTATATAGCTGTCGGTAGCCGACAGGTGACTGATTGAAGTGATCGATTGGCCGAAAGCATTCCCCTCCCGTCAGGAGGGTCGACTTTATGGCGATCCAGCTACAGTGTCAGGAAAAAAATTTTTTTGCGATGGCCCAAAGAGTCATAAATAGAAATAACGATATTTTAGGCTTAAAGATCTAATGAGGTTATGGAATGGGGTCATTAAAATGTATAATAAAATTGTAATAGTTTTCTGTATTTATAAATTAAATATTTGTCCACTTACACTCGTCCCCCTCGTCCGCAGCATCACCGAGTACAGCGAGCACAACATGATGGACGCGTGGAACCTCGCCATCTGCCTCGGGCCGACGCTGCTGGCCGCGTGGGGCGAGGGCGGCGCGCAGGTCACGGCGCAGAACCTGCTCAACGAGCTCGTGAAGCGCGCCATCCTGCACCACCGGGCCGTCTTCCCGCCGCACGCCGCGCCGCACGCGCTCTACGTCAAGCGGTACGCGCACTGCCGAGTAGCCAGCCCGGCCACAGAGCTGCACAGTGTGCCACTGAGCCGCTGTGCCGCGTGGGGCGAGGGCGGCGCCCCACCGGGCCGTCTTCCCGCCGCACGCCGCGCCGCACGCGCTCTACGTCAAGCGGTACGCGCACTGCCGAGTAGCCAGCCCGGCCACAGAGCTGCACAGTGTGCCACTGAGCCGCTGTGCCGCGTGGGGCGAGGGCGGCGCCCCACCGGGCCGTCTTCCCGCCGCACGCCGCGCCGCACGCGCTCTACGTCAAGCGGTACGCGCACTGCCGAGTAGCCAGCCCGGCCACAGAGCTGCACAGTGTGCCACTGAGCCGCTGTGCCGCGTGGGGCGAGGGCGGCGCCCCACCGGGCCGTCTTCCCGCCGCACGCCGCGCCGCACGCGCTCTACGTCAAGCGGTACGCGCACTGCCGAGTAGCCAGCCCGGCCACAGAGCTGCACAGTGTGCCACTGAGCCGCTGTGCCGCGTGGGGCGAGGGCGGCGCCCCACCGGGCCGTCTTCCCGCCGCACGTCGCGCCGCACGCGCTCTACGTCAAGCGGTACGCGCACTGCCGAGTAGCCAGCCCGGCCACAGAGCTGCACAGTGTGCCACTGAGCCGCTGTGCCGCGTGGGGCGAGGGCGGCGCCCCACCGGGCCGTCTTCCCGCCGCACGTCGCGCCGCACGCGCTCTACGTCAAGCGGTACGCGCACTGCCGAGTAGCCAGCCCGGCCACAGAGCTGCACAGTGTGCCACTGAGCCGCTGTGCCGCGTGGGGCGAGGGCGGCGCCCCACCGGGCCGTCTTCCCGCCGCACGTCGCGCCGCACGCGCTCTACGTCAAGCGGTACGCGCACTGCCGAGTAGCCAGCCCGGCCACAGAGCTGCACAGTGTGCCACTGAGCCGCTGTGGCCGCGTGACCGCCTAACCGCAGCATGAACTCGTGCAAAGCTCTTAATTTTACCCGCGCTTTGCAATGAACAACTTGAAAGTTTTAGTGAGAAGAAATGAAGTCCGGCAGCTGATAAGCCTAAGCTATGGCTACCTTACTTACCAGAAACATGGCTAAAGTAAGCAAGCAGCATTTAGCTGTGGTTTACCACAAGGTCGAAGTATTTGCTTCCAGACGGGATGCTCGATTTGGAACGGAGCTGCGCCCTACCGCATTTAAAATCTTTAGTGGTCAATTGTTAATTGGGGTTTGCGGAGCAGGAGACAGCGACGAAAACTCACCAGAGACGCCTTCTAAAACAACCAAGAGCAGCGTTTGATTGGTTGGGGAGGTTCCTAAATTTTTTGATTATTTTTGCCTGAAATTATCTAATAACACTTAACCATTTTTATAACATTACACTTTTTTCTCATGATGATATAAGTATGATTTCAATATTCGGTTGTTACTTGGTTTTTTAAATTGCAATACATAATCAATTAAATGTTTCGCTAACTTACAACTTTCTAACTATGTAGGTCACCGGCGGAGGAGGCGGAGCCCAGCGCGGACGAGGCCGACGCGCGCGACGACTTGTCGCTCTACGACGAGGATGAGGGTACGATATTTTTAATCTTTAAAGAAGTCAACTGTCTCATATTTTATAGGTAAACGCCCCTTTGTTATTGGCGGGGTTTTTGTTCTAGCACTTACGCTTAAATATCGTCGTTCTAGATGTGACCCCTCGTAACTAGCTTTTTTTGGTAAAATTCGATTTTGATGCAGAAAGATCCGAAAAGTATTTCTGGTGTTACCTTGTAAATGCCTCCTGCATAATAACTTATTTAAAGGCAAAAAACAACTTGTAGTGACCTCTCGTAAGAAGCATTGATAACAACTTATTGGTGTATCCTCGTAAGACTTACTAGTGACATCTTGTAATGAATCACGGAACTACTTGCATAAGGTGGGACAACGTAAGTGAATTATTGTGTTTACCTGTACCTGCGCCATGTTTTATTCGTTTGGTGACAACCAGTAAGTGCGCAGCGTTTCAAAATGGCGGCAAGAAAATGTAATACTTTGCAAGTAAGTCTTGTTTTTGTACTAAATTTGCGTGTAAACCATTCTGTTTTAAGTTCAGGGATATTTTATTTTGTTCTACTTTAAATATCAGGTATTTGTAGGCATGTCTTTGCTGTTTTATAGGTTATTGTAAAAAAAATGTTGCTGCCTGTGTTGTTTTAATGTAATTACGTGAAATCACTTCTTAATGAAACAAAAGCGTCATGTTGACAGTTGGCAGTTTCACTAAAAAATATGTAGATACAAGTAAACAAGTAATGACTTTAGGTACCTATTAACTGCTTCTAAGTGTTATGTTATTTTGTTCTTTGAATTTGATTTACGTATGTGATTCTACTAATATCATAAATGCAAAAATGTGACGTAGTTCTTTTTACAATAATTTACTTGGTGTTTCGTTTCAATAGGGAAATAAAATATTGTTTTGGTTTGGTGGTAGGAGTCTCTAATTCCAGAACAAAGAGTCATGGGTTCGAATCCCACTGAAGCCAAAGTCATGATGTTTGTTTATCTATAAGTTTAATTATTTGTCTATATATATATGTATGTAGGTAGTATATAAGTATATATAATAAAGTAGTAGTAGTGATGTAAGTGTACTTTTTAAATGTCACCTTTTTTCTTTAGGGTCTTCGTTTGAATCATATTGTTGCGCTCAGTCGACAAGGTGCAGTATATGACAACTCAAAAGTGGTATCTCAATCTGATAAAAAAATTTCGAAAGGTAAATTTAAGCTACAGAATAAATATTTTTCAAAAATTTGCATCAATGATAATGTTTCTAAACTACCTCGAAAAGTTTCAGATGATCAGCTAAAAGGAAGAAGGTACTCAAGTAAACAGACGCGCACAGATTCAGGTGATAATATTTCAAAAATTCCTGACGATAGTTTAGCAATTGTTGTGGATGATCCAGAGCTTCTAGATGTAATTTGTTCAGTCAAAAAAAAAGAGTCAGATATTCGTGCCGACGTGAATAATGTTAATATAAATAAAACGACTGTGCAAGCTACTAATAAGATAGTAACAGAGAAATCTTGCGAATATTCTACAACGTAAGTATTTCAGGAATGTACGAACTTAGAAGCAAATAATAATAAGTCAGATTTGGTAAACTTTTTTGAGAGTTTTACTCCAGAGAATTCAATAACATAAAAACCAAAAGATGCTTGTCCTTCCAATGTTCTGGTTTCCACAAGGCAGGAAATAGAAACTGCATTGTTTGAAGGTAATGCTACGGTTTTGACTTTGGAAGACACAAATGTTAGACAACTAATAAGGCAGAATAATGGAACTAATCTCGAAATGGAAACTGAATCATCTGAAGCTAATACAACAATAGTTGTGCCTCTGAATGAGATAGTTTTGACTGATGATGTTCACTTGATAATGGAAGATAACATTAAATATAATTATAAATCTAACTGCTCGCAATTTCCCACTGTAAATAATTCAACAATGAAAGAGAATGGTCTCGAAGATATTTTTACTTCCCAGTCCAGTGTAATAGTTGAAATCAGGCAGGACACAGCAGCTAAAATGACGGAGTCTAATACGCAGTATAATAGCAATAGTGATGAGACTTATCTGGAAACATATAATAATAATTCTGATTCTAGCGCTGAAGTGGTTTTAGTTTCAAACAGAACTCAGGTACAACTTTCAATTCAACCTGACATAAATATAGTAGAACATGAAAGAAATGAATCCAATAACTCTAATGATAGTATATCAATTTTATTTAGTAGCCCAAAACCCCTAAATCAATTGAACTTAGAAAGTGAACTACGAATTAATGAGGACACTGCGGAAATTATTGTTGACCGTGAATGGATACCGGGAAGCGATGATAAACATACGAGTGACACTGATGTGACAGATGCAGAAAGTCAACCAGGTGATCAAAATTTTCAGCCCAACAATAATTTGGAAAACGGAAAAGTAAAAAAAAAACAGAAAACGTATAGCAGATCCATCAAAATGGAATGATATAGTAAACAAGAAAAGAAGGGAACGTGGAGAAGCGTAAAGCGTAAAACATAAAGGAGAGAAAGCAAAAAGAGGTGCAGAGAGATCTGAAAGAAAACTAGAACCAGCATGTTCTTCAGATCATTGCAAAAAAACACGAGACTGTCAAAAAATTATAGAGCCACATAGAGAATTTATGTTTAATTTCTTTTGGCAAAAAATGAGTTGGGATCAAAAAAAAGTTTATGTTGCATCTCGTGTATCAAGTGAAACCCCAAAGCGGCGTACAACAGGAGATGGTGATACTTCTAGACGAAAGGCGTCTTTTGCTTACAGTTTGAAGACAACAGATGGCAAAATCTTTAAAGTCTGCAAAAAAATGTTTCTTTCAACATTGGGTTTAAACGAATGGATGGTAATAAATTGGATTAAAGACTCTAAAGCCGGAATGTCAGAATCTACAAAGGAAAGAAATACAATGCGACATAAAGAACGAACTAATGCTAACAGAAAAGATTTAGAAGACTTTATAGACCTACTCCCAAAACTTCCATCTCATTACTGCAGGAAATCCACAGCAAAAATATACCTCGAGCCAACGTTCAGGAACTCTATGAGTGAAATTTATAATGAATATATAAAAAAGTGCGCAACTTTTAATCCACCTAAAAGCCACTAAGTCGTTTTACGTTTGATATGGTAATGAAGGAGAAAAATATTGGGTTCCAGCCTCCAAAAAAAGATCGATGTGATCTATGTATCAGTTAAGAGACAGGTAACGTGGAAGAAGAAGCATATCAACATCATCTTGCAAAAAAGGAAAAAGCGCGTGATGAAAAGAACAAAGATAAAAGTGCCGCTGAGGAAGGATCTTGTGATGTTCTTACAATGGACTTGCAAGCAGTTAAAATTTGCCCAAGCTTAAATGCATCAGCTTTGTATTATAAAACGAAACTATGTGTGCACAATTTTACAGTTTATAATATAAACACTCACCATTGCCGATGCTATTGGTTTGACGAGACTGACGCCGATTTAACAGCAAATACCTTTGCAAGTTGCCTGATTGACTATCTGTCAAACACTATAAGTGAGAAACCTGTAATAATTTGGAGTGATGGGTGTACCTATCAAAATCGAAATGCGACCCTTTCAAATGCTCTTCTCTCATTCAGTGTTGATAAAGGTATAACAATATACCAGAAATATTTGACAAAAGGCCATACGCAAATGGAAGCAGATTCGGTGCACGCTACTATTGAGAGAAAAATCAAAAATAAATCAATACATTTACCTAGTGATTGTACACGTTTGACTTCTGAAGCAAGACGTAATCCGCAAGCATATGAGGTCACAAGTCTCGATTTTACTTTTTGTCATAATTACGGAGTCGACATGGTATACCCATCCATCAGACCCGGCAAATCTGCAGGTGATCCTCAGGTAGTAGATATAACTGCCATAAAATACTCTCCTGATGGAACTATAACGGTAAAAACAAGTTTTGATGAAGAGTTCCAAAACCTTCCAAAAAAAAGAGGTAAACGAGCAGCTATTAAGCCCATACAATCCTTTTCCCAGTTGCATAAGCAGAGAATACCAATAAAACATACAAAATGGCTGCATTTGCAGCAGTTAAAAGAAGTGATCCCAAGAGACTGTCATATTTTTTAAGACAATTTGCCTCATGAATAGTTTGTAGGAATATTAGTTGTTTACTTCTTTCTATAAAAAAAACTCTTTAAATTACTTGTCTGTGATTGTACTTTTATAGCCAATATTTTACTGTTGCTAATAAGACTGAGATTTTCACTTTCTCAATGATAAAATATTCTAATCTTGTTTTGTTCAAAGCTATAAACTGAATTTATTTTATTATTGTAAAATAGTGCTGGTGCCAAAAAAGCTAGAACTAAGAATTTATTTACTAGTCCATTAAGATACTACTATTACTATCAAGACATTACTACTAGTAAAGTGTTACATTGTCACCATTTTAGTGCTAAGAAGTAAGTCAAATTTTGAAATTTCTTTAATAATATTACTTTTTGTTGTTAATTTGAAAATGTTCCTAAAATTGTTTAGACTAAAGTCATCTTAAACAAAGTCATTAGATATAAGTTAAAAGTGCCATTATTAATTAGTATACCTACTATACTACTTACCTCAAAAGTATTGATTTAAGTCTCTCAATTATAATATAAAGTTCATGTGCCATTATTATTGATATAAAAACTTTTCTATGAATTATAAGTGTTTCATTTCTTATTAATTATTCACTATCTGAGGTCTAGATACCTCGTAAGTAACCTTCAATATTAAGAGAAATATTAGTGATACCATGTAAGTGCAAATGCTTAGTTTTGAAAGTAAAAACATTTATATTTTTATAATTTTTAACTTAACGTATAATATTTTCATTTCAAATTTGTAAAAAATAAAAGATATATAATATACTTAGTTATCAAAGCAGTTTTTTGTCTCTCCTGGAAAGTTGATTGGTTTCCATATACGAGGGGTCACATCTTGATCGACGATATGTTTTAACTTCTTTCCAGATGAAATTAGTGAAGATGGCGAAAGTGGCGACTGGCAGGATTCAAATTCAACAGGAAACTACAGGTAAGTTATTTAATTTATAAACCACTTCCATTAGTCCAAGTTTGTCAGGTTTTATTTCAAAATATTCTTCACAACTAAATGAATACTGGCCCTTAGTAACTTTTTTATTGAACTCTGATCATTGAACCTTCCCATTGGTACTTTATAACAAAAACCCTTTAGTAAAAATAAATTATTTTTGGCATACTACTACAAAGGAGTACTTTACTCTGCCTGTTTTTATCTTCGAGGGGTATCAAGGTGTTTTCCCTCCCGCAGGTCGAGCAGCGTGGAGCGGCGCGCGTCGGCCGCCGCACAGGTAGCGCTGCTTGAGACCTCCGTCTGACTCACACGCACACACGCGCACTCACGCACCGCACACGCATTCACACACATACACACTCCCCACTGACAGAGTATTGAGGCTAAGATACGATGGTTCTGTGTCAGATACTGTGCTCCTCTAGAGATTATTAGTGTAGTAATGTGGAGATTGAATTTCAAAACGTTGCTGTTCCGAAATACCTTAACTTGTTTTCATTTGTTAATCTCCTGAAAATGTCTAGTGGATTGCATTTGTTCTAATTAGGACGGCTGCCTATTGTTGTTTTCGATATATTTTCAACATCATTTCATCGCTATTATATGTACAGCTTTATTCATTGACGCATGTTATCATTCAATATGTTAGGATTGTATCGTTTCTGTATGAATAGTACTGATTAGTTTATTATTTAGAATTTATTTAGCTGTAATGTTTAGTAAGATTTAGCTATTCAAATTAAATGTGAGCACTGCACGTAATAGTTTAAAGTATAGAAAAATCGCCATAATAATCAATATTGTAGATATTAGGAACATTGTTTAGTTTCTAGTGACTCGCGCGAGTGCCGGCCGCTGCTCGCGCGAGCGACTGCTTGCTTTTGATGTCTCGATGTGATCGGGGTCTCTTCGCATTTGAGGTTTTATAGAAGCCACATCACTGAAACTAAATTAGAGCTTTTTCAGATGTGAAGGGGCCATTATAAAGTGTATTCACGGAATAATAATGTTAACCATTTCTCGACCTAATAAAAAAGCTAAGGGAAAGTCAATTCATTTGTAAAATTATCATTTCTATCGGATTTTGCGTTCAGTCCAGTTTGAATTATGCCATTTACAAATGCAAATTCAAACAAATACAAGCCACTTTTAAAATAAGTGAATGAACAAACACCAGAAGATGATAAAAAACGAATCGTTACATAAAACCAGAAGTCATTACGTCAGGCAGGCAGAAATGTTAACGTACATTTTGTTATTTCGTTTGACCATAAATCATAACAGTATCAGTTAGACCCATAATATTAATATAAACTGAAAAGTATAATTTGATAAATCACATTAACAAATGATTAATCGCGGCTTGGTATACATAACTAGTGATAAAAATGATTAACGTTCTGATTCTGTGATCGGTTGCCAAAATGAAGACTGAATTATACTAACATAAGAAGTATGAATAGGTTACCCGTGAGGTGGTCGGTGCTTCTCTGTTTGTGATAATGATCAATAAATATTTTAAATGTGCATGGTTTTGTTTGATTTACGCTTCTGTGTGGGTGTGTGACATGCGTGGACAGGCGGGGTAACAAGGGATTCAATATCAGTTCAGTTCAGCTAGGAGGCCTCGCCGTAATCCTAGAAGTTGTTATACTGATTTCAAATCTTACGATTAAAGGTTGGATTTAGATCCGAAAAGTCCTTTCAGTCAGCAGAACTAGTCTTCTCCTTAAAGCTCGACGCTGATTTTAGATACAATATTACGACAAAAGAGCAGACGGCCACAAGTCAAGCGAATCATAGAATTAAGAAATTACAATTATTATTATATTGTAATACAATATAAGATCGATAACTTTATCTAAGTTCATAGGCTTATCTTGTGGCCGTCCGTTTCTAGTCTACGGCACCCCCTAACTTCTTTGCATTTTGATCGAATGATGGAATAATATTTTAACTACTCGGTTTTCATATTTTTATCTTTTTTCAGTGTTATAAAAGATTAAAATAGTATTCTGTTAAAAATATGATCCCAAAGTTGATGAGATGTTAATTAAATACAACTAGAAATTATAAAGATGGACTTCGGAAATGAACATAAGATAATAATTGTTCCATTCATCGACATAATATTCGGTTTAGAAGTCTTATTTGCTTGGTTTTCCTGGAAAAGGACATAATTGAACTTGACTAAATGCAAAATAAATAGATGCTTCATTAGGTTTGTGGCAGATACTATGAAGTAAGTAAAAACGTTGAAAGTATATTTTCGTAGCATTATAACAGTTTGAATTATATGCTACATCTAACAAGAGAGATTGGTGAACGTGCGTGACAATGCGTGTGTGTGCAGGGGCCATGCGCGTCGCCGACCGTCGACGCGACGCACACGACGCACGCAGCACACGCTGCGCACGCGACGCACGCTACGCACGGCCTTCACTACGCGACACATCCGGCGCACGGGGCGCATGCGACACACGCTGAACCTACAGCTTCTACTTCTGCGGCGCAATGCAGGTAAGTCTTGTGCGAACTTTTTAGGTATTGATTTGTTAAGTTTTACCTGTGTAAATGTATAACTTTAAGTAGAAGAGTGATTTTCAACCTCGTCGGATAGAAAGAGACAAAAAGAACAAAACCTTGCAGGCACCGGTCGAATTCGCACTTGTCAGAGTGAAAAACGTCACCCGAACTCGTTTGCGATAGTTGTAAACCCATATTCAAGAAATACAAATTACTCAAAGTGACTTGCATGTATATCCTCGAAATAGGAAGTTTTATAAGACAGAACGTACATTTCTTTAATAAACAAACTCATGCACAGAGGTTGCGTCCGAGAGACCCTTATAAGTTGGTAGTGCCGCAACATAATAGTACGCTTCACGGAAACAACTGCTCCATAATGCCCATCCGTGTATGTAACAGAATTCCTATAGAAATCAGACGGTTGCCCACACCTTTGTTTTTACGTAAGCTAAGAAGATGGCTCATTGAAAAATGTTTTTATAGCCTAAAATAATATTTGGACACAAACACGTAGGCGAAGTAATCATCATATTCTGAACATTCCAATGTACCTACTTATTTATTTAATAATTTAATAATTTTAATTTTCTATGTTTTTGCCTGACATTGTATAATATATATAATACTAATTTAATGATAATTTTTATACTCACATTAAAATAGAATCTGTTATCTGTCATAAAGTAATTACCTATATGTATAAAGTAGAAAATTTTGCATGCTGACATTTCGGCAGAGCACGTATGTACCTATCTATAACACATTATTATGTCCAACAATATTTACCGTGTCTCTTCTAGGAAACTGTCCAGTGACAGCTCGGTCAGCCTCGATTTAACTCTGGTTCAATTTGGAACGGGTTCGAGTGATTTTCACTCCTTAGAGCGAAATTCCACTCGCTATTGAACGCAGCTCGAGCCCAAGTTCTGAATACAGCACTAGTGGTTTCTGTAGAATGAACTGCTGTTTCAAAATTGTGCAATCAAATATTGTGGTGTATGCAGACGGCTAGCCGAGAGCACGCCCGACCTGGTGCTGGACCTGCCGGCGCGGCCCGAGCTGCCCTCCCCCGCGCCCCCCGCCGCCGCCGCGGGGGACGCCGCCGCCGCCGACGCGCCGCCCGCCGACGCCGCCGACACCTTCCTGCATAACCGGGACACGCTCAAGAAGAGACCGCACGCCAAGTAAGTGCAATTACACCAGTCTCTTAGGGGCTCTACAAATAATAAATACAAACGGTCTAACGACTGTATGGCTTCTGTTGTCCCACTCCACATTCATCTTAAACTTTTGTGCCCAGTGACCATCGATTTATATTACGCTATATGCCCTGCTCACTCGCATTTCAACCTAGGGTGCGTTCCGAGACAGACCAAATTCGATTTCAGCACCCATAACCCCGTTCCGATTCGCCGTTATCGCGCTAACAGTGACTGGTAGTACATAGGGCGGTCTTATGTATAACGTCGCCATCTTACGATTACGACGCCCATGGTCGCGAGCATAATCACTGTTGGCGGTCTGTTAAAAATGACAGGTGATCAGTGTGTAAGCGTTTGGTTAGGTTAGTTGTTTGTTTTTAAAGTGGATTCAAGAACCACAACTAAATACAAATAACAATGCTGCGCTCGCGAGGTTATCTTCTTTCTGATCTGCGAGGTTAGCTAGGTAGCTGTCGAACAGTGGTCAATCAAACAAACATTTTCGTGTTCCGAATCACAATTGTCCTCATCGCGCTATCATCGCGCTAACTGTTTCGAAACGTTATGTAACGATGACAGTGCTGAAATCGATTTTGGTCTGTCTCGGAACGCACCCCTAGTTACACGTTGCTTATGTCTTTACTTAAATTCTGGCAGGGAGTTTATTAATCAGAAATATTTAGGTACGTTCACGTAGTTAGTACAATTGCTTATAATTCTGTCAAAAGATCCCTTGTGTGTAGAATATTAGCACCATTTTTGTAGATAATTTAATGATCTATAATTTTTGGCTAACTATATTTTTTGATGAAACTTACCGGTTTCGAGAAAAATACAAAAAACCGAAACTTGACATTTGGCCTTATATAACTCTTTACCCCACATAGGGAGTTTTGACAATATATTTCTACTGGTGTACCCAAGGTCTCTACGAAAATTCAGCTCTGTCATGTTTTTGTTAATTATAATGTTTAGGACCGGTTTATTAGTTTTGGTGTAAACAGTCGTTCATTCTTTATTTGTACTTCTCAGACGAACAGAAGGCGCGGAGACTGACAGCGGGTCCGAGGCGGCGGAGGCGGCGGAGGCGGCGCCGGGCGCGGGTGGCGGGGGGGAGTCGGGCAGCCCGGTGCCGGCGCGCAACACGGCGCGCGTGGCGGCCAAGTTCGCGGAGCTGACGCTGACGGGCGGCTCGCTGAAGCCGGCGCTGGCCGCCAAGCCCGCGCTGCTGCGCCGGCCCACGCCGCACCCGGCGCACGCGCGCGCGCCCGCGCCGCCCGCCGCGCCGCCCGCCGCGCCGCCCGCCGCGCCGCCCGCCGCGCCGCCCGCCGCACCGCCCGCCGTGCCGCCGCGCACCGACTCCGACACCACCTGCTAGACACAGGTTTCACCCCTGCTCAGAAAACTAAGAAACATCCGCGTTTTGTTATCCTATAGTGCCAACAAGGGGCAGTGGTGTTGCCAAATACAGGCTAATTATGTCTACTTACACTTTTTCTACGTGGTTTCATTATATTCTCGTAGGTTGATTAAGAAAACTTTTGTTACTTTAATTTTTAAGAAGCGTAATCGAAAGTTTATTTTAATTTTTTCGCGATAATATGAAGTGTAATTGCTGAACACTAGGCTGAATGCGAAATTCGTTTGGTAACCACAAATTTAAATATTTAGCTAGGACGTTCGGTTTAAATATTGAACTGGATTAAATTTAATTATTTTCAAAGATATCTTACAATGTTTGTCCGATTTTGTTTTTGATCAGATAGCCACGTGAAAAGATGTTCATTGAAGTATTTAAATTTCAAAATGGCTACCTTTCTTTAGTAGGGATTTACACCTTTACAACTTCTTTATTATGTATTTCGATTTGAGAGTTTACGTAAATACATAAATTAAGCGGCAACCGATTTCGAAGAATAAACCTTAAGTCTTTGGGATTGAACAATCCAAAAACTTTAGCGTTAGACTACTTCAATTTAGGCGAATCTCATAGCTCTAACAAAATTGCCACTTTGATTCACACTTCGACGTATAAATACGACACTAGTATGACTGATTTGAAATTAATGTCGGTGTGATTCGCACACGTGAATGGCAAAAATGCTTTTGGGTATATGTTGTCCTATACAACCGTTGCAATCTATAATTTCTCAAATCTAATAATAACTATTATCTTGTACCAATATAATTGATCTGCTAAAATAGATTATTTTAAAAAATCGACTAGTAGCTTTATTTTTGCTACAATAATTATGTTTAATTTAAGAGCTCTACTATATTGGTGGAGCACCAGTCTCGAACGACTCGCGGTTTACTTTACCTCCGCATGTTGTAAAACATGATCATATTTGAGCGACGTCGATGTAGAATATAGATATAAATAAATAAAATAACCCTATATTTTGTGTACTCGATAGATGTAACACGACGCGAGGTATAACCTATGCACGGTAGGTTAGTGGCTATGGCAATAGCACGTAGAGGCGCGAGGCGCCGCGTCACAACGAAGTCCCGCGCGAGCACGCGTGGCGGCGGGCGCGGGCAGGTACAGTGGCAAGCAAACTTAAGTATGAGACTTAATTTATTTTTCATACTAGTCATCATTATGAAACAATATAGCATAGCTTGTGAGTAGAGCATAGTTTACTTCGTATCTGTTTAAGAAAGTATTCTGTGGTAACATTAAAATATTTTCGCTTTACGGCACAGGAAATTCTAATTCTGATTTGGTTAAGAATACTTTCGGTAACTCCACATAAGACTAATTCGTAAGGCAGGGGAATCACTCACCTTCGCTATGTCTTTACGAGTAATTAAAATTACAAATGTATCCTACTTTTTTCGAGCTGACTGTATAGCCACTTTTGCCCGCGCTCTGCTGTGATCCGGGGACTACAGGCTCGTCCATGGCGTGTCGAACATGATCTTGTATGAGGGATTTCGATGGAAGATCAGCAATGGTGTATCATATTGTTTTTTTGGACATGTTCGGCGGTGCAATGGGTCGGGCCGCATCCTGACGTCCATATATCAGTTGGGGTACGAGGCGAGAGAGTTGGGTGTAGTTTTGTAAGCGTGTATGGCGGCGGCCGCGCTCGTGTATAGCGCGCGGTGCGTCCGTAGATGTGAATATTTTTGTAAGCACTTTTGGGAGACGCCCGCCGCCCGACTCCGACGCTACAGCGATCGCTTATTCTATTCTAATTATTTGACCCAAAGTAGCAGTTGGGTCGCTTGTCACTTTGTGTCCTATTTGACTCCTGAGGTAGACCACACAGTAACTGAAACACTGGTATTAGTCAATGTCTTTATATCAAAACGATATGTGAATTGAGTGAGCGAGGGTAATTATAAAGTCAGTGGTGCTTGTAAGCGTGCATTGTATATGTTACCGGCAATGTGTATAATTCAGGCGTTGTATACAATGCCGGGTGAGTATAGGCAATGTATGAATTTTTACGAATTTGATCATCTTTTGCATACTTTGCCTAGGCAATGTATACAATGCCTAGGTATTGTATACCATGCCGGATGCGCAGCCGGAAATGTGTGTAAAGGGTTCGCTAAAAAGCAAGTTAACTGTCAGAATCGTCCTTTGGCGTATATTTTGGGTAGGAAAGATAAATCGATTCGTATCTTTTCACTATCAAAATGTCTTTAGTTATAATGTCAAAGTATTGAACGACAAAGAATAAAACGAGGTAAGTTCGTGTCCGTTAGTTATTGTTTAGAATACCCAGTGATCGTGTGAAATAAATAGATTTTGCCTTTAATTATCAAGTTTTATTGAGATACTAAAACTCAAACAAGGTAATTCGTTTTGTTAAATTTTACATACAGAAAACCTTTCCAAACAGAAAGTGTTTTGCGCTGCAAGACGAGGAGTTAATAGGTTGCGAGGAGCGAAGCGACGAGCATGTTAGGTTGACATGAACCAGCTGCTGCTGCTGCTGAACCAGTTCCAGGAACGAACTGCCCTCGTTATATTTTTTGCCGTTTTATACTTTGATATTATAACTTAAGATATTTTGATGATGAAAACATTGCCGTTTTATACTTTGATATTTTAACTAAAGATATGTTAAACATACGAATCAATTTATCTTTCCACCCTAAAAAAATGTATGCCAAAGGACGATTCTGACAGGGAACTTTCGTTTTAGTGAACCCTTTTACACACATTGCCGGCTGCGCATCCGGCATTGTACACAATGCCTAGGCTAAGTATAAAATGAATGATATTTCATACATTGCCTGAACGTTTTAGGCATTTTATACAATGCCTAGGCATTGTACACAATGCCGGATTATACACATTGCATATAGACGTAACGTAACATATAGATTGTATCAAATTGGTCACAAAATAGGATATTTTTTACTGGTGCATATTTTATGTGTAAGATGAATTACATAGATTTCATCTTATTTATAGGGTCGACATTCGGTCAATGTGAGAATGGTGTTCAATTGTATCTTAATTTTAGCGTTTTTTTTAATCGGATTTTTTTCATGCCTGCGGCAGAAATATTAACAAGCAGGTGGGGGGTTGGCGGTTGCTGCAACCTATAGGCCCATGAAACATCAGATAGGAATCACTTTCGCGTTTATTGTGTATGTCGTTAAGTGGTCTTCTGTCAGAGGTATCGTTGATAGAGTGTGTGGATGGTTAAGTGGATGTATAACCGTGTCTCAGGACGCGCAGTGACCGCTGCGGCGCGCGGGCGGCGGCCCGTCTGTGATATTACTATATTAATGTACGTCATAATCTGTCGGATGTTCTGTATCTTCTGTAATCTCCAATTCAATAAACCAGTATTACCGATAAATCTCTTTTATTTAGACTTACCTGTCCCCAAGTAAATAACCCGGCAGCCGAGACTTGAAAGCGCTCTAGCCGAAATCCTGTTTTCGAAACCCAGGTCAGGCAACACAGCGCTTTGGATCACAACAGCCAGTTTTGTGATCTTGGCAAGCGTGGTTCTCAAGCCTTATCCCATCATCTTCATCGCAAACAATAGGTAGCAGTTCTGGTGCGAGAACGTCAGAACTAACGTTAATTTGGTTTGCCATTGTGACATTATTGCACTATACCCTTTCCAATCGTTTATTTAACTTTTGACAGATCACGCACATAAAGTTTTGTAATAATTTTTGATACAATGTACTACAGGGAATACTGTACTTCATGAACGGGCTCCGCCCACTGAGAGATGTGTCATTCGTAATTAATGATAATGACCACAGACTATAAAACGGCTTTGAAATAAATCGATTATCGATTATATTAAAAAAACATACAATAAAATTATTGTGATTATATTTTATATCAAATCACGTAAAAACCTTTATTATTTTGCATTAAAATGCCCTAAATGTCTCTGTTTTAATGCATAAATAATTTGCGTATGTAATGAAAACAGTTCCATCGTACTTGTACCTAGTTATACTCGTAGGATCGAATTTATTCGCTGCAAATTAATGAATCTAAAATGATCATTTAGAGTTACTGTAGAGTTGGTTTAAATAAAAAGGATGTGAATGAACTGCTTTACCTACTTGTAATGAACAGGTGCGAAATGTTGAAATTCACAGTACTTTAGGAATTAAAAAATAAAACAACCAAAAGAGGTACTATAATACTATTTTTAATTATAAAGAATCGTCTTCTTCGTATGACCAGGAATCATCATCACTTGAGTTCTCAGTAATATTAATTATCAATTCTTGGACAGATAAATTGTCGAATGCAACATCCCGATCCCAATCCGACATTATCACCTTTTTTTTTTCTGCAACACGCCTAGTTTTCAGGAGTTACTTTTTCACACGCATTTTTTAGAAAATCCAGCATTTTTTTTGCGGTGAAAGGAGGAGTTGTATTGTTCCTCGCAGAATATCCTTTAACTTGTGCCCAGATCATTTCAATTGCATTATATTGGCAGTGATATGGGGGAAATCTGAGGACGGTATGCCCATGCTCTACTGCCATTTCATCTATTACGTATCGTTTTGGCAGCTTCTTTGTTTTTAATATCTTTACTAACTCTCCTTTCAGTAGGGACTCGTCCACCGCCTCGCCATTGTTACGGAGCCAGTTTATGATTTCATGTTTTTTGTTGGGCCTGCGTTGACATTTTATTAATTTGACGAGAGTGATAGGGTGCATTATCAATAAATATTATTGATGGCTCTTCGAGTGATGTAAGCATTTCTCTGAACCACTTTTCATACACGTTCGAATTCATCTCATCATAATAATCTCCTGTTTTCTGGGATTTGAAAGCTAATAGAGCGTCTGGCACAAATCCTTTTACTGTTCCTGCATGGCAAATAATCAGTCGTTCGCCTTTTCCCATTGGTACTGCAGAAGTGGAGCCAGCAGTGTTGTCAGTCCAAATTTTTGACAGCGTATGATTCGCATTGAGCCAAGTTTCATCTGTGAAAACAACATTCGATCTTCTATTTTTTTCGCTTGTCTTAAAATTCGCATCGATACAAAGCAATATCATTGCGTTCCATTAAAATTTTTCGTTTGTCACATTTTTAGAATAAGAATCCAATCTCTTTCAATACCTTTTCCAAAGAAGATTTTTGACAACGGAACAAACCACTATTTCGTAGAAATTGTGTTAGTTTTTTTAATGTTGGAATCTCTTTTCTTTGGTAATAGTCGTATATATGACGTCGAATAGCATCAGCGTCAAAATTATCAACTGCTGTCACTTTACAGAGCTGACGTTTTTTCTTAGGTGTAGATAGCTTATTCTGTTCCATGCCACTGCTGCCGTAGCCTTCTTTTGTTATTTTTGCCACTGTTGGAGCACTAATACCTAATGCTGCTGCAACACGGTCTCTAACATGAGTCACTGGTATAAGAGGCCCACCATTACGGCTTTCCTTTTCAAATTATTCACGAAGTCGCAAGACAAACTCTCTTGTTTGTCCTTTAAGTGCTTTATTTTTTGGCATTTTGACAGTAACGAAGGGAGGAACGATACGCTCAACTCAACCAAACGTGAGAATTCACAAATAAATAAATACGGAGGAATATAAATACTCAACTCGACGTATGAAAATGTGGATTAACACTTGACAACAAAATGGCGTCGCGCGTCGCCGCCGCGTCCAGTGTTGCCGTTTAATAATCGATAAAATTACGAAATAATTGATAAAATAATGAGTGTGTTAAATCAATTAAAACTTCTTCATGAATAAAATCGATCGATAAAAGAAATCGAATCGGTAACGGGTCAGGGTATCACAATTTGATTAAGTAATAGAGCTATTAAAAGTTGAATAAACGATTGGAGAGGGTATAATTGTGCGGTATCGATATTGCTTTTATGATTGCCTTCTTGGATTTTAAAAAGGATGTCAAAAATTAAAAGGAATTTCCTTTCCGTAATAATAAATATCCAGGATAAATAACACCAAGATCATCTGACACCAAACTAAGCTGAGCTTATAATTACGGGTGTCATAGACTAATAAACATACGTAAATATTTCTAAATACATACTTATATAGATAATAACACCCAGCCACACAACAAAAACAAATTTTCGTCACATACCTAAATGTTTGTCATAGGTGGGGATCGAAACCACGACCTCCGGTGCTAAAGGCAGGATCGCTGCCATTGCACCATGGGCACCTATCATCGCTGTAATGGCCACCTAGTTAAACAGAAAAAACCTCTTTTGCTATTGCTGTTTCTTGTGATTGCAAGAATTTTTTCAGCCATCTTCGATTTAACCGTCTTCATTAAAATGTTGTAGCAATAATAGCTTAAACCACTTTCGGTAATGTTATTAAATAATGAATATTCGTTTATCAACATTTAAAAAAAATGAATTTGTCATTTTACATACTAAAACATGACGATAGCGAAATATTTCACTTTATTTTTGTGGCGCATCCCTCCACAAAACTACGATTTTCACTACGACGGAATATACTCCCAGTAGTACGCTACGCACCTTCTACGAGAATATTGCTACAACGACGCCTTTAGGGCGTGCTTCGACGACCCCCCCTTACGGCTCTCGCTAAGCCGATGCCTCTACAGCTTGCTACGCCGATCTCATACGACTTGCTACGAGAATGCTACGGCGCCTCGTGCACCACTGCAGCGGAGCCACAGACTACGGAAGAAAAAGCGGAGCGCGGTGCAGTTTGATAATCGCTTAACTTACGGCGCATGTTTGATTTTGAATGTTTGAATGAAAACACGTGGAGTAATTATACATAATATACTTTATTTTAACTCATAACTCAACAGTTTGTACAGTTGTCGAACAACCTACCACGTAGTTAATATTTTTCAATCAAATAAAACACGCTGCTTGAGAGTGACGAAAATCGTCGAACAAAATAACTTATTCACAGGTACCCGTGGAATGGTGAATTAATAAATTAATAATAATATACAATCGTCACAATATGCTTATTTTTTATCTACAGATACTAACTGAATCAGTTAAGGTAGCAAGTCCTTAGTAGAAAAATAACAAGTAAAAATTCTACCAAAGATACAGTCGACCAAACATCAAGCCTAAAATCCTATTAGGAAAATCACCTTTAATAAGGTAAATTCTGAAGTTTATGTTTCGGGCGTGGTCGTCTGTACCAATCCATGCTACCACAGGGTCCCACGAGGTGACCACTGCAGATCAATGCAAACCTATTAGTACGCAATGATAGAGGCATATTAAGCAGAACAACGACTTCAACTTTTTATATTCTTTAAACTTGAAGTTAAAACTTTCTTAAAAGTAAAAAGTATATACTTTAAAGAAATGTTTCCATCGCCATTAAGAAAACAATATG
Source organism: Udea olivalis (assembly GCA_947369235.1). NCBI lineage: Eukaryota > Metazoa > Arthropoda > Insecta > Lepidoptera > Crambidae > Udea > Udea olivalis. Next base: position 437,044 of record OX376354.1, on the reverse strand, counting down.
AAAAGCGAGCGATGTATTCTGCACGCATGATGATGGATGAACTTGCATCCCGCCGGGCCAGCCGCCACCTCTACAACCTCAAATCTTTCCGAGAACTGGTCCTGCTTTTGCAAAGCAATGCCTTGCAAATGCGGTCATGAGTGAATCGCGTAGCTGCTCAAATGGGTTAGTATCGCAGGCAATGGTCGTGGTGCACAGCGTGGTGCAGCGGCGCGGCGTTCTCCTTGTCACGCGTGGTCGCGTAGTGCTGCTGCGCGGGCGCGTGCGTGGCGTGCGCGGCGTGCGCGTGCGCGTGGGTGCCCTGCGGCGCCGGCGCGGGCGCGCTCGCGAACTCGCTGTCGAGCGCGCCCTCGTACTCGTCGCCAGAGCCGTCGGAAGCCTCCAAGTACCCGAAAAGCCGCGCAGCGCCCGCCGCGCGCGTCTCGCGTCGTCGTCCGCCGGCTGAGCCTCCGCCGCCGCCGCCTTGACCCACGACGCCTGTCTCTCCTCCACCTAAGATGAAACTGAATGTTAGTCTATGAACTCGTTCCATCATCAACATTTCTAGAAGGCATAGTGTGAAACTCACCAGTACCTGGACCGTTGCCTGTCGCGACGGGAGCTACCTCGGTCGGGGCGGAAACGCTGGGCGCCGCCGCAAACCCGCCCGCTACGCGGCCCACACCCGTCGGTACCTTCAGATTGCGGCTTTCGATGTGACTGTTGACGGAATTTTAAAGTAGATAAGTAAACTAGACTTTTAGTGCAATGCGACACACGAATAACGAAGGTAATACAATTTAATTCATGAAGGAATATACAGCTAAGCTTTGGATTTGCTGAATTATGCATAATGGAGCGCTGTTGTCAGCCAGCCAAGCATTACTGCACCGCTTGAGTGCAAGCTACTTACTGCGCCTCCCGGAGATGATGGGCCAGCTGGTGCTGGTCGTCGGCCAGGTAGGGGCACTTGCCGCACGCCTTCTTGTTGTGCACCTTGTGCACGTGCGTGGCCAGTCGCTCCGCGCGCGCCGCCTTGTACTCGCACAGCGCGCACGCGAACGGCTTCAGGTGCGTGTTGAGATGTCGCTTCAGGCACCAGTTGTCCACGCCCGACCACGAACAGTAGCAGCACGCGTACCGACGCTCGCCCTACGCCGTAGAAAACGATATAGAGATTAGGCATTTTTTAAAATTAGTGCGTGAGCTTGAAAGTCTGAAAGAAGTATTGAAGAGAAATAATTACAACCGAATCAATATTAAAATATGCACATAATTCACCTTTCTACGGACCGGCGAGGAGGAGGAGGTAGTAGCGGTGGGTTGCGTAGCGGGCTGGGGGGCCGGCTGCGCCGTCTGCTGCTGCTGCTGCTGCTGCTGCTGCTGCTGTTGCTGCTGTTGTTGCTGCTGAGGCTTGTGGTGCGTCTGATGCGTCTGGTGCGCAGGATGCGAGGGGTGCGACGGGTGGGAGGGATGCGCCGGGTGTGGCGGCGGCGCGGGCTCAGCTTTGGCCAGGGGCGCGCGCTCAAGTTTGATAATAGCTGGCAGCGGAGGAGGGGGTTGCACGGGCGGAGGAGCGGGCGCCGGCGCGCGGAACTCCACGGGTGGCGCGGGAGGCGGCTCCGCCGGCGGCTTCGTGTAATAATGCAACGCGGGAGCAGCGGCCGGTGCCGCTGGCTGGGGCTTCGGCGCGGCCCGCCTGATCCGGTTTAGGTCGTAGGGCTGGTCGCGATGCATACGTAAGAAGTGTTTCTTGACGTGGTCAGCGCGGTTGAACTGCTTTTGGCACAGGTAGCAGTGGAAGGGCTTCTCATCGCGGTGGATGTTCTCGTGGCGCGTGAAGAGGTCGCGGCGGTCGGTGGCGTAGGGGCAGGAGGCGCAGGCGTAGCGCTTGCCGGCCTCCGCGCCGTTGGTCTCCGCAGCCACCTGCGCCGTCTCCGCGCCGGCACTGTTGCGCCGCTCGTTACGCGCTTCCACCTGTGTACATATTCGCCATTTTAAAAGGAAGTGTTATGAGTTTCAATTTATTGATACACAAACTTTTAAAGTGGCTCCTGAATACTTATTTACTTACCTATTACTTGGCTATTTTAGCTACCAAATAAGTACCTATGTTTTATTAGTTAAAAGTGTTGAAACGTAAAACGCATGTTTGGTCAATAAAAAGCATAACGTGCAAGTGAAAGCTGCTCTTCACAGGCGTTTTAAAACTAGTGGTTCACGGTCTGATCACCAAGCATTCTCGCGGAGTAGGGCCAATGTAAAAACTTTAATTAAACTCGCTGAAGGGTAATATCAACTTCGGGTCCAGAGTCACTTACAGGAGGATCCAAAGTCCTTTTGGACCTATGTTAGGAGTAAAAAAATTTTGCAGAAGACCTCAAAAGATCTTGACGAATGGGGAGGTATTGACTGCTGACCAATGTGCTAAGGGAGTTCGCAGAGTACTTCCATTCGGTTTATGCAATAGACCGTGCTAGTTTGGATGTGCAGGCGGCAATCACCGAAGCTGGCATCGAGAACGGAGCAGCACGGGTCCACCTCGAGGTTTAACAGCTGGGTGACGTGCAGCGCGCCCTGCAACGACTTAAGCCAAAAAGATCTTCGGGGCCGGACGGCATTCCACCTTTTGTATTTAGAGATAGTCAAAGTGTCCTGACCGAGCCACTTCTAAACATCTTTAATAAATGCCTGAAATCTGCTGTTTTCCCGAAGAGATGGAAAACAACTAAAGTAGTTCCCGTGCCTAAAAGAAGTCCTTCGACGGAGGTAGGTGGATACAGGCCGGTGGCGGTGCTTTCTACTCCGGCGAAGGTGCTGGAAGCGGCGGTTTACGCAGCCGTTTTTAATCAGGTGAGTCCGCAACTTTCCGATGCTCAACACGGATTTCGGCCAGCTAGGAGTACAGCTAGCAACCTCCTTAACTACATGGCCGACTTGGTACTAGTTGTGGACAGTGGGGGACAAATCGATGCCGCTTACTTTGACTTCAAAAAAGCATTCGACCTGGTCGATAATGACATATTGCTCAAAAATCTAGCGAGTGTCAGTTTCACCCCATATCTGCTACTTTGTTTTTGCCGATTACATGACAGACAGGCAGCAATACGTGGAATACGCTGGACAAAGGTCTGAACCTTATTTTGTAAGATCTGGTGTAAGTCAGGGCAGCAACTTGGGACCCCTGGAGTTTATTTTGATGATAAATGATTTACCAGGGGTAGTCAAGAATGCAAAATGCCTCTTATTTGCGGATGACTTAAAATTATACATAAGCATCAAAAATAAAGAAGAGTGAGAAATTACAGAGGGATATCGTCCGAGTAGAAAACTGGAGCAAAGAAAACTCCTTACAGTTTAACACATCCAAATGCGTGACCATCAGTTTCTCTCGGGTGAGCGCCCTGGTTCAGCATACCTATCTGATGGACGGCCAGCCCTTGGTCGGAGTAGCGCAGGTCAGGGACTTGGGGGTGAACTTTAATAAAGAACTCAACTTCCGAGAATACATCATTAAAACTTGCAAAAAAGCTTACAAGATGTTAGGATTTGTACTGCGGGGGGTTTTACAAGCATTAGCGTAGTAATCACGCTATATAACACCCTAGTTATAAGTCACTTAGAGTTTAACTCAGGCATTTGGGCCCCTCATGAAGATAAGTATATTCTCATGCTAGAAAGAGTGCAGAATAAATTAGTCAGGTACCTCTACATGAAACTGTACGTAGTGTATCCATTTTACCCTTTGATGTATCCAACTTTAATTATTCTAGGTATGGTTGGATACAACAAATTAGAGGTGAGGAGAGATCTAGGTCTCACTACCTACATATTTAAAGTTCTTGTAGGAAAAATCGAAAACGCAGTGTTACTGGTCAAATAAGCATTTTTGTTCCGGACAGGTATGTGTGGCGGCGGCGGAGGCCGCGGCTACTTGCGAAGGTGCGCGGTAGAACTAACTTGTTGAGTAAGGCGCCGCTGACGCGCGCTCTCGCCACACTCAACCCTATTGCCCAGGATTTAGACATTTTCTACAGTTCTCTGAGTGAATTCACAAGGATAGCCCTTTATATTTTATCGTATCAGAATATAGTAGGTATGTTAAATTGTCTTCGTATGTCATTATTTAAAGAAAAAATTGTTTTATTGCTGTTGATGCTGTTCTATTGTATTAGGTAGAAAACCTGTAATGAAAGAATAACTTTTTGATGAATAAATAAATAAATAAAATAAATAAATAAGGTTAAACCTTAAAGATGACAAAAATTGAGCCCGTGATTGGTGGTTCACAACATGTTGCTATTTGAATGTCGTAAGCAGACCTTATTCTTGAGGCGCTGCAAGTATCTCGTAAGGTCATCCAGCGCAGGGTTGTCGCGCAGCAGGTGGTCGGCGGCGGCGGGGTCGGAGTGGTGGTCGCGCGCCAGGTGCTGCCGCACGCCGCGGGCCCACCCGGACGCGAACCCGCACCCCGTCACTGGACATTGGAATGCGCGTGCCTGGACACAAACATGACAACTTGCTACCAGTTCTAAATTATTAGGTCTATTGAAAGCAAAATACCTTTAGCCATAGTATAGAACATCTGTCTGTTATAGTTTAGCAATATTTAGTTATGTTCATCCAAAAACGTAACCTAAAACAATACATACCTAACTAAAAAATACAAATTCCTCTGAAATTTGAAATCGCAACTGAGTAGTTGATTTGACAATACCGCATCGCTACAACTGTTAAAGCTACTTTGACAGTGCGTAGCCGTTTTTCAAATTGCTTATAGTCTGCGTGGTATTTGTAGATATTTTACAGGCAGTCGCCCGCGCGTCAGACTTTTCTACAGTCTGTCTCTAGAAATGCGTGCACCTGTGAATGCGTGCCCAGCCAGTGGTCAGCGACGCGCGCGAGGAAGCCGACGCACTCGCAGTCCGCGCACTTGAACAGCCGCTGCGCCGGGTTGTAGGACGCGATGCGCGAGTGCGCCCACGCCAGCGGCTCCTCCGCCGCCGACCAGCGGTCCTCCGCGCTCGGGTCGATGCGCGGCGTGAAGTTGGCCTGGAAGACCAACAAATAAGCTAACATTGCGGGAGGAATACCCCGAGTGTTGTACATTTGCAAAACCTGCGGTATAGATTCGTCTTTCGCGACCATTAAGCTTCCGTTATATTTGTCTGACGTGTGGTGTCGTGCTCGTGACTCTTTAGAGCGGACATTTAGTATGGTACGTCACGAAAGTATAAGCGTTATACCTTACTAAATGTATGGAACCAATTCTGTTCTGACGAGTCACGGTCACGACACGACACGTCAGACAAATATAAATTCACCTAGGCGGTCCGATCCCCTTGATTGGCACTGACGTTTTACAGAAAAACATTGTAGATCATGGAACTGAGGTAGATTAAGATAAAAGGGTTTTTCTTTCTCTGGCAGTGCTGCCCTTAGATGATGGTTTCCTAATACGCCCTGTTTTGATTTAATCTAAGTAATACGCTTATATTTTCGATGACATATGCACAAGATTTATTTGTTTGTAAACTACGTCCTCCCCAAACAGATACTTAGACAAATACTTCACTGCTAGCTTTAAGGCTGGTTAAGTCACTAACCTGTAGTATCCCAGGTGGCGGAAAGCCGTTCTGCATAAGTGCAGCCAGCCCCCAGGCCGTGATGTGCTCCTCGGGGCGCAGGTCGTCGTCCAGGTCGCGCTCGGCCGCCGGGAACTCGACGCCCACCACGCCGACGCCTACGGCCTCCTCCCCGTACAACTTCTTCGTGATCTCCTTGAACATGTCTTCGCAATCCATGGTGAGCGACGCTACGCTGCCCACGCCAGCGCCTCCCTCCATCATACCCCACTACCTGAACAACATCAGAAATTTTATAATAGTAAAAAGTAACAGAAAAATGCAAAATAGGAAAAACAAATACACCTAAGTACTGTATAATTAAGTTTCCGGTGCAAAGGACATCGCTCGTTCCCCATACATTCAATGCCCCAGGAACGCACAGCAATGAGAAAATACAAGTTGTGTTCGAAATCACAGCAGCCTAGCAGGGCTCATGTTACAGGTTCTATTTTAATTTTAAGATCTTATGTACCATCATGAAGCAATAAAGGACTATGAACTCTGAACTATTATTCACAAATTCACGTCAGGCAAATGTTGAAACACGGACAACTTGAGGAACCGTGAACTACTACAAAATGTAGAGATTTTGAGGTTATACTTGGATAATCGTAAACGATGTACACTTTTATTGTGTTATGATAGATATATTGTTTACCTATGTGTAAGCACTGCCGATCAAGCTGAAGTGGCAGGTCTATAAAATCATCATTAGGCCTGTCCTTTTGTATGGCAGTGAAACATGGCCGTTACTAGAGCGACACAAGCAGGAGCTGCGCGGCACGGAAATGAAATGCGGTGGATGTGGATAGTCTCACGCAAAGATCGCGTGCGGAACACCCACATCCGCGGCAGCCTTAGGGTTCGTGACATCGCAGACAAGCTGCAGGAGTGCCGCTTTCGTTGGTATGGTCATGTCTCATGGATATCGGCAAACTACGAGGGCAACAAATGTCTGGTCATGCCGCCCCCGCCAGAAGAGGTCGACCCAAGAAGCGGTGGCTCGACGTCGTCAAGGGTGATATGCGTGCCAACAGACTCACCACTGAGGATGCATAAGACCGCGCGAAGTGGGGTGTGGTTCAAGCTGGAATCCTCATATTTGAAATCTCAATGAAAACGAGTTTTGACAACCCTTAAAAAAAGTCATGAAATAGTCATAAATAGTCGTACAAGTAAAAAAAATAGTCGCATTTTAGTTTTGGCGTTATAACTATAGGTTAGTGAGGATTATTGCTTGAACATCAAGCTCTAATCCTAACTTCTGGTGCAAGCAAACGGTAGTCTATCTAATTTGTTTAGGTTCCAAAAAATAGTCATGAAATAGCCAAGAAAATAAGAAAGGCGGACCCTGGGACCCCACACACTAGTGTGGTTTCACAGCCGGGATAGACCGCACGGATGATGATAAAGCACTAAAGTGATATGAATTAAATGAACATAAAATACAATGATTTATTAAAACTTCAAATCAAAAAATCATTAATGCTCATTTTCATTTTTATTATTAGTGTTAGCAGTTGGCACCTATAATACATTTACTAATGTAATAACGAATAGGAAGAGTTATGAATTTACGTTCTTCTATGCCTGAGACGAAACACAATTATAGCGCGATCTAAAGGTACTCCTCAAAGTGCGTAGTTTCAAGTAGTACCAACAGATAGTCATAGTCATATCATTTATTGCTCCATGGAGGTTTACAAGATCTTAAATATAGAACACCAGTACTAAAACATGAATCCCGTAGGGGCACTGCAAAAATGCCGTTAAGCACCTTCTCTCTCACAACAAATAAAGTTATCAACACTTAGCATCTTATTATATAACTAGTATTAATAACATCATTTTATAAAACATCTTATTAAATAACTTATTCGTTATATTAGGTACAAACAACGTAACAAATATGAAGTTTTAGGATTAAGATTACATTTTCAGTTCGAAATAGGTACTCCTGCATACTGTAAATAAGTACATTTGTACAACAATAAACTCAAACTCAAACTCAAATAACTTTATTCAAATAGACTGTATCAGTACTTTCAAATCGTCAAATTTACAGCAAAATATACTAAATAATAGACATAAATACCATAATAATATGGATATGTAAATAAACAGTATACCTACAGACATAATGCGACTCTACCACCGCGTCGGAGTTGTTTCTTGCTGAGAAGACCCGGCGAGAAACTCAGCAGTTAGTCTTTTAAACTTGTTTTGGGTTTACAACAGGCGTTAGTAAAGTACAAGCAGTGTGTCATTTTGATACAAATAAACCTAAAAGAATATAAAACAAAGAGAAAAAACCAACCATAAAAGAATATAATAACAAGAATTCATTTAAACAATTCAAAAACAAAAATTATTAGTCAGTACATACATACTAGGTACCTATTAACTCTTACAATAAAACATCTGTTACAATAGAGCTATTTAATCCCGCATCGAGCAGAGCGCTTATACCCAGGCATTTTTATCTATAAGGTAGTATTTTGTAGTATAATAGCCCTTTTTTAATAAAGCCGTTTTGATGTGATTTTTGAATCTATGTAAAGGTAACTCACAAATTGTTTTTGGAATTTTGTTGTTATAATGTATACCTTGCCCCATAAAGGATCCTAAAACTTTTTGTAACCTAAAGAGTGGAAGTGCAATTTTATCCTTATTCCTAGTATTTCTGCAATGTATGTCACTGTGTTTAGCATAGAGACCAGTATTTTTTCTCACCAAAACAATGCAATTGTAAATGTATTGTAACGCTACAGTGAGGATACCAATTTCCTTAAAAATCTCCCTAAGTGAAGCCCGTGCACGAAGCTTATAGATGGATCTGATAGCTCGCTTCTGGAGGATAAAGATGGTTTGTATATCCGCCGCTTGACCCCAAAGTACAATGCCGTAAGACATTACACTATGGAAATAACTAAAATAAACTGAACGAGCAGTATCAACATCTGTTAATAACCTAATTTTTCTCACTGCAAATGCAGCCGAACTAAGTCTGCCTGAGAGAGCTGTTATATGAGTTCCATTGCAGTTTTGAATCTAGTGTGATTGCAAGAAAAACTGTTGTATCTACAAGCTTCATAGTATTACCATCAATTTTTAGACTAATGGGGTTATCTTTAACATTAGGCAACTTAAAATTAATACATTTAGTCTTTTTTGCATTAAGCTGAAGATTATTTACTGTGAACCATTGTAAAACCTTAGAAAGTGCATCATTAACATCATCAAAAAGGTTTTTATTTCTGTCAGTTTATAAACTAAAGATGTATCGTCTGCAAACAATACAACATCACAAAAATCTTTTAAGTAAAAAGGTAAATCATTCATATATATCAGAAATAGTAATGGACCTAGAACGGATCCTTGAGGGACCCCCATTTTAACTTGTGATCCTGTAGACAGTACACTGTTAACATCAACTTTTTGAGTTCTTAAACTAAGGAACGAAATTAAATCTAAAGCATTATCCCTTACCCCGTAAAAATCCAGCTTGCGTATAAGTGTATCGTGATCAACGCAATCGAAGGCCTTGGACAAGTCACAGAAGACGCCAAGAGCGTTCTGTGAATTCTCCCAAGTACAAGTAAAATAATTTTATAAGGCTTCTACAGAAAAAAAGAGTCTTTAAAAAGACAGGCAGCCTATTATAGACTTTTAAGGCCATATAATACGCACCATTTCACACTATGTTTGATTTTGTGTCAGGTAGTACTAGTCTATTTTGGTTTCTTAAGTTGCGTGGCTTTGAATAGTGATCTTTAGCTCTTGTAAACATTGTCAGATTTCCGCGAATTAATTTGGAAAGTTCTAAAATATAAATGGATCATATCCACCACAAACCATATCAAATTGTGTAGTAGTTACAGAACTTTTTATTTTTCGTTTCTAACCACAGAATGTCCGTTTACTATGAATAAAGCTAATAAAATAAATAAAAAATAGAAGAATTATAATGGAGGACATTCGTTTATGCATGCTGGGGCAGATTTCGACGGTGTCCTTTGTATTGTTCTTTTTTCAACCGACTTCAAAAAAAGGAGGAGGTTCTCAATTCGACTGTATGTTTTTTTTTTAAATGTTTGTTACCTCATAACTTTCGACTGGGTGAACCGATTTCGATCATCCTTTTTTTATTGGAAAGCTGGTGCTTCCCGAATGGTCCCATTTTAATTTGATCTAGTTCTGACAGTAGCATCCATGACAGAACCATATAAGTCTTAAATCTAGATAGACAAAATGCGCGACAAATGGACGAACAACTCAATATCGCGCCAACCGATTTTGATAATTCTTTATTTATTTGAAAGCTGATGGTGCCCGTGTGGTCCCATTTTAATTTGGTCCAGTTCTGACTGTGGCATCCATGGGAGATCCATATAAGTCTTGAATCTAAATAGACAAAAAATTTAACAAAAAAAAAACCAACTTCAAGAAAAACTATTCCAAAACAAAGAACTAAAAAGTAAAGAAATAATTGCGTATTCTTCTAAAACTTATACGATAATATAATGTAGGTACAATTATTGTTATTGTTGGAGTCGGTGTCAGCCAAGGAAACACTACAATATACCTAGCATTATATCTATTTCTTACATATCACGTATACGTGTGTATGTAGGTAGTTACAAACGTACATTGGCTGACACCGACTCCAACAATAACAATAATTGTACCTACATTACTACACCACAAAAAAGAATTATCACAAATCGGCTGGCGTAATATTGAGTTACCCGTCCATTTGTCGCGCATTTTATCTATCTAGATGTAAGACTTATATGGATTTTCCATGGGTGCCACTGTCAGAACTAAACCAAATTAAAATGGGACCACACGGGCACCACCAGCTTTCAAATAAATAAAGAATTATCAAAATCGGTTGGTGTAATAGGTATTGAGTTATTCGTCCATTTGTCGCGCATTTTGTCTATCTAGATTTAAGACTTAAATGGTGTTCTCATGGATGCCACTGTCAGAACTAGACCAAATTAAAATAGGACCATTCGGGAAGCACCAGCTTTCAAATAAAAAAAGAATGATCAAAATCGGTTCACTCAGTGGAAAGTTATGAGGAAACAAACATAAAAAAAGTTAAAAAAAAACATTCAGTCGAATTGAGAACCTCCTCCTTTTTTTGAAGTCGGTTGCAAATGCGCGACAAATGGACGAATAACTCAATATTACGCCAACCGATTTTGATAGTTCTTTTTTTATTTGAAAGCTGATGCTGCCCTCGTGGTCCCATTTTAATTTAGTCCAGTTCTGACAGTGGCATCCATGTGAAATCCATATAAGTCTTAAATCTAGATAAACCATATGCGCGACAAATGGACAAATAACTCATTATCACGCCAACCGATTTCGATGCTTCTTTTTTTATTGGAAAGGATATACTTCAAGGGTAGTTTGATGAGTGTTTGGTTAGGTTCTGACTAAGGGATCCATGACAAAGTAACGGAACTCTTCAATTCTTAGGAGCAATTGGACGATACTTTTTCGATATATAAAATAAATAAGAACTGTTCACTGAAAATGAAGAAATAAACAAAAATTTTAACAAAAAAAAAACCAACTTCAATAAATACTATTCCAAAACAAAGCACTAAAAAGTAAAGAAATAATTGCGTATTCTTCTAAAACTTATACAATTATTGTTATTGTTGGAGTCGGCGTCAGCCAATGTAAGTTTTTAACTACCTACATACATACGTAAACGTGATATGTAAGAAATAGGTATATTGCTAGGTATATTGTAGTGTTTCCTTGGCTGACACAGACTCCAAAAATAACAATAATTATACCTACATTATATTATCGTATAAGTTTTAGAAGAATACGCAATTATTTCTTTACTTTTTAGTGCTTTGTTTAGGAATATTTATTTTTGAAGTTGGTTTTTTTTTTTAAATTTTTGTTTTTGTTTTTTGATAATGTTACTACAAATAAGTATCAATGTTACTGCTAAAGTAGGTACGGTTGTAACAAATTAAATAAATAATTAAAACGACAAGGACTGCATGTAATGTAAAGGCGGCCTCTATCATCATTACATGATACTATTGTCTGCAATTTATCCGTAGTTTTTATTTATTGCTTCGTCGATAAAATTAAGTATGTGTATTGCAGGCCTATTTTGGCGGAAGCGTGTCTTCATCTATGCCTCCGGGGGCAGAGACGCTTTTGTATGAGAAGAGTAAGTTGACGTACAGTTTAAAAAGATGACTCAGACTCTCGGCTTTTAAATTGGCCTATCATCTTCAATTTGCCAGTATACTTACTTTAGTGTCCGAGGATATGATAGCAGAGTAGCTATGACATATCGGGATGCCTGCTGCTGTTAAGAGTACGACTCGGCCTGCAATGTACGAGCCTGCGGGTTGCAGCGCCCCCACGCGCCCGCCCGCCCCTGGGCCCCCGGGCTTACGCAGGCCCTGCACCCGTCGAGCACCACCGACACCCTCATCCAATAACGTCATTACAACCTTTTGTTTCTCGATTGCAGAACCCACACGTATAACTTGCCACCTGAACTGTCGGCTATGTGATTTTCACACTGAATCTCTTTCAGAAATATGTGTGTATGTATCGTTCACTGACTATTTGCTCTGTTGGTAATTATTTAGCCTACTAAGCTAGGGGTAAAACCTCAATGTACAGAAATTCAATTGTTTGAACAACAATTAATTGTCTTTAGCGCGTAGGAGATTTGATCTACTCGCACTGGCAGTAAAAATAGCTATGTTCGTTTATTAGCCATTGTAATGACAACATGATTTCAGTGTCTTGATTCCTGACTCGTAAGAATGGGTCGTCTAGTGGAAAACGTTCCACCTTTATCACCAACACCAGGCTTGCTGCTTACGATCGGTGATGATCACTTAAGCACAAGCCCTTAAACATAACTTGCTTCTGGTGTAAGGGTGCGTTTCAAAAATACAGTTATTCTCTCATATTTGAGGCTGGTATCGAGTGTGCGTATGTCTGAAATCAAATTAGATTTTTATGATCTCTAAACCTAAACCTAGAAACCTAAAAATTTTTCAAGGCAATTTTTTAAGGTCGGTTGAAAAGGGTCCTTTTTCCGGAAATCAATGATTTTAAATTGATTTTGAATGTAGATTGAACCATAAGTATGCGCTGTGCCTTAATCATGACATTTTTTTGATCAACCTTATGGGGCAACTCCAGCCACATAGGGCTTTTAAACCCCAAAAGCAATGTCTTCGAGCTATCTGTGACGTCGATGTTACAACTTTCGATGTACTGCGGTAAATTGTAATTGTAATTCCTATTGTGTCTAGCACATACGACATACTATGGGTTATAGGGAAATGAGGCTACTAACTGTACCTTGCATATACATTCATGAGATTTGCGTGTTTGTTAAGAGAAATCGTCACTTGTTCAAAGCAAAAAAAACACGACTGCAATTTCAGCACTAGATTTCCGGGCAACCCAAATTTACCTCCAAAAACATCAAAACTATACAGGAATAATCGATATTGCATGCATGGCTTTAAAAATATGCCTATAACAGGCTTGACAACGAAGTAAAGAAATTGCCGGTGAATATTTTCGAAAGCAGGCTAAAACGATGGTTTTTGGAACATTTTTTCTATTCGACGGATGAATATTTCCTGTCATTTAGGTATCGTTTTTAATAATAATATGTATTGAGATTTAAATATTAGTGAACTTAATGTTATTTCGTGTTACCCCTGACATCTACATACATACCTACATACGCCTTTTCCCAACGGGGTAGGCAAAGACATCTTTCCACTTGCTGCGGTCCTGACACACCTCTTGCGCGTCTTTCACACTCATTAATTCTTTCATACATGCTCATCGATTATGGGTACTCCTGACCTGACCTTTACTAAAAATGTCTTGGACTTGTCCTAAGTAGATACGTCTAGGCCTTCCCCTTCCAACAGCTTCATCCACCCTCGTCTTGTAGATTTGTTTCGTTAATCGCCTTTCATCCATCCTTTCCATACGCCCAAACCATCTTAGCATTCCCATCTCAATATTAGTTGCAACATCGTCTTTCACACCACAACACTCTCTAATTATGCTATTCCTCACTTTATCACTCAATGTCACTCCTGCCAAACTTCGCAATGCTCTAATTTCTACTGCATGTATCCTACTTTCATCCTTATTTTGCCATACCCAACTTTCACTTCCGTACATAAGCGTCAGCACTAACACCCCCGCATGAACAGCCAGTCGCGCCTTCTCTGACTGCACCTTCTGACTGTTCATAGAGGCATGCAGCGCTTCATTTACCACATTCCCTGCATTCACTCTTCTATCAATATCACGCCTTCTATCCCTCGTGAACCTAGATGCACAAATTCTTTCACTTCTACTTCTTTACCTCCAATTAAAACATCACATTCTGTCATATCCTCCTCTCCTCCTCTTTTAAAAACCATGGTTTTTGTCTTACTCACGTTCACTATCATACCTCTCGCTTCTAACGACGCATTAATTAATGTTACCATTTCCTGCAACTCGTCGGCCGACGACGCAAGTATGACTTGGTCATCACCGTAGAGAAGGCATTTAACAAGCAACCCATCCATTCTCAGTCCATAATCACTGTCTTTCAGATCTGTCAAACAGTCATCCATGAATAGGTTGAACAGCCATGGGGACGCTACACAACCCTGTCTAACCCCTTCATGGATGTCAAACCAGTCAGTTCTGACGCAAGCACTGGACATCTGCATTCCGACATTAATATTCGTATTTTTTTTTATTGAATCAATTTATGTTGCCTAAATTTACATGCCATCGTATGGTAAATAATTGTGCGAACGAATTATATTGTGTCACCTTTTTGTACCACTTTTTATGCAATAAATGAATTCTACTTTACTTTTACTTAACCTTATCATAGATGTTCTCGTACTTATTAAAAATAAGAAGTTTATACTAAATAAGATAAGTTTATATGTTACCGGCAATGTGTTTAATCCGGTATTGTATATCCGGCACAACGCCTAAAGCGTTCAGGCAATGTATGAAATATTCTTCATTTCATACTTTGCCTAGGCATTGTATATGTCGTAGGATAATAGGAAGAGCAGAATTTTCGCGAAAATTCTAGGACGATCGCAAAAATAGTCTATTATTGGATACCGGATGAGTGAATCGACTGAAGTGGCTGTATTATTTTGGTTATTTGGACCAATTTATTTATTTATTTATTTATTTATTTGGGAAACAGACAGTTGTTATATATCAGAACAAACTTAACATAAATATCTAAGTTAAACCAATAAAGTTTCCACTGGTATTATTTAACATAATGTGAGCAAACTGGAACTTACGACCTATAAATTAAACAAATATATATATATCTGAAAATAACAACATAAAATTAAGATTATCAGTTACATGCAAAACTGAAAGCTATGATGGAACACAAATTTCTTTAATTTGGTTTTTGAATCCATACAACGAAACATCAAATAAGTCTACACCTTGGAAAATAGCATTATAACTTCGACAAGCACGAAGCAAAAATGTATTGCGAGCATAATTATCAAAAAATTCATAATCATAATCATATCAATCAGAAAAGATGTGTCAGTCAGTCGACTCTTTGATTTGATAGCCAATCAGCGTTCAAGTTTCAAGATTTTAAATGTCAGATTCCTATTATCCGGCATTTCACTATCGTCCTAGGATTTTCGCCAAAATCCGGCTCTTACTATTATCCTACGACATAAACAATGCCGGCTGCGCAGCCGGCAATGTGTGTAAATGGGATCACTAAAAAGAAAGTTCATTCTGAATCGTCTTTTGGCATTTGACATTTTCGGTGGGAAAGATAAACCGAATCGTATGGTTTCACTATCACAATATCTTTAGTTGTAATATCAAAGTATAAAACGGCAAAAAAGAAAATGAGGCCAGTATGTTTTTGCCACTCGCCAGCCGCTGCCGCGGCACGCTCGCTTCGCTCGCTCGGCTCGTGCGGCTGGTTCATGTAAACCTAACATGCTCGTCGCTACTCGCACCCTAATAAACCCACGTCTTACATAGCGAATCATTTTCGGTTTAAAAAGGTTTTCTGTATATAAAATTTAACAAAACTAATAACAAAGCAATGCATTTTGCCAAAAGTTATTTGAGCCTAACGTTGTTTGAGTTTAATAAAACTTGACAATTAAAAGCAAAATCTTTTTTTTTTGTCTCGAAGTAGGGATTAATATCCCTGTGTTACGAGTGACCACACAAGGAAACAAGCTAGGGGCGTCTCCCAGAACACCCAGACCCGAGTCAATTCAGAAAAGATCGTTTCCTGAATTGACCTGACCGGAAATCGAGCCCGGGACACTACGGGAATTGAGGCGAGAACCCGTGCTACAGCGCACAACGCCGATCGTGTTGTTAAAATTTATTTCACACATTGCCGGAAGGCCACTGAGCATTCTATACATTGCCTAGGCAAAGTGTGCAAGGGAATAAGCCATATTCGTAATATTTCAGACAATGCCTAAACGCACCAGGCATTGTATACATTGCCTAGGCATTATATACAATGTCTGAATTATACACATTGCCGGTGACCTATACATACATTGTGGCTCTACGACTGCGGTCAGACTGCTGCTTCTACTGAAGAGATCCGGCAAGAAACTCAGTGGTTACTATTTTTAAGAAAGGTGCACTAACAATTTTGGACATTGATTACAATTGGTTAACGAGTATAACATAGAGTCTACTACAAATTTAGTTAGGAACTGGAATTTAACTCGAATCGGCTCAATCCT
Source organism: Udea olivalis (assembly GCA_947369235.1). Classification (NCBI taxonomy): domain Eukaryota; kingdom Metazoa; phylum Arthropoda; class Insecta; order Lepidoptera; family Crambidae; genus Udea; species Udea olivalis. The sequence goes on along the minus strand of OX376354.1, from coordinate 420,633 downwards.
TGTAAAGTTGTGTAGTTAGTCACTAATTAAGTGTTTGCAATGGACAGCTAGCGATAAGGGGAACGCCACCCACTCGCCTCACGCTCGTTCCGGCATGTCCCAGACGCCGACAACCCACAGACAATGGGCTGCGCTGCGCTTTTGACGGCTTCGCTGTCTCCATCCTGTGAGTGCTAAGTTCGAGGTACCACCATGTTACCTACATTCACTAAACCGTGCAAGCGGAGCAACTCATTAACCTGTGGAAATGATCAGTGAAAAAAGTGATGTCGCCGTGATTTTATCTACCGGGGTAACTTATTTACATTCACGCATGTCATTATAGGTAGGTGGATGTAGAACGCAGCGAGACGCGGCTGGCGCGGGAGGCTGCGAGGGTGCAGTGGGCGGCCCCCGCCCCGCACCACCCATCAATGAACGGGCCGCGTCACCGGCCACCACGCTACGACCACCAGCACCACCAGGGTCGGAACTCCGCCGCCTGCTCACCTCGGACGACTGTCTTCGCGCCGGCCGCACGCCGATGGTCACGCGACGGACCCGACCAACTCGGCGCAACTGTTATCTTTCCGTGAAACGATACGTACCTATATGTCTCCAGTACGACGCGACGGTCCGGGCAGGAGACGAGAGCCGCAGGGCGGGTATTGATCGCGTGGAGATGGCGCAGCGGGTGGGGGCGGCCTCCCGCGGTCGATACGCGGCGCTCGCGCTCGCCGGCGGCACGCGCTCGCGCTGGCTCTGGCTCGCAGTCAGCACCGGGCGGCGCGTCGGCCGCGACTGAGCCACCCGCTCCCCCGCCCGACCGCCCATCGATCGGGTGCCCCCTCCGCCCTGCGCCCACCGCCCGGCGCCCGCCGTCCGCACCCATTCATCGTCGCACGTATTGACCGAATACTCAGTAGGTACGTACTACGTGCTACCCTGATGAGCTTTACACCTTCCTTGTTCCTAGTTTAACATTTTTTGCTTATCAAATCTATAGGGTTTTACTGTCTACAGGTCGAAGAGGTCGCCTTGACGGAAAATGAATATTCGTCATGAAATTTTAAAACCACAAAGGTAACACATAGACATGAATGTATTATTACGATGTTATATTAAAAAAACATATTATCAACATCATTCATCCATCACTCGCAGCCATAAGACGACCATTGCCGCCGAACACAGGTTCATAGATTTCCAAACATTTACAACATGTACCATGTTTAAGTAAACTGGTTTTGGTTTACGTTCGTCGGAAAACGTTTTAAACGAGAGACCAGCGGGTCTCTTACTCAAAAATGGTAACTCAAAACCAAAGTTATATTTTATTCGACTAGACCATATAAATACAGTATTTTTCAATGTATATAATTTATAATAATAATACATTCATAGAGAGGTAGAGTACAACGGATTGCTCCGCTCGTCTTGAGCGGAACGCCTGGATGCAGTCACCTACACCTTACGGAAAACCGCACCTAAATAAAACTTTTTTGGCAATGTTGCATTCCTGCTGCTGGGCGATGTACCGTAGCCAGAGCTCATCGGGTAACTGGTGTATGGGCAGCTTGAGAACCTCATTCCTTCTTGATGACCAAAAAAGTTACAGGGTCGATAACGCACGAGATGTATGTACCTCTTGTTCAGCTACGTCACTATTGAGCAGCCGTCAGCAGCCTACTTGCGTCGACCTGATGAATGTGCAGTGTTGGCACTCTACACTGACGATACAAGCTTCCTAATACACCTCTAGCAAATATAATGCTTTCATTTTCAGTTACAAATCAGTAATAAATGAATTAGAAAAAAAGCAGTTTTCTACTCTGCTAGAGACAATATGATTCACCTAGGATAGTGTGATAAAATTACCATTAATATTATGATTACGTCATAATCTCATAAAGATGTAGAGTCAAAGTTAGCTGACAAATATTTTTAAGCTATGTCTTCAACAAATTTAAATTATTTTTAATAAGCTATAAAGAAAGGGATTCGTTAATGTATTTGATGGCATGGTTATTTGAATTACGTAATTAAAAAACATCAAAAGAAAAGCAAATACATTTTAAAATAATGCAGCGTCCTCTGTTGACTTTCCCTTCCTGAAGCCAAATTGCTTGTTAGAAAGCAGATTATTATTCTCCAAAAAATTGGAAAATCGTCAGCTTACAGTTTTCTCCAAAAGTTTTGAAAATATACTGAGCAAGGCCATAGGTCTGTAGTTTCCAGGACACTGCTTGTCTCCATCCTTATAAATAGGTACGACCAGTGCTTGTTTCCAACAGTCTGGAAAAGTTCCAGTAGACATACTCTGATTGAAAATATACGTTAAAGGGTGTAAGATACTATGCTTAATATGTTTGACCAGCTCTGGAGTACAACTATCACTGCTTAGAGCACTGTCTTTCTTGAGATTATCAATGAGCCCGCTCATCTCATATGGATCTGTCGGAGAGGCTCAAGGGTCAAAGTTGCCTCTGGGTTTCCAATAATACGGATAGCACGCCGCTGCAACCTGTAAAGAGCTTCGAGTAGGTACCTGGACGTTCAGGCTATCCTTAATCGGTAGCGGGGTGCTCTGAAGAGTGGAATGGGAAAGGAACGGCGATGCCTTTGCTGTGAATGCACACACCTGCGTTTTCTTGGCATTGAACTCGACAAGATTGCATGCATCCCATTCTGAAATGCGGTCCAACACTCCGTCAAGCTTAACAACAAGACTTCGCCTCTTCTCCTCGATGTCAGTCTACTTTACCCCAGGGCGCTAGAAATAACGCGCGTGGACCGTGCTATCATCCGCATAGCAATGAATATTACCAAGAGATAACATGTCATTGATATGCAGAAGAAACAACGTCGGTGACAAGACGGAGCCCTGCGGCACTCAGGCATTAGTCTGGAGAAAGCGTGATTTTCGACCATCGCAAAGGACGCGAATTCTACGTCCCTCCAGAAATCCGGCGACCCAGTCGCATAGGCGAGGTGGCAGACCATAAGCCGGAAGCTTGGAAAGAAGCGAACGATGCCATACACGGTCGAAAGCTTTGGCAATGTCAAGGCGGACGGCCAAAGATTCCCCATGCTTTTCAATAACCTCCCCACAGATGTGTGTTACGTACGCTAGAAGATCACCCGTAGACCGTTTTGGTCGGAAGCTGTACTGACGGTCGTGAATGAGAGAGTGATTCTCTAGGTAGCAGATGAGCTGCGTGTTTATGATCCGCTCAAACACTTCAACTAAAACTGAGGTTACGGCTATTGGACGGTAGTTGGCAGGGTCAGACCGGTCCCCTTTTTTGGGAACTGGTTGAACGTTCGCTTCCTTCCAAGACAGCGGCACAAGTCCCGAATTGTAGGAGAGGCGATACAGTGAACACTGGCGACAACTCCACTGCACATTTTTTCAGCACCACAGCTGGAATTCTATCAGGGCCACTGGCTTTCCTGACATCGAGTGACTGCAGTTCGGCACGAACATCCTGATACGAATATCAGGCATTGTGGAGCCGCAATGTGGTATTTCAGGCGGCGCAACACCGCCGTCATCGATGTAAGAGTTTGCGCCAAAGAGGTTAGCCAGTAAATCGGTCTCTTGCGGCTGGTGAGCCAACGATCCATCAGGGAATCTCAGTGGGGGCAGCGAAGGCACGCAGAAGTTAGATTGCACGTGTTTAGCCAGTCGCCAGTAGGAGCGGCTACCCGTAGGGTGCGAGATGAGTTCTTGGCCAACACGTGCAATTCGCTGGGCGTCTGCTCTAATGTAAGCCCTCTTCGTGGCCTTGGTGGCTTTATTAAAGGCTGCTTTCAGGGAGGCAAGGTTTGAATGATCATTGAGTGCCTGGGCCCTAGACCAAGCACGGTACGCCGCCTGTTTTTGTTCAACAGCTGCGGCACACTCGCGATTGAACCAGGGACCAGTTTTGCTAGCACTGACGACATCAGTAAAAGGAATGTAGTATTCCATTCCGGTACTGATCTCGTCCGCGATAGAAGATGCACTCTCTGCAGCATCCCTTTCTCCAAAGCAGCACTGCCGCCAAGGGACGGAGGCAAAGTACTCTCGCAATCCGTCCCAATCTGCCGACGAGTAGTGCCATAACCGCCGCGTCACCGCTACAGGTTGTGGGGAAGCTGCACAAGGCACTGTAGCACCAACCAGACAGTGATCGGAGGAGCCCAATGGAGCACCAAACGACACTTTATACCCGGCTGGCTGACTCGTCAGCAGAAGGTCCAATAAGGAGGGTGTATGACCGACAATATCTGGTACCCGGGTGGGCTGGTGTACCAGTTGCGTCAGCTCTTGCGTGAGAGCAAACGCATGGGCAGTTCGGCCTGCATGGTCTGTTTTTGATGAGCCCAACCAGGACTCATGGTGGGCATTGAAGTCTCCCAAAAATACCATTTCGGCAATAAGGAACTGCGCCTGAGCGTTGTCTGCCCCCTGACTCAGATGTTCGAAGAGTCGAGTTGTCTCGGCGTCGCCTTTGTGGGAGCGGTATATGCACGCATAGACCCGGCTCGTGGAGCCCAGGTCAACGTGCACCCAGAGGGTGGATTCCAGTGTTTCAACAACACCTGCAAAGTTTTTTCTTGGTTTTAAGGTATGGCAGACAGGTGAGCTCTTGACATTGTGTATAACTGCACCAAGCAAACAAATATCATGATCAGTTACACCAGCACGGCACACAATACCAGTTGCTGAAGATGCACCTTTAATGAAAATATGGTCAATGCAAGTAGTGACTCTGATTGGTTCGGTGATCGCCGGGAGGAGTTGATGACTGGCCATAATACACAAATAATCTGCACTTCGATTACTTGTTGATTCATCACTAATATCGATGTTCATATCCCCTGCGACCACAATAGAATGGCGATCACTTATATTTGTTAAACGACAGAAAATTATCAAAATCTCTAAATGAGGGAGATTTGTAGTATATTGACATGATTGTCTAGAACGAGTTTAATACAACTACCTTTTCGAAATAATAATTCCTCTGCACTGACATTATGAGATTCTTTGACACGCCACGCCACCACCATTTTGGTTATTATTATTTGTGGTATAATGTGTGACATACCCTGGAATGTTTTGAATTAAGGATTTAACGCCAAGCCAACACTCTGTCAATATCATCACACCAAAGTCGACGTTCAGTCGATTAAGAACAACCAAAAAACTGTCAAAATTCCGTTGAATACTTCTCTTATTATGGTTTAGGATTTTCAAAGTGACATCTGCATGTAAAATATTACGACATTGCTCAAGACTTTCAGTGTGTAGCATTTTACTGAAAGAGTTTCGTCTATATCATCATGAATATCAAGCATTTTTAAAAATGGGTATTAACTTAAAACTTGATGATTGAGCCAAATAAATGTCATGCTTATATTGAGACCGTAATAGTACATTATGATATAAGTGCGGTAAGTTGAAAATTACAGCCGAGGCGATATTGCTAGCCCGAGCCGTAGGCGAGGGCTACGAGAAAGCAGAGGCTGTAATTATCAAAGCGCACGTATGTCATACGACGTTTTATAACATATTTGCGAGGAAATAAATAAAACTCGGACTTTCATAAACAAATAAATCTTTAACCATTTGTTAAAGCAGTTATAAATTTTTTTTTAAGGCAAAGGTATAAAAAACAGTCAGTATTAATAATAATAAAAAAATATATTTTTGTGTGTTTGTTAAAGATAAATGGTTGTAATTTATTGTAAAAATTTATTAAATTAAAGAATTAAATGTTTATTTATTATATTTTATCTCCCAAAGTTAATTTTATTCATAAAATGTTGGCCTCTTTTCTGATATAAAAACTCTTTGCTAAAATTTAAAAAAGTTTTAAAAAAGTTCGTTTTAAACGGAGCATCTTGATAAACCGTGCGTTTTACCTTAATAAAATAACTCGTGCGTTTTACATCACAATAACGCACAAGTGCGTAATGAGATACTGAAATACGACGACGATATTGAAATTGGTGAAATAAGAGACCCTTTACGAGCAAATAAGTTATAAATTATTTTTTGTGTTACTTTTCCTATTAAAGTATTGTTCATGTCCTTTTACAAATACACAGATTTCTAATATATAAAAACACGTCTAAGTTAAAAAAAATTCTTCCCTAAATACGAATAGCAATGTTTCACGTTGTTAAATATTGTGAATGATTTGTAGACACCTTTTCTGCAGTATAGGAGTATTATACCATCCATACCCACCGGGGCGAGCTAGGCTTTCGCGATGATCCTGAAAGTAATCCGTAAGTATAAGAAGTTATATTTCACTAAACTAAATTTCGTTAAACACTGGAAAATAGGAATGAAACCTAATTAGATTCCCTAGCTTGAGTCTCTAGGATCAGGTCAATTTTTTCTAGTTTCTATGTGATTAGATTTCATTCCTATTTTCTAGTGTTTCACGAACGTCCTAGGATTTTCGGGACGATCTGGTTTTTCTTATTAGGACTAACCCGTACTTTGTTCCTTTCTATGCTCGGCAGTGCAGGCACAGGTACAGGGGCGCAGGGCCACTCAACTTATTAATAAGAGATTTTTAATCCTCCACCGTAATGTGACAAAATGCTATGCTTGGTCCAAAATGGTCTCTTGCTTCACTCAACGTTCTCCTCGATGCAAATTCACATTCAGATTTGTTTGCGGGTGAATGGTTTGTCAAAGGTTGTGTTTCAGTGTTTGTGTTTTTGTGAGAGTATGTGAATGTGTGTATTAATTAGTGTCTGATAATATTTAATGTAGGTCTAATTTACTGTGTATATTTTTTTTTCTGTGTCTTTAATTACTTATTGTTATTGATGTACCTACGCCGTTTTGATTAAAGTAAAATAAATAAATAAAATGCTTTATACAAACGTATGCACGTAAGTATTCGTTCGCTAGAGTCGATACCTGCCGTCAGCAATGGGGTAATCCTTTGTTCAATATGTGGGGCACAAAAGTTCCCTATCTTTTGTAGTAGGTACGTTGTGTGTACTTAGATATTCATATGATAATGTAACGTATTCAAATGAGTATTAATACTTCATATCACAATGTCACGTCAACCCAATAACATAAACCCATCATTGTCCCCAAGTTAAATGAGAGATGTCTTGGGAAATCCTAAAATGCCATATCAAGTGTTGTAACTGTACAAAGTTTGTGAATGTTAACTAATGGGCGTGGTAAATATGCGTCGAGGCGTCAAAGCATCCTGCGCGCCCTACATCTCGCACATAGCCGCAGAGTTTCATCAATCATTTCTTCATCGCGCGGTAACGACTCGTAATTGGGAAAAGTTCTTTGTCGACAGTGGCCCGGAGCGCGCGAGCGGCCCTCGCGGCGCCGCTCGATGTGCGGATCCCATGCGTAATCGTGACCGCATTCGCGGAAACACGGAGCCGCGTTCGCGGCGCGCGCAGCGGAGGGCGCCGCGCGCGGGGCGGGCGGGCGCCGCGGCGCGGTCGATGCTCAGTCGCGCCCCGACCGCGGCCCGTCCCTGTGACTCCTCTCACCGACGCCGCCGCCGCTTCGCCCGCAGTCGCCGGCCGCGCGCTCGCCGCATGCCGCGCCCGCGCCCGCGCCGCCGCTAGCGCCGGCGTGGCCGGCGAGGCGCCCGCCGCCGCACCGCCCGCCGCCCGTCGGCAGGTGAGCCCGAGCGTCGACGCAGCGCCGCGGGGCGATCGATGCGCCGCGCATGTGTCCGACCGCAGCGTTTGCATCCCCCGGATATTGACCGTCGCGGGTGCTCGTCTTCCGCGTCTACGTCTCGCGTGTTTGGCGATCGATCGAGCGTCGCGGTCGCGGGTGTCGCCGGGCCCGAGGCCCGCGGCGCGCACAGCCCGATGCCCGATGCCGATGGCCCTCGAAGGCGTTCGGCGTCCGCTAATTCTGCGGCTATGTCGAGGAAGCGGGATCCGTCTTCGAAGGTCCTTCGTCATACAAGCTATATTTTGGATTGATCTCGACTTGTGTGGTGTTAGTGTGTGATGTATTCATACAAGGAGGAGGTTTCGTGCAGTTCGGTCGTGCGGCCCGGCCTCAGTGCGCCAGGGCGCTTTTCACGGGGCGCGGCGAGCAGGCGTGCGCGTGCGTCTGCTTGTTTACATCGGCCGCGGCGGCGCACCGATATAGCGTCGTGCAGTAAACACACGCCGCCACCGCCTCAATGAAGCGTCGACTATAAATACGCAATGGTCCCGTTCCTCGCTGCAGCACTGCTCCCCCTCTCCCCCCACCGCCTCGCCGCGGCCCCGCGCCCAATCTGGACGACCCTCACCTACTACCCTCCAAATTCTATTTTTTTCGGCGCCACTTCTTCTCATATCAGTACTTCCGGATGCTCTTGAATTGAAAACTGCACTTTCGCAATTATTATAGTACCCACGTCATATTGATACTAAATGTCAAGCTTTTTTGATGAATCGTTTATAAAGTTACTGATTACTAAACAGGGCAATTTTAATTACAAACTTGAATACGTACAAATCAAGTAAATAAACATGCACATGTACACATTTGGCATTTATTTCACGATCAGGACGTCTACCACGAGTGGCCAATTTAAATTTACATTATCGTTGGCGTAAAAAAATGTATTAGGATTTGACATGATAATGTCATGTGTCATCCTAATACATTTCTTTTACGCGAACGATAATGTAAATTCAAAATGGCAACTCGTGGTAGACGTACAGGTATTGTCATTAGTCGTAAGCGCTAACTCTAGCTTGTCCTGTATGCATTCCTCGTAATAATGATGTAGAGCTGACTACGCTTAGGCAATAAATAATAATAAATAAATAAAGACACCATGCCAGTTGTGTAGTCAAGGAATCCAACCGTTGGTTTGTTGGTGAACGCTACACTTCGCCGAACAAACACATATTTAAACTTTCTTGTAATTACACAATTTCCATTGATCAAGTAGGTAGTTTTGCTCCATAAAGCACAGTTTGGGCCTACTAGGTAAAGCAAGCGCATACTTAAACCCGCAACATCGCGGTTATCTCGTGTCCCAGCAAATTCACCATGCTGTGTTGTTTAATTAAGCCCAGAAAATACTACCTAAATGGTGCCTGAAAGATTAGATATGCATGGCTTTGCCTTTAAATGTTAAGAGAGCATACGTCTATCACAAGTTGCCATGTATTGGGATTTGACATGACATGACATTGTCAAATCCCAATATATTTTACGAACAATAACGTAAATTTAAAGTGGCAACTCGTGGTAGACTGAAAACAGTGGTAGAGTTAGTATGTTGTACAGACATGTTCGAATCAACCTTTACAAAAACATTGCAAAATCGGCCTTATATCAGCAGTATTAGGTGCTTGACGTGACCGTATGAGTACATAAGACCGCATAGGTTTCTAATTTCTAACGTATGAACTTCAAGTACCTAGTGGCTTTTTGATACCTCCTCCACCTTCAAGTAAACCGTAACCTTGAATATTTCTTAAAATAATAACTCTAAACCTGAAATCATAATCGACTTACGATATATGAACTACGCTACAGAATAAAACACACTCATTACTAACATTCAATTTGTCGACCGGAAGAGCATTTCGTTTCGATAGTGATCAGACTTTATTAACATAGAAAGACCAGCAAAGATAAATTTGAATTTCTCATTACCTAGATATTGTTGATTTGATTGATTTGATTTTGATTGATTCAGGAAGTTTATTTAAACAGTTACGACGCGCCATACCAATCTTTTTTTCCATTGATGCTGTCCTACGCAGAGTTTCCCATGGCAACTTTTGTAGGGCGGTGGCTGGTATGTACCCGTTACTGGTTTGACTTTTTGACACAATTATGGATTACATATCACAAAAATGCATAACTAGTTACAAAATAAATAAGCATGGGAATTCTAACTACGCAACTATCAGTTGAGTCATGATTGCATATGGATCTTCCCTGTAAATATTATTTCCCTGTATCATCTTACGCAGCTCAGGTTGGGGACAATCAAACAAAAAATGTTACCTAATAATATTTATTTATGTGAATTAACCGTTATAAATTTAAACAGCATTTTCGGGTCTTTAAATTTATTTTGCTACAAAATATAAATAAATAAAGACTAATATAACGATCTGCATAATATAGAAGTACACGTTATACAATTTCGGAAACAATTTTTTTGTCGAAAAGAACTGAAACCGACAGACAGATTGCTATACTGAAACGCACACCTACATACTTCGTTGCAAAAATGTCCCGATTGCCGGACCTACGGAAAGACTGACGTTGGTAGAGGCTGATTCTACCACCGGCGTCAGAGCAGACCTGGTATGGAGAAGCGGGCAGGTGTAGACCACTTGCTATGAAGAGCATTGATAACCTACCGCCTCATAGTTTTTTTATACCAGATAAACATTTTTCCATAACTGTCTGGACTAATTAATCATATTATAAAGTATCAATTGCATAGCCCTCATATTTGAAATTGTATTAATACCTAGCTGGCCGTCAGCGGCTTCGCCCGCGTAGACTGTCTTTCCCGCCAAAATATAGCCTAAATTAAAAAAATCTAATAGCCTATGTCACTCCCTGTTAAAGCAGGGAATTACTAGAGTTTTACTTCTACAAAAAGGTTTTGTTTATGCGAACGTTGCGAACGAGCTTGTTTTTTCCTTTTGTTTTTTGACAGTGTATGTATGGTCTCGTCTTGACAACTTTTCTCATGAAAATGTTTTTGGTGGGATACAATTTTTCCATTTTGATTAGCTTTTCACTTTACCTCGTTGCTCCAACAAATTCACGCGCTGCTTTAAATGTAACGTCGCCAATATAAAAGCCTTAAAAGAAAAACTATGTACAAATATTTATTGCAATTCATCCAAAAATCTTACTAAACCTCAGTCCACCGGATACATTCGTCGGACTTTGTACCACATACTCGTATTTGTTTCTGCTACATGACATGACAATGTCAAATTCCAATACTTTTTTTTATGCGAAAAATTTATCTGGCGCCTCCCGCCCACGCCCCGTTTCTAAGTGGCATCGCGACCTAAAAAATGATAAAAATAGGTTTTTGTGTGGCAGCAATGAATTTAAGTGTTGCAACAAACTGCCATGATACTTATGTATGAAGCTACTAAAGACATGATGATTCTGGATAAAAATGTCAGGTAGACCGTATGTAGGTACTGTCCGCGTGTAGTACCTACCTACATACTACTGCACGCTCGTAGCAATTAGAGCTCACCTCCATCCATCGCATTGCTACGTTTTGTCTGTGTGTTATGTAAATGTTACCGACAATCTGTATAATCCGGCATTGTATGCAACCTGCAGGGTGCTTAAAAATATGAGTACTAATACTTAAGGGTAAGCATACCTACTATGTGTAGACTAAACTGTAAAAATATGAAAAATGATAGCATTAATTTCGTTATCGTTAAAGAAATATTTTATTAATGTAATGTTGTAATTTTTAGCAACCCTAAGGTATTTATTTAGTCGAGCAAGAGCAATCTCAATTGTTTTGTTACGACTCTGTATTATCATTTATTTTATGTTTTGGAGATTTTAGAGTGTGAGGGTTGACATTTTCTACTTCAATTCTACTATACTATACCTAATGTACTTCTAAACTATAATGTTTCATATTATCATCAGACTTTTAAAATGCAGCATCACTGATAGTGTAAACCCTTTAAGTATTAGTGCTCATGTTTTTCACACGCTGTATATTGCCTAAAACGTTCAGGCAATGTATGTAATAGTAGGTAGGTACTTATCATTTATAATACTTTGTCTCGGTATTGCATAAAATGCCGGATGCCGGCAATGTGTGTAAAGGGTTCACTATAAATATATCAATAAAACTTGATAAATAACAGCAAAATCTATTTAATTCGTACATTGACGGAAGACCACTGGGTATTCTATAGAATACTTAGGGATTGATTGATGAAAATGATTATCCATTACATACTTTGCCTAAAATAACCCGGCATTGTATACATTGCCTAGGCATTGTATACATTGCCTAGGCACTGTATAATATATAATACCTACCTGAATTATAAACATTGCCGCCATTGCCAGTGACAAATGAAATATTATTAATTTTATACTTTGCCTAGGTATTGTATACAATGCCAGTTGCGCAGCCGCCAATTTGTGTATAGGGCTCAGTCAACCAAACATGCTCGTCGCTTCGCTCCTCGCAACTTAATAAACCGACGTCTGACGGGCAGAGCGAAACACTTTCTGTTCAAAAAGGTTTTCTGTATTTAAAATTGAATAAAACTAATTACCAAGCAAGGCATTCTGTCAAAAGTTATTTATGCTTTACGTTTTTAAGTTTGAGTATCTCAATAAAACTTGATAATTAAGGCAAAATCTAGTTATTTCACACATTGCCGGAAGACCAGTGGGTATTCAATACAATACCTAAGGATTGATTAGATTACCTAGGTAAAGTATATAATGGAAAATTAATTCCTAATATTTCATTCATTGCCTAAACGCACCCGGCATTGTATACATTGCCTAGGCATTGTATATAATACCTGAATTATACACACTTCCGGTGACATATCCGTATGTATGGATACAGGGTGTCCCAGGGTGTTTCAATTTCATATTTTTCTTCTAAATTATTATTCAGTGCTTGTAAATGTTTCTGAATTAAGTAGGCCTAGTATTTAGCTAAAGATAAAAAAATAAGCGTGTATCTCCACTATTCGCTCCACTGTAACCAAAAAAGAGACACAACCCAGATCGAAAATTCGTAAAAAATCATAACTTAGCGAACTACCAAAAATCGCGGAACATACAGGGGCGTATGATTCGGGTAACCCTAATGATTCTCTACCACCTAGCGAGGCTTCCGCTTATCGCTACTTTTTGTAACATCGTGTATACTTCGTTATATAAGGAGGTTTTTAAGAGTTCGAATGATAAAATAAATAAATAAAATAAATAAATATCTGGGACAATTCACACCAAGATCATCTGAAGCCCAAACTGAGCAGAGCTTGTAATATGGGCGTCAGAGACTGATAAACATACTTAAATATTTCTAAATACATACTTAAATAGATAATAACACCCTGACACACAACAAATACAAATGTTCGTCACACAAATATTTGTCATGGATCGAACCCACGACCTCTGACGCTAAAGGCAGGATCGCTGCCATTGCGCCAACAGGCCATATATCTTTCATTTCATTAATTTGTATGTAGTAAAATCTCTCACTCTCTATCAGTACAATATCAAAGCTCCTAACGACCCTCAGTCAGACCCATCCATTAGTGTAACAGAGTGTCATCAAGTTTATCATTACTGCGTTATATATTATATAAAGTTTTTTCTATTTATATTTCTATTCTAACTTTTTCTATTGTGAATGGAACTATTTCAGTATACCTGCTACAACCTTTTTTTAAAACTAATAATAATATTATTCAAAAAATAATACAACTACTTCAAACTCTATTCTCCCGCATTTAGGTAATTTTGTATCAAAGTTGTTGAAATTTTACAGTTTTTAAAAGTTCTTAAATTTTTTGAATATTTTCAGGATAAAATATGATAATTATGCCAAAGAGGGGATGTTTGAAGCGGATTGCACAGAATGACTGACAAAGCTGAAGTGTTCATATTAATAATATAGGTATATAAACTGGTTTCAGTCCCTTCAAAGGTAGAGACATAAATGTGAACTGATAGAATCACTGTCGTAATGAAAATCGTAATGGTAAGGTATCTACTGAAAATCAATCACCGAGAAATAATTGTGGTCAGCAACCTATTGAAAATGTTACCGAAATACGTCCAGAACAGCTGTTAGGTGAAGTCGAGAACATAGATAACTCAAAAAATAATTCTTTTGAGTTAAGTGGATGTATGAGACCATACAGAGTAACTTGACTTTTACTTTAACTAAAATAAGGTCACCTGTAAATGACTGCGTAAGCAATATTTAGTAGATTGTTACACAAGGTGAGAAAGTTACCTTTTCAATGCACGAGATGGTTTGGCGCGCGAGCGTAGCGAGAGCGCTAATAGTTCGAGGGCATTGAAAAGGTCTTTCTTCCGAGGTAAACACTCTGCTTTTCATTACGAATATAAGGAAAGTAAATAAAAATCAGATACATAAGTTCAACCAACAAATTTTCATTGAAACATTACCTACAACAAAGTTGATGATATTTCTATTTAAAGTTTATATTAAAATTAGAGCAATTGTTAAACGAGAGAGAGAGTACTTCCTGGGATGTTGATAGTTGATATTTTTTGTGAAACTTGAGCATCTTGAGTAAATGTTGGTGATAAAAAATGAATGTCAAAATTTTTAACATTTGACAGTTATTTACTTTCAGCCCTAGGGCTGAAAAACACTTTACAGCCCTAGAGCTGAAAGTGAAGCTTTCAACCCTATACTCAGGCAACTTCAAGCGTACTTTCCGTGTATGACTAATGAAAAATAAATAACATAGTTTTGAAAAGTATTTTATCATGAATAAAGATATTAACAAATCTTTGATCAATGATTTCAAATGTCTATTTTCATCCTGTGGATATCCACGAACTTTACCTCATGACAGAATTCTCCAAACTAATTAATGCGAGCCTAACATATTACTGTTTTCAGTGATTATGTTTTATTTTGTACAATAAAGGCCTGTCCAGACCTGAGGGGTATTCGTTGCCGCTGTGGGTAGCGGTACAATAACACGCGGGTTTCGCTCAGGTATTTAGTATCAAGTTCCGCGTTAAAATGTACAGCTACCCACAGCTGCAGCGAATACCGCTCAGGTCTGAACGGGCCTTAAGTGCTCTAAAGTTACTAAGTACTCTTTATCTACGATACTTTCATGGTTACTATAACTTTCAGTACCCGCTTTATTTCGTCAAGGATAGTAACCACTGCCCTTCCCTATCTACGTGTTTGTTAATTTATTATTTGTATAATATTGAAATTAAATGGACTTTGTATGGTAGCTGAAATTAATTTGATGCTTGTTTTCCTACCAAACAAGTTACTTGTAGAGTTCAGTCTAAATTTTGTGATTGGACCACTGCTAGGATTAACAGAAGCAGACGTAAGATGGCTGAGTTATACGGCATGAAAAAATACAACTTCGATCCAGTTTTTGTTGAGTATGTCAAGAACTACTCCAAAATCTTGGGGAAAGCCTGCCCTACAGCTAAGGCATTGCACATTCGTGATAAAATATCTAAGTCCACTCAGAAAACAAAAACCACATGGGACGTCATAAATCACGAAACAGGTAAAGGGCGCGATACCTCATACACTCTTAACTAATATGAACAATAACGTCTTACAATCAGAAGCATCTGTTGCTGAAGCATTTGAGAATTATTTTAGTAACTTACCTTTAATCACTACAGATTCATTAAATTCCTCACCAACTGAAACAGAACAGCTGTTGAAAAATAATGTGTCTTGTTGCAGTGTATTCTTTAAACCTTAACATGTGGAGTCACTAGATATATTTAAATCATCATCATCATCATCATCCGTGCGGTCTATCCCGGTTGTGAACCCACACTCGTGTGTGGGGTCTCAGGGTCCGGCTTTCTTATTTTCTTGGCCCACTTCGCGCGGTCTTTTGCATCCTCAGTGGTGAGTTTGTTGGCACGCATGTCACCCTTAACGGCGTCGAGCCACCGCTTCTTGGGTCGACCTCTTCAACCGGTACCTAGCGGGGGCGGCATGGCCAGACATTTGTTGCCCACGTAGTTTGCCGATCTCCGTGAGATATGACCATACCAACGAAGGCGGCACTCCTGCAGCTTGTCTGCGATGTCACGAACACGAAGGCTGCTGCGGATGCGGGTGTTACGCACGCGATCATTGCGTGAGACTCTACACATCCACCGCAGCATCTTCATTTCCGTGTCGCGCAGCTCCTGCTCGTGTCGCTCTAGTAACGGCCATGTTTCACTGCCATATAAAAGGACAGGCCTAATGATGGTTTTAAAGACCTGCCTCTTCAGCTTGATCGGCATTTTGGGGTCACAAATGACACCAGTCACCTCACGCCATTTGGCCCAAGCCGTGGAAATTCGGGCTCTGACGTCGAGGTCGATGTCCCTGGACGCGCTTAACACAGATTCCAGGTATTTGACACGGTCCGTGCGCTCGACCACGTCAACGCCTATGCGGACGGACTGGGGATCTGTGGAGTTGCAGGCCATGTACTCCGTCTTCGCCACATTAAGTTTCAGACCGCCGTTTTCAAATGGCCCGGTAGCCCTAACCCACTTAACACAGGAGTAGGGCGATCCCCCTGCGCGTCGTTTTCCGGCGACGCCCTATCCAAGTCGGGTACTCTCTGCTGACTTTCCATTTAGTGTGGCTTGAGTTGGCTTTACGGGAGCGACTGCCATCTGACCTCCCAACCCATAAAGGAGAGCCGTCTCCAGAGCCTTCTTCATTGATCAGCAGGGTGCACCAGCTTGCAGGCGAGGTTGGCTTGGGGCCCAAAGATGTTGGAGGACCTCCTTACATCCCAAACTATACATATTTAAATCATTTAAATTATTTATTTAAAGGACACCACTGATCGTTAGTGTTTATCCGTTAAAATTGTTAGGCACATAATTGACGTAATTGCCCCTTACTTAGCCGTAATATTCAATGATAGTGTTGAAGAAGGCATTTTTCCAAACTTAATGAAACACAGTAGGGTTGTACTACTTTTTAAAACAGGCAACAAACAAGACCCAGGTAACTTTAGGCCCATTTCAATCCTACCAGCTTTACACAGTGAACAATATGGATTTACTAGAGGTAGTTCTACTACTGATGCTGGCATTGCACTTCTAAAACACATATTTGGGGGTTTAGGAGAATTCACAGAACGCTCATGGCGTCTTCTGTGACATGTCCAAGGCTTTTGTTTGCGTTGATCACGATACACTTATACGCAAGCTTGATTTTTACGGGGTAAGGGATAACTTATTTATTTATTTTATTTTCTTTATTATTAAAAGCAAACACCAATACATTTGCTCAACTTAACTAAAATAGTACATTAGCATTTAATGTTCTCACTGTTGGGCAATACATAAAGTAGGTAATGATCTAGACAACATTGCAATCATTAAGAAAAGGGTAATAATGCCTAGGATATGATACTCGTAATTTCGTACCTTAGTTCAAGAACTCAAAAAGTTGATGTTAGCAGTGTTCTGTCTACAGAATCACAAGTTAAAATGGGGGTATCAGAAGGATCTATATAAATGATTTACCTTTTTACTTGAAGGCTATTTGTGATTTCGTATTGTTTGCAGACGTATCTTTCGTTTTTTAAACTGACATAAAAACCTTTTTGATGATGTAAAAGACGTACTTTCAAAGGTTTTACAATGGTACACAGTAAATAATCTACAGCTTAATGCCAAAAAGACTAAATGTATCTATAAATTTTAAGTTGCCTAATGTTTAAGATAACCACATTGACCTAAAAATTAATACTATGAAGCTGGTTGATTCTACAGTTCTTCTTGGAATTACATTAGATTCAAAACTGCAATGGATTTAACAGCCCTCTCAGGCAGACTCAGTTCGGCTGCATTTGCAGTGGGACAAATTAGGTTATTAACAGGTGTTGATACTGCTCGTTTATTTTATTTTAGTTATTTCCACAGTGTCATGTCTTACGGCATTGTACTTTGGGGTTAAGCCGCGGATATAGAAGCCATCTTTGTTCTCCAGAAGCGAGCGATCAGATCTATAGCTTAGTGCATGGGCTTTCACTTAGAGAGCTTTTTAAGGAAATTGGTACTCAATACTCAATTCTTTATTGCATTTCACAGTGTAGTACAAGATCATAAAATATATTAAAATAGTGCACCATGAACCCTGTCGTGCACAACAAAAATGAAAAGGAGGAAAACCATTGTTCTTAGAAAATTAAATTATAATGCAACAAAATAATATTAAATTATATCTAATTGTTATTTAGATAGGTACTCGTCTAAAGATTATAATTTAGGTATTTTTATAGATTATTATTCAGGTTTAAAGAATATTTTTGATATATATACATATCAATAGTTTGGTTTTTAGTATTACTATTCACTCTTCAATTAATTTTAAACTTTTATCTTCTAAAAATTATTTTATCGTGTAGTAGCTTTTTTGTATTAGTATATTTTTGAGGTCATTAAAAAAGTTCTTATTTGGTTATTTATGTTTCCTATGGAATCTGGTAGTTTATTATAAATTTTTATAGACATTACAAATGGGATGGAAAAGTGGTGTTTCATTCTAGAGGTTGGTAGTGCTGATTTATTTTTGTAGCAAAGTAGATTTTTTATAATATTGTTATCTCGTGTTCTATATAGCCTATGGTATTTACGAACGAACTTGCATATTTTTAAGATATAAATGCAGGGAAGAGTTTATATTTTTCAAAATAGGGTCTACAGCTATCAGTGCTGTCTATGTTGGCTAGTATTCTTATGAGTTTTTTTTTGCATGGTTAGTAAACAAGGTATGTCGGTACTACTGCCCCGCAAGATAAAGCCGTAATTGAGCTACGCATATGCATAGGCATATTAAGTAGTGATCGCAGTGGCTAAGTGAGTGGTTTTTTTAATTTCTCGTAATGCATACGGAAAGCTGCTCAATTTACGATGTATTTTTGATATGTTGTGCTTCCAGTTTACATTGGTGTCAATGAGAAGAGATAGACATAGTATGCTCATTTACAATATTTAGTACAAAATCTTTGTTGTCAAAATTCAATTTTAGATTTAAGTTAAGCTGTTGTTTCTGATGAGGGTGAAAAGACATTACTTCTGTTTTAGATATGTCTATTTGTAGGTTATGTTCGGATAGCCAGTTTTTGTTCTATGAAGAATATACTTTAGTTTTTCGTTAGTTTCGTAGAGTCTTGACAGGCAACGAGGATAGATATATCATCCGCAAACATAACACAATATTCATTTAAAGCTTCGGCAAAAACATTTAAATGAATTAAGAATAGCAGACACCGCAACACACTGCCTTGAGGTTTTGAAGCGTTTACAGGTATGGTGTCAGATCTTTTTTTTTCAATTAATGGAATGATGGGGTTGTCAAAAAAGAAAGACGCGTATCTCGACGCTCCCTGATTTATAATTCCAAAACAGTGCAAAAAGTGTTTGTACCGATTTAAATTTTATAGTAAAATGTTCGTAAAATGTTGACTCACAAAGTGGTATAAATTTTAAAACGAAACAGTGACGTTAAAGTGCAGCAAAGTGACGCTACAATATGCAAGTGTTGTTGATTCTGTGATGTACTACCACATTCATTGGACAGAAGCTTTGAGTCGAACAAAAGAACTGGACTTTGGCCCCATTAGGTTTACCTAATGGGGCCAAAGTTCGAATGTTTACATTAGAAGCGAAGATTCAAAATGCCTAGTGGTGCGTAATTTCGTTCAGCGATGTAACATCTCGCTAGCCCGGTGGTTCCTGAGCACGCTGTGTGACTTTAAGGCGGCGGATCAATCCCCGATATTGCCAATTATTTTTTAAATAATTAAATGGTCGTTTTCTTAATGTTGGTTTGATTAAACCAGACCAATAAGCTCCCGAATCAATAACGACATCTAACAATTTATTACGGAACTAAACTCATTAGATAGATTCACATTGACAAAATGCCAAAACCAAACTTAAAAAGTACAAGCAATGACCGTAAGATACCACTACAAGTAACATGTTCCAAATGTAAGCGCAAGGTTGACCCAAAAAACACATTGTTATGCTCGCTTTGCCGGAACAACTTCGAGTTTGATTGCGTCGGATACTCGGAGAGACTATACTGCTTAAAAGATGCAGAATCTAAGAAAAAATGGAAGTGCAAAGACTGTAGCCAAAAAGCTAAAAAGACTTCGACACCTTACTCCGCTTTATCCCACGTAACTACAAGGAAAAATAAAACAACTAATAAACCTGACGAAAGTCCCTCTAGTCCAAGTTTTTTGTCAATTGAGACCGAATCTTCAAGAATGGCATCTGCAAGTGTTTTATTTAATCTGGACGAATCTCAAACAATGCAGACAAACATTTCTCAACTGAATGCCTCACCAATAAATCAAATAGACAACTCACAAGCACTAACTTCCTCTCACGATTCGGATCTACCTGAGGACTCACATGTGCTGACTACCTTTCTCGACCTGAGTGAGCCTGCGGATTCTTTCCATGAACTACTATTGAAAAGTCTAGACCATACTATAACCGACTCAACTGCATTACAGGAAATGAAGGATACAATTAGCCGACTCAGAACGGAATATACCATACTACAGAACGAATTCGACAACACGACATTAGAAAATAACAATCTCCGACAAAAAATAATTAAATTGACAAAGGAAAATAAGACGTTGACAGCCAATCTTCACATAACGTTAGCCTAACAAGCCAGAGCTCCAAAAAATGCAAAAGACGATCCAAACCACAGTTAGAAGTATCTTCTCACTCTCTCACTGGAATTGGTTCTCCGGCACACAAAAAAACAGCCCGATCCGATAACACACTCGTGGCACTCCAACCAAAAATTACCGACTTAGAGAAACAGCTGAAATATACTGAAAACCAAGTAATCAGTCTAAAAGAATATATTAATACTCTGGAACAGAAACTGACATCAGCCTTGCACATCACACAAACGCCATTAAAGGCTAAATCCACGAGTTTACGCGCTAAAAAAGATGACAAGAACCGGCTATACATCATCGGAACCCAACGCTGTGCCGGCCTAGCCACCACCCTGATTCGGTCGCGAGCAAACACGCCATACAGTAAATACGCCATCATAGTAATAACGAAACCATTTGCACCGTCTTCAGATTTTATCGTGAATATTTTCTTAAACATTTCCCTGATAATGACATAATTGTATTGAATTTACTGACTAATGTACCTAAATGTAATTGACATAAATAATACTTTAAAGAAAATTTGTAATCAACATCAAAATTGCCATTTCGTTGAATGTAAACACAAGAATCCTTATCAATTGTGTAATTCGATTAATTATTCGATAGATTGCATTGACTACGAAAATGAATATCTCAATCTTAAGCAATTGAAAAAATTAATAGCACGTAGTAAGCCAAGGCCTGAAAAAGCTCCCTCAAAAGTGTTACAGTATCCAAAGGGAACAATTCCGTACTATTTCGCCGGGACTCGATCGGGAGCTAGTGCCTCTATTAGCGGATTTCATCAGTGGCTATCATCCTACTTGAGGAATCGGCGTCAGTGCGTCACTATTAATAAAATAATTAATAGTGAACTCGTGTCATGTTCATCTTGCCTAAAAAACAACATGTGTGGTATCCCTCAGGGAAGTGTGCTGGGTCCACTAATGTTTATATTATACATAAACGACATAACCAAAGTGACTGATCATAAATGTATCTTGTTTGCAGATGACATATCAATAATTGTGACATTAGATAAAAATAGTGACAATTCTATACATCACCATGAAATGGAAATTAATAATACTATTAATAATATTAATAAATGGCTAGAGGGAAGTAATCTTAAATTAAATTTAAATAAATCAAATTTCGTACAATTCAATCAATCCAAACATGAAAAATACAATTTTAACCTCAATATCGAAATGATTAAAGAAATCACACATACTAAATTTTTAGGTGTAACGATAGACAAGGACCTAAACTGGAAATTGCACGTTGAGGCTTTATGCAAGCGTATCAACAGCTTTGTTTATTCTCTCTATAAAACAAGAAGCGTAACTAACTTGCAAACAGCTGTTACCACTTACCACGCGTATATAGCTTCCATTCTACGTTATGGGGTGATGATATGGGGTAATGGTACTGAGAGACAAAGGGCATTTGTAGCACAAAAAAAATGCATCAGAGCCATATGTGGGATTGCACCGGGCGAGTCCTGCAGATTACCTTTTTGGAGCTTGAGCTTACTTCCGTTGCCAGCACTGTACATTTTCGAAATGAGTTGTTTTGTCAAAGGTCATACGGAGCTCTTTCAAAAAGCCAGAGATGTTAACTCTCGATTAAAAAGAAATCCGGATAGATTAGTGTTAAGTTTCATTCCAAGATCTGCTAAATTCAGCAAAAGTTGTTTAGCAATGGGTGTAAAGTTATACAATAAGATCCCCAATGACATAAAAAACCTCAAAATGAATTTATTTAAATCAAGACTCTTTATGTGGCTTATTGAACGTAAAGTGTATGATGTAAAAGATTTTATTGACATGAAACTTTAATAATTATGGATTTGTTCTGTTTATTAATTTGTGGAGATTTCTATTACATGGACCTTTATTGACATACTTTGTGAATCTGACAACTAAATTGTATTTGATATTTTATTTTTTATTTTGACAGCTGTATTTGATCTTTCTCTTTTTTCTCTCTCTGAAATGTATGAAACAAAAACTTAAATTTGCGTGCTAATTATAAGCAAAACATGTGCACTTATTTTAATGTACCACCTACAAATACCATGTTTTAAGCAAATAAAGAATTATTATTTGATCATAAGGTTTGATTATTAAAACATTCGATTTTTATTGTTTGTTTTCTATTAAAAAGATGTGATTTTAACCAATTATGACTTATACCCCGAATTCCTATATCATACAGTTTATTTACCATAATGTTATATTTATCATAGGCTTTTGTCTTAGTATTGTCGAAGTATTCCGATTGCATATTTCTTATTGTTAATAAAATTATGTTGAGTATTTCCTGAATATACTTAAATATTGCTAATGTTGTGGATTTGTTTTTGCCAATTCCATTTTGACATTCAGTCAAGATAGATTTGTATGGATGGATGGATGGGGAGTTATATTTTTTAACAAAATTTGTAGATTTGAACTAGAAAAAATTGGCATAAGGGGTACCCCCAAAATTTGTTCAGAGATTATCTAAGTAAACGGAGGCAGAGGGTAAGAGTTGGTCAATATACTAGCGATGATGCCGATCTAACCTTTGGCGTACCCCAGGGTTCTGTGTTGGGGCCGACACTTTTCCTCATCTTTATTAATGATCTCTGTGGAATTAAGCTGGATGGTGCTAGGGTATTCTCATATGCGGATGATACTGCTATTGTAATTACTGGGAAAACATGGGATTCCGTAAAAATGGATGCTGAATCAGCACTTTCCAGGGCCGCTTTGTGGCTTAGGTACAACCTGCTTTCATTAAACACGACCAAAACAAATTTCATGTGCTTTACCATCAATAGCAGAACTCAACCACCTTCCGATTACCGACTTAACCTGCACAATTGTGGTAATACTAGCTTCAATAACTGCCTCTGCCCTTCCATAAATAAAGTTATATTATAAGCATCATGGTAGATGAGAGACTGTCTTGGCACCCTCAAATTGATCTTATTGCTTCCAGAATAAGAAAATTGATTTGGATGTTTAGGATCTTGAGACATTCCGCTGGTAAAGATCTCCTCAAGAACACCTACGTGGCCCTGGCGCAATCCGTCATAATATATTGTATCCCCGTTTGGGGCGGTGCTTTAAAGGAAAAATTTTTGGAGGCAGAACGTGCTCAACGGTTGCTTTTAAAGGTGATGCTCTTTAAGAAACGCAGATTTTCGACCCACGCACTGTATTCTCTGTCTTAACGGTCAGAAAATTATTTATATTGCATTTAAATAATACTGAGTAAACATAAGTCTCTCCCAGTTGATACCTCCTTGCTGAGCAAAAGAAGAAACGATATTGTTGCTCAAACGCGCCTATGTAAAACACACTTTGCAAGACGTCAATACACATCCCAATCTTCGCATCTCTATAACCGAATCAATAAAATTCATTCATTATATATATTTATAAACACATAAATACGTACATATACCTACTCACCTTAGGTTAATGTAAACTTCAACAACAGTTGTGCGTAGTATTCTTTGCTGCTATTATATAACTTCTAGATATAGGAGAGCGGTTTCTTCTGGCACAAGTGTTTTCATACACTTTAAAGGAGAATCCAAACTCGGATATTGTAAACACAAAATTGTAAAGCAATAAAGATTTTTTAATTTTTATTTTTTTCATAGATGCGATTATGAATTGCCTTTTCGTATATTTTTGATGTTGTGGGTAGGAGAGCTATGGGACGGTAATTTGTTGGATCTGTTTTAAGATTTTTCTTGTGGATTGGCTTAATGAGCGAATGCTTTAATTGGTCTGGAAAAACGCCTTCATTAAAGGATTGATTCACTAAGAACCATAGTGGGTATGTTAATTCTTCTGCACAATGTTTAACACACACATTGTTTTTGGTATCCTTACTGTAGCTTCGCAATATATTTACAACTTCATTGTTTTGGTGAGAAAAAATATTGGTCTCTATACTAAACACAGTGATATACATTGCAAAAATACTAGGAATAGGGATAAAATTGCGCTTCAACTCTTTAGGTTACAAAAAGTTTTAGGATCCTTTATGGGGCAAGGTGCATTGCTTTAAATTTGACGATTTTAAAGTACTTACTGTGAAAGTCTATTTGAATAAAGTTATTTGAGTTTGAGTTTGAGTTGGACCAAGTATACTGTGAGGTTCAAAAATCTATCCAGGGGGTTTTTTCATGAGTAAATCTGCATTTTCTGAAAAAGTTATATTTCGACCAGAAATTACTACTCAACTAATTAAATTAATGTAAATAATGAAATAAAACTTAATTGATTACAATTGTAGATTGAGGAATGTCACCATTTAGGTATAAAATCCAATTCTGCAGTTTGTGAATTGGGTTTATCACAAAATATTTTTTTTACAGAAGGAACGCCGCGCCTTTTTTCTTAACTTGCTGAACCTACTCAATTCGCTCTTAATTTTAAAAATGAAGTAGGTAGGTGATACCTACTTGACAGAACCGACCAAAAACAAAATTCATCATGTGAAAAATTGCACCATGTTAAAAAAAAACAAAAACACTCGCAATAGTGCGTCTCGCCGCGTGACCGCTTCTCACCGGTATCGCCTGTACCCCGGTAACTTAGGGTCAACTCACACCGAGACGCGACGCAACGCGACGCTGCGCAAACATTTTGATAGAGCGACTCAAAATAGAACTTTATTTACTTCACGATAAGATACACATTTTATTGTGAAAACTCAGTATACGTTGCTCCACGCCGCGCTGCGCCTCGAGGTGCCTCGAGGCGTCGCGCGGTGTCACTGGTATGGGCGGTGTGCGAGAGCGGCGCGGCGTCGCGTGTAGAATTGATACAGTTTGGTCGAGTGCTCGAGTGAAAGTTATAATGATGATGGGGGTAGGTATATTCGAAGAAAATATGCCTTATTTAAGTAAGATTAACTGTGTAAAACCTGAGAATGAAAGAAGTTATCGCTTCGAAATATAAACATTTCCAATTTGCTCCTATACAAAGATATCACTTTTATTCGATTTACTCCTATACTTTAAGTGCCAATATATAGTCCTCATAATGCGATTAATTGCCGTTTAATGTAGGAGAAACATAATGGCATACTTTGTCTTATTAAACAATTACTTAGTAGAATCCTATGTCCAACCTCTTGTAAAAACACTGTGGCCCGCGGCGAACGTAGACACGTTCCGTTATGCCGCGCGGCGTCTCGCTGCGCTGCGAGGCGTCATGCTGCCAACTACTTTACGATGCGCCTCGCGGCGCCGCGCGGCGCAGCTTGAAGTCACCGGCCTCTTCAAGCATCGTCGCGTCGCGTCGCGTCGCGTCACGTCTCGGTCTGAGTTGACCCGTACTTTGTCAGTATGCGAGATCAAAATGGCGGTTTTTTCCAAGAGGACTAGGTATCTATCCGGGCCGCCGCGCCGCATGCGTAATTTGTGGTTTGGTCGTGATGTGCTACCTGTTGATTTTGATGATAGCTCTGTATAATATGTATTTGATGCATAATCTGGATATGGATTGATGTATATTGTGTTTCTAAGCGTTGACATCTAGAACTAATTTCCATATGCACAGGCTTTTGCCCGGAGCAGAATTTAGGGTAATACTTCTTAAGCCAATTATATAGGAATAGTGAAGGAACACCTAGACAAAACCAAACATTAATACTCAGAAGTCAGAACATGTATGTTAGTCCTGAGTAGTTAGATATTTCAACCAAGGTCTCTGTTTACCCATTTCTTATTTAATTAGTAGTTCAGTTCAGGTGACTCACATTAGATGAAGGTGAACCATCTGAACAGAAACCACAGGAATAAAATAAAAATGAAATAGGGATACTAAAATTAAACGAAAATCAGCTACGAGTAGTACGAGAAAGTAAAGATTCACAAAATGGGCCTTGCGAGCTTCTGAATTTGTGTCCACCACGCCACTTGACAAAGTCAACTAAGTATGTCAGTATAATCAAATCATACATTTATCGAATGCATCTCTCTACGGGTATACTCAGACAAACATTAATACACTGTTTTGAAAGAACAGAAACAAATACTCGTAATTGTTAAAACTCAACATTCTTACTCTATAGCTGTCTTCATCCATATTTAGGAACTAAGTATCTTGGAATTCAGAATATGAATGCTCGATAAATTATTGTTTATTATAGATTTTAGATTTGTAAATGATTCATCAACATTAATCAGATTATATTAGAGGTATTCAGTCAAGTACTAAACCATTTCAATAATAGGTACGATACTGATCAATCTAATTTTTTTCTTCCTCGCACGGGCCAATTGGGATCGAACCCTAAGTAAATTTAAATATGTAGGTGAAGCGTAGTATTACATAAACTAAATACACTCAACGCGAGTTATCAGATATCAAGTAATCGTGGTGAAACGTGATGTGCTAATGTAAATTGAGCTTATGGGATGTTAGATTATTTGAATCGCAGCTCAAAATTCCGAGCCACGTCCAGATACGTCCAGACAAGCTCTGGTGAACGATCGATGGCGGTATAAGCTTAGGCATATCTAAAAGACGTAGATGACGTCAGTGACGGCCAGCAGCGGTATGTCACGTCAAAAGAGATGCGAAATACGCTTGCTTTCCCATCTTCCTACATCCACCCTACTATGAAAGGCACAAGGCGACCTATTTTCAGCGATGCCCGTTTGGGAGCTGATGAATATTTAAAAACGGACCTACTTAGTTGATATCACTTCTCTAACGAAGGCTTTTTTCATAGTTATTGTGTATGTTGCAGATGTGCAGCCTGTCTGCGCTGGCGCGTGGCTGCCGGGGCAACCCCGGGCCCGCCGCCAAGTCCTGCTGTCTGTGCTGGTGCTGCTGCTGCTCGTGCTCCTGGTGAGTCTAAAGTTATTGGTAAACCTCAGATTCAGGAACAGCGGTACTTGCAGCGACCAAAGTCATTTCGGGCGACATGCCATCGGCAAGTGGCCAAATAATCATAGTTGAGTATTCAATCCTAACAAAAAAGAGTGTTAAATTAGCGTTTAACAATGCACTATTTTCTACACAAAGATAGAAATAAGAAAAATTATACGGTCGAATTTTTCTAGTTTCTATATTTGTATAGTAAAAAAAGTGTTTTCAAGAGAGTAGTCTGCGTTACAAAGAATCAAGTAATAAAAAATATTTCATCATACTCTTCAAAGTGAATCAGCCACACCATTCAGAACAAAGTTTTATTCATATTCATTTATTCATTATATAAAGTGGTATGTGCATAATAGTACATTATGATACAAGTGTGCCAAGTTGCTCATTACACTCGAGGCGGATTTTAAGCCAGAGTCGAAGACAAAGGCTTAATGGAGCCGAGAAGTGTAATGACCAATGCTCACGCACATGTTTCATACGACGTTTTTCAACACACTTGCGAGGAAAAAGAAATAAAAGTTCAGTCTTATTTAGTTAATAAAAAGCTTAATTTTTAAAACAGTTATTAAAAGTACAATTATTGAAATGATATGCTACCGTTTTAGCTGGCATTTGTACAGTATGTGTTATGGTAATATTAATTTCATTGATTTGATATTGAGAGACTGTGAATGTTGGAGATAATGGAACATTCTTACAGGAGGTGAAAGAGCATTGTGATACCTCATTAGTTAAAATAGGAGATACCAGGGTGCTTCTTCGAGCAAGGCATTTTTTGGTGATTTGCGTGGCCTCACTCTGTTCAGGACTCCGAGTTTACGGGATATTGTTTTTAATCGACATCTGTATTTAAAATATACGTAAAAGTAATATTTTTTATAAAAGAGGCACCTCCGAGAGCGATATACTTACAGAGATAATCGAGGTTAAAAAATTGGAGGCCACGCAAATCACAAAACACCCCATGAAAATGATTTTTGTTATAATTTAACTTTCTCAAATAAGTTATTTGATGTTACTTCATACCTTTAAGAATATTTAAATATGAATATGATTTATACATAAAGATATGAATAAGCAAACATGGATCTCACCCGCTGGCATTACCTAAAACCAAATTGACCACCTGGCCATTAGTTCTAATTGGCGCTCCTCGTTGCTCGATGTCCAAAACCGAAGAGGTGCCGATATCGACAGTGACCATCATTTGGTTGTTGCCGAGCTGCGCCTCAACGTGGGGTAGCACGACCAGCCGGGGGACCTAGCAAGGTCGGGAGAAGGTTCGACGTCGCAAAATTCAGGGAACCTGACACATGCACCGAGTTCAGGCTCGAACTTTGACACCGCTTCTGCATTCTTGATACGGTAAACTCAATAGGCGAAGAGTGGAACCGTATTAAAGTGGCCTATACAGAGATAAGCTCTGCCGTCTTGGGACACAACACACACTCGCGCAAAGACTGGATGTCACAATCCACATGGCAGCTTATCAACGACTGAAGAGACCTACACTTTAAACTGCTACAAACTGCCGACGTTACCGACGTTCAACTTCTAGCAACCCTCAGACAACAGCACCGTCAAATCCGGAAGAAAATCTACTGCAGCAGCTGTTGCCGATGAAACCCAACTCGCTGCAAACCCTGGCAATCTGAGAGAGCTGTACGAAGCAACCAAAACCTTTGCAGCAAATAGTAGACCTTAGAAGAAACCCCTTGAGTCGAATGACGCTCAGCTTATTGTGATATCTGAAGGGCAACTGCATCGCTGGCGTGAACACTTTCTGGAGGTCTTCCGCTGCACAACATCAGACACGTCTGATGTACTAGTTTAATGGGCTTCTTGACATCAACGTTGACTCACTAATTCATGACGGAGTGGCAGAGGCTATCATGTCGCTCAAAATTCGCGAAGCTAACGGCTTCGACCTCACTACTGCAGAATTGCTAAAAGCAGACTTACGCTCCGCCGTCTAAGTCTTGACACCCCTCATTGAGAAAATCTGGACTCTGAAGTCCAGAAGGAACCTGGGGTTCCTCTGAAGGAACGCCCAGATAACTGGAACAAAGGGCTTCTAAAAACCGTTAAAAAAAAGAACCTTATCCAATGCAGCAACTGGAGAGGTATCACTTTGCTCTCGATCCCATCGAAAGTTTTCTGCAAGATTATCTTGGACAGTGGCCGTTGAACCTCTTATTCTCGGGAAAAAGGCTGGCATTCGCCGGAACCGCACCGACCAAATTAATACTTTGCATGTTATCTTGGAACAGCCATCAGAATGGCAAAAAGACCTGACCTTTGTTGATTTCGAAAAGGCCTTCAATACACTGAAGTGGACCAGTATTATGGACTCGATTATCCGACGTTGGTGTCCCGCCGAATATCATCGACCTCCTGCGAGCTATCTACAGGAAATACTCCTGTAGAGTTACTCACGACGGTTTCATGTCCGAGAACATTGAAGTACATGCGGGCCCAAGGTTGCTTGCTCTGCCCTCTCCTCTTCCTGGTGGTCCTCGACGGGATTATGCAACGCGCATACAGGAACAAGCATCGTGGGATAGAGTAGGGGATAACTGATGTCTTGAAAGACTTAGACTATGCCGATGATCTCTGCCTGCTGAGCCATACGTACAGTCCCAGGTGGACGACTAAGTGAGGAGGCGGGAAAAACGGGGTTTAAAATTAATTGCCGGAAGACCTGAGAGATACCGACCTGGAATAATTTTTTCTTCAGTTTACCTTTTATTATTTCTCGCCCGGTTTTTGGCCTTAAACTCTTCATTATTTTTAAGCCGCTCTCTTCTTCTTCTTTTAGATAACTTCTTTCTTTCCAATTTTTGAAACATTCATTAGGTAGCTAGTTTGACACTATTTTTATTTTGTACCTACGTTATAAAATCAGCAACCCATCATCTGCGTCATTTTAAGTTTGATTTAAAGGAATTGACATTTAGCTAAAGTAATAAAAACATTACAAAATAACATTACAAAACTCAAAGTTATTTCATTTGCATGGCTAATAATTAATTTGCGTGGGTCTAAACCACGTAAATCACGACCACAGAAATCAAAATAAATCCATTTAATTCTAAAAATATATAAAATTATTTAAAAAAATAATCTGAGTTTTTAATATAAGTTACGATACCCTATATTGGTTCGCTACAATATTTTATTCAATTAATAAATTCACAGACACCGGAGAAAAATGTACCACGCAAATCCAAGTTTTGAGAAACCACACCCACGCAACGAGGTTCTTACCTTAATTTTATTTATTTTATTTTCTTTATTATGGAAAACAAACAGCTATTTCTAATACATTTGCTCAACTTAACTAAAATAGTACATTAGCATTTAATGTTCTCACTGTTGGGCAATACATAAAGTAGTGATCTAGAAAACACTGCGATCAAAAAGAAAAAGGCTATCAAAACAACACATGAAGATAATAACTAAGAATGTTTGTTTGCGTGCTATTACTAGTGAGGCAAGATTTACTAGATAAGATCCGCTGGCCTTTTCAACAAGCCACGGAATCGTTCTATTCTTTCATGAAATATGCCGATGTTACTGTAAGTGCTGTTGTACTTGTTGCAGACTAAGTATTATTATAAAACTATTTTTCCTATAATTGGACTTGTAAGACGGTGTAATGAAAGCGTTACTGTGCCGTGCGCTAGGCCTAGGACATTTATAAAAAACTTTATTTATTTCTCAACCGTACATTTTTGGTTTTATACCAACATTTTCATCATTTTGGTCAAAGTTATGAAACTGATTATTTTATGCATCAAAGTAAAATTAGGGATGATTCAGTTGGGCACAGAAAAAATTT
Source organism: Udea olivalis (assembly GCA_947369235.1). NCBI lineage: Eukaryota > Metazoa > Arthropoda > Insecta > Lepidoptera > Crambidae > Udea > Udea olivalis. Next base: position 389,463 of record OX376354.1, on the reverse strand, counting down.
GAAAAGTCTTCTAATTTAAAAAAAATAAAGAATTTAAACTTTTAGGTCCGAAATTCTCTGAAATTCAGAAAAAAAATCATAACTCGAAAACTATGAACAATCGCCGAACATACATGGGGATGATTCGGGTACCCCAAGGGGTGCTCTTTCTGTGGGCTTCCGCTTGACACTTCTTTTTGGGACAGCCTGTATATCAACGCATGTATAATCTCAAAATATTTCTACGCCACCAGTGGTAGATTGTGCTGAACTCCATAATTTTTAAGAACCCGTAACACCACTTTCTTTGAAATAAATGTTCTTTCTTTCTTTCTTGCTCAAGCTTAGTAATAAGTAGTGAGTGAGAAATTTTATCGAACGCTTTTGAGTAATCGGTGTACACAGCATCCACCTGAAATCCCTTATCCATAGATTCCTGAACTATGTCCAAAAACTCAGAAACGTTAATTTTTCGGAAACTCGACGCGTCGTCACACATACACTCTGCCCGGCCGTCGGAGCGCGACTAGTTGTAACGTGAATTAGAATGACGTAACATCGGGCCGCTAAGTTAGGGATGTGGAAGTGAATTTGCAATGATCCACGCAAATCAGTAACTACCCCAGGACAGTTACAATAAAAATTTTTTTGATAATATAATTCTACTAAAAACATGGTCTTACTTTTCATAGCATTGTCAACTTCTTAGGACTTAGTGTTTTTTTTTTGGTAAGCATGTACCGTTTATTTTAAAATATATATAATTTACTAAGTTATTAGGTCGGGGTTTGGGACACTCCACGAAGATCAAAGAATGGGAGTGTTTTTTTTACGATATTTAGTATAAAGATAATAGAATAATTATCAATAACCCATTTAGAAGGGGATTAAAGGTTTGCCCGAAAAAAAAGTGGCTTGCTTTAAACTTTTCGATTCCTATTTTTTAAAGGTGATGCCGCTTGAAAAACGTGTCAAAAATAATGACCCACCAAATTATCATTGGCATATGACGTGGAAGGACGCGCTTCAGGGCTGAACTTCTTACATTGTGGCTCCAAATGGATTGCCTGTGTTATCTTGGCACTTATGTTGGCTTTATTTTGTATGAAGTACTCGGTATATGATTCAGCGACATTATTAGATCGCCTTCACCTATGGCGTTTTAAAGTCAATACTTATATCGGCTCCTGAATCGGCCAGCAATGCAGCTGATGTACTTCTGAAACTGTGTCCTGTGTAAGAGTCAGCCTGTGGTAACCCTAAAAACATGGCAATTTTTTTAAGCATCGAACCAAATTTGTTCACTCCGATGGGCTGACTCGCACATTTACCTTTTTGGAAATTTTGGAAGAAGCGGTCGGTTTTTGCTTTTGTGGAACGTAGACCCTCATATTTTTTCACTATTTCATTTAACGGGCCGTCAATAGTGACAGATCGAGAAATTTTATTTTTAGTGTTGGTGATTTTGGCTAATAGCATTTCGATATGATTCTCTATATCCTTTGTAGTGATGTTTCTTAATTCCTGACGTCTACAAGCACCGGTAATACCGAATATTAATGCAACCTGAAAAAGATAAAATCGTACTTAGTTATTATTAAACCAACACACGATACAGCATATAAACTTTAAAATAATAAATATAAAATAATAATGTATAAAATAAGTATATGAACTGACCTTTGTTGTGACCTTGTTTAGATATTGGTTATCCGGAGCTTCTTTTAGGAGCTTCTCAACTTCATTAGATACTTGTTAAAACCTTGGATTTCAGACTATTATAGCTGTCCCAGCGTCTCTTTAAGAACGCAGTTAAATTGGTGTAAAATATGATGTCAATGCCATTTTTGGTCCGCATAGTACTTTTTAACATAGGATATTATGCACCAAAGGGAACTTGGCTTGTACTTATTTGCGAGTTCACTGTAATAAGCCATGAACACATTTTCGGAGAAGGAGTTCGCATTTTTGCTGGTTTTCCATTGTATGAAACTTGCGGAGGCTAGTATGTATTTATCTTTGGATTTCAATGACAACAGGCTTTCACTAGCATTTTGAGCTTCAATTAGAATTAATGGTGGCGTACACTCTTTATTTAGCTCTTCATTAGTTGAAGTCGACATTTTTCAAAACAAAACGAAAACAAAATGAAGCTATGAATGAACAAAATAATGTGGAAGATGGCAGCAACGTTTTTATTTTCCCGCGAGCTGTGTCAACTTATGCGCGCGTAGGTGCTAGATTAGGGCACTGAGCCGCCAAACAGCCAAACACATCGTAATAAATTAGATACTATGAATTTGGGTATTTGTTCCCAAAAATATTGTTAAATGTCGATAAAAACAAACAATTTGATAATATTGAATTGTTATTTATTATATTTTGACTAAGGGACGATTTTTCAATTTTTAGTTTTGTCCCTAGATAGCTAACTGAAGTATAAAATGAACTGACTGTTTATCAAGCGAATAGATATTTTCAATTTTTTCATCGTCTTTTATCCAAATTATAGCTATCTATCGGTTGTCTATGTACTTATATCACTAACTTCACACTGAATAAGCACAAGCGAGATGCACTTATACAATAATTGCAATGTTAGAATGAAATAAGACAAAAGTTGATGTTTGACAAATTGACACTGATGTATAAGAAAAACAAACTTAGCTTTTTTTGTTGTCTGAAGTTGTGGTAAACAGGTAGTTAGGTATTATAATAAAAAAAGTACTAAAATTATTCGGTCTGTCTTTTACAACTCGATCTTTACTATTGGGCTCAGCGTTTATGTAGTTAGTAAGTATTTGCATTTCCACCTCAATCTTTGCGTCGTCGATTTGGTCAGAAATTTGGAAATTGCCATTAGAATGTGTGTGCGTGAGAATTACAATAATATAGGCACCAAACAAAATGAAAATAATCTCAAATGACACACCACAATGCCACATGGTATAATAACCTAATTGTGTTGTTGTTGTGTTGTGTTGTCAGTGTTTTATTTATTTATTCATAAGTATAATGTTTGGACTTACATTATTATTTCACCATTTTACCTATGTACTGTGTTTGTAGCAAATAAATATTTCTGATTTCTGATTTCGTTATTCATGTTTATAATGGTATCGACCTGTCTTACATTGGGCATAGAAAATTTGATACATTTAGTCTCCTTCATTAAGCAGGAAATTGTTACTCGTGAACCAATGCAGTACCTTAGAGAGAGTATTATTTACGTAGTCAAGTACTTTGTTACTTCTATCTACGTTAAAAATCAGAGGAGTGACATTGATCAGCAAATAATACAATCCCACATAGGTCTTTGACAAAATAAGGCAGGTCATTTATATAGATCAAAAACAGCAGAGAACACAATATAGATCCCTGGGGCACGCCCATAAGTATGGTACCGGAAGAGTTCGTACCATTAATACTCACTTTTTGTATTCTATCAGTGAGGTAAGATTCTACAAGGCTAAGTGAAATATTTGAAACACCGTAATGTCTCAGCTTAATCATGGGATTTCATGATCTACTCTACGCAGTCAAATGCTTTTGATAAATCACAAAAAACTCCTATTGCATCGTGCTTGCCTTCCCACGTATCAAATATGTGTTTGATGAGCGCAACAACCGCATCAGTTGTATTACTATTTTTAGTGAATCCAAATTGATTACTATGTAATAATTGCTTCAAAGCAAAGTGAGAGAGTAATTGATCCAATATTATCTTTTAAATTTTTTTTCTAAAAGCCGGTAGAATAGAAATAGGTCTTTAATTGGATGGGTCACTTTTCTCACCTGACTTAGAAAGGGGTATGACTTTACAAAATTTCATTAAATTAGGGAACTGACCCTTTTCTACACAGTTATTAAAAAGTAACGCTAAACTAGGGGAGATGGTATCTATGATTGATTTAAGTATATCAACAGAAATACCCCATAAATCCTCCGTTTTTTTATGTTAAGTTCTTTAAACGTTTTGAGGATGGTATGGGGAGATATATGATCAAAGCAAAAACTAAAATAACTAGCTGGCAGTGAACTAGAATTTAGTTTACTGGTAGTATTAAAAGGTATCTCAGAGAAAAATGATTCAAATATATTAGCTATATCAACGTCAGACTTAATAATAATAATAATTAAAAAAAAAAAAAAGACACGCTCTTTGACAGACGTCTTTTTGTAATCATTTTCTACAATATTATTTTTCAGTGTATTTTACAGTTACATTTCAGTTATTTCCATAGAAAAACAGTGACAAGCAACCGCAAAATATATTTTGATAATATTTACGAAAATTTCAGCCCTAATTTCCAATATACCAATAACCATGGCAACTGTCATAGAACACATACCCATAATTTTACACATCATTTTAAAGAATAATATTCTATGATTACGAGAGCAAAGACGAGAGCGAATGTAAGCGCACGACCACCACCACCGCCCACTCCGTCGCCCAGCTCGTCGTCGGTGGAGGAGTTTGCTACCCCTCCTGACACCACAACGAGCTCAAGTTCCAGCGATGAGAGTGGGCCACCGCCGCCACGACCGCCGCGACCACCTGCGCGACGTGGACGACGACCGCTGCCGGCACGCTTGGGGCCTGTGGGGCAAACTGCCTCGCGCGGGGCCCCCGCTACCGGTGGTATAGTGCGCCGCATGCGATGGACACACGACATGAATGTCAACTGCATGCGCGCCTATTACGGGGCTACAGAGGGAGGAACCAACCTGTCTGCGTATCGTGACCGGATGATGCCTCTGTTTCAGGCCTTTGACCCGACCGTGGCTGTTTCCGCCCAACGATTATCTGATCAAGTGCGGGCGATTCAGCGTCTTCAGATGTTGGATCAGCCTACGCTTGATCGGCTGCGCCTGGAGGCACTCTCAGTTCGCGCGACTTCTTCCTTGACGCGGGACCCGTCCGACACGCTGCTGCATCCGAACCCGGTCAGCGACTCGGTACCGGTAGCGCCCCGGATGGATCCAGATGTCGATGGAGAAGTCAGTGCGAACGTATGCGTAAGTACTCAGGCCAAAGAGCAATTGAGGAGGGCTTTGGAGGATGCGATTTTGGAATATCGCTCCGCACCAGTCTCTAGGCCGCGGTTACCGCGTTTGCCCACTAATAGACGCAACCTAGCGTTAATGGACGCTTTACTAGCTCCGTTTATACGGACTAGTGAAGATTTAGTTGATACTCACTCGATTCTGTACTGCGGGGCCATTGCGGCATGCCGTGTTGCTCGTGTCAAGTTTCCGGACTCTGACCGTGCAGTGCGACCTGCCGCAAATGTACCCGCATGGCAAATGCGAATCGAGCGGCGTATCAACACGTTTAGGACCCTCATTGCAAAGCTGGTCTGCTTCAGCCGGGGGAACCATCGCCCTCGGGTTATGCGTTACGTGAACCAAGCCTTTGCTGGGACGGGTATTAGGCCCGAACAGTATATGGCTTGTGTCACAGAACGCATTGACTTTCTGAAGCAGAAGGTCTATGCGTGGGCAAACCGTATCCGTCGCTACAGAGAACGTGTGGACAGATATTTACAAAATCGCCTTTTCCAAAGTGACCAAAGGAAGGTGTACCGAAACTGGGAAGAGACTAACCAACGTGAGAACGACGGTCAGCGACCGGATGCAAGTGTCATGATTGACTTCTGGCGCAGTATCTGGTCGATGCCTGTCGAGCACACGGAGGGTGACTGGATGCGTACTGTCGAGCATGAATGCGAATCCATCGAAACCATGGAGTCAGTAAGTATTGACTCCGAAGACGTTAGTTGTGCAATTCAGACGGCTCAGAACTGGAAAAGTCCTGGCCCGGATGGATTGCACAACTTCTGGATTAAGTGGTTTCGATGCTCGCATTCATGCTTGGCAGTGCAGTTCCAGGAATCCATCGAGGTTGGTTCTCTCCCTAGTTTCCTGACTTCTGGTGTCACTTTCCTTTTATACAAGTCAGGTAGTACCTCGGAAGCAAAAAACTATAGACCCATCACGTGCTTACCTACCATCTACAAGCTCCTTACGTCCATTCTAGCAAAAAAAATTAACTCGCATATCGTTGCGAACAATGTTTTGGCCCCTGCTCAGAATGGATGTAGGGTTGGGTCCCGAGGTACTAAAGAACTCCTCCTCATAGACACGACTATTTGCCAACAAGTCCGGCGGAATCGGAAAGCTCTTTCAACTGCCTGGATTGACTATAAGAAGGCCTATGATTCGGTGCCCCATTCATGGCTCAGGAGGATCTTAGAGCTGTATAAAATTGATACAACTTTGAGATCTTTCTTGAGCACATGCATGGGGCAGTGGATCACAGTCCTTCGTCAACCAGGTGGTGGAAATGGCTCCCCTGATCCGCAAGACTTCATAAGGATAGAGCGAGGTATTTTCCAGGGCGATAGTTTGAGTCCTTTGTGGTTTTGTTTAGCTTTGAATCCTCTTAGTACCTTACTAAAGGATTCAAAGCTAGGCTATCGGCTTCGCAGGGGGGGTGAGTTCATCTCTCATTTGTTGTACATGGATGACCTGAAGCTGTTTGCGCCAAGACCCCAGGTATTGATGGAACTGTTAAAAATCACTGAGATTTTTAGCAATGCCATCAAGATGGAGTTTGGTGTAGACAAGTGTGCGGTCATGCATGTACAAGAAGGGAGGGTTGTAGATTCACCGAATTTACAGCTCTCTGAGATGATGACACTCAGATCCCTCTCTGAAGCTGAAACCTACAAATATCTTGGTATGTCAGAGTCATTGGGTATATCAGTAGGAGACGTCAAGCAATCGGTGAAGGAACGCTTCTTTAGTCGCCTTACAAAGGTACTTAAGAGTTCTTTGTCAGGTGGCAATAAGGTGCGCGCCTTCAACGGTTGGGTGATGCCCTTATTGATATACTCCTTTGGCATACTGAGATGGACTCAAACTGAGCTGGGTGCTCTGGATACACGAGTCCGAAAACTGCTCACAACGCATCGCATGCTACATCCACGCTCGTCTGTTATGAGATTGTATATCCCACGGAAGGTGGGGGGTCGTGGCTTCTTAAATGCCAAGGACCTTCACAACCGTGAGGTGTGCAATCTCAGAAGGTTTTTCCTCAACAACGAGTGTGGGATTCATCGCGACGTTGTGGCAGTTGACAAGGGGCTCACGCCGCTCTCCTTGGCAAACGAGAACTGGCGTCAACTACCGATGCTAACCACCGACGACCGCAAGGAAATATGGAAGAGCAAGGAGCTGCATGGTAGGTTCTATCGGGCCTTGACAGGGCCCGATGTGGACATCTCCGCATCGGTGAACTGGCTACGCTTCGGGGACCTCTTTGGGGAAACCGAGGGTTTTGTCTGTGCAATTGCTGATGAAGTTATCAAGGTGAATAACTACCGGAAATACATCATGAAGGACGGTACGGTTGACATTTGTCGGGCATGCCGCCGTCCTGGCGAGTCTATTCGCCACGTTATTTCCGGTTGTTCTCACCTTGCTAACGGAGAGTACTTGCACAGACACAACCTAGTAGCCATGATCATCCACCAGCAACTTGCTCTTCGATATGGCTTTGTCGAGTCGGAGGTACCGTACTATAAGTACGCACCGGTACCAGTTCTCGAAAATAGTCGTGCATTGCTCTATTGGGATCGCTCTATCATCACGGACAGGACTATTGTAGCCAATAAGCCTGATATCGTGCTGGTAGACCGATCCCAACGCCAGGCAGTGCTCGTCGATATCACCATTCCACATGACGATAACCTCGTAAAAGCTGAGAAGGACAAACTCAGCAAGTACCTTGACTTGGCTCACGAGGTGACCTCCATGTGGAATGTTGATTCGACGATTATTGTCCCGATAGTCGTGTCGGCAAACGGCTTAATAGCGAAGAGCCTCGACCAACACCTCGAGAGGCTCTCGCTCAGCGGTTGGATCAAGGGTCAGATGCAGAAGGCAGTACTCCTGGACACGGCTCGCATTGTCAGGAGGTTCCTCTCTCTGCAGCCCTAACCACCGGTAGTCTGGGCCTTGCCTGCCCTGCTGCCGGCGGCACCCTAGGTTAAGGTTTTTATAGTATTTTCATAAATCATTGTTTTATAACTTTAATTTAGGCTTAGGTTTTATAATTGTGATTATGTATTTTGTTTTTATAATTATAATTCTTAAGTTGTTTTATTGTTGTAAATCTTTGTTTTTATAAGAATACTGTACAAATTTTATACCTAAGTTTTATGCTAAATAAAGAGAATAATAATAACGTTTATTTGCAAATTGGTAAGATACAAAATAAGTTACAGCGACTTCTACACTAGGCACGCAGGCCTGTATCGCAGCAGCCAGTGAGTGAGTTACGAAATAAAGATTTAACACATTTAGAATAGCTCCGGTTTCAATAAATGTTGGGTATTAAGGTAAACTTTTATAAAAAACTGACAGCAACAAGTAATTACAACAAAAAGGTTATATTAAAAAACTACATGAGATCACAATATTCCCGTACTCGTGGGATGAGAAAGGTTGTTGTGTGTGTCTGTGTGTGTGTGTGTGTGAGTGTGTGCGCGTGTGTTTGTGACGGATGTGGTAGGTGTCTAAGCATGTCAGTTCATAGATAAAAGGATTTCTTCAGTTTCAGCGTAATTAAGGTCCAACAACCAACTTTTAACGGCGTGTTTGGCTTTCATAACGCTTAAGTCTTTGATAGAACATTTGCAATTGATATTGTTATATATAAAAGGGTGAGGAAAATGTGGAAGACGTTTGGCGAACATAGTGCGGACTGAAGGTAAGGGGATCCTGAAAATTCGACGTTGGGAAATAAGTATGTAACCGGGGGAATTTATTGTTTGCTTGTGTTGAGCGCAGCTGACTCGCCATACTCGTATGTATAATTGCCAGACACGAAGTATTTTGGCTTCCTTATAAATTGTCTGTGGGGAATCTAAAAGGTTTCTTCAACATAACCCGTATGTCAGCGCGTTGCGATCGCTCCAATTCCAGGAAACTGGTTTTACTTGCTCCACCCCAAACTCCTATGCAGTAGATCAAGATAGACTGGCATAGTGCGGCATATACTAAAGTCAGAATCTCTACCGGAGCTGATCGCCTTAGGGCTTCCACAATATTTAACATCTTTTTAAGGCGAGCAGAAAGGTGTGTGATCTGTTTTTTAAACGAAACTTTTTCATCTAACATTATCTTTAATTTTAAGTTAAAGCAAAACAAATAAAACTAACTATGTGTCAAAAATAAACAAATATGTTTCAATGTAGTACCCTATATTCGTTAGCAATTACAAATGAATATGTTTTACTGTATTTCATTGTTAGGCTTCAAACGTCCGCTTCGGTGGTCCGTCGCAACACCATTTAATCAAATTATAAACCAGATAATCAAGTCGAGTATTACCTTGTTATTTGATTTGTTTCTTCAAAATGGTTCTGAGTGAAGACTTTATTATTTCTAAGCAACTTGTTAAGACACTTTTATTTATGTCTTAATAAGACCTTTTTCTTTTTTCTTACAATAATATTCTCGTTTTTTTTTCATTTCACTGCTAAAACTGCAGGATTTCGTTTTATTTTTTCTCATAACCTTCACGTTACATTTTTTTTTGCTCACGTTCTAGTAATCAACGTAAATTAAGAAAAAAATTGTGAGAGGATTGGAATGATTTAAAAGTCTTGTGGAATTTTTACAAAAGAATGTTCAAGCTAAATGTTATTCCAATTGATGACTTAAATATTTCCGAGATAGAAAGCACTCTTAACAATGCTGAACTGCATGCTTTTAAAGGAACCCTTAAGATTCATCAGGTTACATGGCATAAAGATAGTCCGTATTTACTACGTGCTCGAAGATTGAGTTGAATGGAATGTCCTAATAATTCTGTTTGTAAACATCAAGGAATTGGGCAGATTCATGTTAATCCTAAAACATTCTCCGAGATATTAGAGGATCTAGTACCAGAACCCCTTACATACAGCCCGCATTTTAGTATGCCTTTCACTTGAACAGGAAAAATTTTCAACTATTACAGTATTTATAGTTTCGATTCTGACTCATCAGAAGATAGAATACCACTAACACAAGTGAAAGATAAAACCCGTGCGACGCAGCAGGAAGACAAACAATGAAAATATTTTCTGATCAAATCAGTGTCACCGAAAAGATAGTCTTTTCGCTAGTCACGAATCTATTTGTGATTATTAAAATTATTTTTAGGATATGTGAGTTGATTAGTTTTGATAGCAAAATTTAATAAAGACTGATTATTACTTAGGGCTTCATTCTTTTTGTACTGAGATTAGAGATAATTTTGATTCTAAGCATTTCGGTGGTCATGCGCATCTTTTCTGTGGTGCTGTTTGACAGATTTTTTAAATCTTTTCTAGGAATTAATGTGTAACGATCTCATTTCTACATTGCTCATTCACGTGATACTAAATACGAATAAAACATTTTTCTTTAAATTAAATGTTTTTTATTTTTTGAACCACCGAAATGTCTTATTTGACAATGACTCAGCTTGACCTTAAGTTTAGTAATGTATGCTAATGCAGGGGGTTCGAGAGACAGAGAGTAGAGTATATTGACTCTGACCATAGAGAACATCATTTAAACTGCCTCTGACACTATGGTTATTCTCGTATTTATGCCCACTTTAAACAAGATTGAAAAGAGTAACCATTGAGTTTCTTGCCGTAGTCTCCTCGATCGGAAACAACCTCCGAACCGGTGATAGAGTCACTTTATGTTTAATTATGATATTTACTATCATAGTATTATTTTATGTAAGTTTATTTTTATTTAGTATATTTTTGCTATAATTTTTTTCGTATTTGACTTGTCATAAGTACTTTTTATAACTATATGAATAAAGATATTTTTTACTTTACTTCACTTTACTTTTCTTTACATGTATATCTGAATCAGTAGTGGATTCTGTAAAATTCGAACCCGATTTCACTTAGGTAATCGAACACATTTTCGCTTATATACCCACAGTTCATATAAAGTAATGTCTAAAACACATTGAACGTTTTCTATTTAATGAACAAGTTCATCAGAAAGGCCAAATTTCTTCGTTATCCAGTTGACACGACGCTAAACTTGAATCTCACAGCGGCTTCACTGGGTGAGGTTCGAAATAAGTTATTCAATGGCCCTACAGCCATCATAGTTAAGTTAATTTGAGATTGCGATTTGAGAAACTTTTGAAAAGCAAAATTACAACCAATTAGCTGCTTACCCGACTGGGAATCGAACCCGGGTCACTACGCAAGCCAAGGCGAGAAACCGTAGTACGCCAATCGTGTCGGCCGGCCACTTATTTGATCTTATTTTTGCTTATAAAGTTTTTATCAAGTTTCTTGCTTGGTCTTTCTATTACAGAAATAACAACTTGCTGACCCCCGTGGTAGAGTCACATCCTTTACGTATTTAAATATAATGTATATTTAATATGTACATTGTACTATTGTATGTAAATGAATACTACTGGTTAATAAGATTAGACGATTCATAAGTACTATATTTACTCGTATGAGAGTGATCTTTTCTGACTTGCGATACCTTCAATGTCTTTGAAGGTGTCCGGGGACTCTTATCTTTCACCTTACCTCGTCATACTTATTACTACCTTGCAAAAATTAGTAATTTAACGCTTTAAGGTATTACATTTATATCTTTCTGTTTTGTTTCAGGGCTAAGTGGTGAGTACAGGGCCGCTGTTGGCCACTGCAGCGTCACGTACTTACTGTGAAGGTATCCGGTGCAGTTTACCTAACGGGAGAATTGTACTCAACTCAAACTCATAACTCAAACTCAAATAACTTTATTCAAATAGACTGTATCAGTACTTTCAAAACGTCAAATTTACAGCATATTACACTAAATAATAGATAGACATAAATACCATAATAATATGGATATATAAATACTCAGTATACAGACATAATGTAACTCTACCACCGCGTCGGAGTTGTTTCTTGCTGAGAAGACACGGCGAGAAACTCAGCAGTTACTCTTTTAAACTTGTTTTGGGTTTACCACAGACGTTAGTGAAGAACAAGCAGTGTGTCATTTTGATACAAATAAACCTAAAAGAATATAAAACAAAGAAAAAAAAACAACCAAAAGAATATAAAACAAAAGTTCATTTAAACAATTCAAAAATAAAATAAAAATAAAAAACAACTTTCTATATACTCAATGTGTTATATATACTCAATAAGTCCGTGACTTTTGAAATAAAACACAGATTTTTTGATAAATAAATCATTTTATTTTTCAACGTGAGCTCTATACACTTCGTCCAACGCTTCTCCAATTTTTTTATCCCTTCCAAAAAATATGATTTGTCGAGGTCCTCAAAATAGGCCTTTGTTTGCGAGATGACTTCATCATTGGAGTCAAATCTTATTCCACCAAGCCATTTCTTCAGGTTTGGGAACAAGAAGTGGTCACTCGGAGCCAAATCTGGAGAATAGGGCGGATGAGGGAGCAATTCATAGCCCAATTCATGGATTTTTGCCATGGCAAACCTTCCTGTGAAGTTGTTACACGATTGCGTTTGTGGTCGACTGTGAGCAAACGCGGCACCCATCTTGCTTTCTCATGCCCAAGTGATCATTCAAAATTGAAACCACTGAGCCATGCGAGATCCCTACGGCTTCCACAATCTCTTGAACTTTCAATCTTTGGTCGGCATATCGTGAATTTTTTCGATTGTTTCGGGTGTAAGAGACCTCAACTGGGCGTCCAGGACGTTCGGCATCTTCAGTGCTTGTACGGCCACAACGAAAATAAGTAAACCACTTTTTTACTATTGAAATCGATGGTGCAGAGTCCCCATAGTATTTATCAAGCTTAGCCTTGGTCTCGGTAGTGGTTTTTTTTCGCAAAAAATAATGCATAATAAGCACAAGAAATTATCTTTTTTCATTTTTTCCTCAAATTACTGGGTAGTCTGATAAAGATAGCTGTCAAACACAAACTAACTGACGCAGCAAGTTCAAATTTTGATAGGAGTCAACTGACTGATGCCTGTTGACAGGAGTAGTGTTGCTTTTTCAGTAAAGAGGTCAGAAATTCAAAAAGTCACGGACTTATTGACCCGCCCTCGTACTAACATCATCATCATCATTAGCCTATCATAGTCCACTGCTGGACCTAGGCCTCCTCAATGCGTGCCATGGTGCCATATCCTCAGCTTGACGCATCCAGTTTCTGCCAGCAACCTTTCGCAAGTCATCACCCCACCTGGCCGGGTGGCGTCCTACACTACGTTTGCCGATACGCGGTCTCCACTCTAGAACACGCTTACCCCAACGGCTATCTGTTCTATGGCATAAACGGCCTGCCCACTGCCACTTCAGCTTACTAATCCTGTGAGCTATGTCGACGACCTTAGTTCTCTGTCAGATTACTTCGTTGCGAATCTTATCCTTCAGAGAAACACCAAGCGTGTGGGCTAGGCGCACTGTTAGTGTCCACGTCTCGGTTCCGTATTTTCCGTATCCTTTATTCTTCAGGCACTGTGGTATGGGCGACGAGAAGACCCGGCGAAGTTTTCCAAAAGCTGCTCAGCCCTGCTGAATTCTTCTTTTGACCTCCTTCTTGAAGTTGTTTCTACCCAACTGCAATACTTGCCCGAGGTAGGTACGAGTATATTCCTGAAGAACTTCGTGTTGGTGGCCGTCGACCGGTTCCGGATCAATGTGCTCATTGATCATGATTTTGGTTTATCCAAGTTCATGCCGAGACCGATCCGCCGAGAAGAGGCAGGTAGGCCGTCCAGCATCTGTTGCAGCTCCTGCAACGACTCCGCCATCAAGACTATGTCATCTGCGAATCGTAAGTATGAGATGTAATCGCCTTTATGTTTATGCCCATCCTTTTCCAGTCCAGCATCTTGAACATATCCTCCAAAACATTGGTAAAGAGTTCAACACCTCTGCGCAATTGGATGGGTTCAGACTGCTGGTCCTGTAATTGGACACTCATGGTAATAGCATCATAAAGGCATCTCAACACTTCGATATAACGATAGTCTATTTGGCATCGTTGTAGGGATTCTAGGAAAGCCCAGGTCTCAATGGAGTCAAAGGCTTTTTCATAGTCCACAAATAGACAGAGACTAGACACAGAGGTCGATTTTACTCTTCGGACTTCTGTAATCTGCCTTACCATGTGGATGTGGTCTATGGTGCCAAAGCCTCCTTGAAACCCAGCCTGCTCCGGAGGCTGGAATTCGTCGAGTCTTTTAGCGAAACGGTTTGTGATAACCCTGGAGAACAGCTTATAGACGTGGCTCAAGAGTGAGATGGGTCGGTTGTTCTTGAGCATGGTTTTGTCACCTTTCTTGAAAAGAGAACTACAATACTCTTGTTCCACGCCATTGGAGTCCTCCCGCTGTGAATGACAGAGTTAAAAAGGCGCTGTAGTTCCTTCAGAACAGGAACACCTCCTGCTTTGAGAAGTCCTGAAGTAATTCCAACCTCACCCGGGGCCTTTCCATTTCTGAGCTATCTCAGAGCCATCACGCTTTCATCTTGGCTGATGTCTGGCAGATCGTCGGTATAGTGACGTGTAAGGGTAACGCTAGAGTCGTGGCTGTTGCACTAAGTATGAGTAGCATGCTGAGCGTAGAACTGGCCATAAAAGTCCTCAATCTCAGCGAAAATCTCAGGCTTCGACACTGCGGTTCTGCCATTCAGTGTCAGATGGCTCCTCCCAAGCTGCTGAGTGAATACTTTAGTACCTCGGTTTTGCTCTATCGCCTTTTTTATTTTAAGCTTGTTTGAGCTTCGAAGGTCGCGTCGTACCATCTTCGCAATTCGTTTGTTAAGATTTGCCCGTTCTGACGAAGTGACTGTAGTGGCATCCCGCCTTTTCGCTATAAGCCGCAAAGTCTCTTCTGAGAGATTGGACTTCCTGCTTGTACGCTATGTCCGGCAGAACTTAATGCTCTCATCTCTCAGCGCCTAAACCACGTTCTGTTCGGGACTCGTCGATGTCATCAGTAGGTTCCAAAGTTTTCGGAGCCCGCCACAGTTTGGAGTGGATTAGGTTGGAGCGTGGACTTCATCAGGTGACTTCTTTCAAGTTTGAGATCGATATTTAGAGAGCCTCGTACAAGTCGTTGATCAGATCCGGTGTTAAACCTGTTGATCACGGAAATATCTCTAAATATGCGTCTTTTGTCTGCTATAGTAAAATCGATCTCGTTTTTGGTTACAGCGTCGGGATTCCCCGTCCACTTCCTCTGGGGCTTCTTCTTGAAGAATAAATTCATCAGGAAGAAACCCTCCTTTTCCGATAAGTTGACGAGCATTTGCCCCCTGTGGTTCCGGGCTCCAATACCGTGTGGACCCACTTTTGATTCGCCGCAATTCTGGATTCCTGCTTTGCCGTTATAGTACCCCATAACAAAGTTGAAGTGTGACTTATAGGTTGTGTGTAAGGCCTTTGCTATGTCATCGTACATGACTTCAACTTCCTCATACGAGTGTGTCGAGGTCGGTGCGTATACCTGCACGACATTCAAGGTGTATCGCCTTGATAATCGAAGTATGAGGTAGGCAACCCTGGTTGAAACACTGGAGATTTCTTTAACGTTGTGAGAGAGGGCCTTGTTGACAAGAAATCCTACGCTACCCTGGGACTGTTGATCTCCCTCGCGGAAGTAGAAGAGGTCGCCCGAATCGAGATTTACGGTATCCTTTCCTTTTCGTCAGATTTTACATAACCCCAAGACATGCCACCTTTATCTGTTCCAGCTCTCCTTTCAACTGAGCCAAATGCTCGTCAAGTCTAAGAGTACGTCTGTTGAACGTAGCCAGGGTCAGCTTTTGAAGGTAGCCTACCGTAGCCGGGGAACTCTTAGCACCCCCTGCCCCGCCTGCCCCCATGACCGCTACCGTAGCCAGGAATGGCAAAGCGACCGGGAACATGGGGCCGTTTCCTTATTGCGTCTGTCATGAGGGGGTTTATGCCCATAATCTCCACGCTGGGCAGGCGGGTTGGAGATCGCAGAGACACAGCTTCTTTCGCCACTGACGCTGCTGCCCGTCAGCGGATAGGTGATTTAACTGGGCTGAATAGGAGGGGATATACCGCTTTCCACCGGCCGCCAGAGCCATGTCCGTAAGCCAGCAGGACGACCACTTGCAGGTAACGTTGGCAGTTGGAGCTAAAATTGATGTTAATGCTCCCTAACGTCCCCTAACGTCCATACAAATATAGTGACGCCTTTTTTACTTAGCTCCACTGCTGTACCTGGTAGACTAAAATATCATAACACCTAACTAATATATTTTTCTTGGGGAAATATAACATCAGATATACCTAGTGAAATAATTACGATATTGCGTCCTCGAAAAAAGAAGTGATTCGTTACCCCTCAAACCAGAGCCATAGCAACTTGCGATTGAATCTGCTTCCGAGATTTCTGATTTGTTCCACTAACTGAGTAAAGGTCAGGTAAATTGAGCATTTAAGCAGTAGTATGAACTTAGCTCAAAATCTCTAGTCATTACGTATTAATTGTGGTTTTCTCTGTTCAGTTTGGCGGCGCGCGGCTCGGAAAGAGGCCCCGGCAAGAAGCCGCGTGAACCCGGCCCGCAGGACCCGTTACTCGCCGACGGCGACGCGCCGTGAGTTTCTTTGCAATCACTTTTTTAAATATCATGGCCAATCACACATACTGAGACTGTTTAAAAGTACTATAAACTCTCGCCTAGACCACTGCAAGACTTATATTAATTGCAGGAATCTCTCGTCCATGAGATATCTTTCGCGTTCATCTCGTTCGCTTCAGCTTGCAACAAGTGCAACCACTCGGCATCCCATAAAGTTTGGACTGCGATCAAGGCACTCATTAAAGTTTCTTCGTTTTGTTTGGAGTCTTTACGTTTCATTCAATATGTTGAACAATAACCGTGCTGTTTCTTTTCCAGGCCAACACTTGAGGAGATACAAAGTTGGGGACAGTCATTCGACCGGCTCATGCGGAGTGCAGGTCAGTATTATTACACGGTTACATTATGTTTCAGTTTTCTCAAACTAAATAAATCCTTTTTTATATTCCGTTGCTGGCCCTTAAGGGCTACTCAATATATGTATTACCCCTTGGCATGTTACCTTGCGTGCGAAAGAAAGTATCGGCTTAGTAATTTTGAGTTCTCACTCAGGATTTATTTATTAGTCACATTAGGCCAGTTGGCTATATTGCGGTGTGGATATGACTGGTTGTTTTTTCAGATTGCTAACTATTCGGTATTTTACGCTACGGGCTGTAGGTTCGATTAATAGCAAAAAACAAACATCAATGTGGCCAATATGTTGTTCAATGTTTGGGTGTTAGCATGTTCTTATTGAAAAAATACTGAGCATAATAATATACGTATTTGGATCATATTTTATAGAGTTACAGGAGCATTGATTTTGTTTTAGGATAGTTGACGTCATTTCACACAGTACGTCTTTTAGAACAGGTACTTGTTTTTTGCGTTTTGTGTTAGATGTTGGAGTAAGAGTTGTTTGTCTATTGCAGCCGGGCGGAAGGTGTTCCGCGACTTCCTGCGCGGCGAGTACTCGGAGGAGAACATCATGTTCTGGCTGGCGTGCGAGGAGTTGAAGCGCGAGTGCAACCCTAACATCGTGGAGGAGAGGGCGCGCTTCATCTACGAGGACTACATCTCTATCCTTTCGCCCAAAGAGGTCTGCACCCTATTTACTTATTCTTACTTGCAAAATCGGTTTCAAAGTCACTCTGCAGGGCAGAGGCTGCCAGAGTTAGAATGAAATCAAAGCTAAAATAGTTCATGGGTTACGGTTTCATCTCTAATAATGATGGCTGGATTAAGTACGTAAAACTATGTTATTATGATCAATATGGCCCAAACATGCCAATATACCACTGCTTTTTTGTGCCAGTATGATTGTCAATTTCGGGTTCATCTTCTGCTTTGGTTCATAGAAATTTATTCTCAAAAGAAGTTACATATTTTACTTAATTGAGAACTTAGTTTATAACATTAAATCAAAAAACATGCGATTACGATAATGTGCCGAGAGGTACAATAAATTAAATACGAGTACATTTAAACAACACGAAGCATACCAGTTAACATAAAAATCAACAGAAACGTGGGTATTTTTGTGTTAGTTTAAAGATCTTGACCAATGCGACTGTCGACATCGGTGCGGGCGTCCGCGCGTAATTACAAAGAATAACAGCTACTAGATGTGGCTCGTGCTATTTCGCTCGAGTGCTAATAGCGCGTTG
Organism: Udea olivalis; assembly: GCA_947369235.1. Lineage (NCBI taxonomy): Eukaryota > Metazoa > Arthropoda > Insecta > Lepidoptera > Crambidae > Udea > Udea olivalis. The sequence continues at coordinate 371,198 of OX376354.1, read as the reverse complement.
TGTTTTAATAAATATATGTGCGTATGAGGATCAATTCATTTAGTGTCGATTATTAATATTATTTTATTTGATTTAATTAAATTATTTAGTATTTAATTTTATACACTGTTACCTAATCATATTAATTGAAGTTTGTACAGTACTTAATACTTTGTAATTGAGTAAATAAAATATATTCAATTAAATTATTTTTATGGATTCTGAGATTTGCATTATTAATTAATATGAATTGATTTTAAGGCTAAGTAATTGAATAACTAAATTGACTTTAGCGCTTCATCATATTGTTTTGTTATTTTAATAATTTTTAGATCAATTAAATCATTACTAAGGATTTAAAATTATTTGTCATCAATTTTAATTTGAACAGAAGTTGCTTTATAGTTTAAAATAGGTATATTTATTGTTTAAAATAGATAAATTGTATTTATAAATTTACTTGAAACAAATTACTAAAATTAATACAGGTGCATTGTTTCTGACAGCTTTATATTTGAAGGCAGCTTGTTGTATAGTTGTGCACTTTCATAGGTCATATTTTTCTTTATTTATTTATTTATTTAATCATTATTGCACAAAGAAAAGTACAATTGGCGGACTTAATGCCTAAAGGCATTCTCTACCAGTCAACCACTAAGTGAAGCAGAAATCTTTACGGCGGGATTTTGTAAAACTAAGTTTCAGTAAAATAAAAGTAAATATATATATGTGTGTACCTACTTACATATAAAAATAGCAAATATATACATATAAATTCATAAATACAATGATATATAAATACATATTATGTACTCAAATGAAAGACGAAACATTAACTCGGAATGATATGATTGACGATCTGACTAATCTGACCAATGATTAAATAGCACTAATTCCAACTGATTAGGGTGTCTGTAAAAAAAGCTTGTGGATAAATTTTTTGAAAGAGAACCTATTGGGGGACATTTTGATTCTGTTTGGAAGCGAGTTCCATAACCTTATAGCAGCTAAGGTAAAGGAGTTAGACACATGCGTGGATAGATGAGGAGGAGTGGAAAGTTTTAAAAGAGTATTTGAGCATTGCAATGGTTACGTGAGCTGCACTCACCCCTATATTAAAAAATACGCTTGAGATATTTAGGAGCATCGGGATTTTTAAGAATGTTGAACAGTAAACATAGCGTTCGCGAATTTCTTCGTTGGCGGATTTTAAGCCATTTCAATTTAGAGCGGAACGGAGAAATATTCTTACACCGAAAATGAAACGAATGCAACTATTGACTAGGCGTTCGAGCCCATCGAGAAGCGCCTGGGACAGGTTGGAACAGCAAACGTCCGCATAGTCAATATGAGGCATCAGAAGGGCTTGGACCAGTAAAATTTTGGGCTGAGTGGGAGAAAGTTTTTAAATCAATACAGAGAGCGTAAGGTAGCGACCACTTTTCTGCTTGTTTCCTTGATTTGTTTGTCCCAGCTAAGGTTATTATCTACGTATAGGCCAAGGTTCTTAACATGGGGGCTGAATGTTAGTGCCGTTATAGGTTAACGTAGGACCGTCGGTACTGAGGTGACTCAGCTGTCGCGGAGTACCTATCACAATTGCCTGACATTTAGCTGGATTTACTGAAAAACCGTAACTGTCAGACCATTCGAGCAAACGTTGGAGATCGTTATTCAGTAGGCAAACAGCATCCTCGAAACCATTGGCGTCAGTCTATACATACAGTTGAAGGTCATCAGCATACAGATGGTAGGAGCTGCAGAGATTAAGTGTGACAAAGTTGATGAATACAGAAAATAGAAGTGGGGATAATATACCTCCTTGTGGAACTCCGGAATCCAGATTACACCACTGAGAAATCGTATGACCAATACGCACAGCCTGTTGCCGTCCACGAAGCTAAGACGAAAACCAGTTTAATTCATGTGGTTCTTTCCATCCATAATTCGTTCTTGGTGCTCGTAGTACTAAGTCACTTTGGCTTCTTAGTTGCTTCAGATTCGGATGATCCAGTCTAGTAGAGAAAAATATATTTGTGTGTATTTCTTTCATTTATTCATTTATTTATTCTTTATTGCCCAAATTAGGTTAGTAAAGTACAATTGGCGGACTTAATGCCTAGAGGTATTTTCTTTTGTGAGTATTTTCCTAACCAATATAACATGAGTAGTATTTATAAGTTTTATTTGTCTGATATTTTTTTCTCCTTATATAACTTATCTGTAGGTGCTAAGTAATCATAGCTAAATAGCACTTTCAGTAATTTATTCTGTGCGATTTGTATCAAATTATGATTACTTTTAGCAGCAGAACCCCATATCTCTACTAGGTAGTCAAGATGTGGTTTAACTAGGCAGTTGTAAATTGTGTATCGTACTTCTCGAGGAAGACAATGAACTATACTGCTTCCGAATTTCATTAGGATATAAGTTAATTTGACATGTATTGAGGGGTTTCTCGAATGAATCTAATAAACGTTACTACTGCTATTTTACTTATAGGTGTCACTGGACTCGCGCGTGCGCGAGGTGGTTAACCGGAATATGGTGGAGCCGACGCCGCACACCTTCGACGAGGCGCAGCTGCAGATCTACACGCTCATGCACCGCGACTCCTACCCGCGCTTCGTCAACTCGCCGCTCTACAAGACGCTCGCGCGCATCTCCAGCGACGCCGGCTCCCCCCCCGCGACCACGCCCCTTTCCCCTGCGCCGCCCGGCGTCCTGTCCGCCCCTGCAGCCCCCGCCACCCCCGCGCCTGCGCCCGCGCCCCAGTGACGCCGGGGGCCTCGACGACTCGCGGCTTCGGCCGACGAGTGGGACTTTCCTTCGATACGACGTTCGTTTCGCGAGCGCGGGCGCCCGTCTCGCCCGCGCATATTTTCTATTCTGTATATAGTCTCAATATACGTTGGTTAAACGGGTACTAATTTTGTACATAGTTAGCGTAAGTGTAATCGTAGGTGCGCGAGCGGTCCGCCGCCGGCCGCCGCGGCAACTTGGCTGGTCCACCGCCCTGCGGCCGCGACGTTGCGGCGCCGGGGACGCAGGGCCCGAGAGCCACGAACTCACGATGTGGTCATTCGAATGTAGACAAACGGCATCGTCAGTCAGACACGTTTTGATCCCGGTGCATAGTTTACCCTCGGTTCCCTTATTATCTACGGCCTATTTAGAACCACACGAGTTCAGAAAACACGTCGGGAGTTCGTATCATAGGCTTAGAATAGCGTTACATTCTAAATCTATGGTTCTTGACCTTACACATCTTGCCCGTTCTCTCGGCTCGTCGCATTGTGCACAACACTATTCTAGTTAGAAGCAATAAAAAGGTGGACCAATTAAGTTTGCCGGAGAGTCAACGAATAAAATTTGTTTTCATGTATTGTAGTAGTTTCATTTTATATCATGATTCTTAATAATTTGAACTGAAAAAGCTTGATGGCCAGCCTTAACAGTTCTAAACTCCAAAATGTGTTTAGCCGAAAATTCCCAGCATTTCTTTAGGGTAGATAGATGGTCAGAGGTCCTAGATAACACAAATATAAAAGTTAAACAAAAATTTTAATTGGTGAAATTTATATTGATCAAAATATTTACGGATGTTTGTTAGCAAAGCCTAGATGTAAGATAACACATTTAAATCCTCTGGCGGATCCAGGCTGCGAAGGAGGTGATGCGCGCGAAGGCGGCCGGGAAGCCGCGCGTGCAGCCTTGCGCGGAGCCGAACGACGTGAGCCCGATCTGCACAAACAAACAGAAAGACATGGTCAATTGGTCAATCTTCAAAAGCGTGTGCTTTTCAAATCGAAAAGCAATTGGTATTTTTACACTAGTTATAAATGTTATATATTTACGGGGAACTACTAAAATTGTGGTCTATGGTAGGTTCCACAACAAGTTGAACTGTAATAGCAGAAGAAGGTCTAATGTGACCTGTGTGTTTCCTTTGCTCTGGCCGAACTCGGACACAAAGGCTCTATAGCGAGACAAAGTAAAACAAAAAGATGTGATGTTGGGCTTCCCAAACAAAAAAAGTACTTACGAGAACGCGGTTGTTCCCCGTGCCAATGGCGAGGGGGCCGCCGGAGTCCCCGGGGCAGGTGCTGAGACCGTTGGCGCCGCTGGTACACAGCGTGGACGCAACGATGATGTTACCGAACGTGGAGCGGCACACGGCGTTTGTGATCACCTGCAGGTTGACCTGACGCTTGTCCTGGTTCGGACCGATGCCAACGTCTGTAGAACACAAGTATTCGTTCTAACACTGTTTTATTTAATAAGTAATTGTAAAATTGATAAATAAGCAGAAGTACGTAAAGTAAAATCATGTGAGTGTAAGTGAATTATAATGTCTAAGTCTATGTGACCCAAATACGAAGTCATTGACTTACACCTACTGTGCGGTAACCCGTACAAGGAGTTTAATAAATCCGTGGGACAAATTCCAACAATATCATATGACCCTTTAGGTACTCTTTACTGATGAGCGGAATGAAGGAAAGTCTTGAGTACCGTTATAATATTTAAACCGTTTAAGTTGTACAAATTAGACACGTACCACAAAATAAATAGTTTACAGAAGGACCGCTCTCGCCTTATTCTCTAAACTTGCCTGATCGCCTAGGGTTGCTACTATATTCGCCAGATGAGCGCGATTTGACAGATACCATCAAAAAAAAAATACAAAGTTCGACAAAAATAAAAATATTAAAAGGGGTCCAGTAGGATAAAAAGAGTTAAGATGGGTGAATACGTATAAAAGTATTATATTATAAGAAGTCATTTACCTACAAAAGGCGTCCGCTAATTAAACCGGGATCCAGGTGCAACCTGCTAGCCTAAGTGATCATACAGTCCTTATACCTAGTAGGTAGGTAGTAAGTGTAGATAACACTAACACTTCGCCAATGCTTCGGCGGTCACCTGTCGGCGGCCACAGCTTAAATACTGGTGTTTTACCAATGAAATAGAAAATATAAATTTTTGACCATTGAACTATAATGTATCTAGCTTGCTACTAATATAGTAATTTGTGAATGTATCTAACGTAAAAATTATATTTCAATATTTTTGACAGTGCGACTGACCGTTACATTGGTAAAACACCAGTATCTTTGGTAGGTATATTCTTTTATTGCCACGCGCGGCTGCTGCTTCCGCGCCGCGCCGCCGACAGGTGACCGCCGAAGCGGTGGCTCATGGTGTTATCTACTGCCTACTAGGTAGGTAGGTAGGTAGGACTGTATGATCAAGCCATTAGGCAGGTAGCAGGTTGCACCTGGACCCCGGTAAATGAATTCTTAAATTATAATACTTTTATACGTATTCACCCATCTCAACTCCCTTTAATCTAACTTTGTATATTTTTGTTTTTGTCGATCTAGGTGCAATTTTTCACTTGATGTATTTTATTTTACGCGGTATCTGTCAAATCGCGCTCATCTGGCGAATATAGTAGCGAGTAGCAACCCTAGGCGATCAGGCAAGTTGATAGAAAAAGGCGAGAGCGGTCCTTCTGTAAACTCTTTATTTTGTGCTACTAGTTCGTCCGGCCGTCATAGCTATCGCATGTAGGTTACCTATATGCGCTAGCTATACATTCCTGTGTCACTACAGTATCCCCCCCCCCCCTTACAAACGAGAAGTAACACATTAAAGGAAAACACATGCAGATACAAAAATGAAGCCATAAAACAATACGACGCGGTTCGACTTCTATCTTAAATCTAACACCCTAATCGCATGTAAACAAAGTGGCGTCTTTTTTAACCGACTTCAAAAAAAGGAGGCGGTTCTCAATTCGACTGTATGTTTTTTTTAATGTTTGTTACCGCATAACTTTCGACTAGGTGAACCGATTTTGATCATTATTTTTTTATTTGGAAGCTGGTGCTTTCCGAATGGTAATTTGGGTAATTTGGTCCAGTTCTGACAGTGGCATCCATGAGAAAACCATATAAGTCTTAAATCTAGATAGACAAAATGCGCGACAAATGGACGAATAACTCATTATTACGCCAACCGATTATGATATTTTTTTATTTGAAAGCTGATGCTGCCCGTGTGGTTCCATTTTAATTTAGTCCAGTTCTGACAGTGGCATCCATGGGAAATCCATATAAGTCTTAAATCTAGATAAACCATATGCGCGACAAATGGAAGAATAACTCATTATCACGCCAACCGATTTCGATGCTTCTTTTTTTATTGGAAAGGATATACGTCAAGGGTAGTTTGATGAGTGTTTGGTTTGGTTCTGATTATGGGATCCATGACAAAGTAACGGAACTATTTAATTCTCAGGAGCAATTGGACGATACTTTTTCGATGCATAAAATAAATGAGAACTATTCACTGAAAAACAAGAAATAAACAAAAATTTTAATAAAAAAAAACAACTTCAAAAAAAGCTATTCCAAAACAAAGTACTAAAAAGTAAAGAAATAATTGCGTATTCTTCTAAAACTTATACGATAATATGATGTAGGTACAATTATTGTTATTGTTGGAGTCTGTGTCATCCAATGTTGGTTTGTAACTACCTACATACATACGTAAACGTGATATGTAAGAAATAGGTATATTGCTAGGTATATTGTACTGGTTCCTTGGCTGACACCGTCTCCAACAATAACAATAATTGTACCTACATTATATTATCGTATAAGTTTCAGAAGAATACGCAATTATTTCTTTACTTTTTAGTGCTTTGTTTTGAAATAGTTTTTTTTGAAGTTGGTTTTTTTTTGTTAAAATTTTTCTAACGTAATCTGTAACGGGTTGAAATCAGAGTTACGCTTGACGTCATAAAATTCGCCTGGAATTCGCAACGATCTCCCGAACGTCATCTCTGCTGCGCTCACCCCCGTGTCACTACGCGGAACTGCGCGTAAACTCAACATGACCATTGATAATTCGTCCCATGCTTCCGAATTCAACCTGGCCTTAAGAGCTGCTTTTAAGGTACGATGCCAGCGTTCCACGGCCCCGTTGCCTTGTGGATGGTATGGAGTGGTCCTAATTTTTTGTACTTCTAGATACTTCAATAACTGAGAAAAGATGGCAAACTCGAACTGCCTGCAATGATCGCTGGTAAGCTTCTGTGGGCATCCAAAACGCGCGATCCAGCCTTCGTAAATCACCTTGGCTACGGTCTCTGCTGTGATGTCACAGACAGGAAACGCCTTGGGCCAACCAGTGACTCGGTCTATCAAAGTTACTGAGTATCTACAGCCGTCAGCTGACGTTGGTAGTGGACCGACTATGTCTGCGTGAATATGTTCAAATCTACCTACTGCGTGGAACTGCCCTAGCTCCGAGTGGGTATACAATGTCAGCGAGCCAAGGGTCGCTGAACCTTGGCTCGCTGACATTTTAGACACGTTTTGGCCCAAAGGCCGACATCACGATTCATACTAGGCCAATAAAACCTTATCCTTACCATCGAGCGTGTGTTACGAATACTGGGATGGTTCAAGCTATGCGTTGTGTCAAAAGCTAATTTACGAAATCCAACTGGTAAATATGGTCTTAATTTGCCTGTCACATCACAATTATAATAAACCTCGTCATCGCTATCCGGTAACGCAACCCGCCGAACTAAGCAAGGCTTGTAGTATGGGTGTCAAAGGCTAATAGCGTACATACATAGTCATTTCTAAATACATACTTAAATGGATAATAACACCCAGACACAACAAATACAAATGTTCGTCACATAAATGTTTGTCATCGGGGGGGATCGAACCACTCTAGCGCTCGGGTGCTAAAGGCAGGATCAACTACCATTGCACTAACATGCCAGCCAAGTCAACTTCCTTTATAAAACACAGCTTTTTCAAAGATATATTTTCTCTAAATTATTGGCATATCATCATTATTACTAGCCATGACATGTTAACAACATGTTGGTTGTTTTTTTGGATTTGTAAAACTACCAGTTGCAGGCGGTTTTCAACAGTAATTTTGCGATCTCAACTTTGCGGGTGAATCATTAGAACGTTTTTACCCCAATAGCTTTCAATTCTTCACCCACTGCTATTTCAACTTGACCGCTGTGTAGGTCTTTGTAGGTAACTGGTATACTAAGAAAATTCAAAGGGCCATTCGATCTAATACGAATTACTTATAGTATTATACTGACTGTCAGCGGTGCGGCCGAAACCAGCAGCTACGGCCCAGGAACCAGCGAATTGGTTGTTTGCTTGTGCAGTGCTGGGCAATTGAATGCGGTTGATCAGATCTGCAACACAGATTTTAATTTCATAAATAACTATCAACAACAAAACTATTAACTAATACTTTATTAACAAAGTAGAAGATCATCACCACTGACTGAAAAAATACTTGTACTCACTAGTGAATCCAACAGGGTTGTGAAAGATGATGGCGACGTCATTCTGGATATTGTTGGGATTCCAGCTAGCATGCATTGTGACCTGGTTGGTGTTGACGCGCACGCCGCCGCTGAAGAGACGGTTGGAGCCGTAGACGACGGTGAACTGGCGCGCCTGGTTGCGCCCGTCCCACCAGCAGTGAGCCGCTGTCACTGCGCGGTTGTTTGTGAGCATGGAACTTCCGCATACTGACTGCTGCCCTGACGTAAGCGTGATCACAAGTCCACCCTGAAAACCATCACGTGTAAAGTTTTAAGGTTGATGATTAGGATTGTAAGGTCGTTTGCATCTTGACATCGTTCGTCTAGTTCCACCGTTAACTTATCACGTAAATACTCACGAGGTGAGGCTGTGCGCCAGCGTTGACGGACTGTCCGCCAGCGATTCTGCTGCCGTCGAAGTCCAAGCCCGCCTCGTACTGGCGGATGCGCGCCGCCTCCGCGATGCCCGCCGCCTCGTGGTAGTAGCGCATGGGCTCCTCCTCCGCAGAGGAGCCTGCCACAAAAGCGAACACGAACAGCAGGAAGGTCTTCATTCTTACACTGATAGTTTGATATTAGCTTCGAAATTTACAGTATTTAAAGTAATAGCCGAGTGGGAAAACCCCTTATCTAATCCGTAAGGACAAACCAATTCAAATTCCATAAGTCAATAACATTATTATATTTTAATTACGATAGGATTAGCCGCCTAAAATATTGTAAGAAGTAACGTTCAGCGATGTCAAAATACACACATCGACATGGTCTAGCTAGGGATATTTCAATTAAACCTAAATAACTAAAATTATACTAACTTTTTGTTAAGACACCTACACATTAAAATAAACCTTGTTTAATAGCCTATCTAATCTAATAAATAAACTCTTAGATAAAGTTTAATTTAACAATAGCTTAGAAGAAGAAGAAAAAATCAGACAAAATTTCAATTTTAACTTTATTTTTGAAACATCAAAAACTAAACAAAACAACTATGTATTTTTTTTATAAAAATGGTTGAAAACTTAAAATTAATAATCCGTGGTTCCACCTGAGACTCTCCTGACACGTCTGCAGCGGTTCTGCATACTCAAAACAAGGGTGTCAATATCCTGTTGTGGAATACTGTCCCAAGTCCTGCTAAGATGCAAGAAAAGCTGGTTTTCATGCACAATATCTTCAGGGAAATTCCTAAGAGCTCTTTTCTGAAGCATATCCCAGGCATGCTCAATAGGATTTAAGTCAGGGGATTGTACAGGCCAGTCTAAAGCTTGGATATCATGCTGTTGTAACCAACTTGTAACAATACGCGCCGTATGTGGACGGGCATTGTCGTGCATTAGCTGGAAATTTTGTCCCATTTGCTCTCTGTGTGGCAAGATTACTGGCTCTAGCACCTCATCTCGGTATTTTAGAGCAGTCATATTGCCTTGTATCCAAACGAGGTCCGTTCTACCGCCGAGACGAATTCGTGCCCAAACCATAATCGTGCCACCTTGATATGCATGAACTTGTTGTGGGTGCTGCAGTCGATTCCAACGTCCAGGTTCTCTACAAACGCGTACTCTTTGCGAGTCAGGATGAAATCCAAACCTGGATTCATCAGTGAAAGGCACAAGTGACCATTGAGAATGGTTCCAGTTTTCGTGTGCAATAGCCCATTGTAATCTTCTTCCTAGATTGCCTCTCCTTAGCGCTGGTACCCGAAGTGGCCTACGAGCACGTAGGTTGACTTCATGCAGTCGTCTTCTCAAAGTTTGACTGCTTACCAGCAACCATCTCTGTAGCCTTTAAACCAATTGCATCGCCGTTGCATTTGGTTCACTTCGTGCAGCATTTACTATGAATCGGTCCTGTACATGTGTTGTAATGCGTTGAGGTCCTCGGTGCCGTTCCACCACTTCCCCCGTGAAACGATAACGTGACCAAAGCCTGGATATAACGCTCTGACTGGTCCTCATGGCTTCAGAAACCGCAATTTGGGTAGCGCCAGCTTGAATCATGCCCACTGTTCTTAACATTTCGTTCCTGGTCAAGTGTCTACGTGGCATGATTAAATGAACACCGGAATGCGTTTCACAAAGATTTATAGAAGTTTATGGAGTTTTAATTAGGTTAGAAGTTCGTGAAGATTTACTTCTTTGGAAGAAATTCAATGAATGCGATTTTCATCTTAAAACAAAACCTTTTATATACAAATTTGAATTTTAAAAAGGAACTTAATAATGTTTTTATAATCTGTCATTAAAAGATAGTTTTTTTGTAAGGCCAGTAATTTTTTAGTTATTTAAAAAAGTTTTATATATCCCTAGACCATGTTGTTGTGTGTTAATAAAACTTTGTGATAATAATAATCAGAGCTTAACGCTTATTTTCTAATTACTCATAAGTTAATTAAAATAAACGACGAGAACTGAGATAATAACTGAATTCTCACTAGCAGAGCCACCTCGGTTGACGAGAACGTTGCTGGTGAATTTCAGACCTCTTCAAGATTGTATTGTACCTACTCGAATCGATGGTTACATACTCGGTTGCCATAATTTGTTCAATATTTCGCCGTTTATTTCATCTAGCTTAGCTTGCACCACTTTTTAGAGTAGGTGCTATCTATGAATGCCAGCGACTGAGAATTATAACATGCATTCTTACGACAAGGTGTTCTATGTATAATTTCCGTCACGATTTTATTTCTCAATATGTTCTTTCCTCATTGTTGAGATGAGGCCTGTGCCCTGCAGTGGGACGTATATAAGGCTGTTTGTTTGTTTGTTATTTTTATTCTTTAAAACGACAATTAAGTTTGGAAAAACGTAAAAGAACAGAAAATTATGTATTTGGCACTTCAATGTACGGTCTGGTTAAGGACTTTTGAAGTAAAAAGTTTTGGGCGTGACGGAAATTAAATTCGCGGTGAAGTATAGCGAAAGAAAATTGCTCTTAGAAATATATATTTTATTGTCATAAGACACAAACATTACAAAAACAGCAGAAAATTAATATTAAAAAGGGTGTAAAAAACACGAGCACTAATAGGTAAGCATAAATACTATGTGTAGACATAACAGTAAAAATATTGAAGCGGGTACCATTCATTTAGTTTTCGATAAAAAAATATATTGTATTTATGTATTGGCAGAATTTTTGGGAACCCTAGGGTATTTAGTCAAGCAAGAGCAATGTTAATTATTTTTTCACGTCCTGTACAATCATTTATTCTATGTTTTGGAGATTCTAAATATTGTTAGGGTAGAAACTTGAAAGTTTTGATACAAATTTCAACCTGAATTTACTTCAAAACTATAAACTTTTAAGTTATCAGACATAGCTCTTAATATCGAACATCACTGCTAATATAAGCCTTTTAAGTAGTAGTGCTCAAGTTTTTTACACGCTGTATAATATCAAATAAACCTTACAAGTGATTGTTCAGGCAACAAAATAAAAAATAAACTACCTTGAAATCTTAAATAATCAAACAGCTCTAGGCTATAATTTTTATTGTGCAAAACTTGTTATTGCTAAATGAACAATTTTAGGAGTCTATTGATTAGTAACTCATACGCCTAATAATAGGTTTCACTTAAACCCTTACACGTCGTATCTACTTTTATGGTTTTTGTATAAGAGCCCCCCTTAAATATGAATTTTAATCTGTTTTTTGTATTTTTTGTTTGAACGGCAACAGAAATACATCATCTATGAGAATGTTAACTGTATAGTATCGACAGCCTGGTGACAGACAAACAGGCAGACAGTCGGATAGCGGAATCATAGTAATAGGGCCCCGTTTTTACCCTAAAAGCTAATGTTTTATAATTTGTTTCAAGTTTAGTGTAACGGAATCGGGTGACAGAAATTAGAAACAAGACGGTATTTGCGAGAAAAAAATTAAATGGTAAGGAATACGATATATTGCTTCAAGCATGAGGTCAACAACGGATGTCTGCATATAATAACCTGGTAGCCAAATTTGTATGCATTACAAAACGATAATTAAAAGAGCGAATAGAAATTAGAATAGTAGTGAACCATGGAGATTAGGTTCTTGCGGTCGTAGTTAGTCAACGGAACAGGTGTGCACAAGACCGTTTCGGTTGCCTGCCTCGGCACTACTGACAATAGACGTCGATGCGGTAGTGATGCGAATTGCTTGCCCCTAGTTAGATATTCGCTTCTTTTTAAGAATTGACGGAAATTATGTACAATGAAAATGCACTTGGTAAACTGATTATTTTCTGTGAATAACAAAATGCATTAATCAACTCCCAAATTGTATCTATAGACTGAAATTCACTAATCGTAGCTTACTTTGAAACTGTTGAAGGTATAAAGTTTGATTCTGGGTTCTGGACAGCGAACAGTACTTAGGAGAACAACTTAGAAAAAATAATATTGAATGTTTTTGAACAAATGATGTGTATGTAAATCCAATTCTTAAAATAAAACTGCTAGACCTAGTCCCAAAAGAAAAGCCAGCTCCAAAATATCACAAACAAGTCAGATATTTATATCGACGCTGTCGTAGCGCTGTCGATGCGTCGTTTTAGGTCGTTTTACATACGAATAATCATTGTGTGCACACGATGCGCTGCGTCGACGCAACGCACACACGACTGAACTGCAGCCCTCGAAACGAAGTGGGCCCCATTGCGACGTCGGAGAGGCGCCGGTAGCGCTCAGTTGTTAATGCGTTGATACTTTATAGACTGTGACGTTTTTACAAAATGCTGGCTGCAACTGCGACGACGGAACGGTGCGACTGCGTTGTAGTAACGCTGCGGTGACGCAGAACCAGTGCGGCCGGCAATGCGTCAAAATATTTGCGTTGCGACGAGGACCACGCAGCGCGCCATGTGGACTGGCTCTTAGCTACAATAGATACCTAATCATCCCTTGACCAGATACAGTACTTGCCCTGGCTGTGAATCAAACATAGGCTATTCAATTTCATACATATAAAACTAACAAAAATAATATTGGCATACACTACAACAATAATAAAATTGACATCGTAGAGAGCACAGTATTTTTAGGCATAGTACATACTAGATGAACACTGCAGCTGGAAAAAACACGTAGATAATGTTTGCACTAAATTAAATAAATTTGTATTTGCACTGAATAGAATCAAGAATGTTGCGTCTCTCCAAATAGCTCTACAAGTGTACCACGCATATGTTTCTTCCCAGCTGCGCTACGGTATAGTAATATGGGGTAACAGTGTGGACTCTGAAAGAGCTTTTAGAGCCCAAAAGAAGTGCATTCGCGCCTTATGCGGGATAAAACAAAGGGAAACGTGTAAACCCCGGTTCCAAAAACTCAAAATTCTTCTTCTGCCCTGCATTTACATACTGGAACTTTGTTTGTTAGTGAAAAAGCACCCAAAATTCTTTATAAAATGTGACAAATTAAAATCTAACATTAAAAATTCTAGAAAACACAAATTACTTAGTAGTACCAAATTGTAATTTAGGCTTATTTGAAAGGAACGCGTACTATATGGCTATTAAAGTATTTAATAAGCTACTGTTAGAAATTACTGAAAAGCCACTTGATAAGAATATATTTAAAAAGAGTATTACTCAATGGCTGCTACAACACAACCTCTACTCCATTAATGAGTTCATGGAGAGATAATGAATTTAAGGGGACATAGTAATTCAAACAATTCAATGATTTGTGATAATGTAATTATAATTTAATATTTTGTAATCTATTAATATTGACATTGACATTTGAATTTATTTGTATCTTGTACATTCGAATGCTAAATGGTTTAACAATTCTACTTCTATTTTAATTTCCGATTATTGTAGTAAAAATATTCTTAAATAACATTAGTTGGCATAAGTCTAATATAACTAACATATAATTAACATGTGCATGCCTACAAAACTAGGGTATAATGTTGTTGTTACCTTTTTATATCATTGTCACTCATCCCAATGTACTACACAATGTTAAGCAAATAAACGTTTGAGTTTGAGTTTAGGGCTATCTGAAATATAAAGCGGTGAAGCCTAACTATACAAATATGCTACTTACCACATAACTAAGTAGAACCCTACTATAGTTATGTTAGGCTCATACTTTTAACCCACAATATTTTTGTAAGACCCAATAATGGACTGTTTTTCTCTCTAATATGCCTACTGTTATGTTTCATTTAACTATAAAGGTCTATCACTAGATCTATGTTAATCTAGAACATGTGGTACTATAGTTAAGACGGATGTTATTTTTCATAATTACTAACCTAGGTTATTAAGGATTTTTATTCATTGTTACTAACATCTATGGACATTTATTCATTAGGTACATACCTATCTTAGTGTATTACATTTTGCATTGTAATCACGATTAAATTAACTCACAATCTGCGATTAAATTAGTAAATAATTAAGAAAGAGTGATTGAGGAAATACTAGTTATCATTATCTTATTAATGCGCTTAGGGGATTATCATAAAAGTACCTAACTATTCTGATACGAGAGAGTATAAGGAACGTGAAGGTCTGTTTGTTTTTTGTTTACTTACTCACTTCAAAATAATATGTTCAAGCTTGGCTGTCGGAACAAACCGTGTCAACGTTTGACCCGCACCTTGAACCTGCACGATTATCTTCAGCACTGACTTTATATGCTTCTGAAAACTAACCCCATTTGAATGAAATTAAATAAAATGTTAATGATAACATTTTATTTCACATTTATGAAATAATTATATTTGTCCAAAACATGGTTTGAATAGTTGTTTCACAATAATAATAGTACATTATTGCAAAGGCAGCGAAATAGGCAATTGCAGGTCGAGTATGAGTTTGAAGGCCGAGCCGCAGGCGAGGACTTCAATGATACGAGACAGGCAATTGCCATTTCGGCCGATATATAGTGCTTTTCTTAAAAAAATGCAAGGAAATAAAAAGGGCCTTTTTATTAATATTATTAACAAAATAACAACTCCGCTTTACCGCCAATTTGTTTTTTTTTATTTTACAATTTGTGCCGAAAGGTAAACGCATCTGTGGCTATACAGCCACGAGAACGCTATGTGTACGATAGATGAAAGAGTTCTAAATTCAAACAGCACACCGTTTCATACAACATTGCCGGCGCGCTCTTCGTTCAAAATTCAAAGAACGCGCCGGGAAGTGATTTTGGGTTTTCAGTCTACGTAAATATGATACTTCGCGTGTTCTTTATTCAAAAGTAATGACAATATTTCCGAGCCTGTTCAAGAAAATACATTTTCGCCAGACAGCACACCACTTGTCATGGTCATGGAGTAGGGATAAATATCCCTGTGTTACGAGGTACCAGACTAGGAACTAAGCCAGGGGCCAGCATACACAGATCCAAGCCCATTTAGAAAACATCGTTTCCTGAATTGACTTGACCGGGAATCGAACCCGGATCACTACGTATCTCAAGGCGAAAAACCGTGCTGCGGCGTTCTACGCCAAACAAATTATAGCTAGATGACATCAAAGTATCGAGAAATATTTTGGCATTATTAATGTTATTTTACATGCTTGTCATATTTTATCATTAAAATATTTCCACACATGTAGTATGGTAACATTAGTTTACTTTTGCACGAAGTCAAGGTACTTGCTGAGCTTGTCCTTCTCAGCTTTTACGAGGTTATCGTCATGCGGAATGGTGATGTCGACGAGCACTGCTCGACGTTGGGATCGGTCTACCAGCACAATATCACGCTTATTGGCTACAATAGTGCTGTCCGTGATGATAGACGACACGGTTGGCGTAGTGCGCTGTAGCCTCGATTTCCGTAGTGTCCCGGGTTCGATTCCCGGTCGGGTCAATTTAGGAAACGATCTTTTCTGAATTGACTCGGGTCTGGGTGTGCAGGGAGACGCCCCTAGCTTATTTCCTTGTGCGGTACCTCGTAACACAGGGATATCAATCCCTACTTCGAGACCATTACAAGAGGTGTGTTGTCTGGCGCATATTTATTTATTTATTTATTTATATAGAGCGATCCCAATAAAGCAATGCACGACTATTTTCGAGAACTGGTACCGGTACGTACTTATAGTACGGTACCTCCGACTCGACAAGGCCATACCGAAGAGCAAGTTGCTGGTGAATGATCCTGGCTACTAGGTTGTGCCTGTGCAAGTACTCTCCGTTAGCAAGGTGAGAACAACCGGAAATAACATGGCGAATAGACTCACCAGGATGGCGGCATGCCCGACAAATGTCGACCGAACCGTCCTTCATGATGTATTTCCGGTAGTTATTCACCTTGATAACTTCATCAGCAATTGCACAGACAAAACCTTCAGTTTCCCCAAATAGGTCCCCGAAACGTAGCCAGCTCACCGATGCGGAGAGGTCAACATCAGGGCCTGTTAAGGCCCGATAGAACCTCCCATCTAGCTCCTTGCTCTTCCATATTTCCTTGCGGTTGTCGGTGGTGAGCACCGGGAGTTGACGCCAGTTCTCGTTTGCCAAGGAGAGCGGCGTGAGTCCCTTATCAACTGCCACAACATCGCGATGTATCCCACACTCGTTGCTGAGGAAAAACCTCCTAAGACTGCTCACCTCGCGGTTATGAAGGTTCTTGGCATTTAAAAAGCCACACCCCCACCTGCCGCGGGATGTACAGTCTCATGACAGCGGAGCGTGGGTGTAACATACGATATGTTGTGAGCATTTTTCGGACCCTTACATCCAGGGCGTCCAGTTCGGTTTGAGTCCATCTTAGTATGCCAAAGGAGTATATCAGTAAAGGCATCACCCAACCGTTGAAGGCACCTTATTGCCACCTGACAAAGAACTCTTGAGTACCTTTGTAAGGCGACTAAAGAAGCGCTCCTTCACCGATTGCTTGACGTCTCCTACTGATACACCCAATGACTCTGACATACACTCTCTAGATATTTGTAGGTTTCGGCTTCAAAGAGGGATTTGAGTGTCATCGTCTCAGAGAGCTGTAAATTCGGTAAACATGCATGACCGCACACTTGTCCACACCGAACTCCATCTTGATGGCATTGCTAAAAATCTCAGTGATTTTTAACAGTTCCATCAAGACCTGGGGTTTCAGACTGCCCCACAGGACCCAAGCGTGCCGGCAGCTGTCGTCGTCCACGTCGCGCAGGTGGTCGCGGCGGTCGTGGCGGCGGTGGCCCGCTCTCATCACTGGAGCTTGAGCTCGCTGTGGTATCAGGAGGAGTTACAAACTCCTCCACCGACGACGAGTTTGGCGACGGAGCAGGCGATGGTGGTGGTTGTGCGCTTCTTACGTTCGCTCTTGCTTTCGCTCTCGTGATCATATTAAGTATGTATTTCGATTTAAAAATGCATTATTGTTTTCTTGTGTTTTCTGACATTTGTCACAGTTGACACAGACACATTTATATTCATATTGGTAACTTCTTAGAATGGCACGAATAGTCTTGACAATTATCGAAATATATTTTGCAGTAGTTTGTCATTGTATTTTATGGGTTTAACTCGAATAGAGCTGAAAAATAAACTAAAAAAATGTGTAATAATTATTGTAATTTATTTATGTTTCTTTTTAATTTAAATTGAATTTGATTTATTATGTTTAATGTCAGCTGTGCTCCGATATCGTCAATTCTTTCTCGCAATTTCATGTACTATTGAACATTTGCATGCCAACAACCCTGGCAAGACATGTGCACACTTTTGAAAAATGTTACCAAAAAACCTCATACCATGTTTTTAAGCAAATAAAGATATTATTATTATTATTATTATTATTATTATAAGATTGAATATGATCACAAAAAGACGTCTGCTATCATAGAGCGTTTTATTATTATTATTATGTTGGTACTTGGAAAATTCACGGGCCTATGGGGACCCGGTCCTTTGAGGCTTAACAATAATGATGTTTAATAGTTTAATATGATTTAATGTACTTATTACATTAAATCATATTAAACTATTAAACATCATTATTATTTATAAGTTAATTTTAATTTTTGTTTAGTTTATTACATATAAAAACTAATCAAAAATGAAATTAACTTAAAAATAAAAGCTTATTATTGAAAAATTCAAAAAAAAATAAATATATAAATAAATATGAATATGCGCCAGACAACACACCTCTTGTATTGGTCTCGAAGTAGGGATTATTAAATCCCTGTGTTACGAGGTACCACACAAGGAAATAAGCTATGGGCGTCTCCCAGCACACCCAGACCCGAGTCAATTCAGAAAAGATCGTTTCCTGAATTGACCCGACCGGGAATCGAACCCGGGACACTACGGAAATCGAGGCGAGAAACCGTGCTACAGCACACTACGCCAATCGTGTCGTCACTACAAATAACATTACAAAAAAATAATTTGTCATGTACCTAAGAGGCACTCCGTGTGGCTGACATCTAGTAGAACTATCGTCCACTGTATGAATCACCAATCGCACGAAATGCCTCACAATAGGCGCATGCGGATCATCTGCCACCGTTCTCAGGATGGTGTTGTCACTCCTCCGTATTCTTTCTATTAGCGACGCTACTTTGCGAACTACGGCATAAAAGCCGTCAGTCCGGGTCTGTGCAAACATGCCAGATGCACTGCAGAAGCGGGGAAGTGCCAACATCATCCTGAAAACGTTATTTTATACTGTACTCGCAGGGTGTTCATCGATTTTTTGGCGTACTGAATCCACAGACCGCCCGTGTACAGACCCTGGTAATACGCTTTAAATAAGGTTATTCTGACCTGGTCCGAACAGCGGGCAAATCTACGGGCCAGCATATTGCCGCGTATCGCTAAAGCCCTACGCTCCCTTTCTATGTCTAGATCATCTTTAAGGTCGTCGGCAAGAATATGTCCTAGATATTTAAATTGATTAACCCTCTTTAGTCCCGAGCCATTTAAGGTTATAGCAGGGATAGATTCGGGGCACTTGCTGACGGCCTTAAAGACCATGTATTCACTTTTTTTGATGTTGTACACAAGACCGTGCGAGGCGGCGTAATTTTCGCAGACCTTCAACATCTCTCCGATCGCACCCGCAGTGGGACCCAGCAACACCATGTCGTCCGCATAGCTGATGCTATTGATACTAACACCACCTACGCGGCAACCAACACGCATGAGCTCTACCAAGAGATCATTAACATACAGGTTGAAGAGCTTCGGAGACGATAACCCTCCATGTCTCACTCCGCACTCCAACCTATATGACTCGGAGAGACTGTTTGACCATTTAACATGATTGGTCTGGTTTGCGTATCAATACCGAAAGATATTGATCATCTCCGCTGGAATACTCCTGTCTTCCATCTTCTTCCAAAGCACATCATATGAAACGAGATCGAAGGCTTTGGAGAGGTCCAGAAAACAGGCGTAGATGGGCGTCCTCCGATCTGTGTAGTATTAGACAGTATGCTTGAGGCTCACAATTGCGCTTTCAGTCGATAGTCCGCGCCAGAACCCGAACTGCGCGTCATGTAGGTTTAAGTAATTTTGAGGCAAAAGTCAAGAAAACTATCCAACACTTCAGCCATAGTAGTGGCTAGGGAGATTGGGCGATAGTTTCCCTTATCCGAGATATCTCCTGTCCTGTTCTTTACTATGGGCACAACAGTAGTTTTCATTAGATCACCTGGTAAGTACGAGTGGCTGATGCACATATTGAAAAACAGGGACAGGACCCTCGGCAAATGCACCCCAGCATATCTCAGGTGCTCGATACTAAGCCCGTCATGCCCGGGAGACTTACCTCTGCTCAGCCCTTTTATTACAACCTTTACTTGGCTGGCTGTAAATAACAGCATTGGTCTCTCCCCGCGCACGCCGGGCCCAGCCTCGGGCTCCGTAACAGATGGACCAAGTGGTGACCGCACCTTAAAATGTTCCATGAACAAATTTGCAATATCCCCCGGGTTACTTTTGCCGTCAACACTCGCCGGGAGTCCAGGCCTAACATTCAGTTTCCCAGTGGATTTCCAAAACCTACTAAAATTCTTTTCCGCTCTAAGTTTTGCTATTTGGTCCATTTTGATTTGCTCTTGGTTATTTAAGCACCATTTTAGTCTGCCTTTAAAGATCTTACGAGATTCGCACATTTGCTCGTATATAAGGCCAGAAGGAGGTCGAACATGCAAAACTCAGATCTGGAATCGAAGTCTGGCCTCCCGGCGAGCTTCCCCAAGAAGCTTGTTCCACCCACTCAAGACTTTGTTCCTCCGTGGTTTATAGAAATAGAAATAGAAATATAAAACATTTATTAACTTTAAGGACATCGTTACATTTATAAAGTAAACACAAAAGAAGTAGGCATTAACAACAAAACATATAGGTAACAGGAAAAAAAAAGATCATACCATCAGACAGCGGTGTCCCGATGCCCAAAAAGACAAATGGACCTCACTCAGCATATAGCCTGGGCTTTATGGGCCCAGGCGCTGATTTTCAGTAGGCCCAGACTGAGATGACGCACGGACAGTTGTGGCGGACATACGTGTGTGCATATACATATAAGTATCATAAATACTATAGTATGGATAAAAATAAATGGTGAGTGATTCAATATATTGTGTAGTGTAATAATTGTAATACAATACATAGACAATAGATACGGTACCGAATGCTACACATTGACTGTTTAGTGTGACTGTGTGTGTGTGTGTGTGTGTTGGTACAGCACAATACAACAATTTATCTCTAATCTGTGTCTTGGTCTGAACAGCTGCGTCCTGCAGAATATCCGTAATACGTTTATAAAAGCTGTCCAAAACTATGTTGTGGTTTTCCAAGCCGCATGCCCCATGGCTGCAATTCACAAATTCAGGAGGAAAGTCGACATCCGCTAGCCACAAGCCGCTATTACACAGGTTGCGGTATCTATTGATCTGAGATTCATCTCTTTTTCCCTCCAAATCACAGCACTACGCCGCACCTCATGTATCAACAGCTTTGGCCTCACAGTGTCCAGGTTACATTCCAGATAAATGGGCAGATGATCCGTAACAAACACATCTTCTAAAATCCCTACATTCACAATGGTTTGCCGGGCTGATAGGGAGACCACACAGTGGTCCAGCCAGCTCCTACTTCCATGGTGCGGGTCGATATATGTACGAGTTGGCTTTCAATATTTCTACATCCGCACAAACCCATGACCGATCCGTTCAGAAACCACTAAAAATGTAGTTTCGACATCGCTGCTATCTTCAATCGCACTTATTTCACTTAGAACTTCCGTGAAAATAGGCAGGTTTTCATAAGATTTAGTTGGCTTGTAAACTGAAAATACTAAGATAGTACGACCGCTTATTGTACCTTTGATAGCTGCGAGACAGTATCGAAAACGCCCTTCCTCCAGAGGATGGCCACACCAACATATGGTATCCCCCTCAAAATGACGGCGGATGTGTCCACAGCAGACTTACTGGTGTACTCAAACTCACTGGAAACAGTTCCCAGAAACGGAACGTCGTAATTGAGAAGCCACGTCGATATAGTGTGCCTACCGGAGGGTAGGCACACTATATTGCTCTTTTTACATAACGACCTAATATCCTCAACAGAAGTCTTGAATTTTTTACAATTAAGACTAATTAATCTACAATAGTTGTTTTAGTCACTACTCATGATTTAATAATATAATTAACTATAACTATTACGACCTTCTTGCTTATTGCCGTATACAAAATAAATAAAGCGCCTAAAAGTAATGCCATCGGGCCAAAATCCATCATTTAAAAATAAATTTAATTTATTTTTTGTCATTAATAATTTGTACGCGTTATATTTTTTATTAGATTTCATTTTAATCACTTTTAGCGACACTGTTTCATTCGTCCTGTCTTTAGTATAACTAATAATATCCTCTTCACTTGTTTCTTTACTAACGTTTGATATGAACAACGGGACCGTAACATTCGCAGCTTTAAACTATACATCGGGCGCTGTAGAAGCTCATCCTTTATGACCAATAAGTTTGTATCTCTTGGCAGTCTTGGATTGAACAATTTGCCATTCACTCTTTTCCTCCTGGACCTGCGTGCAGTCCTTTATTGTTCGGTTTTCTTTACGGTCTTGACGGTTACTTAATGGCGCAGCGACCAAGGAAACAGCTGTACTATTCGCACTAGAGATAACACCTGGGGCCGAGGCGATGACGTCAGCGCTCGCGCAGGTAGAAATAACCGGTGCATTCGAAACCGCAGTTCGCTCCGTGGCCTCCACGCGCAGCGAATTACGCGCCGTCCCACTCACACTCAGCTTACCGAGGGGGCTCGAGCGTGTTACGTTGAGGCTCTCGCTCACACCTTTTGGAACCTCGGTCGGATCCTCAACGCAACTACGTCTTTCTATCGCGTTCGGTTGTTCGCATTGAAACGAGACAGATTAATCCTCGCTATGTGCTCGGGTCGTTGACCGCGTTGGAGTCGTGTGGCCGTTAACTTCAATAGTTGATGCTTGCGTAGGTTTTTTCTGTACATATTGGAGCCCTATTGGACCACTATTTTAGCTCATAGCTGTCATTTTCTCGTAGACATGCTACTCTTCGTTTATTTACTTAACTATCGACAGGAAAATTATCCAAAATAGATGCATGCTTCATGTTTTCTATTTCATGTCTTAATTGATCAAACATCTCCACCGTAGCAGTCATTTCCTGTTACCGTACCGTAGCGAGTTAACTTGTCTTTGAAGGCTTACAATATATTTTAACAGGCGGGTACAATCAATATGATCGAATACCACACTAGGGACTGGATGAAAATCCTTTGCCACAAATATCGGAAACCTCTCGGCATTTGTGCCTTTCATGAGACAAACCATGTCGTCTAGGTCTTTCGACATTCTCTTCTTCCCATCTCCTCGTCGACACGGCTTCTTCTTCGCATTAGGGATCGAGTCAAATAACAGCGATTTCGCCGAGGCTATACTTTCAACGCTGAAGGATGAATTGACTAACTGATGTATGCTTTCTTCATCCATATAATCCAGTACATTGGCCAGAAACGCTAATAGTTCGTTAATAACCACATTACAATTTGCACACTTCACGGTTTTAGAGGTCATTGTCTTCTTCGGCGAGTCACTGATCACATACACAAAGGCAAACGCGTCCGTGCGCTATCGACAGCGTGCCAACGACTGTGACTTCGACATTGAATTCGTAACATCGGCAAAAAAATGTTTTGCTGACGCTCTTTCTCGTCTTCCTCTAGAGTTGCCTAAATGTCAACTTAGAGTGAAGGACGGAGAATGTAGCTATTTAAATTACATACAAGAAAACTTTCCAATCAGTTTTAAAGATATTCAAACTGAAACTAGAAAGGACACTTTACTGAGTAAAATATTGGTTTCATTATGTACGAATGGTCTATAGACAGCAAACGAGATAAAGTAGAAAAGCTTTTTTATGATAGAAGGGACAGCTTGCCTATAGATCAAGGTTGTATAATATGGGGATATCGAATCGTGGTGCCAAAAGCTCTCAGAGAATTAGTTTTGAGTGAGATTCATGAGGGCATATGGGAATCGTAAAAATGAAACAAATTGCGCGTAATTATGTGTGGTAGGTAGAACATAGACGCGGATATCAAACGGGTGGCGCGTGAGTGCGCCGCGTACAGGGAGCTGCGCCCCACACCCCCCGCCGCGCCGCTGCACTCCTGTCCCTGGCCGGCCGAGCCGTGGTCTCGCTTGCACGTAGACTTCCTTGGTCCGTTCAATCATGACTATTTCTTAATACTTATCGAGGCTCACTCTAAGTGGATCGACGTTGAAAAAGTCAAGACAACGTCGGCGGCCGTAGTTATAAGTAGTCTAAGACGAATATTCGCTCGTTTTGGGTTACCCAAGTGGAAAAAAGTAAAAAATCATTTATTCACTTAAGCTTTTACAAAAAAGCACTCATGAAATGTCAAAATTCACAAAAAAATAAATATAAACGATAATAGAAGTAAATAAAATAATACAATAAAAGTACATATTCTAAATAAACATAATGCGAATCTACCACCGGTTCGGAAGTTGCTTCTTATCGAGAAGACTCTGGCAAGAAACTCGATACTCGATACGATATAGTTACTCTTTGGACTTTGTTTTGTTTTACAACAAATAAATTCAGAGTACAGTCAAAAGAACAATAAAAATACATTATTTGTGCAGAGGAGCAGATTATTCCTACTATGACCACAAATTCTTGTCGTTCAAGTAATCCTCCACGTTATAATAACCTTGTTTTATCAACTTTGTTTTAATTGTAGACTTGAACTTGTGAAGAGGTACGTAGATCAACAAGACTTTGAGGTATTTTGTTAAAGTATTTTACAGATTATCCCACAAAAGAATTTTCTACCTTATGTAGCCTAAGACTTGGAGTAATAAGTTTGTTTTTATTTCTAGTATTGTGTGTATGAGTATCACTGTTTTTTTAACATATTATGCAAGTTTTTGCGCACATACATTATGTTATTGAAAATATACTGAGCGTGCACAGTAAAAATATCAATTTTCTTAAATACTTTTCTGAGCGAGTCGCGTGGCCTAAGGTTGTATATCGACCGAATGGCTCTTTTTTGGAGTACAAAAATGGTGTAAGGCTGAGCCCCACAACAGTAGACCATACGACATAACGCCATGAAAGTAACTAAAATACACTAGTCTTGCTGTTTCAATATCAGTCAGGAGTCTAATTTTTCTGACAGCACAAGCGGCCGAACTAAGTTTCCCTGCCAGAGCCGTTATATGTTGACCCCACTGTAACTTAGAATCTAGAGTAATTCCTAAAAATACCGTAGAGTTCGTAATTTCTAATGTCTCATCATTCATGTTGATAATGGTATCAACCTGTTTAACATTAGGCATAGTGAATTTAATACACTTCGTTTTCTTTGCATTAAGTAATAAATTGTTGCTTGTGAACCAACATAGTATTTTTGAAAAAGTATTATTTACATCGTCAAATGCTTGCTTACCTCTGTTGGTTTTAAAAATCAACAAGGTATCATCAGCAAATAATACTATTTCACAAATGTCTTTGACAAGTAAGTAAAGTAAAGTAAAAAATCATTTATTCATTTAAGCTTGTACAAAGCACTTATGACATGTCAAAAAAAAGTATATAGAAATAATAATAATAAACGTAAATAAAATAGTACAATATTAGTACACATCGTGAATATACATAATGTGAATCTACCACCGGTTCGGACGTTGCTTCTTATCGAGAAGACTCCGGCAAGAAACTCGATAGTTACTCTTTTCAACTTTGTTTGTTTAACAAAAAATAAATTCAGAGTACAGTCAATGCGAGTAGAAAAAAGAACACAATATTGAGCAGAGGATCAGATTATTCCTACTATGACCACAAACTTTTGTCGTTCAAGTAATCCTCTACATTATAATAACCTTGTTTCATTAACTTTGCTTTAATTGCAGACTTAAACTTGTGAAGAGGTAGATCAACAAGACTTTGAGGTATTTTGTTAAAGTATTTTACAGATTGACCCACAAATGAGTTTCCCACCTTGTGTAGCCTAAGACTGGGAGTTTTCAATTTGTTTTTATTTCTGGTATTATGTTTATGAGTGTCACTGTTTTTTTTAAACAGATGCAAGTTTTTGCGCACATACATTATGTTATCTAAAATATACTGAGCATGCACAGTTAAAATATCGATCTGCTTAAATACTTCCCTAAGCGAGTCGCGTGGTCTATGTTTGTAAATGGAGCGGATGGCTCTTTTTTGAAGTACAAAAATGGTGTTTAAGTCTGCAGCTGAACCCCACAACAGTAGACCATACGACATAACACTATGAAAGTAGCTAAAATATACTAGTCTTGCTGTTTCAATATCAGTCAAGAGTCGTATTTTTCTAACAGCACAAGCAGCGGAACTGAGTCTCCCTGCCAGGGCCGTTATATGCGGACCCCATTGCAACTTAGAATCTAAAGTTATTCCTAAAAATACAGTAGAATTTGTTAATTCTAATGGCCGTCATTCATAGTTACAATAGTATCAACCTGTCTCACATTGGGCATAGAGAATTTGATGCACTTTGTTTTTTTTGCATTAAGTAATAAATTATTACTAGTGAACCAACATAGTACTTTTGAGAGAGTATTATTTACATCGTCAAATGCTTGCTTACCTCTGTCGACTTTAAAAATCAACGAGGTATCGTCAGCAAATAATACTATCTCACA
The DNA here is from genome assembly GCA_947369235.1 of Udea olivalis. NCBI lineage: Eukaryota > Metazoa > Arthropoda > Insecta > Lepidoptera > Crambidae > Udea > Udea olivalis. The sequence continues at coordinate 344,656 of OX376354.1, read as the reverse complement.
AATATCTTTGACATAGGTAGGAAGATCATTTATATAAATAAGAAAAAGCAAAGGTCCTAATATAGATCCCTGGGGCACTCCCATACGTATGGTGGCACCGGAAGATGCAGTTCGAAATGCTTTTGAAAGATCACAAAATATTCCTACTGCATCTTGCTTGTTTTCCCAAGCATCAAATATGTGTTTGATAAGTGCTACACCTGCATCAGTTGTGCTCTTGTGTTTAGTGAAACCAAATTGTTTCTCATGTAGTAAGTTATTTAAATCAAAGTGTGAAAGCAGCTGGTTCAATATAATTTTTTCAAAGATTTTACTGAGAGCTGGTAGTATAGAAATGGGTCTATAATTGGATAGGTCACTTTTGCTACCAGATTTAAAAAGCGGGATGACCTTACTAAATTTCATCAAGTTGGGAAACTGACCTTGGTCTATGCAATTATTAAAAAGTTTAGCTAAGTGGGGTGATATCGTATTAATGATTGATTTGAGTAGATTAATCGAAATACCCCACAAATCTTCGGTATTTTTCATATTAAGTTCCTTAAATACCTTGAGGATGTCATGAGAATCAACATGATCAAAGCAGAACTGATTTGTGCACCCATCAACACTAGATGTTAGCAGGGACTCAGCTATATGTGGACTTGAATTTAACGTGCTTGTAGTTACAATAGGTATATTAGAAAAAAAAGTTTCAAATGTATTTGCTATTTCAATCTCAGACTCAATAACATTATTTTGAATTTTGAGAGAGAATGAGTGATCGCGAGGTTTAGATTTACAGGTTTTTTTATTAATTATGTTCCAAGTGGCTTTGATTTTATTTTTAGCCTGTTTTATTTTGTCTCGCAAAAAAATGGACTTTGCAATATGACATTAATTCAATAATTCATTAAATTATATTCAAAAACATTCAAGAAATATGTTTTTGAATATAATTTAACATGCTCAACTAGTTTTTGACAGTTTGAGTTAGCTTTTAATCCATATAATTCGTATAATTTATTTCTACTTTTATGGATGCCTGGAGTGGCCCAATCACTAAATTTAAACTTAAAATTATCAACAGTTACTTTCTTCTTAGGAAAAATATGGTTATGTTCATGCAATATTATCTCAAAGAGATGCCTATACTGATCATCTATGTTATGATGACCTTGGGGCAGTAGGTTAGAAATATTTTTATTTATATTCGTTTGAAACTTTTTTACTCGACTCTTGGTAACTGGTCTATAACTAATATCCACTGATTGAGAGACATGACGGTGCTCAAATTTGGTCAATAGACCACAGTGATCTGATTTCAAACAGTTTATAATTGATTTCTCGATAGAGATATTTTCACAAAAAATATTGTCTAAGCAGGTGGCTGTTAACTCGGTGATCCTGGTTGGTTGATCAAAAAGATTAAGTAAATCAAATGATTTAAAAAGATTCAAAAATCTTACATTAAAATCCCCACATACAACCACCTTCTTGTTTGATTTACAAACCTTTTTCAGTACTTCTTCCATGGTCTCTTCGAACTGACAATAATCAGCAGAAGGGGGTCTATACACACACACAATAATAATCTGCTCTAACTCTGCACATGCAAGTTCAATAGTTCGCTCAATTGAGAGTGCTACTATGTCTTTAGGCTCTCTAGATTTAAACTTATTGTGAATTAATATCAGTGACCCACCGCGAATAGAGGAACTTCTCAAGAACGAACTAATGATACTATAATTATCAATGCTAATCATGCATTCATTTTTTTTCAGCCAGTGTTCAGTTAAACATAAGACATGTATATCCATACAGTCTAAAAATAAACCTACTTCTAATTCTTTGCCAGAGAAGCCTTGCATGTTTTGATGCACAAAGTTTATGAAATTATTTTGGGGCTTCTCTTTTGTCAACAATGTGCAAGAGTTTACCTCTATTGTCTCTGAATCTAATTTAAATGATTTGGAGCAAGTTCCAAAGTCTGTGGTACAATGGTATCATTCTGCTCAATAAAAGCAGAGTGTTTAGCCAAATAATTGGCTGAAATGTTAAAAAAATAAGATAGCGACATAGCTATCTGTCGTTTATAATAATTAGATAAATGAAATCTACCTTTTGTCAGGTACATATTATTATTAATAATAGGATTAATGTCAATGAGATTTATTAAATTATTTGAAAATGTCACAGTATCAAATGTCAAATTGAGTCTATGTCTTTTTTCATTTTCTGCTTGTGACAGACCCCTACTGTAAGGCAATGTGAACATCACAATTTTACTGACATTAACTAATGAACATAAAGTATTGCAATGTATTTTCATTTGGTTCTTGTTCACAGTACCTCTGTTTGCAATTAAAATAATAAGGGTTGAATTGGGGCTGAAACTATAATCAGCAATTTTCTGAATGATATCACAGTATGAGGCACCCGGTGAACAGTGATTTATAACTGACTTTCCGAGACTATTATACAAAATGTGGCCTATACTTTTTCCAATGTCGTCACTAAACATTACAATGTTACAACCTGAATTTTTATCAGTGTTACTGACAGGGCAGGTATCAGAGATGGAAATGTTGGTGGCTGATTGTGAAGTAAGGGTGTTAAGAAGAGAGGAATCACATTCTGACTGAATAACAGTATGGCCATCATTACTGCTGGAAACTGAGTCCGGGTTGCACAAGAGTTTGGTCAGGGCCAAAATATGCTCCTCATTTTCTTTTTTGGTGATTGTGTATCTGTCAGTTAAACGCCTCAGATTTTGTAATACTTTCACTTCATTGTCATATTGACTTAAATTATTGTCTATCATTATAGAATAGACATCCAGTCCAGTCCAGACAGAGTAAGGAAGGTCATTTATATAAATAAGAAAAAGCTGTGGGCCCAATATCGATCCCTGGGGCACTCCCATGCTAATGGTGGCACCGGAAGAGGTGGTTCCGTTTATACTCACTTTTTGTGTTCTGTCTGTGAGATAAGATTGTAAAAGTTTAGACGAAATATCTGAAACACCGTAATGTCTCAGCTTAATCAGTAGGATTTCATAATCCACGCAATCAAACGCTTTCGAAAGATCACAAAATATTCCTATTGCATCCTGCTTGCCTTCCCAAGCATCAAATATGTGTTTGATGAGTGCTACACCTGCATCAGTAGTGCTTCTATGTTTAGTAAAACCAAATTGTTTCTCATGTAGTAATTTATTTAAAGTAAAGTGTGAAAGCAGCTGATTTAATATAATTTTTCAAAGAGTTTACTAAGAACTGGTAGTATAGAAATGGGTCTATAATTAGATGGGTCACTTTCGCTACCAGATTTAAAAAGCGGGGAAGTTGGGAAACTGACCTTTGTCAATGCAGTTATTAAAAAGTACTGCTAAGTGGGGTGGTATCGAAATACCCCACAGATCTTCGGTGTTTTTAATATTAAGTTCCTTAAACACCTTGATTATGTCATGAGAATTTGTATGAACAAAGTTGAACTGAAATGAGCACTCATCAACACTAGATGTGAGCAGGGACCTAGCTAGCGGTGCACTAGAATTTAAGGTACTTGTAGTTACAATTGGTATATTAGAAAAGAATGTTTCAAATGTATTAGCTATGTCAATCTCAGACTCAATTGAATTATCTTGAATTTTAAGAGCCAATGAGTGATCTCGAGGTTTTGATTTACAAGTTTCCTTATTAATTATGTTCCAAGTAGTTTTAATTTTATTTTTTGCTTGTTTTATTTTGTCACGCAAAAAGATAGACTTAGGCTGCTCGCCCACGTCCGATAATCGGTGACCGATTTTTTTTAGGAGAAAAATAGAACGTACTGATAGCAATGGAGCAACGCACACGTCCGACAAAAAGTAGGTCAGAAATAATGTGAAATACAAAATCGGCCCGATTATCGGTCCGACAAAAAGTCTGACGTGGGTGTGCACCCTCAGCCATATGGCATGATTTCCTAAAGATTTTTGAGTATAATCTGACATAATCTACTAGTTTTTGACACTTAGAATTAGCTTTTAAACCATATAAGCGATTAGTAAGCGATAATGGGCCGCCGTTTTCCTCGTCTGAGTTCGCCAGGTACTTAGAACACAATGGTATCAAACACACTTGTTGGCGACTAGCAATGCCAACCTATTTTGTACTTTTGCCTCTGTATTTTTTATATTACTTTTTAATAGAATTATTTCAAATATAGTTAGTTGACAAGCAAAAGTCTTTTATTAAACTCAACATTGGTGTCAGAAGTAAAAATTTATTAAATTTGGGTTAAAAAACCTTAAAATAATGCCCCTAACGCGTGAACAAATAAGAACGGCTACCGGTGCAAATTTTCCTCTCAAGTGTCCCGAAGCGCTCCTGAGGACGGTGCTTCCGCCCACGGCGTCTTAGCGCCAGCTCCGTCCAGTGCCATTTTACAGGAGGAAAATTCCCCAATGCACGGTTTGTCGTCAAATAATGCATCCAAATACGGTTGGTCAGGTTGATCAGGTCGATCTAGTCAAACCGTGAAGGCCCAAATACTTGCTGCCAAGGCAAAACATGCTCGCGTATTAGCTGAAACTGAAGCGGAGCGTGATCGCTGTGCAGCAAGAGCTGAAGCAAAGCGCAATCGTCGTGCGGCAGAGCGCGAACGCGCTGTCGCTGAACTAACATTAGAAGCTGAGTTAGCCGCGATTGAAGCTGGCTCATCGAGCTGCTCACAAGGCTCGAACACACAGCGTATAGAAAAATAGTTAGTAGAAACTAATTATATTACCACAAGCCCTAAGCGTAATAATAAAGCATATTTGTTGGTTGACAGAGAAAGAAATGGGCCCTGGATGCCTAGCGCAGCACCGCAGGCTTTGCCGCGGTCGGCACCCGCCACGGCCCACGGGGACGCTTTGACTTCGCACTTGTGTCCCGAAGCTAGTGCAGTGCCGTAGACATTGCCGCTTCAGGTGCCGTTGGTGCGCACCGTCGGTCATAGCAGTGCCCCAGCTACGTGCCCGCTCCCCAAGTTTCAACTGCTACAAGCTGCACCAGCTGAATACACACCACCACGCACGCTAGGTTTAGGTACACTAACTAAAGAAAATGAATGTTGTTGCCACAAAAATAAAAGTCAGGGTGAAGTAGGTACACCATTTATTCAGCTGGCAAAGGCGATTACAAACTTGGGGAAGAAGACTTCAAAGGTTGGTGATCTCCTTAAGTTCGATGGTCGCGCTGCGGATTGGCTTCTTGTCAAGAAATCGTTTGACCAATCCAAAGCGCACTTCTCACCAGGTGACAATGTGGTCAGGCTTAGCGCAGCGCTGCACGTAGCTGCTAAGGAGGCCGTCTCCATTCGACTTGTAGCAGCTGACGATCCGGAACAAATTGTACAGGCTTTGGAGACTAGGTTTGCGCAACCTGAGGTCATCGTGCTACACCAGCTTTCTCTAGTAAGAGCTCTTCCTAAGCTTGGTGTTTATGAATCTTCACGCGACCTAAATGTCTTTGCTTGCCGCATCCGAAACTGTGTCGAAGTTATTCGTTTGCTAAACCAGCCCGAATATCTAGCTCCACCTGAGATCGCGAACTCTATTATTTGCAAGTTGACTCCACTTTTAAGGTCGAGATGGGCAGATTTTCCTTCGTCAAGGGCCGGCTCAGGCAAATTTGTAACTAGAAACTTTGGCTGATTTTCTAGAAAGCGAAGCAAATTTACAAATGCGATTTGGTTTAGTCCAGTCAGAGCCGTCACTCGTCAAATGTCAGTCAATCCCTGCCAAAAGTCAAAGTCAACTTGTCAACTCCGCCAAAGACAAAGTTTTTCCATATGCTGTCTCATCGGATTCGCCCGGCGAACCAAAGAGTACGAATATATGCAGGTATTGTACTAAGTCTAACCACGAGGTTGCCGATTGTAGTGATTTTCGATCTTTGGCCTTGGAAGATCGCTGGCAATGGGTATTGGACAATAAAGTATGTCGCAGATGTTTGAAACGAGGCTCTCATAAATATAGTATCTGTAAAACACGGTGTGAAGCCAAAGGCTGTACAAATAATCGACACAATACTCTTTTACATACGAGTAGATCCCAAGCGGCAAACACGGCCCATGTAATAGTTCAAGCCTCCGCTCACCAGAGCGCGAATAACTTTGATCTACAAAATATAGACCCACTGGCCTACCCATCTGCTACCGTAGCGCACAGCGCCTTACCAGCCGATCTTTCAAAACCGCTTCTAAAAGTCATTCCAATTACTTTATCTGGTAAAAAAGGTAGCGTTAATACCTATGCGCTTTTAGATGACGGCAGTTCCGCTACTTTAGTGGACAAATTGGTGGCTGACATGCTTGTCGACGAACAATCTACGGTACCCTTGCAGATTAACTATGTCGGAGGGCTTACTAAGCTCACCAACGTTAGCTTCATAGACTTACAAGTTAGAGGACGCTATAGTTCAGATAGCCACAAAATTCGAGCACGATCTATTCCTAACCTAGGTCTTAGGATTCAGTCAGCAAATATTTGTTACATCAAGCGTTACGATTACCTTTCCGATTTAGCTCATGTTCTAGCTTACAATGATGCGAAACCGACCTGTCTCATTGGGACTGATAATTGGCATCTTCTCTTACCTAAAATCGTACGCCATGGAACTAAATCTGAACCAGCAGCCGCTCTCACTTCCCTAGGCTGGGCTCTTTTCGGGTTTATCAATATTAGAGCTAATCCAGTAGAATTTGTTAACCACATGGAAGTAGACGATTCTGAACAAAAACTAGACTCTCATTTGGTCAAAACAATGATTCACAAAACAAAGACCAGGTAGATGCGTTGCGTACTTCAATAGACTCGTGCGACAAAGACGAGTTCTTTGATAGCGTAGAGGAAGAAACAGACAGCCGCCGCGCCGTCGCCGTCGTTAGGGTCGCAGTCCACGCCACCTGCTAATAGGGTGTCGCGGTTGCGTAGGAAAGCTGCTATACGCTGTCAGGAGAAACTAAAAATATGTTTAACTGAGAGTTTGAGATCCTTAAAAATTTGTAAGTTTAGTATGTAGTTGAGTTGAGAGTTCATATGTATCCTGTTTTAGAGCAAAGTTTACGTTTGTTAAGTTTAATATGGAAAAGTTTTGTGTATATGGCATCATTGTGGGTAACCAAATAATAAATCAGTCTGCATTGAGCTGTCGTGTTTCATTGACGCGCCCTTTAACATGTTACTTAATTAATTGATAAATAACAATCGATTTATTGAAACGAATATTTAATAAATCGATACAAATAATCGATTTAAAAAAAACTAATGATCGAGATAAATTATTTTATCGATACTATCGATATCCAAAACTGTATATAAAAGACTTGTTTTTATTGAAATTATACCTAAATAAGTTTTTTCGAGAAAAGCGGAAAAAAATTAGTCTGCTTTATTTGAATTTATTGTTTTTATGTAAAATTTACAGTCATTAATAGCTTAAATAGCGACGGCTCATAAATGCATCGCTTTATTACTGCACTAAAAAAAATTACAGCATTTTGACGCACCGCAACGCCTGTTTTCATGCTATTATAATGCATAGTTGGTTTGTCGTCCACAAAAATGACCGACGAGTTCACACACGAGATATCTCTTCTAAACCACGACAAAAATAAGGCGCCTTGTTAGGATCTGTCGACAAAATTGAATTTCCCATTCAAAATATTAAGTCACGTTGCTGCCATGTTAGGAACGGTAGACAAAATAGAGAAATCGAGAAATGGCGAAATTTGATTAGAGGATTTTTGTCTACTCTTCTCGTAGGGCGCGCATCTTAGCCCCGCAGTGCTTGAATTTTTTCATTCAGATCTGTTATTATTTCGCTGTTATGCGATGCGACACTACAATGATGCGTCTGTCAGACTCATCATTGTAGTGTCAAACAGTGACGATGACGATGAATTATTATTAAGACTATCCAACGAGCCTGTTCGGTGTGGTCGACGAAAGGTTATATTTTGTTGATCCATTTGCAGACGCTTATTACAAAGATTGAAAAAAAAAAACACCAAAATGATGACTTAGATTTTTTTGGGTAGACGTTGGATTCGATCCTTGATCGTCAGATTGCCTAGTGGTGCCTTCCGGTCACGATGTCATTACAGTTCTCGACGAAATTAGCCTTTGGTTCGGTGAGTAATTAAAGCGTGGTCATTTTCCGTAAACACAAAAAAATCTACTTCGAGGTCACTTCTTTTTCTCTTAATCACTGGACCGTTCACTTATTCACCTCGATTATATAAAAATAAATTTTAACTGCTTAAAACCACTAATGTATTGCGAATTTACGTTTACACTCTTTGTTTGTTTACGACAGTGGCGCTACTGTGCGTAAACATAAACATAGGCTCTGTACATGTACGGGTTGCCCCTTACACTTCTAAAATATGCTTGCTAATGCTATGCTGGATGGGGGGTTACTCCCGAGGAGTGATAAATAAAACCAACTTGCTTGAGTGCAGATTCAGATTCATTTATTGCAAGTCACATGTTAGTTAATAATTCACTAACTTTATTGATGTAGTAATAAAGTAAAATTGGCGATATTGATGGCGTTTGCAAAACGCCGTAAATGAGGTCAACACACACACATAAATATTATGCATGTATGCTAGCTTGTACATCTTGGCCACCAGAAAGAAGAACAGATTTAGGATGCTGTATAAAATAGCTCAATATTAGGCCCATGTGCTGAAGTATATGCATTTACAAAAAATTGATTTATTAATTTAAATAAGAATAAAATGTTGCTAAGAGAGAAAGTAAATTCTAGATTAAGTAACTTGTAAACAATAAAATTTAAGATAAAGATTAATGTAAAAATATTGCTAAAAATGTCCAGTTCAATTTAAGTCTTTTCACTCGCGTGACTCTACACTTGGGACGTGGAACGACACAGATCGCAACGTGATAGGAGAGGTCCCTTGATCAACACTTACACAGCTTACTGACTTATGCAGTAAGTTACACTCATTAGATTCTGATACGACACTCGTTACGTCACAGCTCACTGCGCCCCTGGCGCTCGCCACTGGAGGAGGCGCGTCCGCCGCGTTGGGCGATGGCCGCTGACATCTGCTTCTTATCTCCAAATATATGAAAGTACTTCCTGCTAGTAGAAGAACTGCTATCACAATATACATCAACGAGTAATGATGGACGTCGTGTATGCTTAAGTTAGAGTAAGATTACCCTTTTAGGTTTTCAATCTGTTCCTTTATTTGCTTCCACACTTGTGTATAATTTTCTGTTATCATTAGATCGTCAGCCATAGATGTGTTAATAATATTATTCTAAATAGAAAACTCTGGGACTTGAATATTACCTGCAACTGTCAGGTGATTCATGTAGTTATTGTGAGTATATATAGAGAGGTCATTGTCCTTCAGAGTGCAACCTTGACCCAGGTTGATAAGACCATTTACCTGATAATTTAGTCATTGTCATACCAGCTGTGCAGAAAATGCGAACACTGCATTCTCGGCAACACGAGAAGAGCCAGTCATTTCTTGAGTGTAACTTGACCCACCTGTTAGCGCAACTCGCTTGTTCATATTTACAATTGTTGTTTTTGTATAGGCATTGCTATGTTTTACTTGACAGATTGATTCTTTCGTGTTTACATCATAGATAGGCGTATCTAATGTGCATAACATTCTATTTTCTGTAGCATGAGAACACATGTGTAAATCTGTTTCTGTCAAGAACATAAGTGTATCTTTTCTCAAATTGAATGCTACATACGGATGACTAGGCGTTATATAATATGTCTGTAGGATTTTATTTTGTGGAATACTTATAATTCTGTCTAGCTCATACACTTCCTTGCTTACAAGGGGGATCTTGATTTCTATAATAAGATAGCTGCTATGCAATCTTGATGACACTTTTAACATTTTTTAAATGTCTGCTAATCTCGTCTGTTCTACGGGAATTGTCAGGTCACCCTGTAGTTGACTCGAAATTGTAAGAATTTGAAATTCCAATTGCTCAGGTGATAAGAGGTGAGTATCAATGCGCCCGTGTCGGATGTCAGTGATAGTATTAATTAGTGTTTGTTGCATGTTTGTTTATCATTATGTTAGCAACGAGGGCGGATGACGTCACATAGAGACCATTCTCATTAGCAAGGCGAACTCGGTTGATATCTCCAGATATATTATGGAGGTGCTGGTTATTAAAAGAAACTGAGTGTTCATGATCTTTTCATTGCGTTGAATGATGTTATACTCAGCTTCTAGTATAGTTCCTTATAAGGTTTTGCAGATAATTTTCATTATGAACGATCTGATCAATGTCTTGTACGTACTGTTTAGCAAATATTTCGTCTAACACTCCAAACAATGAGTTGGAAATATAACCAATGCCATCGACTAGTCCACGTTTTTGTCTGTTAGGATATTTGTTGTTATGCAGTTTGTTCTAATGTTGAATTTCGTTCAACTCATGCTCTAACTGAAGTGCAAGCGTTTGAAATTGTTTATGGTGAGTAGAGCATAGCTTTCTTAAATGTGTTACGTATAACTCTATGTCCGATAGTGATTGATAATAGGACGATAAGTTATATTAAACAACAAGCTTCCATACGTCTCTGATGTACTGAAGGTCTGATATTTTGCCAAAAAATAACCCTTGATTCTCTGTTATCTGAGACGTATTAAAAGGGTTTGGATTTTGTTGTATAGAAGGTGAAAACAACATGATAAGGCTTAGTAAGGTCGTCACTAAGAAACCTTTTACTTTTTTTGCTTTTTCTTTTTTTTTTTTTTGCTGTGGCAACACTACGGCTAACAGCTGATCTTGACTTGTCCTGTATTTTAATTTGATTTAAACCTGTAAATAACTAGTTTATGGCCCAATAAGTCGTCGTAAACAATAATTAGTGTTAATTACGTGTTATTTAGTGTTTTTTTTGTGAAATAAGTTTAAACTTGGTGATTTATCGGTGCCGACAGTGCGTGTCAGTTGACCGTTCAAATATTTGTGAATCATTGTTTTCTCTTGGAAAAGGTATTGTATTGTTTGTTTAGTAACATTCATACATTTCATTCTACGACCTTAAATTATACCTGAGTAGTGAAATATTCGAATTGTCTGACTCTGTTTGTCAGAAACGCGAAGAGGTTAGAATACAAAAATACTCTTGAGCTACACAACCTCTTGATTGTTTAAACAACACTTTGGTATTCTACGTTGTTTGTTGGATTTATACTTTGTCAATTTAACCATGATGACCCGCGCAGCCTCATCCCGCCAGCTGGAGCTGACTTTGCAGGAATTGAAGGCATCCAAAGAGTTGGTTAAACAATTGCATTTTGAAAGAGAAGACAATGAGAGGGAATTGTTGGAGGCGTTAAGTAGGAACGCTTTGTTAAAAAAAGACATGGCTGAGATGCATGAAAGGTATTTATTAGTATTAAATGAGCGGGATAGGTTACAAATAATAGTAGATGGGTTCAGTGACTGCAGCGATGAATATGTGCAAAGCCTCAAACGCATTACCATGCTTGAACAAGAGCTACAAGAGGCCCACCACCTGATATCTTCCATGGAGACTGAAAAACTACACACAGTTGACACCCAAAACCAAAGTTTGTTCGATGAGTTAGTTCTTAGTGTGCCCAGCCTGGTTTCTGTTGCACATTCTTCAATCCCTACTGTGGCTATTGATTTGGCTAGTAATAATTTGATTAATTCCACTGCTCCAGAGGGTGTTGCAAGGTGCAGCAAGAACAAATTTAGAAAATATGTTAGGATAAGCAAATTTATTAAGAAAACTCAGAAACTGATAAAAAACCAGAAAATGATGTATAAAAATGCAAAATATATTCAGGAACGCCGACGATTAGGTGATGAACTGGATGTCTATTCTATAATGATAGACAATAATTTAAGTCAATATGACAATGAAGTGAAAGTATTACAAGCAGAAATATGTAGTCTTAAAGAAAATCTGAGGCGTTTAACTGACAGATACACAATCACCAAAAAAGAAAATGAGGAGCATATTTTGGCCCTGACCAAACTCTTGTGCAACCCGGACTCAGTTTCCAGCAGTAATGATGGCCATACTGTTATTCAGTCAGAATGTGATTCCTCTCTTCTTAACACCCTTACTTCACAATCAGCCACCAACATTTCCATCTCTGATACCTGCCCTCTCAGTAACACTGATAAAAATCCAGGTTGTAACATTGTAATGTTTAGTGACGACATTGGAAAAAGTATAGGCCACATTTTGTATAATAGTCTTGGAAAGTCAGTTATAAATCACTGTTCACCGGGTGCCTCATACTGTGATATCATTCAGAAAATTGCTGAATATAGTTTCAGCCCTAATTCAACCCTTATTATTTTAATTGCAAACAGAGGTACTGTGAACAAGAACCAAATGAAAATACATTGCAATACTTTATGTTCATTAGTTAATGTCAGTAAAATTGTGATGTTCACATTGCCTTACAGTAGGGGTCTGTCACAAGCAGAAAATGAAAAAAGACATAGAATCAATTTGACATTTGATACTGTGACATTTTCAAATAATTTAATAAATCTCATTGACATTAATCCTATTATTAATAATAATATGTACCTGACAAAAGGTAGATTTCATTTATCTAATTATTATAAACGACAGATAGCTATGTCGCTATCTTATTTTTTTAACATTTCAGCCAATTATTTGGCTAAACGCTCTGCTTTTATTGAGCAGAATGATACCATTGTACCACAGACTTTGGAACTTGTTCCAAATAATTTAAATTAGATTCAGAGACAATAGAGGTAAACTCTTGCACATTGTTGACAAAAGAGAAGCCCCAAAATAATTTTATAAACTTTGTGCATCAAAACATGCAAGGCTTCTCTGGCAAAGAATTAGAAGTAGGTTTATTTTTAGACTGTATGGATATACATGTCTTATGTTTAACTGAACACTGGCTGAAAAAAAATGAATGCATGATTAGCATTGATAATTATAGTATCATTAGTTCGTTCTTGAGAAGTTCCTCTATTCGCGGTGGGTCACTGATATTAATTCACAATAAGTTTAAATCTAGAGAGCGTAAAGACAGTAGCACTCTCAATTGAGCGAACTATTGAACTTGCATGCGCAGAGTTAGAGCAGATTATTATTGTGTGTGTGTATAGACCCCCTTCTGCTGATTATTGTCAGTTCGAAGAGACCATGGAAGAAGTACTGAAAAAGGTTTGTAAATCAAACAAGAAGGTGGTTGTATGTGGGGATTTTAATGTTAACATTTTAGATTCTTCTCAGACCTCTGTAAGATTTTTAAATCTTTTTAAATCATTTGATTCACTTAATCTTTTTGATCAACCAACCAGGATCACCGAGTTAACAGCCACCTGCTTAGACAATATTTTTTGTGAAAATATCTCTATTGAGAAATCAATTATAAACTGTTTGAAATCAGATCACTGTGGTCTATTGACCAAATTTGAGCACCGTCATGTCTCTCAATCAGTGGATATTAGTTATAGACCAGTTACCAAGAGTCGAGTAAAAAAGTTTCAAACGAATATAAATAAAAATATTTCTAACCTACTGCCCCAAGGTCATCATAACATAGATGATCAGTATAGGCATCTCTTTGAGATAATATTGCATGAACATAACCATATTTTTCCTAAGAAGAAAGTAACTGTTGATAATTTTAAGTTTAAATTTAGTGATTGGGCCACTCCAGGCATCCATAAAAGTAGAAATAAATTATACGAATTATATGGATTAAAAGCTAACTTAAACTGTCAAAAACTAGTTGAGCATGTTAAATTATATTCAAAAACATTCAAGAAATCATGTCATATTGCAAAGTCCATTTTTTTGAGAGACAAAATAAAACTGGCTAAAAATAAAATCAAAGCCACTTGGAACATAATTAATAAAGAAACCTGTAAATCTAAACCTCGCGATCACTCATTCTCTCTCAAAATTCAAAATAATGTTATTGAGTCTGAGATTGAAATAGCAAATACATTTGAAACTTTTTTTTCTAATATACCTATTGTAACTACAAGCACGTTAAATTCTAGTCCACATATAGCTGAGTCCCTGCTAACATCTAGTGTTGATGGGTGCACAAATCAGTTCTGCTTTGATCATGTTGATTCTCATGACATCCTCAAGGTATTTAAGGAACTTAATATGAAAAATACAGAAGATTTGTGGGGTATTTCGATTAATCTACTCAAATCAATCATTAATACGATATCACCCCACTTGGCTAAACTTTTTAATAATTGCATAGACCAAGGTCAGTTTCCCAACTTGATGAAATTTAGTAAGGTCATCCCGCTTTTTAAATCTGGTAGCAAAAGTGACCCATCTAATTATAGACCCATTTCTATACTACCAGCTCTCAGTAAAATCTTTGAAAAAATTATATTGAACCAGCTGCTTTCACACTTTGATTTAAATAACTTACTACATGAGAAACAATTTGGTTTTACTAAACACAAGAGCACAACTGATGCAGGTGTAGCACTTATCAAACACATATTTGATGCTTGGGAAAACAAGCAAGATGCAGTAGGAATATTTTGTGATCTTTCAAAAGCATTTGATTGCGTGGATCATGAAATATTACTGATTAAGCTAAGACATTACGGTGTTTCAGGTATCTCATCTCAATTAATACAATCCTATCTTACAGATAGAACTCAAAAAGTTAGTATCAACGGAACTGCATCTTCCGGTGCCACCATACGTATGGGAGTGCCCCAGGGATCTATATTAGGACCTTTGCTTTTTCTTATTTATATAAATGATCTTCCTACCTATGTCAAAGATATTTGTGAGATAGTATTATTTGCTGACGATACCTCGTTGATTTTTAAAGTCGACAGAGGTAAGCAAGCATTTGACGATGTAAATAATACTCTCTCAAAAGTACTATGTTGGTTCACTAGTAATAATTTATTACTTAATGCAAAAAAAACAAAGTGCATCAAATTCTCTATGCCCAATGTGAGACAGGTTGATACTATTGTAACTATGAATGACGGCCATTAGAATTAACAAATTCTACTGTATTTTTAGGAATAACTTTAGATTCTAAGTTGCAATGGGGTCCGCATATAACGGCCCTGGCAGGGAGACTCAGTTCCGCTGCTTGTGCTGTTAGAAAAATACGACTCTTGACTGATATTGAAACAGCAAGACTAGTATATTTTAGCTACTTTCATAGTGTTATGTCGTATGGTCTACTGTTGTGGGGTTCAGCTGCAGACTTGAACACCATTTTTGTACTTCAAAAAAGAGCCATCCGCTCCATTTACAAACTTAGACCACGCGACTCGCTTAGGGAAGTATTTAAGAAGATCGATATTTTAACTGTGCATGCTCAGTATATTTTAGATAACATAATGTATGTGCGCAAAAACTTGCATCTGTTCAAAAAAAACAGTGACACTCATAAACATAATACCAGATATAAAAACAAATTGAAAACTCCCAGTCTTAGGCTACACAAGGTGGGAAACTCATTTGTTGGTCAATCTGTAAAATACTTTAACAAAATACCTCAAAGCCTTGTTGATCTACCTCTTCACAAGTTTAAGTCTGCAATTAAAGCAAAGTTAATGAAACAAGGTTATTATAATGTAGAGGATTACTTGAACGACAAAAGTTTGTGGTCATAGTAGGAATAATCTGATCCTCTGCTCAATATTGTGTTCTTTTTTCTACTCGCATTGACTGTACTCTGAATTTATTTTTTGTAAAACAAACAAAGTTGAAAAGAGTAACTATCGAGTTTCTTGCCGGAGTCTTCTCGATAAGAAGCAACGTCCGAACCGGTGGTAGATTCACATTATGTATATTCACGATGTGTACTAATATTGTACTATTTTATTTACGTTTATTATTATTATTTCTGTATACTTTTTTTGACATGTCATAAGTGCTTTGTACAAGCTTAAATGAATAAATGATTTTTTACTTTTACTTTACTTTTACTTTTACTTTTTTAACGTAGGCTTGCAAAGGCCACCTTGAATGGGCCTGCTTTGATTAGTATTTTGCAGATCCTCTTGAGCCTCCTGCGGTGTGATTACATGCTTATTTTCTTCAGGAATAGTCTCATAAACTGGCAACCAAACCAATTTGCTCACAGGACGTTTCAAAATGTTATTCTGCGTTTTTAATGAAACCACCCTAACATAACCGTCCTTCCCAGGGTGTAGTTCCTGCACTCGACCCATTGCCCATTTCCCTGGAGGTAACTTATCTTCCTTGATCAAATTTTTTTGTCATTTAAATCTATATTTTTGCTAGGTGTTCTCCATTTGGAACGAGCTTGTAATTGCTGTAGATAGTCTACGGACCATCTTTTGATGCAATGATTAATTATATGATGGCTTAGGTTTAGAAGAAGGTATTTCTATCTCTCTTCTGTGTATGGGTTCAAGAGCAATATATTTATTTTCTAAAAATGTCATAAACTCCTCAATTGACGGTAAGTCTCTGGGAGACTTGCGCGCCTCCTTATCATCACTGTAGGTATCGGCATCTAACTTTTTGGCTACCAGATGAACTAGAAGAGGATCCCACGTGTTGGTATCCGCTCCCAAGTTATGTATCTTTTTAACTCAAACGACGACTGCTTACTAATATTGGGCTGATTAAGAAAAATTTCGATTTGCTTTGTAAATAACAACTGCGGATTGTTGTAACGGTGAGTTAAAATCTCCCATGCTATGTCGTAGTTCTCGGTAATTTTTTTTAAAAAAATAGTAAAACTCATTTAAATGCTTTAAAAATGCATTATATTTAAACAGCTAGACCTAAATACCTAGTGACAGTGTTATCTCGACGAGCGCAGCAGTAGGATCACAATCGGAACATATTCACCAAAATTCACCACAATCGGAAACGAACACGATGAGTACCTACCACCATTCAATTTAACTGTTGTTTCCACTTATTAATGGCACTTATTTTTATCTATTTCATCGGATTTGGAAATTAGTCGTACACTGATTAGTCATTGTCATCAACTGTCGCAGTTTACTTATTGGCTGATAGTAACTACCGCCACCTGCACTTTACGGATACAACACGATAAAACAGGGCAAGAGACAGCCAATCAACGGTGCGAGAATAGATGAATAGGACGATGTCAGTAGTGGTATAAGCACTGTAACTTCAACGCTAACAGTAACAGACATATGGTGTGGCGCGCGGGGTGATTAGTTTAAAAGGCGTGCGACTCGAGAAGTGCAGGATAGAATCCCAGCTAAACCGTATTTTTGTATTATTTTAATTTATAACACTGATACTAATATGAATAACTCGTCTGAATTCAACATGGGAGAAAACGTAACTTTCCGAAAAATAATCACACGGTCGAGATCAGATTATAGACTTATCTGCGTGTAGAACCTATGACAGCACCTGCTTGTTCAACTCCACAATGATAGATACATCAATAAGTAATGACACAAGCTACATTGATAATTTGAAAAAAGAGTTAGAAATATTACATATCAGGATAAAAAGTGCGAATGAAGAAATAGACCGACTAAATTTTGAAAACAGTCAGTTCAAGTATCCGTAATAAATGAATAAAATATAAAATTGATCTGATAAAGAATGTATGCAAAAATACATCACCGTCAAAATCAACACAACTGACTACACCCCTACGCAAGATTTTATTGAATACGCCAAGGACGTCCCCATTACATATAGAAAAGCGTGTGTTTTAATTCAGAAAAAAGTCATACATACGAAGATAGCTGCGAATTTATAAGATCAAAAGAGAGAAAAACTGATTTAATTATGAAAGACTGATTTAATTCAGCTCATACTTCTGAATGTGCCCATAGTCTTAATAGGAGTCACCAGTTAATAAATTTTGATAAAAAGGAAAATTCGGCTAAACTAAATAATGAAAGCTTGACTAAAAACAAGGTTATAGTAATCTCTGACCACCAAGGAAAAGGGGTCCGAAAACCATTATCTAACTTTTTAGGTCAAGATTACCAAGTGTCGTCTTTTCTAAAGCCTGGAGCAACATTAAGCAACATTATTAGTCAAGGGAAGGCTGAAATGCTGAAGATGACGAAGAATGACTATATTATATTGTTATGTGGTTCGAATGATAAAAACCCAGACCTCCTTCAGATTAAACTAAATCTCTGGCTAAGCTGTGACACATACAAATGTAATAATTAGCGAAATCCCGAAGAATATGTATTTAAACGAAAGCAAGCTTAATTACTCACTGAAGTCTATTTGTAATAAGTATGATAATGGATATGGATATGAATTATAGTAGGTTTTTGCCAAAGCGTCATTTTGCTTTAAATTTAAGTCGTTCTTTATTAAAAGAAATTTTGTTCTTAAACAATAAGATTAACTTTGAAAATTATCAAGTAACAAAGCTTTCAAAGCAAAACTTGAGTAAACAATTGGTCGACAATATTGGACTCAAACTTATGAAACATTGATTAGTGATGGATGTAATAATGTAACCAGTAATACTGTTGTTGATTGTAATCACTCAACTAACTGTGACATGGACTAAGGTAACGGGTCTAATAACTATGATAATATTGTCAATGACAAAGCTCTACAAAAGTCAGAAGATTGTAATACTTTATTTCGTGTATAATTATTTGTTTATTTTACATCAAAATATTGATGGTCTCGTTAGTAAATCGGACTTGCTTTCAGTATCGTTAGAAGAATTGGCAGAAAAGGGTAAATCAATTGATGTATTATCCATTTCGGAGCACAACATGATTGAAAATGACATACATAGCTTGGTTTTATGCAATTATAACTTGGAAACATATTTTAGCAGAAACAATAGACACGGAGGTTCCTGCATTTTTTTTTTTTATTAACGTGGGGAAATCCTCATGGATACCTCGCCGCCCGGGGGAACGACGAGGTTATGTCGGACTTAAAACCCCACGGTACTCGACCTCAACACTTCAGCGGCGAGGCGGGGTCCCTAAAAAGTTTCGCAACGCCCCGCCGCCAGTGCTTCCCCGTATTGGGGCCCCCTCCAGCCGACCCCCCAATGAAGGGGGGAGGCCACGGAAGTACCTGGAGCACATAGGTACTTTCGCCGTCGCGGTGAAAGCCGTGCATTGCGGGCAAAAGCACCCCCGTACTCAAGCCCGCTGGCTCTCACCGTACGCGGACCCTACTAGGTCCGCAACCACGATCCACCTAAAAGGTGGATCCGCTGCCGCATCTGGCGGTACGGCCCCGCCGAGCCGCAGTGCACAGGGGGGGCCAGCCGCGGATCACTGACCCCCTCCAAACGGTTGTGCAACGCGGCTCCCACCTCGCGCTCTAAGGCGCTGCGCCCGTGGGCGCCCCTTTAGGCGGGCAGTGGTAGGCACCATACCACCACCACGCCCGGCGGCAGGCAATGGGTGGGTGGGAAGTCCACCGCACTGCCATGCCTGAGCCCTCTTAGCTTCCCGGTGGTTCCACCTGCCACCAGTACTAAGCCCCCCCGCCACGACAAGGCGAAGGCTCATGGGGGGGTTTTGTCATAACCTACTACAACCCCAATTTAACGAACCTAAGCGATCAAAAAGTGGTAAGTGTATAGATAATATCGCGCACAATATTATAGGTTGTTCAGGCAATGTAGTCGAATTTGCTTTATCAGACCATACACCTCAGGTTCTAAAATGTCCAGTAAAGAAAACTTGTGCATTTGGGTACTGGTTTGAAGTGAAAAGAGATTACTCCTCGGAGAACAGGGCTATTTTTATGAAATATCTCAAACAACTTTCCTTTAGCGATGTCTATTCAACAAATGACCCTGATGAGGCTTTTACCTATGTTTTCCTTTAATAAAAATAAAAATAAGCTCAAAGGTAAATCCGAAATGGTTGAGTAGAGGCATTAAGCTATGTTGTAAATGCAAACGAGAATTTTTGTGAAAATATAGGATCTGTGTACGGGCTAGCACCGTACAGATTGTCGCGTAAGCATTTTTCCCTCATATGCATTATTTCGTCAGTTCGTGTTCGGTCATCAATCGCACTGTGCGCGTGCTCATTATCATTCTATCATTTAGTCGTAACTCTTTCTTATCAATATAATTATCAGTTTCTATCAAAGACTTTCATTCCACTCTTCTATCAACTATCATAAAAAGGTTGTGCAAACCGTACATCCTTTTTTGGTCCTTCGAGAAAAGGACCTCGCGTGTGATTCAGTGAATACGTGGACTACAAAAACGTGACTCTGTTTTACAAGTGAGGTGAACAAACACTGGAGCTATCAAGGATTTATTTCAACTACTTCAGCAGCAATCAAGCAGACAATCAAGGTGCTCGTCCGCAGCCAGCTTGCGGTAGTACAGCTATCAGAATAAGTTCAAGTAAGATCGATCCAATTTACTTACTTTGCCTATTTCTACTTTATTATCACTATGTCGAGCATGGAGGATCTTCTTACAACTCAGGATCAAATTGTCGGCGCTATAGAGCAGATGTATACTAACTTTAAAAAAGACGGTGCAGAGAGAAAGACGCCAGATTACATTAAACGCCGATTAGTTACCTTAGACGGATACTGGCAAGAATATCAATCTAATCATATGAAATTGTGTGGATCTGGTGATAAGTCTCACTCTTATTTCACTTCAAATCAGTATGAAAATATCAAAGATAGGTTTTCCAATATCAGAACTGCTATACAAAATTATGAACCTCCAAAGGGAGAGACTTACACTCCTCTTATCAGACCAGCTACGCCTATGGCCCTGTCTTCTGGCCAACAATCGGCTCATCAGGGTACAAGTAGCAAAACTGATGAAATGCTTAGAAAACAAAGTAGCAATTTTAAAGCATTTGAGCATACAATCACTAATATCATGTTAGACACCATATCAGAAAAATGGGAGTTTGATCACTTGTTACGAGTTATTCAGACTCGTTGGTCAGCCATTGATTCCCTCCATTGGGAATTAGACAGTGATCTGGGTGGCAGGGACCCAGGGTACGAAGCTGCATTTTTTAAATACAAGAAAACATACAACGACGCTATCAAATCTATCAACAGAAAGTTATGGTCAATTTCACACAGAGAGAAGTCAACACC
The DNA here is from genome assembly GCA_947369235.1 of Udea olivalis. Taxonomy (NCBI): domain Eukaryota; kingdom Metazoa; phylum Arthropoda; class Insecta; order Lepidoptera; family Crambidae; genus Udea; species Udea olivalis. Next base: position 323,552 of record OX376354.1, on the reverse strand, counting down.
ACAGCTAGATATTCCTACGTTCCACGGCAGTTATCATCAATGGACATCGTTTAAGGACCTGTTCTCCGAGACCATTCACAGCAACCCGTCACTCTCTAGTGCCCAAAAAATGCAATTTCTGAAGTCGAAAGTGAAAGGGGAAGCAGAGCGGCTCATACAACATTTACCGGTTGCCTCAGATAACTACTCAATCTGTTGGGAAATACTAAACCACAGATTTGATAACAAAAAACTAATTTTGAATTCTCATATTGACATAATGCTTAGCATTCCTATGGCACAACAGCCTTCATTCAATCATATCAAAAGGGTCCATGACGTCACCCGTGAAAGCCTTAACGCCATCAAAAATCTAGGCATCGACGTCGAGTCCTGGGATCCACTTCTCGTTTATCTTTTATGTCAAAAGTTAGACGCCGAAACTCACAAGGAGTATGTCGCATCCGTGAAGACCCCGAGAGATGTACCTAAATTAGCAGAGTTTTTATCATTTTTGGAGGCTAAGTTTACCACGATAGAATCTTCGCGACGTAAACAAGAGCAGAATTTTAATAGACCAATTCCATTAAGAAATAGTACCCAGAATTTACAATCATATTCGGGACCTAAATATAACAAATCAAATAACTTCAACGCAAAACCATCATATTATCAAAGCGGACGTTCGATTTCGCAACAACCAATACCTAACAAAAATGTCTATGCAACGAAATAGTTTAGGTGTCCTATATGCCGAACCGATGATCACGGTGTTTTTCATTGCCAACAATTTATTGAAATGTCGCCATCATCGAAACGTGCTACTATTGCACAATATAAATTATGCCAAAACTGCCTTTATAGTCATCACGGAAAGGCATGCATTTCAGAAAAAAGGTGCCGCGAATGTAATCAAGCACATAACACCTTATTGCATGGAGCATTCAAGCAACCCGAGCAATTTACAGCGACAAATTCAACCAATGCGCGGGGAGCTTTGAACTTGAAACCCGAGCCTTCTCAAGCCATGCGAAGTAACTCGCACGTGTCATTACAACGTGATGTCCCCGAAATACTTCTAGCAACAGCAGTCGTGAAGGTCCAAAAAGCGGATGGAACTTATCTTAACTTACGAGCCCTACTGGATCAGGGTTCTCGGACGTCCCTTATCACCGAAAATGCAGCGCAGTTACTAAGGCTGCCTAGGCAGAAATGTCATGGCGTAATATCGGGAGTAGGTGCCAAAGAGAGCAGTTGTAAGGGAATCATCCATATCAAGTGTTTATCGATTAATAGCGAGTTTGAATTTGAGGCAGACGCCCTTATCATGAACAGCCTAATCAAGAATTTACCTAGTTATTCCTTCATTAAACCAACTTGGTCTTACTTAGATTAGCAGATCCCGACTTCAATCAGACCTACTGTTAGGTGCTGACATTTATTCGTTAATCTTACTAGAAGGAATATGTAGATCCGATCAAAACTCACCAATAGCCCAAAATACTCGCCTGGGCTGGATTCTAAGCGGAAATGTAAAAACAATGCATTGTAACGTAGTAGTGACTAACCTAGACGAGATACACCAGTTTTGGGCAATAGAAGATATCACCGAGGAGCAAGACCTTTCAATGGAAGATCAGCAATGCATTAAATTTTACAAAGAAACGACCACTCGAAGGGAGGATGGTCGATATGAAGTTAGGATGCCCTTGAAACCTAAATTTGAGGAAAATTTAGGCAATTCTAAAGCCAAGGCCATCACACAATTTCGATCACTAGAGCGTAAGTTTTCGAAAAATAATAGTCTAGAAGAACACTACAAATCATTCATGGAAGAGTACCAATCAATGGGGCACATGACACCCGCCATAAGTAATTCTACACCAGATTGTTATTTTACACATCACGGCGTTGAGCGCGCCGAGTCAACAAGTACCAAATTTCGAGTTGTTTTCAATGCATCCTTGAAAACATCGTCAGGTAGCAGTTTGAACGACCTTATGGCAAGGGGGCCCAATTTGCAACAAGACCTACAATCTTTAATCCTCAAGTGGAGGCAGTTTCAATTTGCGTTTACGGCGGACATCGAAAAAATGTTTCGCCAGATTTGGATGAATATGGAAGATCAACGATATCAAAAAATCATTTGGCGTAATACAAATCAAGATCCCATAAAAGAATATCAATTAGCAACAGTTACGTACGGAACCAAGGCCGCACCCTACTTAGCCATGATGACCTTAAAACAGTTGGCATCAGATGAAAGGTTCAATTACCGTTTAGCGGCGGATGTCCTGGAAAATTCATTTTACATGGATGACCTGGTCTATGGTCAACATAATATAGATTCAGCAAAACAACTATGCAATGATCTTATCAGTTTATTGAAAGCAGGTGGTTTCAACCTCCGTAAGTGGCAATCAAACATTCCGGATTTAATCGCCGCAGACAGGTCAATTTATCAGAACAACTTCAACTTTAAAGGAGCGGAACAAACCAAAACATTAGGGCTCAGTTGGGACCCGCAGCTAGACACCCTATCATATGACATGAAAATCGATCAGTCAAACAAACAAGAAACAAAAAGATCATTACTATCGGAAATCTCTAAATTATTTGACCCATTAGGCCTGTTATCGCCCATATCCACAAAGCTAAAAATAATCTTCCAAAACGTGTGGCTATCAAATATCAAGTGGGATGAATTCTTGCCAGAAGAATTTCAAAAGGAATGGCAAAAAACTAAAGAAGACATGAAAAACATAAATAAGTTAACAATTAATAGATGGATAAAAACAACAGAATGTGACAGTATCGAGCTACATGGCTTTTGTGATGCGTCAACAAAAGCGTACGCGTGCGTCATATATTGCAGAATTAAAAGAGCTGTAAAGTCAGATGTATCATTATTTGTCGGCAAGGCTAGATTAGTGCCCACGAAATCAGAAATATCACTACCAAAGTTAGAATTAAGTGGGGCACTTTTATTATCAAAATTAATGATAAAGGCTAAGAAATGTTTCAGCAATTACAATATCAAAGTGTATGGCTGGTGTGACTCCATGATTTGTTTGGGTTGGTTGAACGGAGACCCAGGAAGATGGAAAACATTTGTTAGTAACCGAGTAAAGCAAATTACTGACGTCATGCCTTCAGGATGCTGGCGTTATGTAAAATCGGAAGAAAACCCAGCAGACTGTGCAAGTCGAGGGTTGAGCGCCACCCAGTTGTTAGATCATTATTTATGGTGGGAGGGACCGACTTGGCTCCCAAACTTTAGCAAAGATGAAGCCCAACGGTCCTATTCCACTGATTTAGAAATAAAAAATATAACACAAGTGAATGTAGTCACAGAAAAAGACATAGACAACGATATAATTTATCTGTTATTATCAAGATACAGTTCATTTATGAAGATCGTTAGAATACTAGCATGGGTATTGCGGTTTGAGTCTAAAGAGCAAAATAAACAAAATTTTCTATCTTTATCAGAATTAAATCATTCAAAAACAATTATCATTAAACGAGTACAGAGTGTGGAATTCGCAAGAGAAATTAAATGCCTACAATACGGTAATAAGATATCAACAAAAAGCAAACTTTGCGAATTGAAACCTTTTATAGACAAACAAGGATTACTTCGAGTTGGTGGACGGCTCAGAAATGCTCTGATTGACCCTGAGATGAAACATCCGTTGATAATCCCCAACAACTGTCGATTAGCTGAGCTTATCATTGATCAATCACATCAACTTTCTTTCCATGGCGGAGCCCGCCTAACTTCCGCGTTCATACGACGTAAGTACTGGATAATTGGAGGCAATAGAGCGGTTAAAAAGCAACTGCGTGGATGCGTCAGGTGCCGTCGCCACGATCCTGTAAAACATGATCAGATTATGGGTGACTTACCTGCAGCTCGAATAACCCCATCCAGACCCTTTTACCACACCGGCGTCGACTTGACTGGATTCGTTGACGTAAAATCTAGCAAAGGCCGAGGTATCAAAACCTCTAAAGGTTACGTTGCCGTATTTGTATGCATGGTAACAAAAGCTGTGCATCTGGAACTAGTATCAGATTTGACATCATCTACTTTCTTGGCTGCTTTACGGAGAATGGCTTCCAGAAGAGGAGCTCCACGTCATATTTATAGCGACAACGGAACTAACTTTGTTGGCGCTAACCGAGTGCTTCATCAAGAGTTTATACAGCTGCAAGCTATATTAGACGATCAATACTTCTCGGCTATCACAGATATGGAAGTTCAATGGCATTTTAATGCCCCTTCATGGCCTAGTGCTGGGGGTCTTTGGGAGGCTGCCGTGAAAAGCCTCAAATACCATTTAAAACGAGTAGTTGGTGAACAGAAACTGACCTATGAAGAGTACTCCACGCTATTAGCTCAGTTGGAGGCTTGTTTGAATACTAGACCACTATGCTCGTTATCAGAAGACAGTGAAGATTTAGATTTCTTAACGCCTTCTCATTTTCTAGCCAGTGGACCCACTCTGACAATAGTAGAAACAGAAAACGATCTCCGTACTAGATGGCAATTAACTCAAAAAATATTTGATGACGTGTGGCGAAGGTGGCAAAACGAATATTTAGGTCAACTATCAGCGCGGAGCAAGTGGCGCTATCCTAAGGAAAATGTCAAGGTGAACGATGTCGTCATGATTCACGACGCCAATTTACCACCAGGAAAATGGGCTTTAGGAAGAATAATGACTTTATATCCAGGGAAAGACGGCTACGTACGTGTAGTCACTCTAAAAACAAAAAATGGTCTAATGAAGAGACCTATTACGAAAATATCACTCCTACCTGTCAATTACAAAGAAAATGAAGAAAATATCAAAAAGCAAGAAGCTATCACTACTGCAACCACGATACGTAAACAGCATACGAATCAAACCAAATCAAATCGCAACTTTCTATATTTAGCGGTTTTGTGGTTATTGATGATCATTTCCCCAGCATATTGTTCATACCAAGTGTCAAGCCTAAATACCAGCCAAGGTATTTACTTTGACAGGATCGCAAATATGCGCCTCGAGCAAGATCAATGGAAATTAGTCATTTACTACGATATGGCTCCGTATTGGCACGCTACACAATTACTTGGAAAATACATAACTCACCTTGACGGATCATGTTCAAGTCACAACAATAAAAAGATATCACAGTGTGACGTAGTACTTCTTCAATTACATCACGGGTTCAACGAGCTCGAGCATTACAACGACCTTCTGCTCGGTCAGCAGCTCACACGGCGCGGCGCGCGCTCGCGTCGCGGCCTTATCAACGGTGTCGGTTCCATCGCGAACACACTTTTTGGCGTACTAGACGAGAATTTCGCCGAACAGTATGAGCGAGACATCCAGACTTTGAGAGATAATCAAAAACATTTGGCCCTGTTATGGAGAAATCAAACTTCAGTCGTTGAAGCTGAGCTGAACCTCATCAAAAGAGTAGAGAATTCCATAGATAAGCAACACAAAAGCTTTAACCTGCATTTAAATAACTTAGAAAAGGAAATGAACGCTCAAAGAAGTGAAATTCAGAATGCAGTCAGTTCAAATGATTTTACGCTTTCATCAGTTATTGCAAACAGCGTGTTGGTAAACTTGCAGAATATACAAGAAACGCTGGTTGACTCTATCACAAATATTTACCTCGGGAAATTCAACTTTCACCTTCTTACTCCTGACCAACTGAAACATGAGTTGAATATAATTACTGGATTACTTTCAAAAGACTTAGCTCTACCATTGAACAACATTCAATCTGACCTATCAAAAATCTATCATTTACTTACGCTGAAGGCGAGAGCGTTAAAGAATTTCATAATTTTTGAAGTGAATATCCCCTTAGTGAGCAGAGACAATTTTGATATTTATAAGTTATTACCGATCCCACAAAGAACAAACAAAAATATGATAAGTATCATTCCTGTATCAGATTACGTAGCAGTTAACATGCAAAAGGACTCCTTTGTACCTATACTCGACAGATACTTGCAAGACTGTGTTAGTTACGACGCAGACACTCTAATCTGTCCCTTAAAACAACCAGTATATCAGATGCGATCAGATGAGAATATGTGCTTGAAAAATAACGAATCTGATCAATGTGAAACAATAACAACTATCTGTAAAAATACATGGACAGAATTACATAACACGAATACTTACCTATTTTTCTGTTGCGGACAATGCACCGTTCGCGTCATTTGCAAGAATCGAATTAACGCTGAGCAATTAAATATGGCTGGAATTATATCACTAAGCGATGAGTGCATTATCAAAGGAGTCACTTTCACGATTTATCCGCACAAAAGTCTATCAAATACTTTGAACAAAGAAGCAGATGTCATCAAAATTGACATACCACCAATCAACAATGTGATAAATTTGTCGATACCGATCTCGGCTACCGAGACTCAAAATGTAGCCGCAGGTCATTTAAAAGAAATAGTAGACGTCGAACAGCAGATTCATACTATGAAGGTCAGCGCATCTGAGGGTGTGTTGTCCGATAGAGTATCATATCACGACGTACACCACTATGTTGCTATCTACGTAGTCGTCTGTTGCGGGGTCGTCGTTTTAGCTGTTGTCGTCGTGCGGCGCCTGCGGGAGCGAGCGAGGCGTGCGCCTTTGCCGCCGGCACCACAGGCTGGCGTCCGCGCCAGCCCTCTTCCTACCGTCCGGTCTATTAGTGATGGTGTTGTAAAACAGTGTAGTGCGATAAGTGTAAGTGAATTAAGTGAATACAAAGGTGCGAAAGCTAGTGTATCAAGTGCGCGTGTACTCGATAAGGCTACGTCGCCTATTTTTCTAAAAGACTAGTTCTCTGTAGCGTATAAGCATAAATTAATATTGTTCTATCACCTTGTAATTATTTTAAGCAAAATTGTCTATCACCTTGTAACTCATATCAGTGACCCATCATTTCATCATTAATTTTTCATTTAATTTGGCCCGGGAGCATGTACGGGCTAGCACCGTACAGATTGTCGCGTAAGCATTTTTCCCTCATATGCATTATTTCGTCAGTTCGTGTTCGGTCATCAATCGCACTGTGCGCGTGCTCATTATCATTCTATCATTTAGTCGTAACTCTTTCTTATCAATATAATTATCAGTTTCTATCAAAGACTTTCATTCCACTCTTCTATCAACTATCATAAAAAGGTTGTGCAAACCGTACAATCTGTTTATTTATTTATTTATTTATTCTTTGGCGCAGTAACAAAATACAAACTAATACATACATCGATTTCTAGTACATTGTAACATGGTCAAATTTGCATTTCGATGACAACCGCGCACAACGTTTAAATAGATTTAAAGGAAAGAATTATAACTTAAATTAAAATCTCACTTCATTTTGTGAGAATGCATTTCGAAACCCTTCGAATTTCTCAAACTGTTGAAAAATGATGTAGCACTCTGATGAAAGATGTCTAGATCATTGCACAACAAATTATAATTTCTGCAAATGCGTGTCAGGGGGCTATTTTGTGACACGTTGTTCCTCGCCAAAGGAACGAAAAATAAATGTTGTCTGCGGTTTGACTTAACAGGTATTTTCAGTGAAACATGGCCCAAAAGATTTGTGTCAAGTTTTGAGTTGACTATCTTAGACAAAACCAAAAAGCCACCAATAAGCCGTCGAGTTTGCAGTGAGTCCAGCTCAAACCTTGCAAGTCTATCGTTGTAAGTCGTTAACGTCTTTCTGAGACCCATCCTAGAACACAAGCCGCGAACAAACCGTTTTTGAAGAGATTCTAACCTTTTTATATGGTTATCGTAGTAAGGTGACCAAACGACACTACAATATTCGAGGATACTCCTGACTAGTGAAGTATACAAAATCAGAAAGCTTTTACTTTTGCGGAAAGGCTTCGTTATGCGGTATATAAATCCCATAGTTCTCCTCGCTTTTAAGACGACAGCATCATAGTGGACTCTGAATGACAGCTTTGAGTCAAACCAAACTCCCAGATCGCGCACAATATTAACGTTTTCTAATGGGACGTTGTGGATCCTGTATTCAAAGACGATGTAGTTGATCTTCTTACTAAACGTAATGGATTGACATTTCTTTATGTTAAGGGACATGTTATTCGTTTCAGACCAGTACTCCAATCTATCAATATCCGATTGAAGAGCCTTACAATCATCAATGGACTGTATTCTATTAAAAACCTTTAAATCATCAGCGTAAGCCAAGCATTCACAATGGAGCGTTTCTATAAGGTCGTTAACAAATATTAAAAACAATAAGGGTCCCAAATTTGAGCCTTGAGGGACGCCAGACACTGCCTCAAATGGAGCCGACTCGTAACCACAGATAGTGACCAACTGGGAGCGATTCTGCAAATAGGAATGGAGCCATCGCAAAAGCGAGCCATGAATACCCATGTGCTCGGCCTTTGCGCAAAGTATATCATGATCTACACGATCAAATGCCTTGGCAAAGTCTGTGTAGATTGAATCAACTTGTCCATTCTCATCGAAAGCCGTGTAGGTAATGTAAATAACTTAACAGCCTGGTGGTAGTGGATCTGCATTTTACAAAACCGTGCTGGTTAGAGCTAATAAGGAGTTTAACATGGGAGTAAATATGCGTGTAAACCAGACTTTCGAAGATTTTGGCAAAACAACTAAGTACACTAATAGGTCTATAGTTTGTTACATACTTCTTGTCTCCAGATTTGTGAATGGGTACAATTTTTGCAACTTTCCATAAATCAGGGAAAATACCTTCAATAAGAGACTTGTTAAAAATCATAGCTAGTGGCCTAATAAGTGCCGACGAACATCTCTGCACAAAAACAGGAGGAATACCATCCGGGCCAGCTCCCTTTCCCGTGTCAATTGCCTTCAGGCCGGTTCTGATGACCTCGTCTGTGATATTGAATCCAGATAAGACATGGCAATTTCGCGAGAAGTCTGGGACGTATGTGGCTTGAGTGGGTCGGCTATAAACAGATGCAAAAAACTCCGCAAACAAATTAGCTATGTCAGGTCCACTATCCGCAGCTTCGTCCTGATAAAACAGTTGCCTGGGATAACTATTTGTGACTTTCTTTGACTTTGTGTATCTCCAAAAGGCCTTTATATCTGTTGCAAGGCCATCTTCAATACGGCTGATGTACAATTTAAAGCAATCATCCAGCATGATTTTAGATCTGCTTCTAAGTAGAGAAAATGCATCAAAATTGCTTGGGTTGCCATATTTTTTAAATTTGCTGTGGTAACGTTCTTTTTCCTTTAATAACTTAACCAGACTACGACTAAACCAAGAAGGGTATTTATGTTTCTTATTTTTTGTTTGAGGAGTGTGTTTTTCTATTATTTGCCATAAGATATTATAGAATAATTATTGAACAAAATCATTACAGGACAAATAACAATACGCTTCCCAGTCAACTTGCAGCAATTCTGTTAGGCAACTGTCAAAGTTCGTTTTTCGAAAAAGGTATTTAGTCGTTTCGTTCTCCTTTAATAAGTGCAGCCTAGAACATTTCACTACGATATGTAGGGGCGGGTGGTGTTTATGCATACGACTTATTCCTGCAGAAATGCTTACTGAGCACGCCAAACCCAAGTCTCCCAAAACAAGATACAAAACTCTATTATTATGGTTCGCCACTGGGTTAAACTGTAACATGTTAGTGCTGACCAAGAACTCTTTAAGCGACGCTGACTTGGCTTCTGTGAAACTCGATGGTAATCCTGGCAAATTAGCTTCCCAATTAATATCACTTAAGTTAAAATCACCTAAAATAAGATTTTTGTCATCAGCCGACATATTCGTTACCTTTTCACAGTTTTCCAGAAACTGCAAGTAGTCGTCATTTGTTAGATAAGAAGGAAGATAGGCTACACAAACATTCAACCAGTGATTTTTCAGTCTAATTCGCACCCAAACATCCTCAACGACAGACTCCCACTCAACTTTGCGTTCAGCTGTTATGTTTGTTTTTATAGCAATGAGTACACCACCTCCGTGGCCTTTTTTGTATTTGGTCATAAACTCTGAAGATCGATCTCTACGAATGATTGTATACCGATCGTCAATAAATTCCGCACTATTCACCGAATCGTTGAGCCATGTCTCACTGAGACATATAACATCAAAATTATTACATAAAATGGATTTGTAAACATCAAAAAGTTTAGAATTAATGCCACGCACATTTTGATAAAAAAAAGATAATGATGTTAATTTAATGAATGTTGGTTTTAGAAGTACAGAAAATATTATTCTAAAGTAAAAAGAGGACTACTGCAGGGATACTAAGGTTTGTTCATTTTTAACGTGTACAAACGGCGAAGTCCCATCCTTACGCATGAATATGTGTCCGTTTCTGACCCAAACATAACTATAGCCAAGTTCACGACCCTTGATGCGGGCCGCAGCATGCAGGGATTTATTTGCTGGGGATAGATGCTCAGCCACATAGACTGGTGACTTTTCTCCCGCGATGCCCAGATGAGAAGAATTCAACTTGTCGTCTTTGTGTGCCTTGTTATATCTTGAAACCGCAGAGTATACTTCATCACGGCAGCGACTGCTACGCAGTTTGGCGAAGATTGTGCGGGGTCTATTGGCATTCTTTCTCATGGCGGCTACTCTGGTACAGCTGAGGACATCGTCGTCAGATGGGTTCATGGATACGACTTTTGCTATCTGCTTTACTATGTTAACTACATTTTCAGCCTTGAACTCAGGGACACCCTGAATTTCAATATTTGATTCTCTCATGTATTGTTCAACAGAGTTAAGGCGATCAGTGAGATTGTCCACCGTTTCTCGTATACATTCGGCTTTTAAGTCCTTATTCTCCCTAGCAATTAAGTCCACGCTTTATTTGAAGTCATCGTATTGGTCGCTTACAACTTTAACTGACTCCTGCAGCTCGTTTAGCTTCTCATTGATGGGATTAAGATTAGACTCAAACAGTTTCGTAATCAAAGTAGGAAGCTCCGAACGCATAGCCGCACGTACCTCTCTCTTAATAATTTCAGGTAAGTTGTTATTTCCCGCCAATGGGCCTTCGATATCATCCATCGTATCATCCATTTGGATATTTTCAACAGCACGACAGCGTTGAGAAGAACGGTGAGTGACGTTGGCATCTCCGAAATCCTGATTTTCCGAGGTTGATCCTGTAGGTGATACTTTTTGAACTTGTTCTGTGGTTGAAGTATTTTCACCCACCGCAGCCTGTGCTCGATTTTGTACAGGAGTATTTGTGTTACACCTCTTTGGCTGTTTTGTACGACATTCCGGACACTTCCAGTTTTGCTTGCTCGCCAGATTCATATCATAGAATTGCTTCACAGTTACGCCCGAGCAAGTGAGATCAATTTTTTTTTTGCAATGTGGGCACTCCAAGAATTCCTTATTTTTAATTGCCCCGCGACATCCAGCGCAACTCTTATTTTTCGAAGGGGACATTGTTTTCAAAATCTATCTGCTTAAAACAATCCCTCACAAAATTCAAAAAGTTCTTGTACGTTGATTAGGATCGATCCGGCGTCGACTACGTGAGCCCTAATTATAACAGACCGTCACTCTTCGAGTTAGGCCAATTGTTAGTTAGTCAGCGTAACGAAATTGCGGCAGGCAATGAGTACTTCTATGAACTTGGTGCCGGTGTAGGTACACGAATCGTACTCGCACTGACTCGAAGATTCAGTCCAAAGGTCAACTTTCTTTGCAAAAATGTATGTTTTACAACAACAAAAAAAATATTTGGGCTTGGATTTAACACACTTGCACAGTTGTTTACTACTTGATCAATACATCAAAAACTTCGTTGTTTCACACTGCTTTTTTAGTACAAAAATTACACCGAACTGATTAATGATTTGACTTGTATAATTAAAAATACCGGAGCGTTCAAAAACACGTCTTCACAGTTTAACAGATACCCGCGTATATGTTCCTAATAGCTCCAATAAAAATCGTTTGAAGTTATATGCAAGGCGCTTTAAAAAAATAATACAGGTAACGCAGAGAACACAGAATGATTATTATATTAAGCAATCGTCAAATAAATGCAAAGCAAAGTGGAATGTCATTAATAATTGCAAGGCAAAATTTCCAAAAGAAACTGTCAATAGAAATAAACTTGACGATAAAGTTATCACCAATCCTTCTGAAATTGCTAATGCTTTTAATAACTACTTTATTGAGGAAGTACAAACTGACAGGAACAGCAATGTTAGTTATGACGTTCCCTTAAACTATAACGTGAACACAATTTTGATATGCCTACTATTCCATCAGATATCGAAATATATTTTTTTCCCTGAAAAATACTAATAGTGCAGGTTTCTTCTATTTATCCTGATGATAAACGATCTTCCGCTTGTCATCAAACATGCAAAATGTCTCCTGTACGCTGACGACCTGAAGCTTTACTTGGATATTAAATAATAATAATAAAAATAAAAACGCTCTATGACAGCAAACGTCTTTTTGTGGTCATATTTAATCATATATTTTTTTAGTTCATTTTTCAGTCCCATTTCGGTTTATCCGATAGTCCTATGCAACAGACGCGGGCGGCGACGCGGCGCCACTGCACCCTGGGCATCTCGAGGAATTCGCGAGGGTACCATAAGGCCCAACCTATCCAGAGCTGCAGGGTTATCAACCTTGTGGTGAAGAGCTGAAGGTAATGAGCCAGTGTAAGTAACTTCCTCCTGAGTTGAAGTGTCTCAAGGCCTACCATACCGGAAACAAATAGGGAGGGATACAAAAATGGATAGTATCCGTAAATCCTTTTGTATAGCCACCGAGCGAACTTGCGTTGAACTTTTTCGATCAGAACAATGTATTTCTTTTCACAAGGTTCTCAGATTATAGCGCCATATTCCAGTTTACTACGCACATAGGTATTATAAAGCAACATTGCAACTGTCAAATCACTGAACTGAGAAGCAATTCTTAGAATAAACCCTAACGTTTTACTTGCCGCCTTGCACGTTTCCATCACATGCATGTGAAAGTCAAACTTAGAATCTAGTGTCAATCCAAGGTCACGTATACAACTAACTTTATCTAAGGGAACGGCTAATAACTTATAATCTTCCACTATTGGAGGTCACCTTACGTGTGAACGTAATAGATTTACATTTGGAAGAGTTAAATGCAAGCTTATTAGTCTGGCTCCACTTGACTACAGCGTCAATGTCAACTTGCAAAGTCTCAGTGTCGGTTTGGTCAGTAATTCCCAAATACAGCTTGAGGTCGTCAGCAAACAAAAGACACTTGGCGGATTTTACTTTGTCTGGCAGGTCATTGATCATGATAACGAAAAGTGTAGGCCCAAGAGTACTACCCTGACTCACGCCTGACCTAGTACAATAACTGGCAGAGTCGTATCTACCCACCCTCACAAACTGAGAGCGACCATTGAGAAAGCTCGCGAAAAATTCCGGCAGCTTTGGAGTAAAACCAACAATGCTAATTTCTGCGAAATAATGTCGTTATCAACTATGTCAAAAGCCTTCTGAAAATCAAAATAGGCAGCATCAAGATTAGTAGGCAGCAGTCATCAGTTAACACGTACCGTGCTCTTCCGCAAGTTACCGCCATACTTGTGACTTAACCGTGTTTTCCCTGATTTTATGACAATTCACCGAACCCACACTCGTTTAACTTCAACGAAACAATATGGCGTTCAGTTTTGGGCAAAGCTTGCAATAGTTGTGGGTCGGTCATTCTGTTGTATCTGTGAACTTCGACGGTGACGAAAATGCGTACTAGAAGTCAAGCACAGCAAGGCGGGGACGAAGAAGACTTTCTCGACCCGATCGAGCAGCAGCCTCATCAGAATGTTCTAGAAAAAGAAAATGGGGACGCTACCCCACGCGATGAAAATGCGGTACCGTCGGCGAACTCACTCAATTATACAATTAGTCAAGACTGCCTAGCAGCTCTCATGCAGACATTGCAACAGTCTCACACATAAGCCATCAAAGAAATCCTGGATTCAGTCTTACAGACTCGCGCCACGTCTACACCAACCCCGACCTCGCCTTATGAGGCCCCGGGCGATTTTTCTCGGTGTTCTTCGAGATTTAGCGTCGCCGAATCCGAACCAATAGAAGGTTTCATAGATGCAGTTGTGACATACAAAGACTGTAAAAATATTTCAGAAAAAAATGCAACTAAAGGGTTTTCTATGTTATTAACTCACGACGCCCTTACATGGTGGCAAGGAGTCAAACACGAAGTGTTCTCATGGCAGGAAGCCATTGAAAATTTGAGCAGTGCCTACGGCGATCGACGTGCCCCTCACAAAATTTATCGTGAACTTTTCGCCAACGAACAACGAAACGGAAATACGGACATTTTCGTGGCGTAAGCTCGATCTTTACTTGCTAAAATACCTACAGGCGAACTTACAGAAAAAGTGCAGTTGGATATGATCTACGGTTTACTAAACGCACGATTAAGACAACGCTTTAATCGAGAAGAGATACGCTCATTCGCAGATTTACGTCGGCTTGCACGCAACATTGAGGAATTAATCAGTGAATCGGAACGTTCTTTATCACAGCTGATTGCAAATACCTACAAACGAACCGGTACTGGTAACACGACTCGCCAACGTAACGAGCATACGATGTACCGCGTTCCACAGCGCGTCAAGTCTATCACCGGCCCCATGCATCCGTCCGGCGTGCCAAGTAACGCCCGGGCGGCCGCTTCAACTCAGCCGCAGCCCCAGCGTACTACAAGTACCCACCCTGGCGCACGACCGCTGGCCGCGTCGAGTGCAACTCTGCGGCCCGGTGGCGCAGAAGATTACGACCAGAGCTCCAACACCACGATGTCTTCGGGTCAACAACAGTCATCGAAGACACGCGTTTACTGTGGTTACTGTAAGCTGTTCGGCCACACGAAAGAGCGATGTCGTAAGTTGGCGAGAAATGGTGAGTCAAACAATAATCATATCAGTGACGTAAATCAGTGCAATTCCGTTAACTTTTATAGAGTCGATCTCTCGCGTAAACCTAGTGTTAGTGCATCTCAGAATAAGCGGAATAAACAAAACTGTAACCCTAGTTTGAACATTATCTGTCCATCTGATAAGATATATGTTTTCCCTTATCAGTGATAAGGGAAACTGTCAGAGACAAGTACAAAATAATAACCCTACTTTCTTATCTAAATGTCAAACTAATCTTAATTGTTGTTCTAAATTGAAACAAAGCAAGTCAACCTTAAATTAAGAAAATTTGTAAATGTTAAACTAATAATAATATTTGTTCACTGAAAGTTAATAAATGTCAAATGGAGAATATTATTCCTTGTGAACAAAAGTTTAAAACTAATAAGTTTTCTGAACCAAATAAAACTGTCACTATGACTTCGGAAAATGATAAGAAGTGCAGTGCATTTGGGGTGAAGCATCCTAACTCCAAAAATTCAATTTTTGATGGCGACCATGGCTTGTTACAATTAAATTGCAATACTGTTGATTTAGAGAAAACACAATATTTTTATAACAGTAGGCATAAACATTTCTTACAAATGTCAGATAATTGTGATATTGTGGCGTCACTCGTGTGTTTTCATAAACTTTATTTATTTTTATTCTTATTTTTTTAGATACATATTTTGGTTGTACGAGCAAGGCCGGGCGTGGGACTAGAGAGGCAAAACCTCTCACGCTTTACCGCGTTGCGCAGTGCGGCGGTACCATTTCAATATGGGAGCCGTCTGCGCGCGTCGAAAGCGGTTGCGCGCGCAACCGCGGCCCGCTGACGCCGGCCGACACCATCAGCAGCCAGCAGTCCGTTCCTAGTTAGCACCGCGAATGCACGCCCGGTTTCGCTCCTAATTTTTCACGCGATCTTTTGTTCTGTTTCTTTGTAAATAATTTTGTGTAAATATTATATGGAGGGATCCTATTTTTGTTGACTTTTTTTCACTCCCAAGTAGGGCTCCCCATAACTGGTGACCCCAAGTTTAGAAGCACGCGAACGTTGGACAATAAAGTACGCGATACATACACGCGCGTCGCCCATCGATTGTTCTAGAAAAACGTTTGGCGGAACAAAAGAAAAACGCAGCAAGAAAAAACAATGGACGAGCAGACTGCAAATGCTGTTGGAGAGAAAATGGAAGTGCAGCGCGTGGGAGTACGCGTACCTCCGTTTTGGCCCGAGGACCCGGCCCTATGGTTTGCGCAGTTGGAGCATCAATTTTTACTATCCCGAGTAACCACAGATGAGACAAAATTTAGCTTTTTGGTATCAAATTTGGACCTGCCATACGCCCGCGAGGTCAAAGATATTATCACCAACCCGCCGGCAGAAGACAAGTACAACGCACTGAAGTCGGAGCTTGTACGTCGATTGTCCGCATCAAAGGAAAGGCGTATCAAGCAGTTGCTAGCAGATGAAGAGCTAGGTGACCGCAGGCCTTCGCAATTTTTGCGACATCTGGAGAGCCTTGCTGGTCCAGCCGTGCCTACAGATTTTCTGCAATCACTGTGGTCTAGTAGGTTGCCGCAGAATGTACAGGCCATAATGGCGTCCCAAGCCGACCTACCACTTAGCAAGTTGGCTGATCTCGCAGATAAGGTGTTCGAGATTGTCCCGCCTGTGCCGCGTGTCGCGTCGATGTCGCCGGCTACGAGCTCTTCGTCGGCTGGCGCGCTGCCATCTTACGGAGATCTCGTGGAGGAAGTCAGTTTGCTACGTCAGCAGATGGCAGCACTCGCTACGGGGAATAATTTGCCGGGACGCTCTCAGTATCGAAACCCTTCACGCAGTCGCTCGAGATCGCGGGAATACCGCTCAGACCACAAGCTCTGCTTCTATCACTACATGTTTGGCGAAAAAGCTAGAAAATGTCAGCAGCCGTGTAGTTTCAAGACGGAAAACCACCAGGGAGGTCGGGATTAGCGGCTAGCGACTGTCCCTTATCAACAGGCCGTTTGTTTGTCATTGACCGAGTGACAAAAAGGCAATTTCTCGTAGACACTGGCTCCGATCTCTGTGTATATCCGCGGTCAGCACTCCAGCAGCGGCGTGAGAAGACTGACTACGAGCTTTTCGCGGCCAACGGATCTTGCATCCACACTTATGGCTGGGCACATCTACGGCTCGATCTAGGTCTACGGCGCGACTTCAGATGGCGATTTGTGGTTGCAGACGTTACCAAACCGATCATTGGAGCTGACTTTCTTAAATTTTATAATTTGCTTGTAGATTTGAGGAACCACCGCTTGATCGACGGGCTAACTACGCTCACCGCAGCAGCCCAATCAGCACAGCAGTCGACAGTGGATGTAGCTTCGGTCAAGATGGTTAGAGGAGACTGCAGGTATCACCAGCTGTTGCGTGAGTATCCTGACATTACTAGACCTGCAGGTGTCGAGCGATCGGTGAAACACCAGACGGTGCACCATATTCGAACAACAGCCGGCCCGCCGGTGACATCGCGACCGCGGCGCCTGGCGCCTGACAAGCTGCGGATAGCTCAGAAAGAATTCGAAGACATGTTGGCAAATGGTACAGCGCGACGATCAGAGGGTTCCTGGGCATCGCCTCTTCATCTTGTGCCCAAGAAGGATAATGGCTGGCGCCCCTGCGGTGATTACCGAGCACTGAACTCTCGCACTATTCCAGATAAGTACCCCGTCAGGCATATACAGGACTTTGCTCAGCAACTAGCCGGCAGCAAGGTTTACTCAAAAATTGACCTAGTTAAAGCCTATAATCAGATTCTGGTGCATGGAGACGACATCATGAAGACAGCTATCACCACGCCGTTCGGGCTGTTCGAATTCCCTTACATGACGTTTGGGTTGCGAAATGCAGCGCAAACCTTCCAGCGGTTTATTGATGAAGTGCTCAGAGGCCTGCCATTTTGCTACGGGTTCATCGATGACATTCTGGTGTACTCTAAATCAGAAAACCAGCACCACGAGCACCTTCAGCGGCTGTTCCAGCGGTTAGCAGATTACGGTATTCTGATCAATACTGCTAAGTGTGATTTCGGTCAGTCCCACATCACCTTTCTCGGGCACGAAGTAACACCTGACGGTGTCCATCCGGTGACAGAAAAGGTGAAGGCTTTACAGGATTTTCCAGTACCCAAAACCGTCAAGGAGTTACGTCGTTTTCTTGGAATGTACAATTTTTATCGTCGGTTCGTCCCCGATGCAGCGCAAATCCAAGGTCCACTGAACGTGCTCCTATCCGGACCTAAGACGAAAGGTAGCGAAAATATTACTTTAACACCAGACATGTTAAAGGCTTTTAATGGCTGTAAGGCAAGTCTAGCAGAAGCGGCGCTGTTAGCTCATCCCGAGCCAGATGCGGAGCTGGCGATTCACACTGATGCTTCAGATACGTCCATAGGGGCATCGCTGCAGCAACGCGTCAGCAACAGTTGGAAGCCGCTGGCATTCTTTTCCAAACGCCTAACATCTGCACAGAAGAAGTACAGTCCGTACGATAGGGAGCTTCTGGCTATTTACGAGGCCATACGGCACTTTAGACACATGGTCGAAGCTAGAACGTTCACGGTATACACTGACCACAAACCGCTGTCATTTGTTTTCAACCACAATCGTGACAACTGTTCACCCAGACAATTTCGTTACTTGGACTACATAGGTCAATTCACAACTGATATTCGCTACATTACAGGCCCAGACAACGTGGTAGCGGACGCCTTCTCCAGGATCGAGGCTATCTCACCACCAATCAGCTACGAAGATCTAGCCAAAGCCCAGAGCACTGACCGTGAGCTGCGAGACCTCATACTGCAGGGATCAACAGCATTGGTTTTACGGAAGGTCAAGATTCCTGGTTCCAGCACAGAGGTTGTATGTGACATATCTAAACATCCACGACCGTACCTGACTCTCAGATTTCGGAAGCCTGCATTTGATGCTCTTCACGCGTTGAGCCATCCTGGGGTGAAGGCGTCAGTGGAGTTAGTCTCAAAACGATTTGTCTGGCCTGGGATAAAGAGAGACTGCCGCATTTGGGCTAGAGAATGCACAGATTGCCAAGCAAGCAAAGTAGCTAGACATACTCATTCACCTATCTCTTCATTTCCCATTCCATCATATCGTTTCGCTCATATTCATATGGACATTGTCGGACCGTTACCATATTCCAATGGTTACAGATACCTCCTCACCGTCATCGACCGCTTCACCCGGTGGCCCGAGGCGTTTCCACTGGCTGACATCGCTGCTGAGACATGCGCCCAGGCCTTCATCGCTGGCTGGGTGTCCCGCTTTGGCTGCCCTGAAAAAATCACCACCGACCGCGGCAGGCAGTTTGAGTGTGAGCTGTTCCACTCGATGACATCCATCCTCGGTACGCAGCACCGTCCAACAACGGCATATCATCCTGCCTGCAATGGCATGGTGGAACGTTTCCATCGACAACTGAAGGCAGCCATCATGTGTCACGCCACCCCAAGCTGGGCGGAGGTTCTTCCTCTGGTGCTATTGGGTATCCGCAGCGCTTGGAAGGAAGACATAGAGGCATCAGCGGCAGAGATGATGTACGGGGAGCCACTCCGCCTCCCTGGGGAATTCTTCGCTCCTGCCGCTAACGTTCTGCACGACCCGTCGAGTTTCACATCGCGGCTGCGATCTCACATGGCCAACCTAACACCTAAACCAGCGGCGCGACACAACAAAGAAACATTTTACGTGCCAAAGGATCTGGCCACAGCAGAGTACGTCTATCTCCGGCAAGACGCTTCTAGGCGTTCCCTTGAGCCGCCATACACGGGGCCTTACAAAGTGTTGGCCCGAACGGAGAAGACGATAAAGCTGGCTGTCAGAAACAAAGAGACCACGGTATCAATAGACAGGGTCAAGCCAGCTTATGTCACCAAAGATGACACCGAAGAAGTTCCACCATCAGCGGTACCTCGCGACGCCACTACAAAGACGAGGGCTGGAAGGACGGTCCGGTTTCCTGACTACTTTCAACCTCGGTAGCCTCGGTCTCAGCAGGGGGGTAGTGTGGCGTCACTCGTGTGTTTTCATAAACTTTATTTATTTTTATTCTTATTTTTTTAGATACATATTTTGGTTGTACGAGCAAGGCCGGGCGTGGGACTAGAGAGGCAAAACCTCTCACGCTTTACCGCGTTGCGCAGTGCGGCGGTACCATTTCAATATGGGAGCCGTCTGCGCGCGTCGAAAGCGGTTGCGCGCGCAACCGCGGCCCGCTGACGCCGGCCGACACCATCAGCAGCCAGCAGTCCGTTCCTAGTTAGCACCGCGAATGCACGCCCGGTTTCGCTCCTAATTTTTCACGCGATCTTTTGTTCTGTTTCTTTGTAAATAATTTTGTGTAAATATTATATGGAGGGATCCTATTTTTGTTGACTTTTTTTCACTCCCAAGTAGGGCTCCCCATAATATTACTAACTGTCATAAGCTGAGTAAATTAGAAAGTAATAATTATAATGTATATAAAAAAAGTTTTATTGTTTTTTCAAATCATAACATGACACAAAGTTGCAGTCAAGTTACTTCTCAGCCAAATTTAAATTTGCCTAATTTTGTAAATAATTATAATTCTCAATCTGCTATTTTGGCGGACAATTATGTTCTTAATTCATGTTCAACACATGAAACTAATGATGAGTACCTAAAATAAATCAGTTGCGGCTATAGGTCAAGCAACAACAACAATATTGATGTTTCATGCTCAACGCAACAACATAATGGTCAGGTTTTAAAAGACAAGTGCTTTAATAATAATAAGTTAGTATTAAATAACAACATTGCTTCATTAAGCATTCAACGAAATGAATGTCATTTCAAATCTTTAGATAACAATATTGTTTCGTCAAGCGTTCAAGAAGATGAATGTAATTAAATTTTTTTTGATAACAATAATTGTGACAAAAGGTCCATTAATGAAAACCTAATCGCATTTACTAGTGTAGGCTCAAATTGTTCTACCTTTAATTTAGAAAATGAATGTGTTCCTATTATTGGTTGTGATCATCAAAATGTATGTGACGGAAAAGATATTTTAGCATGTAGTACTAACGATTCGCCCGGTAACTTTCGCAACTTGCGCCCTATTTTTAATATTGAAGTATTGGGGTTGAATGGAACAGCACTGATTGATACAGGTGCCAAACACTGTATTGCTGGTCACACGCTACATGCTCTCCTTCTAAGTAAAGGATATTATCTAAAGCCTTCCACCCGTCAGGTTAAATTTGCAGATGGTTTTGTTCGAGAAATGAAACGTGGGGACTTGCTCAAGCTTAAGCTTTTAATGAGCTAAAGCGCACCTCTGCACCAATATTAGTACAAGCAGACTTTACACGCCCCTTCATCTTAAGGAACTGATGCAAGTAATTACGCATTAGGGGCCGTTCTCCTGCAGGGGGAGGATAAAAATGAAAGACCCATAGAATACGCCGCCAGCAGACTCTTATTACTTGCCGAACGAAACTACTCCACCACCGAGCGTGAAGCTCTCGCAGTCGTGTGGGCAGTGGAGTGTTTCCGATCTATCTGGATAGGCATCCAGTTATTATTGGCAGTGATCAACCTTTATGGTATTTATGTCTACTTTTTAGTATATTTTGCTGTAAATTTGACAATTTGAAAGTACTGATACAGTCTATTTGAATAAAGTTATTTGAGTTTGAGTTTGCAATGGCTGCTAACCTTAAAATCGCCAGCAGGAAGATTGGTAAGATGGGCACTCAAACTACAATCGTTTGATATACATTTTCAGTATACACCCGGTAAAGCAAACGTCGTAGCAGACACGTTAGCCAACCGGTTTGTTCTGAAGAATGCCGTAAAGAATGCGGTATTTGCTCGGTAAGAATTGATATTCCAGCCAAAAGCTCAGAACAGTTACGTCAGAATGAGCTTGCAGATCCGGAAGTGGCAAAAATTATAAAAAAACTAGAGGATACAACCACTGATGAGGTAGCAGCTCAAAGATGGTCGGAGAGAGGATATTTAATGGATCAAGGGATACTCTATAGATACAATCCGGACTCAACAGTGATACACCCCAGCTAGTAGTTCCTGCGGATATGATTTCGGAAATTCTTAATCAATGCCAGGACTCCGCTATGAGCGGTCACCCCGGCATTGATCGCACTTACCATAAAGTAGCACAATTGTTTTATTTTACAGGCATGAGACGAATAATTGTCAATTATGTTGAAGCCTCCATCCATTGCCAACGCTATAAAGCTACGAATGTAAAACCTCCAGGTCTCCTCCAGACGCCTATAATGAATCAGGTATTGGCAATAGGTTTATTTGGCCCACTACCAGAGGGTAGCAAGGGCGAACGATGGATTTTGCTTTTCAAGGACACGGCAAACAAGATGGGTTGAATTATATACTAAGGATACTTCATGAGGTATGGATTGCCCAGGAGAATAATTTCTGATAACGGCGTCCAGTTTGTTTCATGCGTAATAAAACAATGCATGGCAGTATTGGGCATAAAACAAAATTTTGTGCCTCTATATCATCCTGAAGCTAATCCGGCTGAAAGGAAAAACCATGACCTCAAGGTCCACCTAGCACAGCTAGTAGAAGGGGATCCCACCTCATGGCCAGAGAAGTTGCCGGTAATACGTTTTTCATTGAAAAGTGTTGTTTGCCGAACTACTGGAGCAACACCTGCTTTCTTGACTTTTGCAAGAGAAATGCGAACTCCAACAGAGGTTACACATGACCAACGAGCTATATCTGATAAAGGTAATTTTGCTCAGCAAATTACTCCTTTTTTTAATAAATTTCTGCATCACATGTCAGATATTAGAGAACGCGTAGAAATTGCTCAAGACCGGCGTAAAGATTACGCAGATCAAGCACGTCGTCCAGAAGATCAATTTCAAATAGGTGATAAAGTTTTATTCAAATCACACGTCCTGAACAAGGGATCTAAAGCTCTAACTTCTAAATTCGTTCCTAAAAGAGATGGTCCGTATCTCATATCTCAACCTTTTGAGAGTTGTAGGGGTTGTATTGACAAACCTGAAGAAACCCTAGAGGTAAATATCATGTCCAGGACCTAACACGTTTCGTTGATAATCAAGGGCCTATTCCTCAGCCCGTTATTCCAGTAAAGAAACGCGGTAGTCTCAAGAAAGTTAATGATTTGCTAGCCCAGGAACGAGGACGTACTAAAAGTTCTGAACTAGATACTCCCCGTATGTGGCAAACCGCTCGGACCCATGTCCTAAACTTTTACCCAAACGGGCCAATCGAGAAATACTGCCCCAGAGAAACGTGCAGGTGACACGTCGCGTCAATCTTTCAATCACGTGACGTGTCACCTGCGCGCCCTTTTCGCGCTCGGCGCAGAGCGCCGCCGCGCTATAGTCGTTCAGTTCATCCGGTGCCTACGCGCAGTTAACACGTACCGTGCTCTTCCGCAGCTTACCGCCATACTTGTGACTTAACCGTGTTTTCCCTGATTGTATGACAATTCAAGACGACCACATAATAATAATAATAAAAAGCATTTATTTCTCCTTCACAACTTTAGCTTACTCTTTTAGGTCTTACTTACATTTAATACATATGGTGAGCTAATAATGTGAGAGACTGGTATCCACACTAGGTTAAAAACCTGTCTTACAGATTACCAGGCTCTCGCCTCATAGCTTCGTAGATATCCTCCTCCTCGCGTCGGTCTCCTCAATGCTGAGGGTCGTGATCATCCTTATGGAGTATCTTATCGCGAATTATTTGTCGCCATCTGCCTCTGTCCGAAGCAGAGTGAAGGGCATCGTGCAAGGTGGTTTCAAGGGTGGTGCGAATCTGGTCGCTCCATCGCATAGGGTTCCTTCCTCTTACTCTCCTACCCTCGATTTTGCCAGTGATCACAAGTCTCTCCATGTTGTTGATATCCTTTCTTGCAGAATGTACAGGCCATAATGGCGTCCCAAGCCGACCTACCACTTAGCAAGTTGGCTGATCTCGCAGATAAGGTGTTCGAGATTGTCCCGCCTGTGCCGCGTGTCGCGTCGATGTCGCCGGCTACGAGCTCTTCGTCGGCTGGCGCGCTGCCATCTTACGGAGATCTCGTGGAGGAAGTCAGTTTGCTACGTCAGCAGATGGCAGCACTCGCTACGGGGAATAATTTGCCGGGACGCTCTCAGTATCGAAACCCTTCACGCAGTCGCTCGAGATCGCGGGAATACCGCTCAGACCACAAGCTCTGCTTCTATCACTACATGTTTGGCGAAAAAGCTAGAAAATGTCAGCAGCCGTGTAGTTTCAAGACGGAAAACCACCAGGGAGGTCGGGATTAGCGGCTAGCGACTGTCCCTTATCAACAGGCCGTTTGTTTGTCATTGACCGAGTGACAAAAATGCAATTTCTCGTAGACACTGGCTCCGATCTCTGTGTATATCCGCGGTCAGCACTCCAGCAGCGGCGTGAGAAGACTGACTACGAGCTTTTCGCGGCCAACGGATCTTGCATCCACACTTATGGCTGGGCACATCTACGGCTCGATCTAGGTCTACGGCGCGACTTCAGATGGCGATTTGTGGTTGCAGACGTTACCAAACCGATCATTGGAGCTGACTTTCTTAAATTTTATAATTTGCTTGTAGATTTGAGGAACCACCGCTTGATCGACGGGCTAACTACGCTCACCGCAGCAGCCCAATCAGCACAGCAGTCGACAGTGGATGTAGCTTCGGTCAAGATGGTTAGAGGAGACTGCAGGTATCACCAGCTGTTGCGTGAGTATCCTGACATTACTAGACCTGCAGGTGTCGAGCGATCGGTGAAACACCAGACGGTGCACCATATTCGAACAACAGCCGGCCCGCCGGTGACATCGCGACCGCGGCGCCTGGCGCCTGACAAGCTGCGGATAGCTCAGAAAGAATTCGAAGACATGTTGGCAAATGGTACAGCGCGACGATCAGAGGGTTCCTGGGCATCGCCTCTTCATCTTGTGCCCAAGAAGGATAATGGCTGGCGCCCCTGCGGTGATTACCGAGCACTGAACTCTCGCACTATTCCAGATAAGTACCCCGTCAGGCATATACAGGACTTTGCTCAGCAACTAGCCGGCAGCAAGGTTTACTCAAAAATTGACCTAGTTAAAGCCTATAATCAGATTCTGGTGCATGGAGACGACATCATGAAGACAGCTATCACCACGCCGTTCGGGCTGTTCGAATTCCCTTACATGACGTTTGGGTTGCGAAATGCAGCGCAAACCTTCCAGCGGTTTATTGATGAAGTGCTCAGAGGCCTGCCATTTTGCTACGGGTTCATCGATGACATTCTGGTGTACTCTAAATCAGAAAACCAGCACCACGAGCACCTTCAGCGGCTGTTCCAGCGGTTAGCAGATTACGGTATTCTGATCAATACTGCTAAGTGTGATTTCGGTCAGTCCCACATCACCTTTCTCGGGCACGAAGTAACACCTGACGGTGTCCATCCGGTGACAGAAAAGGTGAAGGCTTTACAGGATTTTCCAGTACCCAAAACCGTCAAGGAGTTACGTCGTTTTCTTGGAATGTACAATTTTTATCGTCGGTTCGTCCCCGATGCAGCGCAAATCCAAGGTCCACTGAACGTGCTCCTATCCGGACCTAAGACGAAAGGTAGCGAAAATATTACTTTAACACCAGACATGTTAAAGGCTTTTAATGGCTGTAAGGCAAGTCTAGCAGAAGCGGCGCTGTTAGCTCATCCCGAGCCAGATGCGGAGCTGGCGATTCACACTGATGCTTCAGATACGTCCATAGGGGCATCGCTGCAGCAACGCGTCAGCAACAGTTGGAAGCCGCTGGCATTCTTTTCCAAACGCCTAACATCTGCACAGAAGAAGTACAGTCCGTACGATAGGGAGCTTCTGGCTATTTACGAGGCCATACGGCACTTTAGACACATGGTCGAAGCTAGAACGTTCACGGTATACACTGACCACAAACCGCTGTCATTTGTTTTCAACCACAATCGTGACAACTGTTCACCCAGACAATTTCGTTACTTGGACTACATAGGTCAATTCACAACTGATATTCGCTACATTACAGGCCCAGACAACGTGGTAGCGGACGCCTTCTCCAGGATCGAGGCTATCTCACCACCAATCAGCTACGAAGATCTAGCCAAAGCCCAGAGCACTGACCGTGAGCTGCGAGACCTCATACTGCAGGGATCAACAGCATTGGTTTTACGGAAGGTCAAGATTCCTGGTTCCAGCACAGAGGTTGTATGTGACATATCTAAACATCCACGACCGTACCTGACTCTCAGATTTCGGAAGCCTGCATTTGATGCTCTTCACGCGTTGAGCCATCCTGGGGTGAAGGCGTCAGTGGAGTTAGTCTCAAAACGATTTGTCTGGCCTGGGATAAAGAGAGACTGCCGCATTTGGGCTAGAGAATGCACAGATTGCCAAGCAAGCAAAGTAGCTAGACATACTCATTCACCTATCTCTTCATTTCCCATTCCATCATATCGTTTCGCTCATATTCATATGGACATTGTCGGACCGTTACCATATTCCAATGGTTACAGATACCTCCTCACCGTCATCGACCGCTTCACCCGGTGGCCCGAGGCGTTTCCACTGGCTGACATCGCTGCTGAGACATGCGCCCAGGCCTTCATCGCTGGCTGGGTGTCCCGCTTTGGCTGCCCTGAAAAAATCACCACCGACCGCGGCAGGCAGTTTGAGTGTGAGCTGTTCCACTCGATGACATCCATCCTCGGTACGCAGCACCGTCCAACAACGGCATATCATCCTGCCTGCAATGGCATGGTGGAACGTTTCCATCGACAACTGAAGGCAGCCATCATGTGTCACGCCACCCCAAGCTGGGCGGAGGTTCTTCCTCTGGTGCTATTGGGTATCCGCAGCGCTTGGAAGGAAGACATAGAGGCATCAGCGGCAGAGATGATGTACGGGGAGCCACTCCGCCTCCCTGGGGAATTCTTCGCTCCTGCCGCTAACGTTCTGCACGACCCGTCGAGTTTCACATCGCGGCTGCGATCTCACATGGCCAACCTAACACCTAAACCAGCGGCGCGACACAACAAAGAAACATTTTACGTGCCAAAGGATCTGGCCACAGCAGAGTACGTCTATCTCCGGCAAGACGCTTCTAGGCGTTCCCTTGAGCCGCCATACACGGGGCCTTACAAAGTGTTGGCCCGAACGGAGAAGACGATAAAGCTGGCTGTCAGAAACAAAGAGACCACGGTATCAATAGACAGGGTCAAGCCAGCTTATGTCACCAAAGATGACACCGAAGAAGTTCCACCATCAGCGGTACCTCGCGACGCCACTACAAAGACGAGGGCTGGAAGGACGGTCCGGTTTCCTGACTACTTTCAACCTCGGTAGCCTCGGTCTCAGCAGGGGGGTAGTGTGGCGTCACTCGTGTGTTTTCATAAACTTTATTTATTTTTATTCTTATTTTTTTAGATACATATTTTGGTTGTACGAGCAAGGCCGGGCGTGGGACTAGAGAGGCAAAACCTCTCACGCTTTACCGCGTTGCGCAGTGCGGCGGTACCATTTCAATATGGGAGCCGTCTGCGCGCGTCGAAAGCGGTTGCGCGCGCAACCGCGGCCCGCTGACGCCGGCCGACACCATCAGCAGCCAGCAGTCCGTTCCTAGTTAGCACCGCGAATGCACGCCCGGTTTCGCTCCTAATTTTTCACGCGATCTTTTGTTCTGTTTCTTTGTAAATAATTTTGTGTAAATATTATATGGAGGGATCCTATTTTTGTTGACTTTTTTTCACTCCCAAGTAGGGCTCCCCATAATATTACTAACTGTCATAAGCTGAGTAAATTAGAAAGTAATAATTATAATGTATATAAAAAAAGTTTTATTGTTTTTTCAAATCATAACATGACACAAAGTTGCAGTCAAGTTACTTCTCAGCCAAATTTAAATTTGCCTAATTTTGTAAATAATTATAATTCTCAATCTGCTATTTTGGCGGACAATTATGTTCTTAATTCATGTTCAACACATGAAACTAATGATGAGTACCTAAAATAAATCAGTTGCGGCTATAGGTCAAGCAACAACAACAATATTGATGTTTCATGCTCAACGCAACAACATAATGGTCAGGTTTTAAAAGACAAGTGCTTTAATAATAATAAGTTAGTATTAAATAACAACATTGCTTCATTAAGCATTCAACGAAATGAATGTCATTTCAAATCTTTAGATAACAATATTGTTTCGTCAAGCGTTCAAGAAGATGAATGTAATTTAATTTTTTTTGATAACAATAATTGTGACAAAAGGTCCATTAATGAAAACCTAATCGCATTTACTAGTGTAGGCTCAAATTGTTCTACCTTTAATTTAGAAAATGAATGTGTTCCTATTATTGGTTGTGATCATCAAAATGTATGTGACGGAAAAGATATTTTAGCATGTAGTACTAACGATTCGCCCGGTAACTTTCGCAACTTGCGCCCTATTTTTAATATTGAAGTATTGGGGTTGAATGGAACAGCACTGATTGATACAGGTGCCAAACACTGTATTGCTGGTCACACGCTACATGCTCTCCTTCTAAGTAAAGGATATTATCTAAAGCCTTCCACCCGTCAGGTTAAATTTGCAGATGGTTTTGTTCGAGAAATGAAACGTGGGGACTTGCTCAAGCTTAAGCTTTTAATGAGCTAAAGCGCACCTCTGCACCAATATTAGTACAAGCAGACTTTACACGCCCCTTCATCTTAAGGAACTGATGCAAGTAATTACGCATTAGGGGCCGTTCTCCTGCAGGGGGAGGATAAAAATGAAAGACCCATAGAATACGCCGCCAGCAGACTCTTATTACTTGCCGAACGAAACTACTCCACCACCGAGCGTGAAGCTCTCGCAGTCGTGTGGGCAGTGGAGTGTTTCCGATCTATCTGGATAGGCATCCAGTTATTATTGGCAGTGATCAACCTTTATGGTATTTATGTCTACTTTTTAGTATATTTTGCTGTAAATTTGACAATTTGAAAGTACTGATACAGTCTATTTGAATAAAGTTATTTGAGTTTGAGTTTGCAATGGCTGCTAACCTTAAAATCGCCAGCAGGAAGATTGGTAAGATGGGCACTCAAACTACAATCGTTTGATATACATTTTCAGTATACACCCGGTAAAGCAAACGTCGTAGCAGACACGTTAGCCAACCGGTTTGTTCTGAAGAATGCCGTAAAGAATGCGGTATTTGCTCGGTAAGAATTGATATTCCAGCCAAAAGCTCAGAACAGTTACGTCAGAATGAGCTTGCAGATCCGGAAGTGGCAAAAATTATAAAAAAACTAGAGGATACAACCACTGATGAGGTAGCAGCTCAAAGATGGTCGGAGAGAGGATATTTAATGGATCAAGGGATACTCTATAGATACAATCCGGACTCAACAGTGATACACCCCAGCTAGTAGTTCCTGCGGATATGATTTCGGAAATTCTTAATCAATGCCAGGACTCCGCTATGAGCGGTCACCCCGGCATTGATCGCACTTACCATAAAGTAGCACAATTGTTTTATTTTACAGGCATGAGACGAATAATTGTCAATTATGTTGAAGCCTCCATCCATTGCCAACGCTATAAAGCTACGAATGTAAAACCTCCAGGTCTCCTCCAGACGCCTATAATGAATCAGGTATTGGCAATAGGTTTATTTGGCCCACTACCAGAGGGTAGCAAGGGCGAACGATGGATTTTGCTTTTCAAGGACACGGCAAACAAGATGGGTTGAATTATATACTAAGGATACTTCATGAGGTATGGATTGCCCAGGAGAATAATTTCTGATAACGGCGTCCAGTTTGTTTCATGCGTAATAAAACAATGCATGGCAGTATTGGGCATAAAACAAAATTTTGTGCCTCTATATCATCCTGAAGCTAATCCGGCTGAAAGGAAAAACCATGACCTCAAGGTCCACCTAGCACAGCTAGTAGAAGGGGATCCCACCTCATGGCCAGAGAAGTTGCCGGTAATACGTTTTTCATTGAAAAGTGTTGTTTGCCGAACTACTGGAGCAACACCTGCTTTCTTGACTTTTGCAAGAGAAATGCGAACTCCAACAGAGGTTACACATGACCAACGAGCTATATCTGATAAAGGTAATTTTGCTCAGCAAATTACTCCTTTTTTTAATAAATTTCTGCATCACATGTCAGATATTAGAGAACGCGTAGAAATTGCTCAAGACCGGCGTAAAGATTACGCAGATCAAGCACGTCGTCCAGAAGATCAATTTCAAATAGGTGATAAAGTTTTATTCAAATCACACGTCCTGAACAAGGGATCTAAAGCTCTAACTTCTAAATTCGTTCCTAAAAGAGATGGTCCGTATCTCATATCTCAACCTTTTGAGAGTTGTAGGGGTTGTATTGACAAACCTGAAGAAACCCTAGAGGTAAATATCATGTCCAGGACCTAACACGTTTCGTTGATAATCAAGGGCCTATTCCTCAGCCCGTTATTCCAGTAAAGAAACGCGGTAGTCTCAAGAAAGTTAATGATTTGCTAGCCCAGGAACGAGGACGTACTAAAAGTTCTGAACTAGATACTCCCCGTATGTGGCAAACCGCTCGGACCCATGTCCTAAACTTTTACCCAAACGGGCCAATCGAGAAATACTGCCCCAGAGAAACGTGCAGGTGACACGTCGCGTCAATCTTTCAATCACGTGACGTGTCACCTGCGCGCCCTTTTCGCGCTCGGCGCAGAGCGCCGCCGCGCTATAGTCGTTCAGTTCATCCGGTGCCTACGCGCAGTTAACACGTACCGTGCTCTTCCGCAGCTTACCGCCATACTTGTGACTTAACCGTGTTTTCCCTGATTGTATGACAATTCAAGACGACCACATAATAATAATAATAAAAAGCATTTATTTCTCCTTCACAACTTTAGCTTACTCTTTTAGGTCTTACTTACATTTAATACATATGGTGAGCTAATAATGTGAGAGACTGGTATCCACACTAGGTTAAAAACCTGTCTTACAGATTACCAGGCTCTCGCCTCATAGCTTCGTAGATATCCTCCTCCTCGCGTCGGTCTCCTCAATGCTGAGGGTCGTGATCATCCTTATGGAGTATCTTATCGCGAATTATTTGTCGCCATCTGCCTCTGTCCGAAGCAGAGTGAAGGGCATCGTGCAAGGTGGTTTCAAGGGTGGTGCGAATCTGGTCGCTCCATCGCATAGGGTTCCTTCCTCTTACTCTCCTACCCTCGATTTTGCCAGTGATCACAAGTCTCTCCATGTTGTTGATATCCTTTCTTGCAATATGGCCGAAGTACTCCAGGATTCTTGGTACTGGTTGGTACTTTTAGACAACCTAGGAAGTTCGCGTGGGTGTGTGTGTGTGTGTGTGTGCGTGTTTGTGGATGTGTTTAAATGGTGTGTATTGGTATGCGTGTGTGAATATGAGGCGTTCGAGTGTCTGTGCGTTTGGGCTGTGTTGAGTTTTGTGTAATTTGTGGCAGGGCTAGTTTATAAGTGCGTGAGGATGCATACGCTTTATAAACAAAAAATAACTAGGATGGTAACATTAATAGATTTTCTGTTTCGTCATACGTCAGGGTCTGCAACCAGTCTGTGACTTTTTTTTACACTGTTCTCTGGGTAGAGTATAGATGGACAGTATCGAATTAATTTTCTTATAAAGGAATGGGCCGAGGAAAAATAAGAAATTTTCCGCCAAACTGGTCTTGTGCGCATCAGGTAGGCATACTTTGTGTTTGAGACGTTTATTTTTGAGTTTTACCAGATCATATGTTAATGAAGAATGCAGTTTCATTATGATTAGGAGTACAAATAGCTGACGGACGGTAAGAACCCCAGCTTTTATGTAAAGGTCACTTGTTGGATGCAAGAATGAAAGGAAAAGGCTAACCTTCAACACCGCTCTTTGCGCTCACTCTACACTAAGCAAGCGTGATTTGGCAGTTGGCCACCCCACGATAAAATGCAATATGTGAATATAGATTGACATAGTGCCAAATAAGTTTGTCTGAGTATCTTGTCATGCGGCTACATGCCTGAGGTTCTTAAAAATATATATCAATTTCCGCGAAAAGATGTTTATCTATTATAACCCCGAGGTATCTAATATTATCAACATGTTGGAAAGGTGGATAGGAGCAGTTGGGGATTACAGTTACTTTGTGAATGGGCTTTTATAACATGATGGAGTAGTAGCGTGTAGGGATGATTTCTATTTATTGGCGAGAATGAAATGTTTTTAGTTTTTTCAATATTTAATGTCAGGAGATTATCGGAAAGCCGTTTGGTTACCAAAGAGAAACCTTCCTGTGCAAGTTGGTACACCTCCTCCCATGTGTTACCGTGAAAAAGAAGAACGGGGTCATCCGCAAAGCTAATGATTTTACCACCTTCCAACCGCAGGTCACAGAGGTCATTAACATACGTCAGAAACAGGGAAGGGCCCAAAATACTACCCTGCGGAACCCCATGAGAGATGGGAAGTGTGTAGTACTACACACTTGGTCTATTTTTACGCTTTGCGTACGATCTGCTAGGTAGCTGCTGAAGAAATTCAGTTGTGTCCTGCGTATTCCAAGACGCTCAAGCTTGTCAAGCAGTCGGGGACAGAGACCGTGTCAAATGCTTTAGAGAAGTCCAGAAAAACAGCTGTAACCTTTTTTTTAGCATCTAGATTAGTAACTACATAGTTTGTTAATTAATGTACTGCGTCATTTGTTGTTTTTTTACGACGAAAACCGAATTGAGAGCAAAATAGAAGAATATATAATTCTTCAATTCTAAGAATAAATACATAAATTTAGTAAAAATTAAAAAGCAGTTTGTTGGGGTAATAGAAATAACTTATCAGTATTCTTTATTTTTTGATTTATATTCTTTGACGGATCCAGGCGGCGAAGGAGGTCACTCGGGCGAAGGCGGCCGGGAAGCCACGCGTGCAGCCTTGCGCGGAGCCGAAGGACGTGATGCCGATCTGCAACACGATTGCAAACAATGTTTAATGTCTCTGACTGACGATTGACGACAGAACTAACCTATGGCAAGTGAATAATTGTTATGACAAAGTATCTTCAGACCCATCAATGATATTATGGTGACCCTGACAGAACTAATCAATCCATCATTTTATATGTCAATGTGGGCTCATAAATTGTAAAAAAAATTGTAACATTACTATCGCGATTCCTCTTTAAAATTTTAAACTTGCTAAAAAACTACAGGCAACTGACTAGAAACAATATCGATAGTATTATGTAGACAGCAAAAAAAGAAGAAAATAAAATATCCGGCTTTTAGAGATGGACATGGCTTCACCCTTGAAGATTTACTAATTTTTTAGGAAGTTTTCAGCGTTAAACTGAAGTCGATGAAACTGACTCTTTATTTCATTTTATTCTTTCACGTGTCGAATGACTCGTATGCTTACAAAGTATCAGGAATAGTAAGAGTAAGCTCATACCAGCACACGGTTGTTTCCGGAGCCGATGGCGAGGGGGCCGCCGGAGTCACCGGGGCAGGTGCTGCGGCCGCCGGGAGTGGCCACGCATAGGGTGGACGCGATCACGCTGAGGAAGCTGCGCCGGCACACGGTGTTGGTGATCACCTGAAGGCTCACTTGCCTCTTGTCTTGGTTTGGTCCAATACCAACGTCTGAACATTCAACGGAATACGTCATTAGTAGATGTCGTTAGCAAAGAATAATAGTCAGCTACTCGTATGTTTCGACACTAATTTCACTTACTGTCAGCGGTGATGCCGAAACCAGTAGCAACTGCCCAAGTACCAGCGAAGTTGTCGTTAAGCTGAGCGCCGCTCGGCAGCAAGATGCGGTTGACATTGTCTATGAAGAAAAAATAAAACACATGATGAAGTAGAAAAAAAAACATCGGCTTAAAAAGATAAGGGGTTACAAAACTAAATCCCCGTGCAGTTACTTGAATCTATTACTTAGATCGGGTTATTTTTGTATAAACAGACACTGTAAAATCCTTTACATCAACACTCTACGTGCAGGTTAAATAATGATATGTCATATCATCCGTTGAAGCTTACGGCTGCGTTTCCACCAGAGATGTGCGAGGAAGCGTTCAAATTCAAATGCCATTTATTTGCAAATACAGGTATCAAAGGTTCAAAATTTCACAAGTGATCAGCCGTATTTTGGGTTTTGCGTTGCGAGTGATATGTTTGTTAAGCATCAATATAATCACGAAGCTAGGTATTTACCTAGCTAGGTATTTTCATTTGAAGTGATTCCATTGATTATAACAAACACATATTTCGCAACGCATCTTCGCACATATCTGGTGGAAACGCAGCCTATGGACCTTCAAAGCTTAATTGGAAAAGCAGTCACCCGCCTGACACTAAGTTCAATTTTAGATCAGAACGTTGATTTCTGAAGGGACTTTAATTTTTCAAATAACTCTTACTATTGTATCCAACGTGACTGTGACTGATAATGG
Source organism: Udea olivalis (assembly GCA_947369235.1). Classification (NCBI taxonomy): domain Eukaryota; kingdom Metazoa; phylum Arthropoda; class Insecta; order Lepidoptera; family Crambidae; genus Udea; species Udea olivalis. The sequence continues at coordinate 289,061 of OX376354.1, read as the reverse complement.
CAACATCGTTGGTGATTAGGCTTGGGTTCCAGCTGCCGTGCATGACGACATTGTTGGTGTTGACGCGCACGCCACCGCTGAAGAGGCGGTTGGAGCCGTACACGACGGTGAAAGTGCGCGCCTGGTTGCGCCCGTCCCACCAGCAGTGAGCCGCCGTCACCGCGCGGGTATTTGTGAGCATCGAGGAACCGCACACTGACTGCTGGTTGTTAGTCAGCGTGATCACGAGCCCACCCTACGAAAAATATCATAATTTTACATGAGTAGTTCTTTAAGTATTATTTTTTGCCATTATAACTATACAATTAAAAAAAAACACATAGTACAACCCGTTAGTTTTCTGAGATGTATCTTGTGTACTTGATGTGTCAGCTCCTTCCTTGCCGATGAGCTATAAAATATTTTTTTTCAAAAGAAGTTTACAACTTTGGACAATGACCATGATTAGAGTACAAGGGAGGCACTTACGAAGTGAGGCTGTGCGCCGGCGTTGACGGACTGTCCGCCGGCGATCCTGCTGCCGTCGAAGTCCAGGCCTGCCTCGTACTGGCGGATGCGCGCCGCCTCCGCGATGCCAGCCGCCTCGTGGTAGTAGCGCATGGGCTCTTCGGCCGCCGCCAGCGCCGCTGTCGCCAACACAAACAAAAGAAACGACTTCATTGCTGCTGCTGGTTCTAACTAAATGACCTGTTAAAGGTCCTATATATACCAGTGAACTATTTAGGCTTAGAATTTATCTTATCAGGAGGTATGGCATACGCGCGACTCAATGTACATTAGGGTATTATTTAGGAGATTAGATTGTAACAATTGATCAAATTAATGAATAAAGTAAACATCTTTCGCCACTACTTTTGTACAAGGATTGGTTATTAACTTTAAACAGTCGAACTATTTTCACTCTTACATTATTTTGTATTGAATATTGCGGTTGACTGGTAGAGAATGACTCTGGGCATTAAGTCCGCCAATTAGCATACTTTATAATGATTTATAATCACATTGCCTTAGTAATGAGAAAATTACCGCTAAAATTACTCAAATCAAGGTTTGTTAAGTGCTTATTTTAATTTTAGTATTTGCAGATCTGGTGAGTTTTTTGAAGGATTTTATAGGTAAATTGGAAAAACGAGAAAACTTAAATAGTTAACCCTAAGTATCGAACGAGACTAGCGGGGTAGCGGAGGTCGTTTACTTTCCCCTACACTCATTCATAAATTGTGGGTTCACTCACTGCTTCGGTACTAAAGTAAGTAAGTAAGTAAGTAAGTAAGTAAGTAAATCATTTATTTGCTAAGAATACATTGAGAAAAAACGATGGTAAAACAATGTCTGGACGGTGTATTCGGCCTGCAGGCAGGCGTGCAAATTATTCGTACTACGAGTACATACGAGTAAAACATTTGTTATTCGTGCTAGTATTACATATTTATGCAAGTACCATAAAAAATCAAATAATTTTTTTTTGCTTAATCACACAAACAGTAGCAAAGCGTTAGGTAGGTACTATATTCAAAACTATTTTACAATAAAAACTTATCTACATTTGAATGTACTTACACATAGTAAATAAGTAAAATAAAGTTTGAAATATACACTAATTAACTTGAGTATTCAACCCAGTCTTGTAAAATTAAAACGCTAGCTGTATATTCCTATACTAAACTAACTTAGTTAAGTACAAAATAAAAATAAGTTAAAACTACAAAGACAGTAAATTATACTACAAAATCTAGATTATGATACAGGTATTCTTTCAAATTATAAAAACATTTATCAAGCAGCCATTTTGTTAGGGTTTTGTTAAATTGATGACCTTCAAGATTTTTCAATGATTTAGGTAATTTATTAAATAGGAGAAGACACATATTATATGCATTTTGTTTATATATGTAGCATTGACTAGGAGGTTTGTGTAATAAATGTAAAAATTGTTTCCTAGTTCGTCTGCGAGATACTTCAGTATGGTTTTGAAAGTAGTGCGGGTGTGATTTGACAAGGCAGCAAATGTTTTTTATGTATAGACCGGGTAGTGTTAAAATGTTTACTTTTCTAAATAACGGCTTACAACTGTCTAAGAATCCCATGTCGCAAATGGCCCATAAACATAAAGGTTTATGGTGGTCCCACGCAGCATTGACACGGGGTCATTCATCGACCTCCGCAGCCTACAGTCACAATAGGGGCCAGCACGAACTATTGACAACTTCAACTACAACATCTTCTTTCTGTATGGTGCTTGCGGTCAACTAAGCCAGCTTCATACAGATGCGGACCACTTTAGGTTCGTTTCTACCATTCATACTTAATATTAGGGTTAATTAAACTTTAACCTAAATCGTGTTTAGTTGTGTAAATCGTATGCGGAAAGACTTTATAAAGCTATAATTATTAAAAGGTTAAGTGCTTTCAATATTTAAGGCAAACTCTAATAGTAAGCTTAGACCAGAAAGATTAGACCAACTGAAAGATCGCTTTTAACGACAAGACCGCTTCGATCGTGCTATTTCTTTTGTTGTAAAACCTATTGGTTTTCTTTTAGGTGCTTAAAAGATAATTTATCTTATCTCATAACATTTCAGGAGAGTTAAAAAACTAAGGTGAATGATTGGACTATTAGTAGCTGACTTTAGAAGCCTCGTAACTTGAATTATATTTTATAAGTAATGGCGCAGAAGGGTAATTAAAACGTTGTGAAACTAATTGAAAATGATTCTCACAAAATCGATTTGTGCAGTAATGGCTGTCACAAACGCCCGAATTCAGAAACGTTCATAAAAGCTGAGTAGTCCTTACCATGTCTAGCTGTTCCTTTCAGCTATATTGACATTTGACAGGACAGCTTCAATTTAAGGTGAGGTCAACTTTTGATTTGCGTTTGTGGATACGGTGGTTAGGTAGATAGATACCGAATCAATATTCGTGTTGTGTTGCTGGAAGCTAGAGATTTTTAAAGTGTGGGAAGACAAAATTAGAAAAAGTTGCATCTTTTGACATTTTCATGCAAGTATATGCATACCGAAGTATGCGTAGTTTTGTATTGAGTCTCAATAGGGAACCTTTGTGACACCAATATACAGGCCGATCCAAGTAACCGAGTTTTACTGCCTGAAAGGTGTCTACCTGACCTGAAACCTCACCTGAAGGTTTTTCATGGTCCTTCGAGCCGATTTGTTTTTTTATATGAACCACGCAAGTCGTCAGCGGTGTATGGCGCAAGTTTTTCAGGATTAGAAGTAGTGACAAGTTCCTGGTGGAACAGGAAGCAGATCAGCCTCCAAGGGTTGGAGCTGATGCAGCAGGAGTCTGAGTTTGGTGGCGAATCCGACTCTAGACTTCGGGACGGTGCTCATGAGGAGTCTGGAATCTGGACCATACTGATGCGGGACAAGGACGACGAGAAGATATCACGAGTGAGTGAAAGGGACAACAAGCTGTGAGTGTTCGAACATTGTTAAAGAATTTTGCCAAGGAAAGTTGAACTTTATTCATTGGAGAAAATTAACTTAGAACATTTTAATGAATTTTGTTACTTGTAAAATTTTAAGTGTTAACTTGTAATAATTCAGAAGTATTTAGTAGGACATAGCCTAATTTTAAACAAACTTGGTTACTACGGGAAACCTATGCCCGATTTTTGTAAGTGCTAAATAAATCCTAAACACTTAGAAAAAATTTGGTTGTTTTGAATTTTTTTTTATAATTTCACACTGAAAATTTTTGCAGAAAAATTTTGTTAATTTTACACCTAGAAAAGTTTTGCTTGTTGTAGAACTTAAAAATATTATTTTACTTTTAGATAGTTTTACACTTAGGAAATTTCCCCTTAGTTGGGACTTGGAAATTTTGTATTAATTGTAGACCGAATTTTAAGGTACAAATATTTTGTCGAACTGTTTTTTGTGCTAATTTGCGCTTTTATTTTTGTTACAAAAGGTTGGCTATTTTATGCTTAAATTTGCTGGTTTTTTGGAAATTTTAAATTTGTTACTGTGTATATTTTTAGTAATTTTGCGCTGGATTTTAGTGGCAAATTAAACTTTGCTTTTGCTTAGGAATTTGTGTTACCATTTATAGTAGCTTGTTTGCCATTTGCTTTTTGTTTTGCTTAATCAAGAAAACAACAGATTTTACAATGGCGGCCGAATTAGCTCTGCAAATGGACAACTATGATAGAATTAGAAAGGCTGAGATTAATCATCGTAAATCTCCGAAGGATCGTATTTGTGAAGCATATTGTCAAACGCGATTAGAGTCATTGGAATCTTTGTGGTTAGCATTTTGTAAGACACATAAAGTGCTGGTCAAGAATTTTTCAACGGATTTGAGAGACACAGAGTACGTTAAGAAAGATATTTATGATGAAATAGAAGAGGTTTATATTAGGTATAAAACTGAACTTAAATCTATATTGACGATGTATAGAACATAGGTCCTCCTTCCATCCTTTTAAGTTACCTAAGATTGTTATACCTACACTCTCCGGAAAATATACGGAATGGATAACTTTCAGAGATTTGTTTATTTCGTTAATACATAATAATGTTAGCCTAGATAGTGTCCAAAAAATGCACTACCTTAAGAGTTCTCTAACAGGGGAAGCAGAGCAGTTACTTACGCAAATACCGATTTCAGAAGCTAATTACGATAGATGCTGGTCACAGTTAAAAACTACACACATCAAAAGTGTCTAGGGATCAACATATATTTTTGCAATAACTTTTCTCCTGATTGATATTAATTAAAATTTTCTTTAAGGATTCATCAAATAAAGTGTTTTCGTTTGTCTACAGTAACGATAAACCAAGTCACCTTTGCATTAATAAAGAAATTTGCCATTTTCCTAATAAAGGGATTTTTGACATTTGAACCACTAACATTAAAGTTCGAAAAAAAGACTGAAATAACAGTTTTCTTAAATTTATTGGGTAACTTAAACAATTAATAATCCGTGTTTCTACCGCGAACACTAACAACACAAGAACATCGGTTTGGCATACTCAAAATGAGTTCATCCAAATCACGCTGTGGAATGGCCGCCCATGTTCGTTGCAACAACAAAAAAAGGTCTTCTTGCGACTGGATACCCTCCATATTCGGCAGAGCTCTTCTCTGTAGCATATCCCATGCATGCTCAATCGGGTTCAAGTCTGGCGACTGAGCAGGCCAGGGCAGGACATTGATGTTAGCTGCGGCGAGAGTCTGTCTTACAACTCTTGCGGTGTGCGGTCGTGCATTATCATGCATTAACTGAAATAAGGGACCGATTTGCACTTGTAGGGGAACGATGACGTCTGATACAATCGTCTCAGCATAAATTTGAGCGTTGAGGTTGCCTCTGATCCAAATCAACTCAGTTCTTCCGCCGATCCAAATACCCGCCCATACCATGATGGTTCCACCACTATAAGGATGGACTTCCTGGCAGGATTTGAATCGCTGTTGGCGTCCAGGGGTTCTCCAGTGTCGTATACGTCTTGTATCCGGTCTCATACCAAAACGAGACTCATCAGAAAAGCACACGAAACGCCATTGTTCTTCTGCCTAATTTCTGTGTTCAAGAGCCCATTGATATCGAATCCTACGATTGTGCATTGCTATAGGTGGTACCCTTAGCGGTCTTCGGGAATGAAGGTTCACTTCATGCAAGTGGTTTCTGACTGTTTGGTCGCTAATTAAGTTCCCTGAAGAGTGATGAAGCCTCACGGCTAACATCATGGCAGTTATTGTTGGAGCTCTTCGAGTTGTGATTTGAATGTATCGGTATTGTCTCCGTGTGGTGCAGCGATACCGTCCTCCATGGCGCTTAGCCATGGTACCAGTGCTTCGGTAACGTGTCCAAAGTCGACTGATAACACTCTGACTTGTATTCAGAGCTAAAGCCACAGTACGTTGCCGGGAACCAGCTTCTATCATTCCCACGGCTCTGAGCATTTCTTCCCTGCTTAAATGACGTCGCCGCTCCATAATAACGTTGGTTTTAATCAGTAGTAGGGAAACAGTAGCACTAATAATGTCTTCAATGCGTTGTATGTTTTTATAGGGAAAATATTGACAGCTGATTTTCATCTTTTACTCGAATTTGATTGACAGTTCCTGTTTCAAATTATGAAATGCACCAAAAAGGATCCATATAAATTTATAAAATCATAAATTTATTACAAAGCCACATCTCAATCTCAAGAAATCCGCATAAAAATGCTTGATCCCTAGACACTTTTGATGTGTGTAGGTACGATAATAAACGTTATCTGTCGCATTTTATTTTAAAAAGGCTTCTTAGTCAGTGGAACATAGTTGCAGAGTCTTCTGGTTGCTTGAAAGATTTAATTGATACAACAAACGGTTGTTTGAGTGGTTTGAATAATTTAGGAATAAATACCAAAAATTGGGATATAATTGTAATTCACATACTTTGCTTGAAACTAGATTCGGAATCTCGTAAACAGTGGGAATTTAATATCACAAGTAGTACTTCGTCAGAAGAACTACCTACTTTTACTCAATTTACCGACTTCCTCACCAATCGTTACAGAGCACTCGAATTTATTGATCAAAAGGTTGTTCCTAATAGGCAAATAAATAATCATCAGAGTTCTAGTCGTAACAATGCGTAACAAAAAAACGCAATGCGTATTTTGTAATGAAACACATAGACTAGGTATGTGTCGTAAGTTGAATCAAAATGTAAACCAACGTCGTAATTTCTTCATGACAAATGGTTTGTGTTTTAACTGTTTAGGAGCCAACCATGGGGCGAAAGCTTGTCAGAGCAACTTTAAGTGTCAGTTGTGCCATCGCAGGCACCACACTCTTCTACATCTACAGGGTAAGGTCGATGCGGACGGAAAAGGTAGCCCTATAGAGGGATTGGAGTCTCACAAAAAGGAAGGAAATGCTGATCATAATTCATCAGCGTTTGTAGCAGCAAATTTCTCGACAGGAAATTTAAAGCAGGTATTGCTGGCAACCATGCTAGTCAATGCCGAGTCGAAAAATGGGCACAATCACGTGTTGAGAGCCTTGTTGGATCAGGGTTCTCAGGGTAATTTTGTGACAGAATCCACTGTCAATGATCTGAAATTGAAAATAACGCCTATAAATGGTAGAATTCCAGGGGTAGGTGGAGATAAAGGACTTGTCTCCAAGGCTATGGTAAATTTCGCAATAAAATCAAGAACTAATCCTGACATTAGTGTTACGGTATAGGCGTACGTTCGAAATCTTTTACTAAAATCAATTACTTCTTTCGTTCCAGGGAGGAAAGTAGAACAATTAGGTTTTGTAGAATTTGAGGGGATTGAGTTAGCAGATCCTGAGAATAATCGACTTATTATTAGGTGCAGAGGTTTATAGCCAAGTAATACAAGAGGGTATCCGCAAGGGTCCCAGTGGCTCACTCGTGGCTCAATCCACTAGTCTAGGCTGGGTCTTATCCGGTACTGTACACTCACCAGCTAACCAAACTGGAGGCGTATTGGCATTGCACTGTCAATTACAGGAAAGTGATGAACTTTTAAAGAAATTTTGGGAAATAGAATCCGGTATAGGATTGACAAAAGAACAAGCTTACACAGAAGAAGAGAGAAAATGTGAGGAAATTTATAAAAATACTACTACCAGAGATGAAGAAGGAAGGTACGTGGTCAGATTACCATTCAAAATGAAGTATCCTGATTGTACAAAGGGAGAAATGAGAGCGATAGCAGAGAAAAGGTTACTAAGCTTAGAAAAAAGATTTGAAAAGAATGAGAAATTCCGAGAGAGTTATAGTGGTAATCAACGAGTACTTAGAGATGGGACATATGGTAAAAGTTAAGAAATCTGATCATAAATAAGATCAGTCAGTGTATTTACCACATCATGCAGTGATAAGAGAGGATAAAGATACGACCAAGTTAAGGGTTGTATTTAATGCCTCCCAGACGGGCAAAAATAGAGTCTCACTCAATGACAATCTTTTAATTGGGCCGACTATACAACCTGACTGGAGGCATCTCGTGTTGCAATGGAGATTGTCAAAGATCTGTTTGACTGCGGATATTGTCAAGATGTACCGACAGATCAAAGTTCACGAAGATGATACCGACTTTCAAAGATTGTTATGGAGAGATGACCAAAGTGGCGAGATTAATGATTATAAACTCAATCGAGTAACGTTTGGTACAGCTTCGGCTCCTTTCATAGCCGTACGAACTCTCAAACAAGTCGCAATCGATGACGGTGCAAAATATCCCATTGCTGCTGAAAAAGTACCTGTAAAATTTTACATGGATGATTTAATGTGTAATTGTGGAACTGTAACGGAAGGCTTAGAAATATATCGACAAATGAAAGGTTTATTAGGTGAAGCAGGTTTCGAACTGCAGAAGTGGGCAAGCAATGATGAAGAATTGCTGAAAATGATAGAAAGACAGGAAAATAAGGACAAGAAAATAGGTTTAGGAAATAAGGAAGCAAGAGATGGGATTAACATAAAAATGGATGAAGTAATAAAAGTTCTTGGACTTACCTGGGAGTGACGCGCAGATCATTTTCGCTACAAAGTTAATCTTCTAGAGCTGAAATCACCTATTACAAAATGAAAAATTATTGCAGATATTTCTCGTTTATTTGATCCTTTAGGTTGGATAACGCCATGCATCATAGTTGCTAAAGCTATAATACAAAAGCTTTGGATAGCAGGCATAGATTGGGACGACGAAGCACCAAAGGAAATAATAAATGAATGGTGTACTTACCGAGATAACCCTAAAAGTATCAGTGATGTCGAGATTCCTAGATGGGCTGGTACTAAATTAAATAATGTCCGACGAGAGCTGCATGGATTCTGCGATGCCTCGAAGATAGCTTATGCTGCAGTAGTGTATCTTCGCATAATTGATGAGGAGGGTAAAGTTCATGTGTCCTTGATTGCAGCAAAGTCAAAGGTAGCTCCCATCAAGCAGGTTTCTATCCCAAGACTGGAACTCTGCGGCGCTGCAGAACTAACCAGATTATATTATGAAGATTGAAAACACTAACATTCATGCGTGGACAGATTCCACCATAGTACTGGCTTGGCTAAATAGTTTGCCTAGCCGATGGAAAGTGTTCGTAGCAAATCGCGTTTCTGAGATACTTACCTCCATGAATCCTTGCCAATGGTCGCATGTGAAGACTGAAGAGAATCCAGCTGATTGTGCATCGAGGGGAGTGTCTTCGACGGAACTGAAAAATCAATTGTTGTGGTTTCGGGGTTGTTAGATATGCGCCGACGGGGAGCACAAATGAAACGCAGGCTGGTCGGTAACGCACTGATTTATTTAAGACGTCTTAGGCCGCGGGGCGCAACCACACGTCTACATCTACCTACATAACACATCTCCCTCTATTTTTTTTATTCAATATAAAACAAATAGTCTAAAAAAATCTCTTAAAATCTATTAGGGGACGATTACGTAAACTACGTGACCCAATCTGCTGTCCGCTTTGAGCACTTCCCTGGTTGCAAACATCTTCTTCTGCTGCAAGGAATTCCTCGTCAGAATCTTGAGTCTGTGTTTGCTCATTATCGCTTCCCGTCGATAATGGTGAAGAACCTGGTTCATAGAACTCTGCCCTTGATCACGCCGATCTTCAATCAAGGCACAGTTGTGGTTGTAATACTGGTTTATTCGTAGTAAGTACATACAATTGATGAAATTAGAGAATCATCATCATCATCCGTGCGGTCTATCCCGGTTGTGAACCCACACTGGTGTGTGGGGTCCCAGGGTCCGCCTTTCTTATTTTCTTGGCCCACTTCGCGCGGTCTTGTGCATCCTCAGTGGTGAGTCTGCTGAGAAGAGAGAGAAGATATAAATATTTAGTATGCAAATCCGTGGCTGCTTGACTGACGGCCTGGAGCGTAATATCCCCACCGCTGCGCCGTCGCTGCTGTGACGTCACGGTGGTTGCGTAGTTAGGCATCTGCCTTAACATCTTCCCCCCCTCGGAATCTTTAGGTTTTCGAGGAATTACTTCTTGGAGAGGCAGAGATGCGTGTAAGGAGCATAGATTGTGAACAGCTCTGCGTACGATGCCCTTGGATGTGTAGACATCTGCGACTCTTGCTGTTCCATCGGAACCAGGGTACAATTTCTGAATGCGAGCCATTCGCCATTTCAAAGGTGGCTGATGAGCATCTTTTATTACCACTAAATCGCCCTCTTGGAATCCTTTTTGCTGTATTCGCCATTTGGTCTTCTGTTGCAATTCGCTAAGGTATTTATTTCTCCAGCGGTCCCAAAAGTGTTGGCGCATTTTCTCGAGAAGTTTGTAGCGGTCTAGACGGTTTGGCTTGACATCTAGTAAGTCTTCTGCCGGAAGCGATGTTAGTAGTTTGCCGATCAGGAAGTGCGCAGGTGTCAAGGGTTCAAGATCGTTAGGATCGGAGGAAAGCGGAGTTAATGAACGGGAGTTGAGGATTGCTTCAATTTGCGATAAAGTTGATAACTCTTCGAAGGTCAGATGTTTAGCGCCCAAAATTCGAGTTACATGGTATTTAGCAGATTTCACGCCTGCCTCCCAAAGCCTGCCAAAATGAGGAGAATAAGCCGGTGAGAATTTAAATTCAATCCCCTCATCGGCCGCAAAACCAGTTATGTCTCCGTTGTTAAGTTTAAGAAATTTTGTGGTTTCGTTGTTTGCGCCTACAAAATTTGTGCCATTATCACAATACAATTGCGAAGGTTTTCCTCTGCGAGATATGAAGCGCCGCAAACATAAAATAAAAATGTCTGTAGTCAGATCGCTGGCTACCTCAAGATGCAATGCCTTCGTACTGAAGCAAATGAACAGACACAGGTAACATTTTGTAATTTTGCAACCGCGACCCTTTCGGTCGGTAATATAAAATGGCCCGGCGAAGTCGACACCGCTTACGTGAAATGGATGGTTTGGAGTAATTCTACTAGAAGGTAAGTTTCCCATTGTAGGATTGAATGATTTGGCTTTCATTAGTTTGCATAGTTTGCATTTGTTTACAGTCCCTAATATTCTGCCTCTTAAGGGCCAGGAATTATTTCTCAAATCACCTAATAAAAGTTGAGGCCCGCAATGGAGAAGCTTTATGTGATTATGTGCAAATAATAATTTTGAAAAGTTATGATTGCTATCTAAAAGGACTGGATGCTTTTTTTCATAATGTTCCTCAGAGTTTTGCAAACGGCCCCCTACGCAAAGTATGCCGCCATCGTTAAGAAATGGACTAAGGGATAAAATACGGGACTTAGAAGGTAAATTATGTTTATTTTTAAGAATTTTTATTTCTGTTAGGAAGCATTCACTTTGATGAAGTTTTATTAAAAGGTTAAGAGCAGTATTTAATTCGTTTGTTGAGAAGGGCCCTGACATTTTTGTGTTTTTATTTCGCACATTGTAAATAAATCGCAAGACGTAGGCTGTTGACCTATGCAACTTTGTGAATTTTGAGAATCTGTCGAATTCTATCACCTTACAACTATCCATTTTATTTGGTTGTATAGTATTTGAAAGTGTAGTTGTTTGTAGTGTATTCGAATGTAATGTATTTGTATGTAGTGTATCTGAATGTAGTGTATTTGTATGTAGTGTATTTGAATGTAGTGCATCATTGGTTTTATTAATCTTGCGAGTTTTCTTTTCAGGAAGATCCGGAATATCACTAGATCCTATGTTCTGAGGCCAATTAAGGGGGTCCTTAGTAAGGAATGATGGGCCCTCCCACCATATGCATGCGCTTGGAATTGAATTAGGGTTTATCCCTCTTGAGGCTAAATCAGCAGGATTTTTGTCTCCTGGAACGTGTCTCCAACTGCCAGAAGTAGTCAGATCTTGGATTTCACTGATACGATTTGAAACAAAGGGTTTCAAATCACATGATCGAGAAGACAACCAGCCCAAAACCACAGTTGAATCAGTCCAGTAAAACACTGACCCAATCTCACATCGAATAGCCTTTATGACCTTGGCACTGAGACGTGCTGAAAGCAAAGCACCGCAAAGTTCAAGGCGTGGTATGGTGGTACCTTTGTCTTAGCGCAGAGTAGTCTAACTAGGACACAACCGGAACTGTCAATGGATCTTAAATAGATGGCAGCAGCGTACGCCACCTGTGAAGCATCAGAAAAGGAATGAAGTTCGATTTCTACAGGCTCGCAAATGAGGGCACATCTGGGAATTTGAAAGGTCGATATGGAATTTAAGTTTTTTGCAAATCCTTTTTCCACTGGATCATCCCATCCAAGTTTAGACAACCATAGCTTCTGTAACATAATTTTTGGAATGATGGTGCAAGGGCTTAGTAAGCCTAAGGGATCGAAAAGCTTTGCTGATTTCGACAAGATTGTTCGTTTGGTAATTGATTGGTTGAGTTCCATATCGACTGAAAATTGTAAAACATCCTCAGATGGATCCCATTTTAGACCCAATACGCTGGACTGAGAAGATAAATCAAAGATTTTAGGCTGAGGAGTTTCTGATTCGGCTTGAAAGACGCTTGGTACATTTGTTCGCCACTTTCGTAACGGAAGGCATGCCGAATCAAGAACAGAAGTAATACCGTTAATTATGGTGCGCAATTCGCATTTACTTTGGGCACCTGACAGGAAATCATCGACAAAGAAGTCTTCCTTAAGTAACTGGGCAAGCTTAGGATCCTTGCATTCTTTGGAGAGTTGTAATAGACATCTGGTGCTCAGAAACGGTGCTGAAGCCGTTCCATAAGTTACAGTATTTAATTGGTATATTTTTATAAGATCGCTTAGCTCATCGCGCCACAAAATGAGTTGCAAATGTCGTTGTTCAGGATCTACAAGTATCTGGCGGTACATCTTTTCTACGTCTGCTGAAACGACAAATCGATGCAGTCTGTAACGCAAAAAAATTGAAAATAAGTCGTCCTGTACCACTGGCCCGACATGTTGTATGTCGTTAAACGACAAACCAGAAGCAGTTTTTGCAGATGCGTCAAAGACAACACGAAGCTTTGTAGTTTCACTACTTTCTCTTACTACCCCATGATGTGGAAGATAGCAACCGAATACCGGCTTTTGGATTTCAGTCATGTGACCTAAACGTTCGTATTCATGAATAAAGTCGTGGTATTGTTGTTTAAGATGAAAGTTGTTTTTCAATTTTCTTTCTATTTGATTAAATCTTCTTTCAGCTAAATTGTAAGAATCGCCTAAGCACTCAGTGGTATTCTTTAGTGGGATCTGAACGCAAAATCTACCATCGCTCTCTCGGCGAGTAGTAGCGGTAAATAAATTTTCACAGTAATCGCTTGTGTCGTATTCAGTATTTGGTGGAACCTCTTCAAGTTCCCAAAACTTGTTTAGTTGTTGACTAATCTCCTTCGAAAAATAGCAATGTGATTAAATTATTTGTTTCATAGTAGCCTCCCGCAGTAGGGCCGGCCACTATCCACCCAAATTGTGTTTCTTGTAGTATAGGCCTTTGTGGTCCCAAAGTTACTTTACCCGGTCCCAAAAGATCCCAGAAAATGTCAGCTCCCAATAAAATATCTATTTCAGATGACTTATAAAATGTAGGGTCAGCAAGTTGGACAAAATCTGGAATGCCCAAATCCTGTATACGCACCGCAGCATGAGGCAACTTATCGGTAATGTGAGGCAGAACAAAACATTTTACTCGTACGTTAAATGAATTATACATTGAATGAAGCTGTCAATTGCAATGTTTTGTTACGTTTATTAAAGTACTGCCTATACCGGACACACAATGGTAGCCGTCTTCCTTTATGAGGAAACCAATTTTTCCTTGAGCCCTGTCACTAATGAAAGATGTTTGACTACCACAATCTAACAATGCTCTAAGAGTAAAGCCTTTGCCATTGTTTGTAACCTTGACCAATGCCGTGGAAAGAAGTGCTTGACCAGTGGAGGTAGCCGACATGGACACAGAAGTAGCAGATGCAGATGGAGTGGAGTCAACGACGGGACTAGGTAAGTTGGTGTCATTTGTGTTGTCTTTAGTAGCTAGATTAGTTTGTGTAGATTGTACTATATATGTAGTATGTAGTGTTCGATTCATTTATAAATGGCAATCACCTGAGTAGGGCTCAGCCTCGGTGCTGAGGTGCGTCAGATAGCAGGCCGTCTGTGGCGGTCCCTAAACAGCATTGGCAATTTGGAAGTCGAGTTAGCTGGAGGAAGTTACAGGTGAGTTACTATGAGTAAAATGTTCACTTGCATTAAGATTCATCTATCTATCTGATATCTAGGGCGCTTACAAAGTCATTGAGGTTATGTCACATAAATAATAGGACATTTATAAATACATGTAACCTTTATTGTTTAATATACCTAATCCTTTCAATTGGATGTGTGTAATCCAACCCCTAATCAAACTTCACTTTGAACATTTACTCAGTCACAGTTGTGTCATAAGTTTCACTCTTGTGTGCTGTTCAAATTAAGAACTGTCTTTGATCAGGACTACGTCTCCCACTTTGGGCTCATTAACTTGGGATGTCCATTTATGTCTCTGGAGTAGAGATGTTAAATATTCATTGGACCATCGAGTCCAGAATTGCTGTAACATCTTTTGAACGAATTGCCATCGTTTGAGCGAGCTAATATCCGAATTTAAATAGTCCACATCAGGTACCGACAATAATGGTTCACCAATCAGGAAGTGACCATTTTTTTTTTTTTATTAGCGTGGGGAAATCCTCATGGATACCTCGTCGCTCGGGGGAACGACGAGGTTATGTCGGACTTCTACCGACTAAAACCCCACGGTACTCGACCTCAACACTTCAGCGGCGAGGCGGGGTCCCTAAAAAGTTTCACAACGCCCCGCCGCCAGTGTTTCCCCGTATTGGGGCCCCCTCCAGCCGACCCCCCAATGAAGGGGGGAGGCCACGGAAGTACCTGGAGCACGCAAGTACTTCCGCCGTCGGGGTGAAAGCCGTGCATTGCGGGCAAAAGCACCCCCGTACTCAAGCCCGCTGGCTCCCACCGTACGCGGACCCTACTAGGTCCGCAACCACGATCCACCTAAAAGGTGGATCCGCTGCCACATCTGGCGGTGCGGCCCCGCCGAGCCGCAGTGCACAGGGGGGGCCAGCCGCGGATCACTGACCCCCTCCAAACGGTTGTGCACCGCGGCTCCCACCTCGCGCCCTAAGGCGCTGCGCCCGTGGGCGCCTCTTTGGGCGGGCAGTGGTAGCACCATACCACCACCACGCCCGGCGGCAGGCAATGGGTGGGTGGGAAGTCCACCGCATTGCCATGCCTGAGCCCTCTTAGCTTCCCGGTGGTTCCACCTACCACCAGTACTAAGCCCCCCCGCCACGACAAGGCGAAGGCTCATGGGGGGGATCAGGAAGTGACCAGGTGTAAGGGCAATTTGTTCGTTTGGGTCCTCAGTGCTAATCATTGTCATAGGTCTAGAATTTAAACAAGCCTCTATTTGACTTAGAAGCGTACTTATCTCCTCATAAGTCAACGTAGATTCCCCTATGATCCGTTTCAAATGAAATTTGGTAGCTTTTACGCCAGCCTCCCATAGTCCGCCAAAATTAGGTGCGTGGGGAGGGATAAAATGCCACTCTGTTCCCTGAGACTCTAGGTGAGTAGCAACTGAGTTCTGTACCGTCTGCAACTGTTCAAGCTCTCTCTGTGCACCAACAAATGTGGTGCCGTTGTCGCTCCATAATTGGGCGCAGTGACCTCTCCTAGAAACGAATCTACGAAATGCAGCCATGAAACTCTCGCTTGTCATATCGCTCACCACCTCCAGATGTATGGCTCGGGTTGCCATACAGACAAAAAGGCATATGTAACCCTTATATGAACGATGTCCTCTCCCCTTTGTTGTTCTAATATTTATAGGTCCGGCGTAATCCAAGCCACTATGCAAGAATGGCCGAGCTGGAGTACATCTAACAGAGGGGAGAGAGCCCATGAACTGGCTTTTTATGTTGGCATTCTGTCTAATGCACGTTACGCAATGTCTAACGTGTTGTTTTGCTAGATTTTTTATTCGAATTATCCAGTAGCCAGATGTCCTCAAATAGTTGATCATTAGTTGTGGGCCCCCATGTAGCATTTTAAGGTGAGCATCCGCAACTATCAACTTAGTCAAATTTGATGCCGGGGATAGTACTATAGGATGTTTCATATTTTGATTTAATGTGGATTTTTGTAATCTACCACCTACTCTGATAATATCTTCTGGATCAAGGTAAGGACATAATGATTTTAGTTTGCAGTCTTTTGCTTTAATTATGTTTGCTGATTTCAATTGTGTAAATTCGTTATTAAATTCTTCTCTTTGTGCTATTTTAATACAACATTTCATTGCTTCATCTAGTTCTTGTTTTGTTAAATATTCTTTATAATTTTTTGATTGCTTTTTATATTTCAGGAAACGTCTACAGTATGCTACAACTCGCACCAACCTTTGGAGTTTTGAAAACCGTTCAAGCAGTGGCTCCTTACGGGTAACTAAATGTGTCTTTATCGCTTCTTCTATTTGTACTTGCAAATCTTTGGGTCTTTTGTAGATAATTTCACTTTGGCGTAGAAAATGTGGTCCATTTAACCAAATTTCGTGATCTTTCAAAGCAGCAGGTGAAATACCTCTTGATGCACAATCAGCCGGATTATTTTTAGTAGCTACATGAAACCATTGGGAGGAGTCAAGCGAGGTTAAAATCTCTGATACCCGGTTCCCGACGAAGGTTTTCCATCGACTAGGATGGCTGTTCAACCAAGCAAGTACTACCGTCGAATCAGTCCATGCTTTCACTGACGTCTTGGAAATTTTCATAACCTGCATTGCTTCTACTAAAAGACGAGTAAGTAACACTGCAGCGCACAACTCCAAGCGTGGAATGCTAACTTGCTTTATTGGCGCCACCTTCGTTTTGGCAACCAATAGGGAAACATTTATTTTTCCGTTAGTGTCAACCAAACGGACGTATACCACCGCCGCGTATGCCACCTTAGACGCATCGCTAAATCCATGTAATTCCATGGCGATATCATTTTCATTACTGCCAATCCATCTTGGAATTTTGATTTGAGCTATGTGTGGCAATTCCTCCCGATAACTCTTCCATTCTTGTACTAATTCTATGGGAACATCTTGATCCCATTGAATACCTGCTAGCCATAATTTTTGAATAAACATTTTTGCTATTATAACACTAGGTGATAACCATCCTAATGGGTCAAACAGCCGCGCTATATCTGATATCATTGATCTCTTTGTTACCGCTCCTGATATCTTCGGAAGGCTCACTGTGAACTGAAAGCTGTCTTCGCTGCGATCCCAGGTAAGTCCCAGTATTTTTGTAGGTTGAGTAATTGCTGTTGAATCAATTTTTATCTCCCTATTCTTCATATCATCATCCCTTTTGTCCTTTTCCGTGTCTTGTCTGGTCTTACATTTAGATATTCCTTCCAACAATTCTTTACTATTACTATTCCACTTCTGTAGTTCAAATCCTCCACGATGTAACAATTCTTTCATTTGCCTGTACAATTCAATACCTCGTTCCACAGTTTGAGCTCCAGTCATTAAATCGTCCATGTAAAACGAATTTGGTACCTTCTCAGCAGCCATTGGGTAATTTTCGCCTTCGTCGAATGCTACTTGATTTAATGATCTTACAGCTAGGTAAGGAGCAGATGCAGTGCCAAAAACTACCGTTACAAATTCGTAATCTCTTACTACAGCCTTTGGATTATCTCTCCATACAATGCGTTGGAAGGATACATCTTCTTCTGCGACTCTGACTTGTCGGTACATTTTCACTATGTCTGCTATTATACCTATAGGATGGATTCTCCATCGCAGTACAGTGTGACGTAATTCTGGCTGTAGCGTAGGACCAGTCATTAGAGTCTCATTGAGTGATAAACCAATTCGATCCCCGCACAGTACAAACATTTGTGTGCATGAACATGTCTGTTTGTACTGGTCTGGGTGTCTCCTATGTATAATAAGTATGTATTTACAAAAGAAAATGTATTTAAGTATGTTTATCCGTTGTCTAGTATCACATAACACAAGCTTTAATTAGCTTACTTTGGGGCTAGATGGCGCTGTGTGGAATAATGTCCAGGGATATTTATTTATTATTATTTATTTAATATTATATCGACAAGAGGCATCGACTACGACCCTGACTTTTGTCGTCTCTTTATCATTTCTAATGACGGCATGATGAGGCAAGTATATGGCTTCCTTTTTATCATTTTGTTTCACAGGGCGCATATGTTCTAGCAGTAGGTATTCATTGATAACTTCCATGTACTTTTCTCTTAAATTTTGATCTTTCTCAAACTTTCTTTCTAACGTGTAAAATCTTTTCAGCGCAACATCGCGTGAATTACTATCAACACACGACGGCACGTCATCCCGAAATGGCAGCCTTACCATATAACGACCATCTTCTGTTCTTTTTGTAGATTTTGTAAATAGTTCTTCACACTTTTGTTCTTCTAGTGTAAGTATTTTGTTTGTACTAATTATTTGATCTTCTACTTCCCAAAATCTTTTTAATACATCATCTTCATTGACCTTTGTGTGCATTACTGTTATATTTGATCTATGGCCGATTGAACTATCGTTGCTATTCAATCGTGTGGCATTGATTACGCCTGATATAATCCAACCTAATTTGGTGGACTGCGCCACGAGATTACCAGCTGAACTTTTCTTTACGCCGTCATTCAATATATGGCTATAAACTTCAGCGCCAAGTAATACATCTATTTTGTTAGGTGTATTGAACTGAGGATCGGCTAGACTTAAGTCTGCTAACTCGATCCAATTATGCTCTTCAAACTGGTTCTCTGGTAGACAGCACGTGATATGTTTGAGAACATATGCATTAAGTTCTATTTTGAAATTTGTGTCTGTTAGCGATTGAATTACAAGCTTAACCATATATTTGGAGACCAATGAACCATCACCACCTAACCCCGAAATTGTACTTTTGACAGGTATCTTTTTTAATCTTAAGTGTTGGACTGCAGCTTCGGTAACAAAGGATGCTTGGGAGCCTTGATCCAGCAAGGCTCGCAGCACTTGAAGCCCACCAAGTGTAGACTGGGCTTTTATTAACGCTGTGGCTAATATAACTTGTCTACCCCTGGTAATATTTCTTCTAGACATAAGTGACACAACAGGAGGACTGTCTGCGGAGGTATTGCCACCTCCAGATGCCCTACCAATGATAGATTTGTCGTTAGATGATGTTTTCGGGTGTAAAAGCGAGTGATGCCTTTTTTTGCATATTCTACAGTAAGTATTCTTATTGCAATCATAAACGGTGTGGTTGCTTCCTAAGCAGTTAAAACAAATTTTATTTTTTAACACGAATTCACGTCTAGCATCATAATCTAACTTAGAAAACTGCTTGCAAAAACACAATTTATGATTCTCCGAACAACATTCGCAGCGAATACTGTTCGTTGAATTGGTCGCATGTAAAACTTTAGTATATTGGATTTGTGAACTATTATTACTTTGTCCTGGTGACCTTTTCAAATCCAAACACTCTAACGCTCGAAAACGACTCTCTACAAACTTTTGAAATTGTGAAAATGTAGGCAATTCGCTTGACGAATTACTAGAAACATTTAACTCCCATTGTTTTCTACTTTCGTTGTCTAGTTTATAAGTGATAATGTGAATGATAATTATATCCCAAGTACTGACGTCAATATCCAAATTATTAAGAGCATTCAAACAATCTGTGGTGGTATCTAACAGATCCTTTAAAGCAGACGCTGACTCAACTTGCATGCGTCGCTGCGAAAATAAACGTTTTAATACGCAATTGGCTAGGTATTTTTTGTTGTTGTACCGGTCGTTTAATTGTTTCCAACATTGATCGTAACTTGAATCGGAAATAGGCACGTATCTAATTAATTGTTCTGCCTCTCCTACAAGATGACTCTTTAAGTAATGCATCTTTTGCACTTTATCTAATCCGTTATTATTATTTACCAACGATGTAAATAAATCTCGAAAAGTAACCCATTCGGAATACTTCCCCGAGAACAAAGGAATGGAGATTTTAGGTAATTTTACTAATGAGCTTGATTTCTCCCCACTACCTGCACTATTCATTCCCAAATTGTATGACGATAATCTATTCAAATCGACTTTCATGTAGGTCTTGTACTCAATGTATGCCTCCTCCGTGGTATCGTACATAGACTTTGTTACATAAACAGAAGCATCTATATCTTCCATTTCATAAGCCTCATACAACTTAGAATTATTTTTTCGAAACAGCGTCCAATCTCTTTCTACAATTTCCAACCTAGTTTCAATATATTCTTTCGTGATCCTATCCTTAGGAGATTTTTTATAATTAACAAATCCCTTAGAAATTGAATTTTGGAGATCCTGTTGTACATTAATAATACTATCCATTTCGGTAAACAAAATTGTTAACTATCAAAAATAATAAATGTAAATGTAATTATTAATGTTTTATAATTACACCCTTAGACCTAATTAATGAGTATTTTGTTTTGTATAAGTATACAGGTGTTACAAAATTACTAAACAATTATAAATTACCAATTATTATAAAGTATTAAACTTACAAGTCGAAAAGCAACGATAAAAATTACAAGTGTTTTTAACTTAGAGGAAAATCGGGCATGGATTCCCCGTCCCGTCGCTTTTTCGCAAATTATTCTAAGTGTCTACTTCTAAGCATGCAATTTAAACTATGTCTAAAATACCACCTAAACTAAATTACTCTAAATTTAAAAACTGGCGCGAAAATATTCTAAGTCCCAAGCTCGCAATGTCGATAAATCCGATCCAAGCTAAATCTTCTAAGTTTTCTTCGCAATGTGTTTAAGGCTCAAATTAAACTGATAAAAGTACTCACAGTTGAACTTCACTTATGCACACACTTGCACTGGCAATACCTCTGGAATGCTCCAGTTCCGGTAGAGGGCGCTCCTTGACTTCCGATAGCTCCAGTACGTCACGTCCGCGGCCTTACTTGGTGACGCAGCTGCTGGCCGTACCTCCTGAACAGCGATCCACTGCTCCTCGAGGACGGTGTGTGGTTCCCAGCACCACAAGTACTCCAAAAAGTTGATCTTAGCCAAAAGCGCTCCGGCTCTCAAGGACCATGTACAAACCACTCTTGAGTGATGAACTAAATATTGTACTAATCGGATAAATAAAAACACCGATACAGAATTCAGAGAGATATATTTGCATAAGTTTGCTGGCCTATTACCTAGTTATAAAAACATATTGCCAGCGCGTTTTAGAAACAAACTAATAGCTAGAATTACTAACGCCATCTATTGGTGTTTAGCTGAACTAATCCCGGTTCATTAGTAGATCTCAAAGAAAATCTTAACACCGTAAATTAGGATCTCTCAAATTGGGGGCGCCATCTGGCGATAGCGATGGTGATTTAACAAAGACTAAAATCAAGAAATATACCTTAACACAACAGGGCTAA
Source organism: Udea olivalis (assembly GCA_947369235.1). Lineage (NCBI taxonomy): Eukaryota > Metazoa > Arthropoda > Insecta > Lepidoptera > Crambidae > Udea > Udea olivalis. The sequence continues at coordinate 267,577 of OX376354.1, read as the reverse complement.
TAGCTTGGCTATATTGCTAATTTGTGGTCCACCTTATTACCAAACGATGACAGTGTTGGAAGGAAGGCTGCTATTTTTATTGGGCCCCATTGCTATTCAAGGGATGATAATTTAATGTAAGTACCTACTGCAATTTATCAGCAATTAGTAAATTTTGTGAAAGCTTTGTCAATAGGTTATAAGAGAATGCCTTTTGGCATCAAGTCTGCCAATTGTAAATTTTAGTAAATTTAATAAAGAATAAATTAGAAATTTCCCCTAAAAATTATCTAAAACTACAAACTGAAATTGGTCTATAATTTAATACTTGATTATTAGTTAATTATGTTGTTGGCCTCAACTAGTGTATTTATTTGTACTTTTTCTGTAATAATGTGTCGGGTAATAAAAGCCTTGTTGTGTTAAGTAAAATAGATATTTGGTGGTAACAAGCATTCATGATTTATATTTAGATTTAGCCACCATAGCCAATAAATGAAGTAGAATATGATAAGGCAAAACTAAGTTTTGAGATTGTAGATGTGTTATTATTAAATGTGACACTAACAGGAAATTTCTATTATATTGCTAGTGATTTCTTAGTAAATAAACTTCTTATTATTCATTTAATTATAAGCAATTTAAGACTAGCTATCTGGTAGGATTTTACCATCTTTAGAAAGCATTGTGAATGCTAAATAATAAAATACTATTAATTGGACCTACAATTGGCCAATAGTGTACCGAGAAATACTTCCTTCTGAACTAGTCAGGACAAACCTCCTAGGCTCTTGTACTGCTTGAAACACAGCAATATTTAATACACATTGAATAACTTTTTGCAGAAATATCACCTTCTTCACCTACTCTTCGGACCCTTCCTGAACCATCACCATCAAGAAACTGGATTCCACTCAGACTTCTGGTTCTTGGGCCTTCAGCTCAGCCTGCACGCTCCACACCTCTTAACCACCACCTTGATAACTTAGTGAAACCATTTCTAACCATTCAGCAATATTGCTTGGGTTGTAAACACCATAATATAAAATTTATAAAGACATCATTTTGTTTTCCTTCTAGGTAAATAAGTACATCATTTTCATATTTATTAAAATTGAAGCATTTAAAATACTATACTTATATCTAAAAAAAACACACTTTCATACTTTATTTTTGTTATTTAAATTGGATGACCTAAGCTAGGGGAAAAGATTTAGAACCACTTTTGAATTCATAATTTTTAGGTGATTTCAAGACAGACTTATTTGATATGAATAATGTGCTGTTATTGTATCAGATAATTGATACTTAAACTGTTATATTTAAATAATCCTACTTTAAAAGTTTAAAATATACTAAGAATTTGTATAACTTATAACTTGAATATTATTGAAGAACTTGGTTAGGAAACACCTTTAAGAAGTTAGTTTTATTAGGGATACAGTGTGAAAAATGAAATGACAAGTCAATATTTTAACAATAAGCTATTTATTGTAAAAAGGTACAAATAAAGTAAAGCCAGAAGTAATTGATCCTCGCTTGACTGCTGATGACTTCAGTTTTATACTTGGCATCCACAGCCAGGGTCGTTGAGGATAACCAGAACACCTGAAACAGTATAGTGAAGTATTCCTTATAACAACTACCTTTTTTAACTTACCCTGTTGACTGGCCCGTTGGTTAAATGGCAGAGATCCTACCGATAGGACCAAAGGTCATGGGTTCAATTCCTACCCAGGTCAAACATTTATGTTTGTTTTGTTTCATCATGATGTGAAATTGTCTATCTAAATACTATCTATACTATGTATTTAGATATATTTAGGTATGTTTATCAGTCTCTGTCTCTGACAACACTCAAAAGCTTTGCTTAGTTAGGGCTTCGATATTATGTCCAAGATATTTAGGTGAGGTTGGAGTTTTTAAGATTAAATACTAATAAACTTCATTGTATTTGTACACAGTGTTGTGTGTGTAAAGGCATATGATTTTTTCGCAAATATTTTTTCTAAAAGGTAAAAGTAATACCTAACTTGCACAGGTAAAATACCTTTTAGCTTTGCTTGGTGGGGTGTCATGCAAAGATGTTATCATGTGCTTAATGAACTGATGTAAACTACCATTTTGCATACCTACATTAATGAAAGTTAAAATTTAAATTGTGTCTAAGTGGGTGAAAAGTGCTATCACTTCTTTTACATTTTACTTGGATTTATATTAAGGGCGTTTGCCGGTGGTGAAGTTAAGTAGCTTGCTGTCTGCTAGTGCAAGGTTTAGTTAAAAACGCTAACATTCCTCTGGTAGTTACGAACCAGTCGCTAAAAAACTTACAGCGCACGGAACCTAGAAATAACAATATAGATAAGAACTAATTTATTTACGTAAGTATAGTAAGGCAGCCCATGCGAATATTGTAAGTGTATTTACATTGTGTGCATTACATTCATATATTATTAAATCAATTTGATGCATGCTTTTGTTACCTATTACAATTTGTTAGACAAAATGCACAGGTAGGTACTCACTTAGATGATTTTGCCCCAAGAGAAATTACCTTAGATCCTCTTAAATTATGGTTTGTGCACGTAATGCGTGGCACGACAATGCTTCACATATAACTTTAATAAGACGGTCATTTGCTTTATGTAAACAAACCAGAATTTCATTGATAGTTTCACTCTCACAGGCACGAAAACGTTCTTGGTTCAGGCTTCGGCAGCTTGATTGTTTCATTGTTGGTGGCTTAAATTAAACTATTCACCCTAAATTGTATAAATTAATTTATAGTTTTTTCCAAGACTGACTACCACTACACTTTGACGGACAAAATTACTAAACTGTTCGAACGACAAAGATTTCCCACTCAAAAGTGCCGCTAAAGCGTAACCCTGCCATCAGCTGTTTAGCAAACCGCCATTTTGAATTCGTCGCTTACTACAACCCCGAGGTTGACGCTAAACTGTCGACTGCTCGAAACGCCAAAAGTTGCTCTTGGCTACGGATTTATGTCATTTTGTATAGGAATTCAAAAGACCGGTCGTCCATCTTTCGACAAAGTTTGGTAGGAACGCAGGAGACGTCAGTTTTTGCATTTTGGCTATGAATCATAAGTTTTGTTTTTGAGCCAACGACCGCTCATGTCATCCCCATACATTTGAACGATTTCTGTTGTAGAAATCGTCGTGGCGCGTTGCTCTTGGCTAGGCCCCCAGACCATTTGTCTTAGTTCATTTTCTATTTTAAGTAATTAGAAACACAATCACAAGACACAATCAGGCTGTGTGCAGGCTTCACTGAGCCTAAACCGTCGAATGACAGTGACGTCGATACCGGTCGTTATCGATTAGCTGCAGTCGTTTGAGTATATATTAATAATGATACTTCATTAAAAATGTAATTTAATAAAAGACTAACAAAAACGATATGGCATAGATACTCTGTGATTGACTCAATTTGATTTTTTCAATAGACTTTTTTATGCAAGTTTTTGCGCACATACATTATGTTATTGAAAATATACTGAGCGTGCACAGTTAAAATATCAATCTTCTTAAATACTTCTCTGAGCGAGTCGCGTGGCCTAAGGTTGTATATCGACCGAATGGCTCTTTTTTGGAGTACAAAAATGGTGTAAGGCTGAGCCCCACAACAGTAGACCATACGACATAACGCTCTGAAAGTAACTAAAATACACTAGTCTTGCTGTTTCAATATCAGTCAGGAGTCAAATTTTTCTGACAGCACAAGCGGCCGAACTAAGTTTCCCTGCCAGAGCCGTTATATGCGGACCCCACTGTAACTTAGAATCTAGAGTAATTCCTAAAAATACCGTAGAGTTCGTAATTTCTAATGTCTCATCATTCATGTTGATAATGGTATCAACCTGTTTAACATTAGGTAAAGTGAATTTAATACACTTTGTTTTCTTTGCATTAAGTAATAAATTGTTGCTTGTGAACCAACATAGTACTTTTGAAAGAGTATTATTTACATCGTCAAATTCTTGCTTACCTCTGTTGGTTTTAAAAATCAACGAGGTATCATCAGCAAATAATACTATTTCACAAATGTCTTTGACAAAGTAAGGAAGGTCATTTATATAAATAAGAAAAAGCAGTGGGCCCAATATCGATCCCTGGGGCACTCCCATACTAATGGTGGCACCGGAAGAGGTGGTTCCGTTTATACTCACTTTTTGTGTTCTGTCTGTGAGATAAGATTATATAAGTTTAGACAAAATATCTGAAACACCGTAATGTCTCAGCTTAATCAGTAGGATTTCATAATCCACGCAATCAAACGCTTTCGAAAGATCACAAAATATTTCTATTGCATCCTGCTTGCCTTTTCAAGCATCAAATATGTGTTTGATGAGTGCTACACCTGCATCAGTAGTGCTTCTATGTTTAGTAAAACCAAATTGTTTCTCATGTAGTAATTTATTTAAAGTAAAGTGTGAAAGCAGCTGATTTAATATAATTTTTTCAAAGAGTTTACTATGAGCTGGTAGTATAGAAATGAGTCTATAATTAGATGGGTCACTTTCGCTACCAGATTTAAAAAGCGGGATGACTTTACTAAATTTCATTAAGCTGGGAAACTGACCTTCGTCAATGCAGTTATTAAAAAGTACTGCTAAGTGGGGTGAGATGATATTTATGATTGATTTAAGTAGACTTAAATATGAATACCCCACGGATCTTCGGTGTTTTTCATATTAAGTTCCTTAAACACCTTGATTATGTCATGAGCGAAGTTGAACTGAAATGAGCACTCATCAACACTAGATGTGAGCAGGAACCTAGCTAGTGGTGCACTAGAATTTAAGGTACTTGTAGTTACAATGGGTATATTAGAAAATAATGTTTCAAATGTATTAGCTATGTCAATCTCAGACTCAAATAAATTATCTTGAATTTTAAGAGCCAATGAGTGATCTCGAGGTTTTGATTTACAAGTTTCCTTATTAATTATGTTCCAAGTAGTTTTAATTTTATTTTTTGCTCGTTTTATTTTGTCACGCAAAAAGATAAACTTAGCCATATGGCATGATTTATAAATATTACGTATAATTTATTTCTACTTTTGTGGATGCCTGGCGTAGCCCAATCACTAAACTTAAACTTAAAATTATCGACCTTTAATTTCTTCTTAGGAAAAATAAAATTATGTTCCTGTTTAATTATCTCAAAAAGATGCATATACTGATCATCTATGTTGTGGCATTGGGGTAGTAGATTAGAAATGTTTTTATTCACATTACTCTTGAACTTTTCTACTCGATTCTTAGTAACCAGTCTATACCTAATATCCACTGATTGAGAGAGATGACGGTGCTCAAATTTAGTCAATAGACCACAGTGATCTGATTTCAAACAATTTATAATTGATTTTTCAATTGAGATATTTTCACAAAAAATATTGTCCAAGCAGGTGGCTGATGTGTCAGTGATCCTGGTTGGTTTATCATAAAGATTTATTAAATTAAATGATTTGAAAAGATTTAAAAATCTGAGAAGAGTCTAAAATGTTAACATTAAAATCAACGCATACAACCACCTTCTTGTTTGCTTTATGTGCCTAATCTCACTGTGCCGTCTGGTCACGTAGTGAGATTAGGCACACACAGTGTATGTGTATGAGTTCGTATATAAGCTTTAGTGGAATTATAATAAACCAGACTATCACCAACTGTTGTCTCATTTCACTGCCATTCCGTCTGTGGTTATATAGTAATTCTTAAGGTCCAACTGTGTCTTATTGCGTCCACTGTTGCGGACCCCGACGTGATGTCACGTCGGGGTCCGCAACAGTGGTGACCCCGCGTCGGAACAAATACGCGACCCTGAAACAACAAAATGGTATTTCCGCGCAAATCTTGTATCAGTGCGTCGCAAGAAGTCACTATCAGCACCGCCGTCGTATTCCATATTCCGGAATTCTGGAAGGATCAGCCCGTCTTTGGTTTGCCCAGCTTGAAGCAGTCATCGCACTACAAAAGCAAGCCGTCACAGAATCTTCGGATCTAGATAAAGGACACCCTATTTATACGACAGCGCAAGCGAAGGTCATCATCAAATGTTAGAAAGTGTGCTGACGCAGCTAAAACAGGTACAAACGGAAATGTGTGCAAAAACGATACGAAACGCAAAAATAGCCTACGCAGCAATTATCGCAAAAGAAGCAACAATTTGTCATTATCATCGTAAATATGGAAAATACGCTCACAGATGTGAGGAACCATGCAATTGGAAGCAACCCTTTTTAGCGACCGAAAAGGTCGAGGTTGGGTTTTTTTAATCGATACAGGAGCAAATATCCTAGGTAATGTAACCCCTCTCCGTTACCGACCGAGAATGTCGAGGTTGAGGTTTTTAAATCGATGCCGGAGCGAATATCTTGGTTAATGTAACCCCTCATTGTTACCGACCGAAAAGGTGGTATGAGGTATTTAAACGATACCGGAACAAATGTCTCCGAAGTGTAAGCTACATCTAGGCCGCAGATGGTTCAAAAATTAACCCATGGAGATTGTGTTCGAAAAATTGTACGAAAATGAGTTAATTAATTGGTTAGTTAATTCCTCCAAAGCGAGTTTGATTTCTTAGGTTATCGTGTAACGAAACGAGCCAAGGGATACGCCAGGAAGAAGAAATATTATAAGCATCAACAAGTTCCCCAAGCCGAGGACAACAAAGGTGCTAAGAAGATTTTATTTCACAATATTGCACACATAAGTGGCCGTGACAATCATAATCATAATCATAATCATAATCATAATCATAATCATTTATTCATTCATAAACATAGGTACATAATATAAAAAGATGTTATTACAAGATTTTGAGCTCTATGCTTCACCTACGTAGGTACATGAGTATAAGGCAATTTAGTGATGATAAATTTGAGGAGTTTACCCACATACAAAATAAGAATTGGTGAACTAATAAATTTTATAAAATAAACCATTCAATGATATTAATTAAAATATACAATTTTAAAATTTAAAAACACAATGTCAAGTCATCATCAAAGTAATCATTAATATTATAAAAGCATTTTTCGATAAGAAATTTAAATAGCACCTTTTTAAATTTTTCATTACTTAAACTTCTTATTTCAACAGGTAGTTTATTATACAAACGGGGAGCCATAACTACAACACTTTTCTGTAACATTGCTGTTTTACATATTTGAGTACGGATAAAAGGTTTCCTGGGGCGAAGGCGAAAGTCCCTAGCGGATTCCACTACTTCAAATAGATGTGCATGGCATTTAACAAACTTGCAGCATTCATAGATGTATAGACATGGAAAGGTTAAAAGTCTTAAAGATTTGAAATAGGGCTGGCAGCTTTCTATGGGTTTTAGTCCACAAATGGCTCTTAAACACTTTTTTTGTGCCCTAAATATGATATCCCTGTAAGAAGAATTTCCCCAAAAAATAATACCATAACGTAGAGTTGCTACTACATGTCCGTGATACGCCATTAATCGTGCATTTTGATCCACTATTTTCGATAACTTATATAATGCAAACGAAAAGGTGTGTAGTTTCTTGCAAACATTTACGGAATGAGATTCCCAAGACATGTTGCTGTCCACGTTAACTCCTAAGAACTTAGCAGTGTTTGCATTATTGATATTTGCCCCTTGAATAGCGATATTGAAATTTTGAACAGGTTTTCTTTGAGAAAAATGCATTATGTTTGTCTTTCCTAAATTTATTTTAAGGTTATTGTCATTTAACCAATTAATTATATTTTGAATAGTGAGAGTAATGTCATGATTATAGTCAATGTTATTGTTAGATTCAATGAAAATAGTACTGTCGTCAGCAAATAAAATTAATGGATGAGTGGTACAAGTATTGATGTCATTTATATAAACTAAAAATAACAAAGGCCCAAGGACACTGCCTTGAGGCACTCCATATTGAACTTCGCGAAATTCAGACCTGTACTTAATTTCTTCTTGAGTAGTAATACATATTTGCGATAATTCAGTACATTGAATTCTATTTTCTAAGTAGGATTCTATTAAATTAAGACAGTTTCCACGGATTCCATATTTGTTAAGTTTATTTATTAATGTTTTATGATCTACATGGTCAAATGCCTTTGTCATGTCCATATAAATGGCACATGAGGGCCTCCTGGCGTCCATACTCGTTGCAGCTCTTTTGACCAAGTCATAAATCGCAGTATTTACCGAGTTACTCTTACGAAAACCGTTTTGTTCTTGTATCAGTATCGAATGTTTTTCAAAAAATGTGTAAAGCCTATTGTGTAGAATTTTTTCAAATATTTTTGATAGAACGGGTAACAACGCAATAGGGCGATAATTTGAGATGTCATCTCGATCACCTTTTTTATACAAGGGTCTCACTATCGTTAATTTTAATTTACTTGGAAATACGCCTTTTTCGAAACAAAGATTAATTATATGACTAAGGGGCTCAGATATCAAATGATTAACACGTTTTATGACTTGAGTGCATATTTCGTCGAACCCAACGCTCTTAGTATTCTTTAAGGTCTTGATAGTTTCATACACATCATGTGACGTAGTTGGTGCCAAGAAAATAGAGTTTAAATTGCTTTGTATTTCCGAAAATTTTATGAGGTAGGTTATGAGGTGGGTTACAATATTGTCGTAAAAGTGCATAGGCATACAAAATCACCTATGAGAAGGTATTTGCCTGCACAGCGTTTATTATAAATAATGGTTCGAGAACGTGATGGTTTGGAAAAAGACAAGAGCATGTACATGATAAGATCAGGTAGATTATTCAAACCAGTGCTCAGATTCCGTTGAAGTGATATAATTAACATCCTATGTCATTCTCTCGCTGTATAGAAGACGTAAAAGTCACGCTTTTTAAAGCATACTGTCAAAGCCTGTACACGGGAGTCCAGTACAACAATGTCTTTAGGATGATGTTGGGACTGCCTCGTTTCTGCAGTGCATCAGGGATGTTTGCTGAATATCAAACTGACGGTTTCGAAGCCGTCATTCGCAAAAAAACGAGCTCTTTGATAGCTAGAGTGAGAAGCAGTCCTAATAGCATCCTGAAGACATTAGCAGATCGGTGTACATCGCCGCTCTGGTGGTGCTTTGTGTGGAGAGTGACCAACACGGGAACTTACCCTTTCACGTGATGGTCACTTGAATTTTATTTTATTTATTTTCTAAAATGCCTATCTTGTTACTAACCATAGATCTAAGACACTGGACTAACAAAATATGGATGTAATTTATCTGAAATAAATAGTATTATTATTATTATTCTCTTTATTTAGCATTAAACTTAGGTATAAAATTTGTACAGTATTCCTACAAAAACAAAGATTTACAACAATAAAAAAACTATGAATTATAATTATAAAAACAAAATACATAATCACAATTATAAAACCTAAGCTTAAATTAAAGTTATAAAACAATGATTTATAAAAATACTATAAAAACCTTAACCTAGGGTGCCGCCGGCAGCAGGGCAGGCAAGGCCCAGACTACCGGTGGTTAGGGCTGCAGAGAGAGGAACCTCCTGACAATGCGAGCCGTGTCCATAAGCACCGCCTTCTGCATCTGACCCTTGACCCAACCGCTGAGCGAGAGTCTCTCGAGGTATTGGTCGAGGCGCTTCGCTATTAAGCCGTTTGCCGATACGACTATCGGGACAATGATCGTCGAATCAACATTCCACATGGCGGTCACCTCGTGAGCCAAGTCAAGGTACTTGCTGAGTTTGTCCTTCTCAGCTTTTACGAGGTTATCGTCATGTGGAATGGTGATGTCGACGAGCACTGCCTGGCGTTGGTATCGGTCTACCAACACGATATCAGGCTTATTGGCTACAATAGTCCTGTCCGTGATGATAGAGCGATCCCAATAGAGCAATGCACGACTATTTTCGAGAACTGGTACCGGTGCGTACTTATAGTACGGTAACTCCGACTCGACAAGGCCATATCGAAGAGCAAGTTGCTGGTGGATGATCCTGGCTACTAGGTTGTGCCTGTGCAAGTACTCTCCGTTAGCAAGGTGAGAACAACCGGAAATAACGTGGCGAATAGACTCGCCAGGACGGCGGCATGCCCGACAAATGTCAACCGTACCGTCCTTCATGATGTATTTCCGGTAGTTATTCACCTTGATAACTTCATCAGCAATTACACAGACAAAACCCTCGGTTTCCCCAAAGAGGTCCCCGAAGCGTAGCCAGTTCACCGATGCGGAGAGGTCCACATCGGGCCCTGTTAAGGCCTGATAGAACCTCCCATGCAGCTCCTTGCTCTTCCATATTTCCTTGCGGTCGTCGGTGGTGAGCACCGGTAGTTGACGCCAGTTCTCGTTTGCCAAGGAGAGCGGCGTGAGCCCTTTGTCAACTGCCACAACGTCGCGATGAATCCCACACTCGTTGTTGAGGAAAAACCTCCTGAGATTGCACACCTCACGGTTGTGAAGTTCCTTGGCATTTAAGAAGCCACGACCCCCCACCTTCCGTGGGATGTACAATCTCATAACAGACGAGCGTGGGTGTAGCATGCGATGCGTTGTGAGCAGTTTTCGGACTCGTGTATCCAGAGCACCCAGCTCAGTTTGAGTCCATCTCAGTATGCCAAAGGAGTACATCAATAAGGGCATCACCCAACCGTTGAAGGCGCGCACCTTGTTGCCACCAGACAAAGAACTCTTAAGTACCTTTGTAAGGCGACTAAAGAAGCGCTCCTTCACCGATTGCTTGACGTCTCCTACTGATATACCCAATGACTCTGACATACCAAGATATTTGTAGGTTTCGGCTTCAGAGAGAGATCTGAGTGTCATCGTCTCAGAGAGCTGTAAATTCGGAGAATCTACAACCCTCCCTTCTTGTACATGCATGACCGCACACTTGTGTACACCGAACTCCATCTTGATGGCATTGCTAAAAATCTCAGTGATTTTTAACAGTTCCATCAATACCTGGGGGCTTGGCGCAAACATCTTCAGGTCATCCATGTGCGAAGCCGATACCCTAGCTTTGAATCCTTTAGTAAGGTACTAAGAGGATTCAAAGCTAAACAAAACCACAAAGGACTCAAACTATCGCCCTGGAAAATACCTCGCTCTATCCTTATGAAGTCCTGCGGATCAGGGGAGCCATTAACACCACCTGGTTGACGAAGGACTGTGATCCACTGCCCCATGCATGTGCTCAAGAAAGATCTCAAAGTTGTATCAATTTTATACAGCTCTAAGATCCTCCTGAGCCATGAATGGGGCACCGAATCATAGGCCTTCTTATAGTCAATCCAGGCAGTTGAAAGAGCTTTCCGATTCCGCCGGACTTGTTGGCAAATAGTCGTGTCTATGAGGAGGAGTTCTTTAGTACCTCGGGACCCAACCCTACATCCATTCTGAGCAGAGGCCAAAACATTGTTAGCAACGATATGCGAGTTATTTTTTTTTGCTAGAATGGACGTAAGGAGCTTGTAGATGGTAGGTAAGCACGTGATGGGTCTATTGTTTTTTGCTTCCGAGGTACTACCTGACTTGTATAAAAGGAATGTGACACCAGAAGTCAGGAAACTAGGGAGAGAACCAACCTCGATGGATTTCTGGAACTGCACTGCCAAGCATGAATGCGAGCATCGAAACCACTTAATCCAGAAGTTGTGCAATCCATCCGGGCCAGGACTTTTCCAGTTCTGAGCCGTCTGAATTGCACAACTAACGTCTTCGGAGTCAATACTTACTGACTCCATGGTTGCGATGGATTCGCATTCATGTTCGACAGTACGCATCCAGTCACCCTCCGTGTGCTCGACAGGCATCGACCAGACACTGCGCCAGAAGTCAATCATGACACTTGCATCCGGTCGCTGACCGTCGTTCTCACGTTGGTTAGTCTCTTCCCAGTTTCGGTACACCTTCCTTTGGTCACTTTGGAAAAGACGGTTTTGTAAATATCTGTCCACACGTTCTCTGTAGCGGCGGATACGGTTTGCCCACGCATAGACCTTCTGCTTCAGAAAGTCAATGCGTTCCGTGACACAAGCCATAAACTGTTCGGGTCTAATACCCGTCCCAGCAAAGGCTTGGTTCACGTAACGCATGACCCGAGGACGATGGTTCCCCCGGCTGAAGCAGACCAGCTTTGCAATGAGGGTCCTAAACGTGTTGATACGCCCCTCAATTCGCATTTGCCATGCGGGTACATTTGCGGCAGGTCGCACTGCACGGTCAGAGTCCGGAAACTTGACACGAGCAACACGGTAGCATTGTTCTTTGGCCTGAGTACTTACGCATACGTTCGCACTGGCTTCTCCATCGACATCTGGATCCATCCGGGGCGCTACCGGTACCGAGTCGCTGACCGGGCTCGGATGCAGCAGCGTGTCGGACGGGTCCCGCGTCAAGGAAGAAGTCGCGCGAACTGAGAGTGCCTCCAGGCACAGCCGATCAAGCGTAGGCTGACCCAACATCTGAAGACGCTGAATCGCCCGCACTTGATCCGATAATCGTTGGGCGGAAACAGCCACGGCTGGGTCAAGGGCCTGAAACAGAGGTGGCATCCGGTCACGGTATGTAGACAGGTTGATTCCTCCCTCTGTAGCCCCATAGTAGGCGCGCATGCAGTTGACATTCATCTGATGTGTCCATCGCATGCGGCGCACTATACCACCGGTAGCGGGGGCCCCGCGCGAGGCAGTTTGCCCCACAGGCCCCAAGCGTGCCGGCAGCGGTCGTCGTCCACGTCGCGCAGGTGGTCGCGGCGGTCGTGGCGGCGGTGGCCCACTCTCATCGCTGGAACTTGAGCTCGTTGTGGTGTCAGGAGGAGTAGCAAACTCCTCCACCGACGACGAGCTGGGCGACGGAGTGGGCGGTGGTGGTGGTGGTCGTGCGATTACATTCGCTCTCGCCTTTGCTCTCGTAATCATAGAATATTATTCTTCAAAATGATGCGTAAACTTATGGGTATGTGTTCTATGACAGTTGCCATGGTTATTGGTATATTGGAAATTAGGGCTGAAATTTTCGTAAATATTATCAAAATATATTTTGCGGTTGCTTGTCACTGTTTTTCTGTGGAAATAACTGAAATGTAACTGTAAAATACACTGAAAAATAATATTGTAGAAAATGATTACAAAAAGACGTCTGTCAAAGAGCGTGTCTTTTTTTTATTTATTATTATTCTCTTTATTTAGCATAAAACTTAGGTATAAAATTTGTACAGTATTCCTACAAAAACAAAGATTTACAACAATAAAAAAACTTAGTACACACAGTGTACGTGTATGAGTTCGTATATAAGCTTTAGTGGAATTATAATAAACTAGACTATTACCAACTGTTGTCTCATTTCACTGCCATTCCGTCTGTGGATAAATAGTAATTCTTAAGGTCCAACTGTGTCTTATTGCGTCTCCTCGACAGCACTGCAACAGTGGTGGAGCCCAACGTGATATCACGTCGGGGTCCACCACTGTTGCAGTGCTTTTGGGGCTTCTCTCTTGTCAACAATTTGCAAGAGTTTACCTCTCTTGTCTCTATATCTAATTTAAATTATTTGGAACAAGTTCCAAAGTCTGTGGTACAACGGCATTCTGCTCAATAAAAGCAGAGTAGTTAGCGAAGTGATTGGCTGAAATCATAAAAAAATAAGATAGCGACATAGCTATCTGTCGTTTATAATAATTAGATAAATGAAATCTACCTTTCGTCGGGTACATATTATTTTTAATAATAGGATTGATGTCAATTAGATTAATTAAATTATTTGAGAATGTCACAGTATCAAGTTGATTTTATACCTTTTTTAATTTTCTGCTTGTGACAGACCCCTACTGTAAGGCAATGTGAACATCACTATTTTATTGACATTAAGTAATGAACATAAAGTATTACAATGTTATTTCATTGGGTTTTGTTCACAGTACCTCGGTTTCCAATTAAAATAACTAGGGTTGAATTGGGGCTGAAACTATAATCAGCAATTTTCTGAATTAAATCACAGTATGAGGCACCCGGTGAACAGTGATTTATTACTGACTTACCCAGACTATTAAATAAAATATGGCCTATACTTTTTCCAATGTCATCACTGAATAAAACAATGTTGCAATTTAGTTTATTATCAGTGTTTGTGACAGGGCATGTATCAGGGATGGAAATGTTGGTGGCTGATTCTGAAGAAGAGGAGTTGAGGAGAGAGGATTCACATTCTGACTGAGTAACAGTGTGGCAGTCACTACTGCTGGAAACTGAGTCCGGGTTGCACAAGAGTTTAGTCAGGGCCAAAATGTGTTCCTCATTTTCTTTTTTAGTTATTGAGTATCTGTCAGATAAACGTCTCAGATTTTCCTTAAGAGTAGATATTTCTGATTGTAATGCTTTGACATCATTGTCATGTTCAGTTAAATTGTTGTCTATCATTATAGAATAAATATCCAGTTCATCACCTAATCTTCGCCGTTCCTTAATATATTTCACATTTTTATTTATCAATTTCTGACTTTTAATCAGTTTTTGAGTTTTCTTAATAAATTTGCTTATTCTAACATATTTTTTGAATTTGTTTTTGCTGCACTTTGCTATACCCCCTGGAGCATTGGACTCAATCAAATCAGTACTAGCCAAATGATGAGCTACAGTGGGGATTGAGAAATGTGCAGCAGAAGCCAGGCTGGGCATACTAAGAACTAACTCATCGAACAAACTTTGGTTTTGGGTGTCAACGGTGTGTAGTTTCTCAGTCTCCATGGAAGATATAAGGTGGTGGGCCTCTTGTAACTCTTGTTCAAGCATTGTAATCCGTTTAAGGCATTGGACATATTCTTCACTGCAGTCACCAAACCCATCTACTATTGTTTGTAACCGATCTCGCTCATCTAATACTAATAAATACCTATCATGCATCTCAGCCATGTCTTTTTTAAACAAAGTATTCCTACTCAACGCCTCCAACAATTCCCTCTCATTGTCATCTCTTTCCAAATACAATTTGTAGTACCTACTTTGTGTGTTGTGAAAGATACTCGTTGGCTCGTTATCACACCAGCATGCAGGTACACGTCGGTCATAGCTCGTAGCTGTCAGTGTGTACCCCACTACCCGTGTGCCCGAGACAACGTCACGTCTTATGACAGCAGATGTCATACACATACAAACACTACATCCCTTCCTTGTCATATTTTTTCTTTATTTATTTAGTATTCCAACCAGCATCAGTACAGATATAATCATACTACACATAATCATATTAATCTTCAGAACAAGCATAGTCACACTACACATAATCATATAAATCCTTCATCAGCCTTCATCAGCTTCAGTACAGGCATAATCACATTTTACATAATCATATTAATCTCTTAATCAGCTTCGGTACAGGCATAGTCATACTTCACAAATAATCATATCAAATCTGTTCATCAACATGAGTGCATACTTAATCAGTAATCTCACTGCTACCTCAATCAAATTTCATTATTAATTTTCAATAGTTTCTCCGAGTATTTTATCCATATTGTTCTCTGAGTATTTTATTAATTATTGTTTTTCCAGTCTCCTCTGATACAAACCTTTTATTACTTTCTTGTAACTTCGAGCCGTTATCCCTTCTCTTCCTGTCTATTTATTATTTTTAATTTTCTCGCTGGATCACATCGATAACCTCTGAATCATCAATCCTATATTCTTTTTCAGATAATGAAGGAATCTTAGAGCTTGTTTAATCTGAAAGGACGCGTCCCTTCACTGCATCACGCACACATGAGGTAAAGTAAAGTAATTAGCCTATATACCGTCTCACGGCAAGCTTTACTAATTAGTTACAGAGTGTGGAATCAAGTGGTCCATCATAAGATGTTACCGAACCCTCTTTTTTAAGATCTGTTTACGCAGTCATCAATTTTGTGAATTTGATTTCTTTATAATTACTGTAGAAATCAATGACTACTAACAAGTAAATAATCATTATTTAACAGAGGCCCCAGCAGGTCCACTACAATATCTATCCCGGGAGCTACAGGGAGTTCGCTCCGTTTCGTGGGCACTGGATGACTTGGCAATCCCACAAGATTACATCCTCAACGGCGTTTCATCTTTTATTCTGCATCATTGTAGATCCTTGACCACCAGACTTATGAACTTAAACGACTTTTCATTGCCACTATTCCTAGATGGCCCTCATGAGTCATGAGCTGCAATTTTACTACTTCATCCACGTCTCTATTTTAAATTCCTTACTTTATTACTATGTCTATTTGCGAACTTTTTGCTGTAACATTTATGGGTATAGTTAATGGACAAGCTAACTCACTATCTGGTGGAATGGTCATATTTGCATAAACGGGATGGAGGATTAGATTGACTTTCACTAGTCTGTATTTGACATTATAATTATAGGCATGTAATCATTGTACCCACCGCTCAACTCTTTAACCGCACACGGCTAGACTATAGGACAAATATAATTTACAGCTAAAGATTCGTGATTACTTTAGATAAGTACCTTTTCTAAGGAAACCACTTGTTTATATAGTCCCAAGAACTTTGAAGCTCTTCTGCAGTTTCTGGTTTTCTAAACTTTTGCTTGTCATATTTTTGCTTTATTCATTGCATCATATTTATATCTCTCTTTTTTTATTTTATGCGTAAGCGGTCACCTTACTTAAGAAAAATCTTGACCAAGCATTGCAACATAAAATGTAGACCTCGTGCCTCGTATGTAAAACTACGAGTAAATTCACTTTGATTGCCCACATGCCACATTATATGGTGATGTGACTGGTGTGAACGAAAAGGGGACGTTGCATCATCGTTCATGTTAAAAAATATAATGATTATTTTTTTCATCAGCTAATCATCATCATCATTTCAGCCGAACGACGCCCACTGCTGGGCATAGGCCTCCCCCAAGGATCTCCACAACGATCGGTCCTGCGCTGTCCGCATCCAGCGGCTTCCCGCGACCTTGACCAGATCGTCGGTCCACCTTGTAGAGGGCCTGCCCACGGAACGTCGTCCGGTACGCGGTCGCCATTCGAGAACCTTTCCGCCCCAACGGCCATCGGTTCTCCGCGCTATGTGTCCCGCCCACTGCCACTTCAGCGATGCAATCCTTCGAGCGATGTCGGTTGTTTTTGTTCTCCTGCGGATCTCATCATTTCTGATTCGATCGAGCAGGGAAATACCAAGCATCGCTCTCTCCATTGCTCGCTGGGTGATCTTGAGCCTTCTTATGAGACCCATAGTAAGGGACCACGTCTCGCTCCCATAGGTCATTACTGGCAACACACACTGGTCAAAGACTTTTGTCTTGAGACACTGAGGTATTTCGGACGCAAATATATGCCGGAGCTTCCCGAACGCTGCCCATCCGAGCTGGATTCGACGAGAGATCTCTTTCTCGAAGTTGGACTTACCTAGCTGGACTGTCTGTCCCAGGTAAACATAGTGGTCAACAACTTCGAGTGTAATGTTCCCAACGTTAACTGGAGCGGGTGCAATATGGGCATTCAACATGAGTTTTGTTTTGTCCATGTTCATCTTAAGACCCACTCTTTGAGAAGCATTACCGAGATCTTCGAGCATTATGTTCAGGTCTTCCAAGGTCTCAGCCATAAGAACTACATCATCGGCAAATCGCAGGTGTGTTAGGTATTCGCCATTGATGTTGATGCCGCGTCCTTTCCAGTCCAGAAGCTTGAAAATATCCTCCAACGCAGCCGTGAACAGTTTCGGAGAAATAACGTCTCCTTGTCTCACGCCTCGCTGTAGTTGGATCGGATTAGAGCTCTGGTTCTGTAATCGGACCGACATGGTGGCGTTCTGGTATAAGTACCTTAGCACCTCAATGTACCTGTAGTCTATTTGGCACCTTTGGAGAGACTGCAGTACTGCCCAGGTCTCAATCGAATCAAAGGCTTTCTCGTAGTCCACGAACGCTAAGCAAAGTGGCAAGTTATACTCTTCGGTCTTCTGTATAACTTGCCGCAGCGTATGAATGTGGTCTACGGTACTATAGCCTTTTCGGAACCCTGCTTGTTCGGGAGGTTGGAAGTCGTCAAACCTGCGAGCGAGACGATTCGTAATGACTCTCGAAAACAGCTTATAGATATGGCTCAGAAGCGAGATGGGTCTGTAGTTCTTCAAGAGAGTTTTGTCACCCTTCTTGAAGAACAGCATCACATCGCCTCTGCCCCATGCCTTTGGCGTTTTTCCCTCGAGGATGACAGAACTGAAGAGCGTCTGGAGGACCTTAAGTATCGGCTTACCGCCCGCTCTCAGGAGCTCGGTTGTGATTCCGTCACCACCCGCCGCCTTGTTGTTTTTAAGCTGCTTGAGAGCCATCCTAATCTCGTACAGGCTGACGTCCGGGATATCTTCGGTATAGTGTCGGGTAAGCTTGGCTCTAGGATCTTTAGCCTTGCTTTCAACAGGTGTTTGCGTGGAATATAACTGTCCATAGAAACTCTCAATCTCCCTCAGGATTTCAGGTGTTGACGAAATGATGCTACCTGCCTCAGTTTTCAGCCTCGTCAATTGGCTTTGCCCAATAGACAGATCTCTGGCGAACACTTTGGAGCCTTTATTCCGCTCAATTGCCTCTTTAATACGCTGGGTATTAAATTGGCGAAGGTCGCTCGTCAAAGACTTAGATATCTGTCTATTGAGTTGCCGATAACGATGGGCATCCGCTGAGTTCTGTAGCTTCATTTCGTTTCTCTGATCCATGAGTAGGAGAGTCTGACTGGAGAGTTTCTTTGATTTGGGACGGCGGGTTTTAAAGTGCTTGGACCCTACCGTACGGACAGTATCCACCACCATGTTGTACAGATCGTCCACATCGATGCTGTTCTCAAGGGCTTCGAAGCGGTTTTGAAGCTCGAGCTGAAAGCACTCGGGGTTTTGAATTTGAGCCGGTATTGGTCGGAGCGTGGATTTTATCAGTCGCGCTCTCTCAAGCTTTAGGTCGATATTCAATGTGCCTCTGACCATGCGGTGATCGCTTCCTGTCTTAACAGCGTTGATCACAGTGACATCATTGAATATATGCTTCTTCGTCGACATGATAAAATCGATCTCGTTTTTGACTCTACCGTCCGGACTGATCCAGGTCCATTTGCGGCTTACGGGCTTCTTGAAGAAGGAGTTCATCATAAAGAGGTTCTCCCTCTCCATGAAGTCTGCCAGCATCTGGCCCCTGTTGTTCCGTTGCCCAAATCCAAATTGCCCCACTCTCAACTCATCACCGCAACGTTGCCCCAACTTTGCATTAAAAACTTTGCATCAGCTAAACCTTCTTCAAATCCTTTAGCATTTATTTTACTACCTCGCTTATTTTGAATTGATATGTCATCATTTTGTTGCTGTTCTATTTACATTTTTTTTTGTGATCTTGTCCTACACAATGCACTGAAGTGGCCTTCCTTATCACATGAATGACATTTCTTCCGTTGAGCTGGACATTCTTGGTTTAATGTATGCGCACTGAACCCACATCTACCGCATTTGCTTGTACCTGGTTCATTTATTGTTTCTTTTGTTCTGTAATATCCTTTTTTGTTTTGTATCATTTTTCATTGGATTTTGTTTGAGTCGCTGACTACTTATTTCATTCATTTCATTTCTTTGTATCTTTTTATCATACCCTTCTAACTGTTTTTCTCCTACTTCCAATGTATTCGCTCTATTATGATTCTATCCAAATGTTGCGCTGTCTCCTAACCTAAGTATTTTGTTCCGTAGTTCAGATGATGCACATTTTTATACTATTTGATCGATCAATTATTCATCTGGGTTAGTAAATTTACATTTTCCTGCACGTTTCCTGAGCTTATCTACAAATTGTTCGGATTTCTCACTATTTTCTTGTTTAAGTTGTCGAAACATGTGTCTTTCATAAAGTTTGATTTGCTTTGGAAGGAAATAACTATCTAGTTTTTCAATAGCTGCATCAAAAACGTCAATATCATCTTCAGGAGTAATAATATATGCTCCTGGCAGTTTATGAATAACTTCCTGAAGTCCTGATCCTTCAATGAGTAACAAGGTAGCTCTTTTTTATTACAACACCAGTTATCTCAGTAGCTTCTAAATAAATATACAAGGACCTCTTCCAGTTTTCCCACCTTACAGCAACTGTAGCATTATCACCATCGAGATCTAGCTTTTCGGGAGATGGAAGTGCATACGCCTTTTATTAGTAGTAATTTGGCAGTCTACAATTATATGCATTGATCAAAACCATGATTACACACAGTTTATATTTATTATGTGGGCCCATAATGCCGATCATGTCCGCACGATTCACAATTTTTTGTAGGCTCGTACTGCCTATAATCACAATCACAATTCCATGTAGGCCCGCACTGCCTGTAACAACAATCTCATACGGTTCACAATTTTATGTAAACCGTACTGCCTTCAACCACAATTACGCACGGTTCACAATTTCATGTAGGCCCGTACTGCCTGTAACCACAATTACGAACGGTTCACAATTTCATGTAGGCCCGTACTGCCTGTAACAACAATCTCGCACGGTTTACAATTTCATGTAGGCCCGTACTGCCTGGAACAATAATCTCGCACGGTTTACAATTTCATGTAGGCCCGTACTGCCTTTAACCACAATTACGCACGGTTCACAATTTCATGTAGGCCCGTACTGCCTGTCACCACAATTACGCACGGTTCACAATTTCATGTAGGCCCGTACTGCCTGTAACAACAATCTCGCACGGTTTACAATTTCATGTAGGCCCGTACTGCCTGGAACAACAATCTCGCACGGTTCACAATTTCATGTAGGCCCGTACTGCCTGTAACAACAATCTCGCACGGTTTACAATTTCATGTAGGCCCGTATTGCCTGGAACAACAATCTCGCACGGTTTACAATTTCATGTAGGCCCGTACTGCCTGTAACAAAAATCTCGCACGGTTCACAATTTCATGTAGGCCCGTACTGCCTTTAACCACATATCACTAGTAACTAAATAAAAATATTTATAAACCTGGAATTTGAACCCAAGATTGTGAGTGAATAAAGATTATATTTCAACTTTTTCAAGCAAATTGTAGTATTGGAATGATAGATCTTTGAAGTACTGTTACTGAAAATTGAAATTGAATTTAAAGTAATAATTTGCAAGTCCTTTTTAATTTTTATTGAATGTTTCGTCAGTTATTCTTCTTTAGTTTAACTTGACGTAGTTTTAAAAATGTATTCATTTAATCAAGATTCGGACCGAGCGATTCAGACGCGATTCGGACCGGTTCTGGAGTAATAAATAACCTTTATAAAATGTTATAATTAATGTTGAGAAACAAAGCATTTAACCTTCATTTTCACCATTAATTTAACCATAATATAACATTGTGTGTCTGTAATAGTTCATTCTATCATACCTCCTGTAAAACGAACATTCAAAAATAACCTCTGGAAATGCAATTTATCAGTGTTTTTCACATAGTTTACTTATTTTTCTTGATGTAAGTATTTTGACTAACCTTTTTACTCGTCGCCAGTTGTAGTACCTACTTTGTGTGTTGTAAAAGATACTCGTTGGCTCGTTATCACACCAGCATGCAGGTACACGTCGGTCATAGCTCGTAGCTGTCAGTGTGTACCCCACTACCCGTGTGCCCGAGACAACGTCACGTCTTATGACAGCAGATGTCATACACATACAAACACTACACAATTGTTTAACCAACTCTTTGGATGCCTTTAATTCCTGCAAAGCCAGCTCCAGCTGGCGAGATGAGGCAGCGCGGGTCATCATGGTAATATCAATAAAATAATCAAACAAACAACGGTGTTGATACCAAAGTGCTGTTTAAACAATCAAGAGGTTGCGTATTTAGAACAAGATTAATTTTTGTATTCTAACCCCTTCGCGTTTCTGACAATCAGAGTATTCGAGTATATAACTACTTATTAAAGGTCATAAAAAAGCATGTATGATTAAACATACAGTACAATACCTTATAAAGAGAAAACAATGATTCACACAAGTATTTGAATGGTCAACTGACACTCACTGTCGGCACCGATAAATCACCAAATATAAACTTATTTCACATTAAAAACACTAAATAACACGTAGGTAACTATAATGATTGTTTACGACGACTAATTGGGCCATAAATTAGTTATTTATAGGTTTAAATCAAATTAAAATACGGGACAAGTCAAGATCAGCTGTTAGCCGTAGTGTTGCCACAGCAAAAAAATGTTACATGTCTTGCAATGATAACTACACAGTTTAGCTCCCGACGATTACAGCTTCATTTTGTAGTGCCTTTCAGCGAGTACTGTTAGTTAGTTCCAATAATATAAGATAATATTTACGGAGAAACATTTTTTTTTAACACTAAGTATATCAGCCAAGTCATTTTATTTAAACAGAAAAAACTTTACAGATTAGCAGGTAAAAAGAATACGTAGAAAAATCAATCAATGTGTTAATTATTTAGATACATTTAATTTAAGTTCGAAAATTATTATATTGTTGCCAGTTTATTATGCAAAAATGAATACCCAAGAAAAAAAATATATCTTATTATCACCCATTACAGAAAGGTATTTGGTGTACCCACTACTTAAAACAATTTAATAGTTTTCATCTACTACAAGTAAAATAAACACTTTCCTAATACAATCCCTTTTTATAAAATACAATTTATAATTTTTGGAGAAAGAGTTGAAAAGGTTTCTGGATCATTTTATAATAATCTCTTTGTTTTAAAATATAATTATTAACCATTTACGTTGAAACATATACTTTATAACAAAACAGAGATTAATACAATTCGGAGATATACATTTTGTAAGTTGTTTTCACACTACGAATAATTAATTTCTCAAAAAAAGAACGTTTCATTCTAAAACAGCTTTTATAATAAGTACAAAAATGATTTTTAACATCAGTGAAACTTCATGAACGAAAATCAAAAATTAAATTGCTATAACCGCAAAACAATTAGTAGGTAAGTACTTTTTTTTTTTGTTCACAAAACATTGATTTTCAATTAACGAAAAAAAACATCAACGATCTAGTTCTAAATGTTTTTTTCAAATGATAATAAAACACAAATTAATTATTACGATACCGAAAATACATTTTGTAAGTTTTTACTGTACTGGAATTATAATGGAATACAGAAAATAAGTTTTAACTCGAGAACCTCTTTTCTAATGTTAACAATTTTTACTTTTTCAAATACATACATAGATAGAATATAAAGTTTAATCTATAACATATTTGTAACAAAAACAATTTTTAGTTAATTCATTTCGGATACATTGACTTTCATTGATAAAAAAAAACCACAGAACATCGCGAACACAATACACGTTACTGCATATACATATTTTGCATTATAGTCATATGAGTTTAACATGATGTAAATTTCGAGCTAATGATGTTTTGTATTTATTTTAGCCAAGTACCTACGTAATATTATTAAAAAAACAATGCAAAGCGTATAAAATATTGGAGAGAAAATACGAGCTGAGAACAAGATCCTACATTAAACTCAAACTCAAATAACTTTATTCAAAAACTGTATCAGTACTTTCAAATCGTCAAATTTACAGCAAAATATACTAAATAATAGACATAAATACCATAATAATATGGATATGTAAATAAACAGTATACAGACATAATGCGACTCTACCACCGCGTCGGAGTTGTTTCTTACTGAGAAGACCCGGCGAGAAACTCAGCAGTTACTCTTTTAAACTTGTTTTGGGTTTACAACAGGCGTTAGTAAAGTACAAGCAGTGTGTCATTTTGATACAAATAAACCTAAAAGAATTAAAAAAAAAGAGAAAAAACCAACCATAAAAGAATATAATAAAAAGAATTCATTTAAACAATTCAAAAACAAAAATTGTTAGTCAGTACATACATACTAGGTACCTATTAACTCTTACAATAAAACATCTGTTACAATAGAGCTATTTAATCCCGCATCGAGCAGAGCGCTTATACCCAGGCATTTTTATCTTTAAGGTAGTCTTTTGTAGTATAATAGCCCTTTTTTAATAAAGCCGTTTTGATGTGATTTTTGAATCTATGCAAAGGTAACTCACAAATTGTTTTTGGAATTTTGTTGTAATAATGTATACCTTGCCCCATAAAGGATCCTAAAACTTTTTGTAACCTAAAGAGTGGAAGTGCAATTTTATCCTTGTTCCTAGTATTTCTGCAATGTATGTCACTGTGTTTAGTATAGAGACCAATATTTTTTCTTACCAAAACAATGCAATTGTAAATGTATTGTGACGCTACAGTGAGGATACCAATTTCCTTAAAAATCTCCCTAAGTGAAGCCCGTGCACGAAGCTTATAGATGGATCTGATAGCTTGCTTCTGGAGGATAAAGATGGTTTGTATATCCACTGCTTGACCCCAAAGTACAATGCAGTAGGACATTACACTATGGAAATAACTAAAATAAACTGAACGAGCAGTATCAACATCTGTTAATAACCTAATTTTTCTCACTGCAAATGCAGCCGAACTAAGTCTGCCTGAGAGAGCTGTTATATGAGGGTTCCATTGCAGTTTTGAATCTAGTGTGATTCCAAGAAAAACAGTTGTATCTACAAGCTTCATAGTATTACCATCAATTTTTAGACTAATGGGGTTATCTTTAACATTAGGAAACTTAAAATTAATACATTTAGTCTTTTTTGCATTAAGCTGTAGATTATTTACTGTGAACCATTGTAAAACCTTTGAAAGTGCGTCATTAACATCATCAAAAAGGTTTTTATTTCTGTCAGTTTTAAAAACTAAAGATGTGTCGTCTGCAAATAATACAACATCACAAATATCTTTTAAGTAAAAAGGTAAAATCATTTATATATATCAGAAATAGTAATGGACCTAGAATGGATCCTTGAGGGACCCCCATTTTAACTTGTGATCCTGTAGAGAGTACACTGTTAACATCAACTTTTTGAGTCCTTAAACTAAGGTACGAAATTACCAAATCTAAAGCATTACGTAGGTTACCTACATTTTCAAACATAGAAATTAAGACTTACTAATCCTACTGATCAAATATTGCAGTAAATCACCGCCAAATTACACTTTATTGGGACAGTTATAAAGTCACCATGAAATAATAATTATCAAAATTTTAATATATGACATGAAATAATTAGCACTGCTGGCAATCAGTTGTATTTTTATTATCACAATTTATTTTCCTGGTACTTATGAGTACATATTAGTTAGAAGAAATGATTATTGAAAAGGAACAATACATTAGGGTTCCTGCATTGTAATTAAAAGACATTAGTTTGTAATTCCACTCTTTCTTTTATAAACTTAAAAGCTGTTATGGTTATAATACCATGTTTGCAACCACGTTTAAATTTAAAAATGAACATTTAAATGTTTTACATTATTGGAAGTATCAAAATCCTCTTATTTTAATTTCTTTCAACACTTTAATTTAAAAAATAGGTCAAAATTTCCCTTCTGATCAAAATGGCATACGTATTAATACTTTTTACCAGTTTCTCATTTATTAAACTAGTTACCATTCAAAAGATGCAATTATACAATTATTCTTAAAAAAATACCCTTCCATTTTGAACACGCTCATTCTTCCACATCTCGTCATTGATTATAAACAACAAACAATAAATCACACAATTAATACTTTTAAAATAGCTTAATTCACATAATTCCTCTTCCTAGCTCTTCAATAGTAGGTATCGGTACGTACATTCTATCTCACCTTGTACACTTTATTATTTGGGCCGGCCAGTCCCCTTTTTATTTTCATATTCACTTTCATTTATTCATTATTTCATTTGGTACATATTATTATATTATACACTTTCATTTATTCATTATTTCATTTGGTACATATTATTATATTTTTATTTATAGTCGACTTTATTTTGCACATTTATGTGTTTACTATTTGAAGGTCACGTTTTAAGCCTCTATTGGACTCCAACATATGTCACGGAGGAAAACTCGTTCACACTATGATCCAACGGAAGGATCCGACTCTCCTTGTACCATGTATCTTATTCATTTTATTTCTTCCTTTCTACATCTTCATCACGAAGGTCACAATTTAAGTCACTTTTGGACTCTAACTTTCTCACGGAGGAATCTCGTCCTCACCATGATCGAATAGAAGGAATGGACACATCATGTATTTGTCTCGCATCATTGTTATAAATAATCAAGCAAGGGCATCGCGAATTAAGACATCTTACTGGTCTCCAACAGTTTTTAGCGGGAAATCTAGTTCACGTCGTAGTCATTCTGAAGGACCTGATCCCTTTACTTCTCATTTTTCTCCTTCATGTGTACCGTACCATACTTGAGCAATAAAAAAATCTATAACCATCGTACCTACAAAACAATTTTCCTACACACAAAAAGCAAACGTTACTATTCAACATTTCCACACTCATTATAACCATTCAAACAAATACTTTGGCTTATAAAAATATAGTTTGCCTTTGAGTGATCAATCCAAATGCACTAACACCATTTAACAGCCAAATTATTACCAAACTAAAGTTTCATTCTTTATAAACATTCGCATATTCCTTAAGAAAACGTATGTCAAGTTTTTGAGGACAGTACCTAACTGATTACTAAAAGATCTTTAATACCGCCGAACTAACTTATTTCCAACTATCTCAATAGCCGTCCATAACAAAAAAATATCTTTTCATCAATATCAAATTTTTATTTTTGAGTTCTCGTTACAATGATGAAAACACTTTGGGTGGCACGGCACTGCTTACCAATGATTTCATGTGAATATTAATTCCATTATCCCAATGTATTTCAATATCAACTCTGGGAATTAGCAATCGGTACCTTATTTGTTCAGTACCTAGTTGGGTAAGATAACATCAATCACGTTACAGTGTCCAATTAAACAATCTAAGAATAAGAGCGCAACCTAAACAGAAATGTTAGACTTCGTCACCTTTGTCGAACATTATCCCGAAACCATGACTATTCGGAATAACAAGTTTAGAACTGACAATAATGATTCGTTCTAATATGGATTGGTTGGTTTAATGTTCTCCTACATACCTAACTTATCAACGTAATAGAATAAGTGAACCAAATATTTGAATTATTCACAACTTTGTATTTTAATTTACAAGTTTTTCGAGACTTCTAAATAAATAAACCAGTTAAAATTGTATTTAATCTGAAGTTCGGTCATCATGTATGTCCCTAAATAGACATGTTTTTTTTCGTTGCTCCAAGATTATAATTTTTTATCTTATGGAATATTTTGACATTTAATTAGTAAAGTATAGATTTCTGAGTTGACTTGCATACTTTAATTTTTCAAAATATTCTCTTATCGACAAATGTAAATTTGAAACTGTTTTTTTTATTCTAAAAAATGTTTCATAGAGGTACTTTTTGGGACAATAGTTTTAATTTACGCAGCAATTAACTATTCAAAAATAACATTATTTTAACACTTAAGTAATGTTTTGAGGACAACATAGGAAATATTATAGCATAAATCGAAGTATTAATTGGTGTATGATTTAACTAGTCAAAACGTATCTTTAAAACTTTCCATAATCTAAACTATCAACCTTAATAAAACATCGTAAATAGCTCGTAGCTACTGCGACAGGTCGATACACGTGTTGCAGGGTCAGCGAAATGACGAGCGACATTTGATCGCTATTAAATAAGGCCAATGCAATTTCAAAGTAAATTTTTGATAAAAGTTATTATAGTACGTCACAAATCATCAGAATTTAAAAAATATTTATAAAGACATAATCATAATTATGTAATTGGATTTTTTTTTGGCATTATACCATAGTAATTGAATTAAATTTACGAACTTTTAAAGCAATAAAGTAATAAATAATCACCATCCGAGTTTATCAACAAAACAGCATATAATTTAAGTTACTAGCATTATTGCTACTAAACCTTATACTGCAGCAAAACCTGAAATGAATTATGTCGTAAGTATTAATAAAACTTGCTTAACATAAAACAATACCTCAAACGCGAACCAAATTAGTTTTACTTTGAAAAAGTAAAAAATATTCGATAAATCCAAAAATAATTTAAAACCTTGTTAAGCTTGATTCATTCGCTTACGTAATATAAAATAGAGTTATATGCAAATACTAATTGCCAACAGTGTCTTTCTTAATTGAAATATTTTCATTAGAAAAATTAAACTTTAAGTATAACGCTAAGCTACGTGGGCGGCCGCTCCATTTGTTTAATTATAATTATAGTCTACACATTTATATACTCATAAAAAAAAACAACACGTTCACTTTATTTGCTGTTCTTTGGGCGCAATCTGGTATTTCCTTGCTCTGCGGCGTCCTCCTTGGACACCAACATCTCCAGGCTCCCAACACATCACTTCACCATCCGACACCAACATCTCCCTGCGCCCAGCATTTCCAAAACTCCACATCTCTTCCAACTCCATCACGTCTCAGCGTTTGACATAATGTACAGTCATTACATTTTATTTTGACAAATTATACACACTTTGAAATTTTAGTCCATTCACTTCCACTGTTTTTCACCGAACCGAATAATGAGAAAAAAAATGCACTAATTGTTCACTTCATGGCCTAGCGCTGCCCTATGAGCAGCACTGGCAAGGTCGCCATGCAATGTGGGGACCCGGGAGTACTAATAAAAGATGTTATTGCGTCGACATCTGATTTATTATTAACTTACATTACTTAGGATCTACCTTAAATACTAGATATGATGAGGCGAGGTGTGTCATACACTACAATGCTGACCTCGTCCATGGTGTCAATGGCGTTTTGTATGAACGCCAATAGCTCATTAACTATAAGTTGGGAACTCATAATTAATAGCACGCGCGAACGGCTATTGCCGCGCAAACCGTGCATTATAAATTCTTACTGCACAGTGACACACGTCCGTTTCCGAGCGCGCATCGCACTGCACGCCAAAAAATAGGGGTGTGGTTACAATAATTCGTACTCAGCTCAAATTGGTGGGATTGTTCAAAACACTTTCATTAATGAAACCCAAAAAGTCCTCATTGATCCGACACCTGGAAAATAAAATATTCTGGGTCTAAGGTCAGAAAAACGAGTATTTCGCGATTTTCAGCAAAACGGTAAGTTTTATCATAAAATTATTTATGGAGAATTGTAGATCAGATAATTTCTATGAAAAATATCCGAATACTTTTTCTCCTAAGAGCCACTGTTACTGAGATAGGTATAATGATTCAAAAAGTTGGGAAGAGTTTTAATCGTCATATGCACACGTTTCCACGCCACCTTTGAGGTACTCAGCGCGTTTTTTTGACGCCCCGGTAGGCCTATTCCATGGATCTGTTGTGATTCTGTTTTATTTGAACTTATTTTATAATAAAACTTAGCGTTTTGCTGAAATTTGCTGTCAGGCTTGAGCAACTTCAAAGAATGTAAAATAAAGTCATTATAATTGTTTTCTGCTACCCTCACTTTACACCAACCAATAAAATCTTCCAATCAATAAAATCTTTAGTGAAACAAAATATTAATTTTGTTTCACTAAAGATTTTATTGGTTGGTGTAAAGTGAGGGTAGCAGAAAACAATTATAATGACTTTATAGTTGTTTAATGTTCATTAGAACATTAAACAACTTTACAATTTCAACATCTGCCTATTAATTAGAAAAATAGTCGATAGAAGCATTCACACTAACTTATCTTTTATTAGGAAAGGTCAATTGAAACATACACGTAGTCTTCGACGGCCGAGTCTGTTAGTTTTACCTAAAGTTCGCACTGATTACGCTAAGAAGAGCATCACTTTCGAAGGAGCTCAAATTTATAACAGATTACCGTCAAACTTGAAAAATTTAAGGTCCTTTGACAGCTTTAAATTAGGATTATCACAATATATTTTAAACGAATAATTGTTAAACTTAAGATAAACTACACTCTACTGAAATACCTACTTAGGTACCTGCACTAAACTTATAAACACTTTTATTTACCTTTAAACAAGATAAAATCTTGTGAAATTTCTACTCTAATTTGCCGACCGATGTTAAACATAATACACATTTACCAGTTGTACTGTACGGGCGCGTTTCGCGTCAACCTTTACAAAAAATTGCAAAATGGGCCTCATGTCAGCAACAAAAGGTGCCTTTATACGGGACTTGACGTGAATGCGTTTGTGTTGCGATATAAATATGGTAAATATTTAGATATAACTATCTTTCCGCCCGCGTGGACTAATCGTTATTGTGGCCGAATTGCATAAGGTCTTTATAAAATGTACCCTATGTGTTATTCTGATGTCTAAGCTGTTTTACTTTTAGTGTAGGATCTCTTCTAAATCCGTTCAGTAGTTTATGCGTGAGAGAGTAACAAACACACATACATCCTCAAACAAACTTTCGTATTTAAAATATAAGTATGAAGTAAGATATCAGTAAGATAAGATGTAATGAAATGAAACTGTGTGGATGAATGCTTAATTTAATTTAGAGTTAATTATTTGCGCACGTACGAGTATGCTTTTGTTGTGGTTCGGATTGGTTATACCATTACACCTAATACCTTTATTATTGTACTCTGGAGACCTCTGACTGTAATTAGAATAAGTTACCATACGATAATTATATTCTCATATAAGTGACCTTGTAAATGTCTTTTTGAGAATAAATTTCTTTAAACATAAAATCGTGAAAAACTCGTTTTCGTGATCTTTGACCCAGAATATATTTTTTTCCAAGTGTCGGATCTATAAGGACTTTTCAGATTTCATTTATGATAGTGTTTTGAACGATCCTACCAAATTTGAGCTGGGTGTGAATTATTGTAACCTCGGATGTCGAAATTGACCGGAGTACCTAAATATTGACATTAAATATTGCAAATTTGACGACACGATTGGCGTGGTGCTCTCGGTTTCTCGCCTCGATTTCCGTAGTGTCCCGGGTTTGAATCCCGGTCAGGTCAATTCAGGAAACAATCTTTTCTAAATTGGCTCGGGTCTGGGTGTGCTCGGAGACGCCCTTGGCTTATTTCCTTGTATGGTACCTCTTAACACAGGGATATTAATCCCTACTTCGAGACCATTACAAGAGGTGTTTTGTCTGGCGCCTATTTATCTATGCTTGTTTATTATTTAATCTTTAATGCAAAAAATTATATTGGGTGGACTTAATACTAAAAGCGTTCTCTACCAGTCAACCATCGGATGAGACAGAAATGCTGTTGGCGGTGCAAAATGTTCATTTAGAATAGGAAATGAATACAAAGATTATATAAATTCTTAAAAACGACAGCTACAACCTAATCAATATAAATAATACGTCTATACATACAAATACATAACATAAATGTACATATACTTACATAATATATAACATACTCACTATTAAGGGAAAACAATAAAATAAAATCGATGAAGAACAGTGGAAACTACTGAGAATTTCTTAAAATATCACGGGTTGCTGTTTTAAACATGGCTTTACTTGGCCTTATATTTATATTTATTTATTGCAGATTATTATAGCACCCTTCAGTAACAAATATTTCTTCAAGACGCTCCCAGTTTATTATCTTAACATTTCCTAAAGATAACTTGAGTATTACGAACAAGATGTTATTTCTACAATTATTTTAACCCTGCATTAAAGAGCTAAACTCGTTTACTTGATAGGTAGGTAACCAACGCATCGATTTTATTTATATTCCTTGCATTCTGACATAATACGATTACATCGATTGGGTTTTTCTCATTGCTTGTTTATTACACTTACAAAATTGATTAATTGATTTTTTATCACGTTTACGTGGTTATCACAATTTTTTAAACTAATTATCTTAGATTTGCTAGAGGACTGTCCGTTTAGTAATCAGAAGCGTAATTTATTAATGACTAAAAATAAAACTAGTATTGCTGTTTACATTTTTCATCAAAATTGTATTGGGATTTGACATGACATGACAATGTCAAATCCCAATACATTTTTTTACGCGAACGATAATGTAAATTTAAAGTAACAACTCGTGGTAGGAGTACAGTTAAGAAATAACTTGTTTGTTTAATTAATTC
Source organism: Udea olivalis (assembly GCA_947369235.1). Classification (NCBI taxonomy): domain Eukaryota; kingdom Metazoa; phylum Arthropoda; class Insecta; order Lepidoptera; family Crambidae; genus Udea; species Udea olivalis. The sequence continues at coordinate 235,490 of OX376354.1, read as the reverse complement.
ACAATAGGTCTCAAATCTATTTGCCGGCGCCATCAATCATTCTGAGTGTCAGTGTCGATGTGTATCGCCTTATCAACCAAGGTTAATCTAATTAATCAGTTTATATACATTCACGAATTTATTCCGGATGGGGTAATCAGAGGCAAGCTGACTATTGTCGTCATGTTCAACGGGACACTAAGAGGTCCTCCTCGGTTGTGGTTAAGTTAAGGTTGCAGTGGGTTCGATTCTCAGCTATGACAAAAATTAATACTACAAACATCGAACAAGCATGTTATGAATTAAACTCCTACAGTAAATTCTTCCTCAAACTCCTTAAGCACTTTTCTTCAAACTAAAAACTACGCCAGCACGCGCTCGCCAACGAGACCGGAGACGGAGACGCGAGACACCCCGTACCAATACTACCGAAGACAATGATGCTTGTCTCGTCTTCCTCTCCAACCGGTATCTTGAGCCCATAGGTGTGGTGAATAACCATCATGGTATGGTATAAATACCTGGTATGCGCAAATCCTTTGCTCCATATTGGCTTACTTGAAGTAATCTTTACCCGATTGTTCTTCCTACAGATTTGTAATCCGATTTATCACTTTTCTTAAAATTTTTCTTCCTAAAGTTTTATTCATACAATTTGTAGTACTACCGACGATGTTTAACACTCATGTTTCCGAAAATTTTAATTAGTATTATTTTAACTCCTGCTGTTGTTTTTCATAACGCTGTTATCCCTAGACATAATTTCAATATTATTTTTAATTATATAAAGAAAGTAAAGTAATGTATATTAATGTGAGAAACGCCCTAAAGTCGCACTCGCCGGCCGCTACCGCTGCCTGCTCGCTTCGCTCGCTCGACTCGTGCGCTGTGTTTATGTCAACCTAACCCGCTCGTCGCTTCACTCCTTGCTAACTTGAGCTAATTCATTGTAAACTCGCTACTGGCACTAGCTTTGAGCGACGAGCGGGTTAGGTTGACATACACGCTAAGTGGTTAAGTTAGTACATATACTCGTATGTGTTCGGATTACAAATTGGTAGGAAGAACAGTTTCGGGTAAAGAGCTTTAGGTCAGCCAATATGGACCCGTTATGAACATCGTCGGTAGTACTACAAATTGTATGAATGAAAACTTTATGAGGAAAAGTTTAGGAAGGGTGATCATTCGGATTTTGAACATTGAAAACAGAGTACATAGTTAGGAATTGTGATAGTTAGGATGAAAAATGTTAGGAAGAACATTTTCGGAGTTCCAATTTTATTATCGGAGTTGAAAATTTAGGTGAAATTTGGTGCACCTCAAATCCTTTGAATTGCATAAGATGGTTGACCGACTTAGCAGTCATTATTTTTTTTCTTTAAAAGGCTCATACAAAATTCCATTCATCAAATACAAGTATATTGCACAAACTGGGTACCACTCTAAAACTTAATGTTGCCTACCGTATACTTAGATAGATAGACTATTAGTTGTTTTATTTTAAGTCGGGTTACTTGTACAAGGATAATCAATAATTTACCCTAAAAATGGTAAAATGAAAATACATTCATATTGACGCGTCCGTGGCCAAATGGTTTCAGAGCTCGGCCCGAAACCCGGAGGTTCCGAGTTCAATTTCCAGGTCAGGCTGTAACGGAACGCACCTTAGCCTACACTATTTAAAACTGGGATTTAAATTTTTTCGGATTAAATCGATCCAATAAAAACTTGTAAATAAATACAATACAAAAGGTAATTGTTTTCATGAGTAGATTGGTTGTTTTGTTAAACATTCTCGAATATCCTAAGTCCCTGTTAGTTCTCATGACCATAAATAATACTAATAAAAAATAATTTATGTGACTGTTTGGTCCAATAAATTGGTCCAAAATGTTTGTTTTGCTGAAAGGTGAAATGACAAGGTCTAGTGGTTGGTGTAAAGAAATCTGTTTAAAAAAGTGGACAAGTGTGAGTCCGACTAACTAAGGGGTTCCATACCTATAAATTTAGATATTAAAATATATTCTTCATTGCACGGGAGTAACACGTACGAATGGCGCAGTTAATGCCTTCATCGGTTCTATAATTATCCTGTTAGTTGATCTATGAGACATTACCTTTTCTGAAATACTGATTTTATAACAAGGCTGCAAGGGAAGTAATTTATAGGTTTCGATTATCTGAAAAGTTTCAGAATATTATGTGACTTACATTGCGGTGTGTTTTGTTTGCGTTGACTTAGAAATCTGAGTTTTGCAATTCTAACGAATAGTGAAGTTTAATGTTTGAAATAGACTTTGGCTTGATGCCTGTACGCGTGCGTGACTATGAGGGATACAGTCAAATAGACAAAAGAATAAGACTTTGTGGTGGTTCTCTTTGTATTTAACGTACAAGAAGCGGAACCCTAAAATATACTGACGCACTACTCAGTCTATCTTTATGAACTATTGACGTTTATAAGATCCACCATTTCTGATAATCAGTGCATGAGTGCGAGTAAGCGATCTCATCTAGTAGGCCGGCTTAATGCGGTCCCTCGTCGCATGGCGCTTGCAGAAAAGAACCCACGTATAATCGGTCCAACATACTACAACCACCTACCCACTGCGCTGAAAAATGCACAATCCGACGAAGCATTCCGACGCCAACTGAGAAACTTTTTGTTGGAAAAGTCTATCTATTCCATTGACGAATATTTAAATTGTGTATTTTAATTTTAGTTGACATTTGTATTTACAATGGTGTTTGATTGTATGATTTTGAATTTGTAATTTGCATTTATTTTTTTATTTTTTAACCTTGACATTTCTATGCATGCTATTATTATTACTATATTGTTGACGATCTTAATACAAATTCTTATATCTGACATTCAATGTAAAATATATTGTAATTATGTACTAAGAGAGAAATAAATCTAATCTAATCTAATCTATCCAAGTACTAGTAATTCTCATGTTCAGCATTCGCACTTAAGGGTAATAAATTTCTGCTTTATATTGGGGAACATAGTTTGCATTATTATTTGGGAATCGGTAGGGAGGACAGTTCGTTTTTGGTAGTGACAGAGTTAGGATCTAGGCCTCAGACGGTCAAAGGTTTTTTAATTACTTGTATTATTTTATCTAAAGTGTAATATTAACTGTAGAATCAGTGATTTAAGAGACGGAGCATCATAAGGTCAGATCTTTCCGTTATTATATAGAGCTATAAAAATGTTAGGAAATCTAGACTTCCATGATTTAGTAGGACAGTTTTTATTTGGCAGTGAAATAATCAGGTTAGGAAGTCAGATATTCAGGGTCAGGTTCAGTAATAGTTTTATACAAAAGTGTTTTAGTTGATTTACTTAATCTTTGTTTTATCTTAAGTAAAGTCATAAATTTTAGAATCAGTGAATTTAGAGACGCAGCATTTTAAGCTCAGATCTTTCCGTTATAAGAGCTATGAAATTGAGATTAAAAATTGTTAGAATTTTATTTCCTATTAAATCTCAGATATAGTGCAACATATTCTTCTAAAACTAGTAATGATTTTATGAAACAGTTATATGTTTTATGCGTGTACCTAATAAATATTTACCTAATGAAATCTAGTCATGGTCTTAGCATTTAAAACGAACATTAAAATGTTGAGGCTTTCTTTTAATGAAAGTAGTATTTACAAAGATAGTACAAGAATTAGTATTTGTAGAATCTGTTTTACATTGGTAAAGTAATTAGTAAAGTTCACCTTGTCATTTATTTAATTCACTGATATGGTCTGCGTCCAGAATGGAGGTTATCAAAATACATTTGATTATATTACCATCTCTTCTGCAATATTGTGTGGAAAAGAGGGATGTTTCTTTGGCCGCGTAGCAGTACACCTAATATTAATTAGGGTATTGATATGTGTGTGCCTCCCGCTGAGTCTACTCATTATAGTTATAAGTCGTGGCCGCGTAGAAGTAGGGTATGTGTGTTGTCTGGCTGTTAGGCCGCGTAGCAATACGCGTGTGCGTGGCAGCTGGACCGCATATCAATACGTGTGTGCCTGACTGAGTTTACTCTTCTCGTCCATTGATTAGCCGAAGATTTGAGCGTACCAAGTCCTAGGACCTCTATCCCCTGACAGGTCAGGCTATAAACGCCGCTGTAAACGAATGGAACCTAGAGATGAGGTTTAGTTTTTATGTCCCGTTAATCAACTCTGCTGGTCAGTGGCTAACCACTGCTGGTCAGTACTCCACATGATAATTGCTAGCTTATACCTACTAGATTTTGTGGGGGTCTAATGCCTAGTATGAGTGAATTATCTTCTTGTTTTTACTACCAACATCTATGCTGGACTAATTGCTAACGTTACCAAATGATAACAACAATTGATTTTAACAAGAGAGCTTGATTAAGGTTCTTAGATTGCTTTTGCAAATATTATTGGTTAATTAAACCTATTACTAAACACTGTTGATTTTAACAGTTATTCAACTATTTATAAGTGCTGATTCACTTAAAACCCAAAACATAATAATTCAAACTATCCCAGTTTAAATTAAACCTTATCCTACAAACCTAGCTGCAAGATTTATTGCAAAGCTAATTAATGACTATTTTATATAGTTCAATCTGAGTCTTGGTGGTGATGCCGCTTGATGGCTGTGAATATGTACATTTCATATCACATTAAATATTACAAATCTACAAATATGTGGAGGCATCTTATCCTTCAGTAACGCCATGTACCACTCCTTACTCTACATATATGTGGCGGTATTCTGCTATAAGCCAATACCCTTTTCCACACCAAATAATACAAATTAGTGGTGGTATTCTGATTGATAACAAATATGCTTTTTCCCCACATACAAACTCAAACTTCACACTAGCTTTCCTGTAAGTGACCTAGCTGTCCATTGACTCGAGTATTTTGTTAAGTCTTCGTGAATTGAATTATCTTCACCCTAAAGACTATGTTTTTGATGAGTCCTATATTATCCGGTCCAAGGTCTGCTTTTGTGAATGTTTATCTACAATCGACATCAACATGATGTACGTGTTGACAAGTCATGAAGTATCATGCTACCAATGATTTATATTGAATTATTACATTTTAATTAATGATGATTCATCTACAGAATGAATTACGTTGGAACTGGGTTTGACATCCTGCTACAATCCTACAATTCAGTGTTTCAATTGTGTTTTACACATTGTCACACCACAGTCTATGACTGTCACTACAAATATCCTCAATCCTATTTCGGGGGGAGGCGCGAGCTGGTTGGCCTTCATCGGTCTGGAGCGGGGTGGAGCTCGTTATGACCACCTCCAAAGGGAATGCTACTTTGGAGAAATTTCCTATAATATTTTGATTCTTTTAACTATATTTAATGATTCTAAATATCAGCTTTTCACTGTAATATCAAATTCTGCACTATATTTAAAAATCATAATCAATATTTGTTGGGTACATACATAGAATAATATATACTTGTTCCGAATTCTGCAATTCATTTTAAACTCGTTATTCTTATTTACTTAAGTAGTTCTGAAGAATTACTAATTTCACTGTCTTTGATTTCATGTTAGTCTTCGATTATTTGAGTTAGTTAGTCATGTAATACATATAATGTCTGAAACAGTTTTACATAGCATAGTAGGTTCTTAATTGTCCAATCAAACTCATAATTAGCACTCACATACCTCATTAAAGAATATTGAGTTACTACAGTAATAAATACTATTTACACAACACAACGTAGACGGTTCTACCACTATTAGACGATCACAACCATTTGGCCATTTTATCTTCTAGTTACATGTTCGATCATGTATCTATTTGAATTATTGATAATTTATATCGATATGTTTATCCATATTGATTTGGGTGATGGAAGTTTTTAAACTGTTTGAGAATATGTTGATGTTGGTTAGAGGTGAGAGGGGGGTTGTTACAAGGCAAAGTGTGTTTTCAGTTTTTTCGGAACATACCCGGGTTTGTGATCACTCTGATCACCAACCCGCATTTGGCAAGCGTTATGATTAAGCCAATACCCATTAATTGTAGCGATGACTTGATTTCAGAGAGTAGACTGATAGACTAATAACTTTTACTTTTTTTATTATTACATGAGTGCTGGAATCGACCTCTTAAACATCTTCATCGTCGTCGACGCCTAATAGATTATTTCATGAGTGATTTTTTAAGGACGGTTGAATTTTTATTTTTATTTTTTTTCTATTGCACAAAAGGAAAATTTACAATTGGCTGACTAAATTACAAACGGCATTCTCTACCAGTCAACCTCCCAGCCGAACAGATAACTAAAAAAAACAATTAATTAAAAAAAACATAACACAAATATAACTTAAAAACAAAAAAATAAAGGCATATATAAGTAATAATTAGTGTTGCCAAAATGCAAGAACAAGACGAGACTTAGCCAGTCTAGGTCTTGGTCTTGCGCTAATACACCTGGTCTTAGTCTTGGTCTTGGTATTGCGCTCCCAGTCTTGGTCTTGGTCTTGGTCTTGCAGCAAGAGTCTCGCTAGTCTCGCAATTTCCTTTATGCCTATTGCTATTTATTAAACGTTCATTTATATCTTTTAACAACGTAACAGAGTAGGTACATTTGAGCTTGAATTAACATAACCATAGTAAAGAACATCCAAATTAATGAATGTCTAAACATTTAATGAGAAATTCGAAAAATTATCTACCACCGGCTGGGGTTTGAACCCACGAGCTAAGCGATCCGTGCCGATGCTCTAACCAACTGAGCTTTCTACCGTGACCTACGGGAGTCAGTCTGTTCCATAACAAACATTTACATTTAATTAGCTTACATTGTTAAAAGATGATTTTAAAACAGATAATAGAACCAATTATTGACATTAACTTGACTTTTAACTTAACTTCAAAAATTTTAGGAACATTATACAGAAGCTAAAAAAAATTGACGTGTATCTTTGGACCCCCTGAATGTCTAGAAAAAGATAGAAAGACAGCCAAGGCCTCACCTTAAATGCAATGGAATAAAAGAGTTACACAATTTATACAATTTACCATTTATTTAAATGAAAAATAAAATAATATACAAATTAAATTATAGAACAGTATTCATTGAATTAACCATTTATTTGAATAAAAATACAACACAAATTAAATCTGGAAGCTTAAAGAGAGCTAACAAAGAATTACGATCACACAAAACTTGGATAGAAAAACTTAAAGCTTCGGATAAAACAACTGGCAATAGAAATGAAATACTTCAAGTTGCAACTAATTTCTATAAGGAATTATACAGTTATAGTAATAACAAACCGTCTTTTAAAGCATCGTTAAATACACACGTACATAATATGCAAGACATAGATGAAACCGAGGTAATGAATGGAATTGCTAAATTGAAATTTGAGAAAAGCCCAGGACCTGATAAGATTACCAACGAAGCTCTGAAACTAGGAAGTATCTATCTAGCAAGTCCTCTAACACAGCTTTTTAATTTGGTGTTGCAAACGGCTGATATACCTAAACAATGGACTGAATCTGATATAATCTTACTGTACAAAAAAGGAGATCCAACGAATATTAGTAACTACCGACCAATAAGCCTACTTTCGTCAATATACAAATTATTCTCAACAATCTTAGAAAAGAGAATCAGAAGCACTATTGAAAAGCACCAACCAGTAGAGCAAGCCGGCTTTAGAAGAGGTTTCTCTACTGTGGATCATATTCACTCTATCGAAATGCTCATAGATAAATACCAAGAGTTTCATAGACCTCTCTACCTTGTGTTTATTGACTATCAAAAAGCTTTTGACACTTTGTACCATCACTCGATATGGGAGTCTCTACAACAGCAAAATGTTGAAATGCCATATCTGAAGGTACTACAACATATATACCAAAATTGCAACAGCAGAATTAAACTAGAGACGACCGGGCCCTGGATACCAATCAAAAGAGGAGTGAGACAGGGTGACGTCATCTCACCAACATTATTCATAGCAGTGTTACAACGAGTAATTGAACAACTTGATTGGGGAGAGGTTGGTTTAAATGTGAACAATCACTTTATCAGCCATTTAAGATTCGCCGACGATATTGTCCTGTTTTCTGAAAACGCAGCCGAGCTTCAGTCAATGATAAACGCCCTGCACTTCGCAAGCCAAAAAGTAGGCCTGGATATTAATCGCAGCAAAACCAACGTTAACAAACTTTAACGTTTAACGTTGACAAACTTTATTAAATATCCTGTATACCTTGAAAATAAAGCGCTCGAGTACGTTGACACCTACATATACCTAGGTAAGCAAATCTCGTTTGATAAGCAGAGAAATAAACATGAAATAGAAAGGAGAGTTTCAAATGCATGGAAAAAATTTTGGAGCCTAAAAGAAGTTATGAAGAGTGATATGCCAATCTTAATTAAACAAAAAATTATGGACTCCTGTATACTGCCATCATTAACCTACGCTAGCCAAACCTAGAAGCCCACACATAAAGTGAAATCTAAAATCAGAACATGTCAAAGAGGCATGGAAAGGAGTTTATTAAAAATTAGAAGAATCCATAAAATATCACACAAAACTATAAGGAAAAAGACAAAAGTTACTGATGCTCTATATCACTGCAAAAAATTAAAGTGGCGCTGGGCCGGCCACATAGCTAGACTAACAGACAATAGATGGACTCAGAGAATAACATGTTGGAACGGACCGCCGGGCACCAGGAAGAGAGGCAGACCAGCTGCCCGCTGGGCTGATGATATCGTGCAAGTGGCTGGCAAACAGTGGATGGAGATAGCGAAAGACAGGGACACTTGGAAATCTTTAGAGGAGGCCTTCACCTTCGAGAACGAGGGGTTCTTACTAGCTTAAAAGTTGATGTACATATTTTATTTGTTATATTTTATTTTTTAAGAATTTAGTGTAGTTTTTAAGTAAAATGCATGTTTTGTTAATTTATACCTATCTAGTAAGAAATAAAAGGCTTTTTTATTTATTTTATTATTACACAATAGCTTTGACATTACTATTACTTTATATTAATTCTTTTGACCAAGAATTAATACATAGTAACCATCTGGCTGACTCATCACTCAGCCTATTTCTATGTTTTCTAATTACTAATGACGCTTTAGAAAAAAATCGCTCAGCAGATACTGAAGTGCAGGTATTGAATGAAAATCACGCGTCCTTCACCACTCTAAAATGTCTTCCGAGCTGGCTGCTCTAGGTTTACTTAGGTACTCCTCCAACTCGTCAACATCTAAGCCTTGAAGACAAGATCCAGATCCAAATGAGGGACATGCATACAGTTTCTCAAAGTCTATTACGTCTTCATCTTCATCATATTAAGTCCAATTTTCCAATTTTTTTATAATTTTTTTTGTAGTCCCTAAGCGTATACCCGAACTCCAATACTCCCTGAAGTGACACTTAGTCCTAACTGCAAGACGCAAGAGTCTCGCAGGCTTAGTCTTGTTCTAGCTCAAATCTTGCACGGTCAGTTTTGGTCTTGCTAAAATTAGGCGTTCTTGTTCTCGGTTTTGGTCTTGCGAAAATGCAAGAACAAGACCAAGACTGCAAGACAAAGACCGATTTTGGGCAACACTAGTAATAATAAGTGTTAATTCAATACGTAGGTACTAAGAAACCAATATTACCATTGGGAGGTAAGAGGAGAGAGAAGATATTCTGCGATCGCAACTAACGCCCATGACGTTGTTAGTGGCAGGCAAGCATGCGAATTGCCTGGTGATGACAATCGATAGATGTTTCACTAATTGCAACCCATTGACACAAAATGGTGATCATTAGACAACAGCTTCCAGGTGAACTCTACCACGACTTCATCACGACAACGTGAATACACTAATTAGTATTTTACGCAGAAGAAGTCACGCGCGCTAATTAGTTTTTTTTTCATTAAAAGTCCGCGACATAAGACATCTATCAAACTCAAACTCAAACTCAAAAAACTTTATTCAAATAGACTGTATCAGTACTTTCAAATCGTCAAATTTACAGCAAAATATACTAAATAATAGACATAAATACCATAATAATATGGATATGTAAATAAACAGTATACAGACATAATGCGACTCTACCATCGCGTCGGAGTTGTTTCTTGCTGAGAAGACCCGGCGAGAAACTCAGCAGTTACTCTTTTAAACTTGTTTTGGGTTTACAACAGGCGTTAGTAAAGTACAAGCAGTGTGTCATTTTGGTACAAATAAACCTAAAAGAATATAAAACAAAGAGAAAAAACCAACCATAAAAGAATATAATAACAAGAATTCATTTTAATACAATTCAAAAAGAAAAATTGTTAGTCAGTACATACTAGGTACCTATTAACTATTACAATAAAACATCTGTTACAATAGAGCTATTTAATCCCGCATCGAGCAGAGCGCTTATATACTTTTGTAGTATAATAGCCCTTTTTTAATAAAGTTGTTTTGATGTGATTTTTGAATCTATGTAAAGGTAACTCACAAATGGTTTTTGGAATTTTGTAAATAAGTAACTATAAGGTGTGTTATGTGTAAAAAATCATGTTAATTAAAAGGTAGATTTTGAGAGTTATTGCAAGCATATATCAATTCGTAGGATTAAAAGTTATTTCATGATCAAGAAATTTTTTCGGAGATAAATTGTGACCTTGACAACTAACACATAAATTGCATTAATAGATTCTGATATATCGTGAAATTAAAGAATACGCACGCAAAAATATTAAAAAATATAAGAGTGAAAGGTCACATCACAAAATTTCAGCAACTACAAGTTCTAGAAGTTTTAAATTTTGCATGGGGGTTCTTTTTAAGACCTCGTAGGTGCTCACTTAGACGGGTTTTTGCGAAATTCGACCTCTAAAGGGTTGTTTTTGGGGTTGATAGTTTGTTTGTATAAAACTTCGTTACCTACTTCAAGTGCTAGGAATCTCAAATTCTGCTTAAGGGTTCTTTTTAGGACATAGGTGCTAACTAAGGCGGGATTTTGTGAATTACAAGTATTGTAAGACCTTGTAAGTCGGAAAAAAACCCGCACGACATGAAAATTAAGTTCACGCGGGCGTAGCCGCGGGCGGAAAGCTAGTTAAACTATAAATAAAAAGTCATTCGTTTATAATTGATAATAGCTAATCACCCTGGCAATGCATCTGCATTACGTTGGAAGTCTAAAATCTTGTTGATCCCTCATGATAAGATACAATACTGACGGCTTAGTTAATTGGTATAAAAGGGGCTTTCAATAGCTCCACTCTCCAGTGAGCAGGTGTGCAGAAGCAGCAGCAGCAATGAAGTGGTTCCTTTTGTTTGTGTTGGTGACGGCGACGCTGGTGGCGGCCGAGGAGCCCATGCGGTACTACCATGAGGCGGCTGGCATCGCGGAGGCGGCACGAATCCGACAGTATGAGGCGGGCCTGGATTTCGACGGCAGCAGGATCGCCGGCGGACAGTCCGTCAACGCCGGCGCACACCCTCACTTCGTAAGTTATATAACGCTCTTGAAGAACTTCACCTATAGGTGAACTGATCTATAGATCATCGGCAAGGATCCCAATTTAAAACAGAAAGAGTCCAAGAAACATCTTGGAAACTGAAAGGTTGTACTACTATGTGACTGTTTTTCTGATTCGTATGATGACAAAAACGAATACGACAAGACTTAAGACTTCAAGAATAATATTCTAAGCTGGGTAAATGTCATGTGTGCTGGGTATATCTATCTGTAATGCTTTTGTAGGGTGGGCTCGTGATCACGCTGACTAACAACCAGCAGTCAGTGTGCGGCTCTTCCATGATCTCGCACACCCGCGCGGTGACGGCGGCTCACTGCTGGTGGGACGGCCGCAACCAGGCACGCAGCTTCACCGTCGTGTACGGCTCCAACCGCCTCTTCAGCGGCGGCGTGCGCATCAACACCAACAACGTCGTCATGCACGGTAGCTGGAACCCTAACTTCATCACCAACGATGTTGCCGTCATCAGTCACATTCACACTGGATACACTGGTAAGTATTAATAAAAAATCAGTGAAATTTAATTCAGGAATGTCATCTGAATTTCTGCCAATTAATGAAATAACGCGTAGTAACGCGCCAAGGAATTTCTCATTATCACATCTAAGATTTAGCGACGTACGTACTTACTGTAAGTAACTTAAAGAAATGTTGATGGAATCTCTTCTCAAAATAAATGAGTTCCATTTTTTTCGACACAGCCCACATCAACCGCATCCTGATGCCAAGCGGCGCTCAACTGAACAACAACTTCGTTGGTACTTGGGGAGTCGCGGCTGGTTTCGGCATCACCGGTGACAGTAAGAGTTAATGTTAAATCATATAATTTTTTTTCACCCTATAACATCAATTGTATCAACCATACTTATTTAATGTTCAGATGTTGGTATTGGACCTAACCAAGACAAGAGGCAAGTGAGCCTGCAAGTAATCACCAACGACGTGTGCCGTCGCAGCTTCCCCAACGTGATCTCATCCACCCTATGCGTGGCCACCCCCGGCGGCCGCAGCACCTGCCCCGGCGACTCCGGTGGCCCGCTCGCCATCGGCTCCGGAAACAGCCGTGTGCTGGTATGAACTCTACTGTTACTATTTTCTGATGTTTGGCTAACTTGCGGATACTGAAAGCATCATCACTAAGGATATAACCTTGAGAAGGTCACTGTCTTCAAGTTCTTTTACCAATATTATTCTTAGTTTTCGAAATTTAAAAAATGCGCGATTTTCCATATATGGAAAACTAACGGAGTGAAAAAAACTCAGTAAAAGGAGAACGCTCAGGGAAGCTTCGTCCTCCTGTGTGTTTTATCGTTTATTATCACATCAGTCAGCTCGCCGTTTGCTCCTATCTTAATTTGAGTATTCTCCATGTTGATAAGTATTTCAGTAATATACCTATAATCCCTGCAGCTTCATTAAATTCCTCACCAACTGAAGCGCAACATTTTTTGAAAGATAATGTATCTTGGTGCAGTGTATTCTTTAAATTTAAACATGTTGAGTCACTAGATATATTAAAAGCATTCAGATTAATAAATTTAAAAGATACCGCCGGTTTATGGGGTATATCAGTCAAAATTGTTAGCCACATAATTGACGCGATTGCCCCTTATTTAGCCGTAATATTCAGAGATTGTGTTGATGAAGGTATTTTTCCAAACTTAATGAAACACAGTAGGGTTGTACCATTTTTTAAAACAGGCAACAAACAAGACCCAGGTAACTTTAGGCCTGCTTCAATCCTACCAGCTCTAAGTAAGATCTTTGAAAAAATCATTCAAGAAAAACTATTAAGCCATTTTTATGAGAACAATCTCTTACTTACACAGTGAACAATATGGGTTCACGAGAGGTCGTTCTACTACTGATTCTGGCATTGCACTTCTAAAACACATCTTTAGGGCTTGGTAGAATTCACAGAACGCTCTTGGCATCTTCTGTGACTTATCCAAGGCCTTTGATTGCGTTGATCACGATACACTTATACGCAAGCTTGATTTTCACGGGGTAAGGGATAATACTTTCGATTTGGTAATTTCGTACCTTAGTTTAAGAACTCAAAAAGTTGATGTTAACAGTGTACTGTCTACAGGATCACAAGCTAAAATGGGGGTCCCTTAAGGATTCATTCTAGGTCCATTACTATTTCTGATATATATAAATGATCAACCTTTTTACTTAAAAGATATTTGTGATATTGTATTGTTTGCAGACGATACATCTTTAGTTTTCAAAACTGACAGAAATAAAAACCTGTTTGATGATGTTAATGATGCACTTTCAAAGGTTTTACAATGGTTCACAGTAAATAATCTACAGCTTATTGCAAAAAAGACTAAATGTATTAATTTTAAGTTGCCTAATGTTAAAGATAACCCCATTAGTCTAAAAATTGATGGTAATACTATGAAGCTTGTAGATACAACAGTTTTTCTTGAAATCACACTAGATTCAAAAATGCAATGGAACCCTCATATAACAGCTCTCTCAGGCAGACTCAGTTCGGCTGCATTTGCAGTGAGAAAAATCAGGTTATTAATAGATGTTGATACTGCTCGTTCAGTTTATTTTAGTTATTTCCACAGTGTAATGTCTTACGGCATTGAACTTTGGGGTCAAGTGGCGGATATACAAACCATCTTTGTCCTCCAGAAGCGAGCGATCAGATCCATCAATAAGTTTCGTGCACGGGCTTCACTTAGGGAGATTTTTAAGGAAATTGGTATCCTCACTGTAGCGTCACAATACATTTACAATTGCATTGTTTTGGTGCGAAAAAATATTGGTCTCTATACTTAACACAGTGACATACATTGCAGAAATACTAGGAATAAGGATAAAATTGCACTTCCACTCTTTAGGTTACAAAAAGTTTTAGGATCCTGGGGCAAGGTATACATACATTATTACAATAAAATTCCAAAAACCGTTTGTGAGTTACCTTTACATAGATTCAAAAATCACATCAAAACAGATTTATTTAAAAGGGGCTATTATACTACAAAAGACTACCTTATAGATAAAAAGTAAAATTTAAAATTTAAAAACCCCCGACACAAAAAATAAACTCCAAAAACTAACAAATAATATTTTAAATTCACATGTATAAGGTAAGTTCAAATATTTTTATTTTCCAAGCGTCGCGTCGCGTCTGGGGACCGCTCAAGTTTATGAAGTATTTTTCCAACAACGGCTAATTAATTATTACGAATTACATGTAGTGTACCTACAAGCGATCTTAAGTTTCATGCATAGTCTTCTTCGTAATGCCGCGTGCTGCGAGCTCGGTGTGCGGTATGCGGCACGGGGGTGGACGCTACCAAGTGCGGCGACCAGAACGGGCAGACACGTGTGGGCAGACTACGTTGACGGTTGTGTCGATTTTGCAAATTTTTCGAGTAAATTCTTTTCTTGCAATCTTCACCTGTTTTTCTGACTTAGCGGTCCCCCGACGCGACGCGACGCATGGAAAATAAAAATATTTGAACTTACCTTAAACATGTGAATTTAAAATATTATTTGTTAGTTTTTAGAGTTTATTTTTTGTGTCGGGGGTTTTTAAATTGTTAATTTTACTTTTATTTTGTCCTTTTTAAAGTAGGTAAAATATTAGGAAGGTATTTAAAGTGATTAAATAGTTGAGTTTGAAGTAACACAGTAGCAAATTTTAAATCATTAGGACATATGAAAGGTAGTCAGATCCCCTCATCAATTATTAATGACCTGATGATCTTCAAACGGCTGATCAGGTCATGGTTGCCTTACCATATACTTTCAATATCATTAAAAGTAACACGGTACCAAATTTCGAATTGATCGGGCATAAGGAAGTTAGTCATTTCCCCTCATCAACTAGAAAAGACCTGATGATCTTCAAACGACTGAACAGATTTTCATGATACATGGCTAAGAACACTCGGGATAAAATTATCTATGACACAAAAAAAGCTAAACGAAAATCGGTTCATCCGTTTGGGAGCTACGATACCACAGACAGATACACAGATACACAGACACGTTAAACTTATAACACCCCTCTTTTTGCGTCGGGGGTTAAAAATGCCTGGGTGTAAGCGCTCTGCTCGACGCGGGATTAAATAGCTCTATTGTAACAGATGTTTTATTGTAATAGTTAATAGGTACCTAGTATGTAGGTACTGACTAACAACTTTTCTCTTCGAATTGTTTACATGAATATCTGTTTTATATTCTTTCATGGTTGGGTTTTTTCTCTTTGTTTTAAATTCTTTTAGGTTTATTTGTATCAAAATGACCCACTGCTTGTACTTTTCTAACGCCTGTTGTAAACCCAAAACAAGTTTAAAAGATTAACTGCTGAGTTTCTCGCCGGGTCTCCTCAGCAAGAAACAACTCCGACACGGTGGTAGAGTCGCATTATGTCTGTATACTGTTTATTTACATATCCATATTATTATGGTATTTATGTCTATTATTTAGTATGTTTTGTTGTAAATTTGACGATTTGAAAGTA
Organism: Udea olivalis; assembly: GCA_947369235.1. NCBI lineage: Eukaryota > Metazoa > Arthropoda > Insecta > Lepidoptera > Crambidae > Udea > Udea olivalis. The sequence goes on along the minus strand of OX376354.1, from coordinate 219,493 downwards.
CTGATACAGTCTATTTGAATAAAGTTATTTGAGTTTGAGTTTGAGTTGGATATTCAGGGTATTTTAGCACTGTTTACAATCGTGTTGCAGATTGGAATCACGTCCTTCGGCTCCGCGCAAGGCTGCACGCGCGGATTCCCGGCCGCCTTCGCCAGAGTCACCTCCTTCGCCGCCTGGATCAATCAAAGAATGTAAATCAAGAAATTAAACTGAGTGATTCAAATTAAACTGATAACGAACAAACCTATCATAAAATCAGCTTTTTATTTTGACCATTGCTCACCTTATAGGTAAAAAGTTAAGCCGGAGTTTTAAAATATGTTTTTATAAGACTAGAAAATATTTAAGTTCTTTTTTTGTATAGTTGGAATCTGCTTATGGTTGCATGAAAATGTCAAAAGATGCAACTTTTACCAATTTTGTCTTCCCACACTTAAAAATCTCTAGCTTCCTGCAACACAACACCAATATTGATTCGGTATCTATCTACCTTACCCCCGTATCCACAAACGCAAATCAAAAGTTGAGCTCACCTTAAATTGAAGCTGTCCTGTCAAATGTCAATATAGCTGAAAGGAACAGCTAGACATGGTAAGGACTACTCAGCTTTTATGAACGTTTCTGGATTCGGGCGTTTGTGACAGCCATTACTACACAAATCGATTTTGTGAGAATCATTTTCAATTAGTTTCACAACGTTTTAATTACCCTTCTGCGCCATTACTTATAAAATATAATTCAAGTTACGAGGCTTCTAAAGTCAGCTACTAATAGTCCAATCATTCACCTTAGTTCTTAAACTCTCCTAAAATGTTATGAGATAAGATAATTTATCTTTTAAGCACATAAAAGAAAACCAATAGGTTTTACAACAAAAAAAATAGCACGATCGAAGCGGTCTTGTCGTTAAAAGCGATCTTTCAGTTGGTCTAATCTTTCTGGTCTAAGCTTACTATTAGAGTTTGCCTTAAATATTAAAAGCACATAACCTTTTAATAATTATAGCTTTATGAAGTCTTACCGCATAGGTACGTTTTACACAACTAAACAAGATCTAGGCTAAAGTTTGTTTAACCCTAAGTTGAAGTTAGTGTTTTCTGGCACGTAGTTGACGGCGCCAGATACAAGTTGATATGAGGATGTTATGGAGAACAGAAAGATTCACTTCACGAGATTTAAGTTTATTACGTTATATGTGCAAGTTACAGTTAGTGAGAGATGAAAAGGGTCTTGTCTCGATCGTGGTTATGAACGAACTCTCTTAGTAATTAAATTATATTTAACATGAAGTAAACAGCTGATGCGCGCGTGATCTAAATTAGCCACTGCGCTTATTACAAGAAAATGGACGGTGTTTAACCGTACATACTCCCAACTGCAAAGATGACCTACCTAATAATATAATATCTAATAATAATAATTATTATTTTTTAATTTTATTCGTTTATTTGCAAGAATACAAGTTCTAAAGGTCTTAAAATTATCTATGTATGTACATGTACTCAACCTGCACGCAGGTGTGCAAATTAATGTAATTAGGTTATGTCTCAATGCATTCAGTTAGTACTAAATATTAATATTAATCAATTTAATTAAGTATTAATTTATGTAAGTGATTTTATTTATTACATGTTATTTTATAATTCATAAATTCAGTCACGCTATAAAAACAATATTCCATTAGCCATGCAGTCAATTTAATTTTAAACCTTCTACCATTCAAAGTTTTGATAACTTCCGGGAGATTGTTAAACAGTGTGATACACATGTTAAAAACATTTTTTTCATAAATGTAAGTGGAACATTTAGGTTGATGTAATAGATTGACATACTGTGCTCTCAGTTTCCGGACTTTGACTTCAACGAGTTTTTGGAAGAACTCAGGGTGGGCCATCACAAAAGTGCAAACATTTTTTATGTACATGCAAGCCAGAGGTAAGATTTTTAACTCTTTAAATAAGGGTTTGCAGCTTACTCTAAACCATGTATTTGTTATGGCTCGAATACATCTTTTCTGGAGCTTAAACACTATCTATTTCCACAGAATTTCCCCATAAAATTAAGCCGTAGTTGAGAACCGAGGAAACGTGACCATGATAAGCAGTGATTGCTGCTTCTATGGAAACAGTGTTTCTTAACTTTTTTAGGGCAAACACAAACCGGTCCAATCTTTTACAAATTGCGTCAATTTGAGTCTTCCAGTTTAAGTTCTTATCAATATGCAATCCCAAAAACTTAACAGCATCTGCCTTCTCAATTTGGTTACTATTGTGAGTTATCGTTAGCGGCAGTGGCCTTGTCTTATAAGAATGGAATTGCAAAAACTGAGTTTTTGTTACATTTAAATTTAGGTCATTTTTATTCATCCATGTAATTATGTCATTAAGTGCATTATTAATACTAACTTCGTAAGTATCTTTATCTTCACCTTTAACAATGAGAGTCGTATCATCTGCGTACAGTATACATTTATGAGTTGTCGATTGTGGCAGGTCATTAATATAAATTAAAAACAAAAGTGGTCCCAATACACTACCCTGTGGTACTCCTGTACGTATATATTGATACCGTGACCTAAATTGCTGCTTAATAAGGCGATTATTGATCGCCGAGATTTGTGCGATTTCAGTACATTGTTTTTTGTTTCCGAGATAACTTTGAATCCAATCCAGTGCTTTGCCTCTAATACCACAGAGTTCAAGCTTAGAAAGTAGTTTGGAATGGTTAACAACATCAAAAGCCTTGCACATATCAAGAAATATCGACATTACGGGTACTTTTTCATTGATGGCTTCTGTTACATACCTTACAAAATCGAAACAAGCCAACTCGGTTGAGTAACCGTTTCGAAACCCATATTGTTCCGAAACTAACAAGTTATGCTTTGTCAAGAATTCATTTAATCTTGTACTCAGAGCTTTTTCAAAAACTTTTGAAAGTATCGGAATCAAGGCTATTTGTCTGTAGTTATTGGGATCAGAACGATCGCTTCCCTTATGCAACGGCTTTACCAGTAATCTTTAGCTCTTCAGGAAATAAACCGACTTCGAATGAAAGATTAATTACGTGTGAAAGAGGACGGCTTAAATATGGAGCTATTGATTTAAGGATATATGTTGTTATATTATCATAGCCACTACTAGAAGTGTTATTTAATGTCAATATTGTTTCTAAAATCTCTACCTCCCTAACTGGCTTTAAAAAAATTGTATGAGGGTTGCGTGTTATATTATTATTGCTATTTTCATTGTAACACTCGAGATAAGATCCAATCATTCACAAAGAAGAAAAAAAGTGGTCAAAGTAGGTATAAAGGTAAAATAAGAGTAATCTATAAGTAGAAAGATAGAAAATAAAATAAAACAAAATAAATTATTCATTAAAAATGAACTGACACCTTGTCATGACACTGATTCGCCGAGGCTGCTGCCGGTCGAATTTCTTGCAATTATTCTGATGATGCTTGATGTTGGCTTCATTTTTCTTCAGAGCGTTATTCTCTAATTGTACGATGGAAATTTGATTTTTGACCAATGTTAGGAGATATTTCTCATTTTTTTGAATAGCCTTGATATCTTGATGGTATTTCTCGGCAAAGCGTTCATCTAATATCCCAAAGAGACTATTCGCCACATAACCCACGCCGTCAATCAGTCCACGCTTTCGTCGAGTAGACAGATGTTGATGTGGTGCCAGTAACATAGTGTTATAGTAGTTCAGTAGGTTCATTTATATCATAGATAGATCATGTTATAGGTAGGACTAGAAAATTCATCTGGATCTTCAAAACCCTTAGATATGTAATACCGGAGAACTTTGAAAATAAAGACTCTCCCAAACACCTCCTCAACTAAATATACATCTCTCTTGCGCAATCAATTATCACCTACTGCATTCCTGTTTGGGGAGTTGCTGCAAAATCACACTTCATAAATTTAGAAAGAGCACAACGATCACTAATAAAGGTCATGTATTTCAAAAAAAGACGATTTCCTACAGATAGCTTGTATAGCATCAGTGGTTTGCTTTCAGTCAGGAAATTGTATATAATTTTGGCTACACTAAAAAAACATAAATCCCTACCTTACTTTCCGCACCTCTTGACGAGGCGGCGAAAAAATGTAGCCAGCTCATAATCTTTTAAAACAACGTTTGCCGGTCGACAATTTAATTTACGTTCCACTTATCTATTTAATAAAATTATTAAGGAATTAATTATATATAGCACGAACCAAGTGACAGCAAAAAAACTATTAGAAGAATGGCTTCAGTTAAAAACATACGATGAAATAGAATCTATTTTAAACCGCAACATGTAGCCCATACACATGCACACACCAGCCCCAACACATCCCCCCCACACACACGAGCACACGCACAGACACACGCACACACACGCACACACACACACACACACACAGATACACACAGTCGCCTCTCTAGTTCAAATAATGTAAATATTTTACCTACCTACGTATGTGAACTGCTTCTCAACTAAATTTTAACTTAAATCTTAATAGAATATGGAAGAGCGGGGTCTCTAAACACAGGCTTTTCAGCTTAAATAGAGACACCATCCACTACCACTTAAGTTACATTTTGTTAACGAAATAAATATTTTTCATTTCATTTCATTTCGCAATATAATTGGTCGACCGTATTCCTGCAGTATGTAGGGTCCATTTTTTTACATGCGTTGTTCAAATGATCAAGATAAATCTCCATACTCTGAGTTCCTTCCCAATAAGTTGTTAAATTGTAGTACATCAGTAATATCCATTCATCGTGTATAAGTTGTATTTTTCCATTGAAGTCGTAAACCGGTCTGTTCTGTAGGCTTGTAATTTGAGTATTTGTTTCCGACGCGGTGGCTCGCGACCCACTTACTATCGTAAAAAGTGCGAGCAATGTCGCAAATAACATTGAAAACTTGCGTTTGCCAGGCTTTGTATTTTCGAGATTGGGTGTACGGAGAAATTCATTTTTGTCTATCCGCTGAACGTGTGTCAGTTGTTGATGTAGTATTTTCTTGGCTTCAGTGTCATTTATGGGTAATAGTGCCAGTTTTGTAACTGGTCGTTTTAATACCCCGGTTTTCGTTTAGACAGTTGTTACTCTGACAAGGCCGTCGCGGCCTAGATGAATCTTGGTTACGCGCCCTAGAGCCCATTTTCCAGGAGGAAGATTGTCTTCCTTTATTAAGACGATATCATCTTATCATTATCATCGTTTTTGCCATTTGCTTCTTACTTGCAGTTGGTGCGCATAATCGTTTGACCAAGTTTTCCAGAAACGTTGCAGCATGTGACATGTTGCTTTTCCTTAAAATGTGTCACAAATATTTAAGTTATCCTATCTACGTTTTATTTGATATGTCCTTGCGTTTTGGCAAGTTGCCTGATATTTGGAAGCGGTCCTATGTTGTCCCAGTCTTCAAGTCGGGTAATAGACAAAATATTTGTGACTACCGACCGATCTCCAAGCTATGTATAATTGCTAAAATTTTTGAAAAAATAATCTATGATTCTATTTTTCCTCTTTTGCGACCATTAATCGTGGAACAACAGCATGGTTTTGTCAGTAAAAGGTCAACTGAGTCGAATTTGTGTGAGTTTACTCAACGAGTCGCATTAGCTATGGGTGCAGGTTTTCAAGTTGATGTTGTGTATACCGATTATTCTAAAGCGTTTGACAAAATCCCGCACGCGCTATTAATTCGTAAGCTGGCAATGATTGGTATACACGGTGATTTGCTTCGGTGGATTATCGCGTATCTTCGGGATCGGAGTCAGGCCGTTACCTGTGACATCTGGTGTGCCCCAAGGATCCCACCTGGGCTCTTTGTTTTTTAATTTATTTATTAATGATATTGTGAGCATTTTCGGGGAATCCAGTATTCTTATGTACGCTGATGATATAAAAATCTTTAGAATAATTAAGTCAATTTCTGATTGTTTGCTTTTGCAGGCTGATTTAGTCTTTCGGAGTACTGCAGTGTTAATAAACTATTTTTGAATATAAATAAATGCAACGCTATAACTTTTACACGTAAGACTAAGCCCATCAAATTTGACTATTTCTTGAGTGGTAGCATTGTCAGGAGAGTGACCGAGGTGAGGGATTTGGGCGTATTTGTTGATTCAAAACTTTCCTTTAGTATGCATATTGATGTCATTACTGCTAGAGCCTTCCGCATGTTGGGATTCGTTATGAGAACTGCAGAGCGATTCTTAAAAACTCACAATAAGAAAAGAAATACGCCGAGTGAACCGAACACACTTCGAAGTAGCGTTCGCCTGACCTTGATTTGGTATTCTCAATTTGTTTCTAAGTCTGAGTGAAGCGGAGTGAGTCTCGAAATGGGATAGGGCTTGCATGTATGTGGCAATTATGAATCGATAAATCGATAAAACTTTGTTTAGTTTTATAAACAAGAATACTTTACTAAACGGCGAGGATTAATGTGATATGACAGTATTTTGGCTAAGTCAACATTATTTATTGTATAAACTTGAGGTAAAGTATGAAAAATTTCAATAGATTTATTTTTGTGGCTCAATATCCACATCGCCAAGGCTTTTTGGACCAATGCCATTACGCTTGATTAAAAAAAAAACAAAAAAAATGGCGACAATGTTGTTGTTGGTTTGGTGTTTGGATAAAAGTAAACTTACTTTGTGTTTTCTAACTAAATATAATGCTTTAATGCTTCATTTGAGTTTATATCGAATAAAATATGAAGTAAGTATGACTACGTTTACTTTTCTATTATTTATACTTGGAATTTTGGTTAAATGACGATTTATAAATTTTAAATTGTAATTTGCAGAATTACTATCAAACAGAAACGCTGGAAACTATTCTGGAAGAGATCCCAAGCGTACCCAAGGGATTTGCTAAGATGGAGAGTGCTAAAGATGTAGTTACAAGGCATTGAGAGTGGTTGGCCGCTTAAATGCACAGCATGGAAGGAAGAACCAAATCCTGGAAACAGGACAAGGTATTTTTGTTTTTCAATAGATTGCATTGACAATACAAAAACATACATGCAATATATTTAATTTCAAGAAGGCTTTTGCCAGAATATCGTGTTTGCCTAAATATCGCTCCTATGAGTTTATCATAATATTTCAGTATAATTTTTACCTAAGTTTTGTAGGCTGCATGCATGTGTGACAGATTAGCCATAACTTACCTAAATTCAAACTTAAAATCAAATAATAATTAAGGAACATGCCTAATTTTTGTATTTACTGTAAAACATTGTTTAAAGTTAATTAATGTGTGTATTTTTTTGTTCTAGGTCGACAAAAACTGCTGTAAAGAAAAAAGCTGCATTACATGCTCAAATTATGCCTTCTGGGCAAGGTGCAAGCCACTCTTAGTATTGGCTTTAACTCCACAGTTAACTCAACAGACCTACCTAGCTGCCATTTCCCACTAAGAGTGAGTTGAACGAAGTAGTAGTAGTACAAATGATAATTTTTATTCAAACGGCTAACAAAATGCTAAGTTGGGGATCCAAATATGTGTGCATTTAATTGAATCATGATTGGGCTTATCAAAAACTTAGTTCGAATTTTTTGTATTATACTTGATATACCAATGTTATGTAATGTATCAAAATGGTGAAAAAATGAATTGAATTGTTAAAATTCATAAAAAAGTAGTTTTTCAAAACAATGAAAGCTTGTAGATTAGGTTCCATCTACTCATTTGAGTTCAATAAAATTGTTGTGTAATATAATATAATGACTATTTTTTGTTTCAGCTACAGGAATCCGTAGATGGCTCGTCAAGAGCCACATCAGCAGCAGTCAAGTGGTTGTAGAGTGCAGCAAATGACTGGATGAACAGCAGTTAATCAGAGAAGTTGAAAACAGCACTGCTAAAAGCTGTAGCTGTATATGCAGCAAAGGCAGACCATCAACTTATCCTGAGATTGCTGCAAGGCAAACGGGTTACAAAAAGGTCCACATATTCTGATTAGAGAAGTGTTATGAAAATTAATAAAAGATCCTGTGATTCAATAATATTTTTCTTTTTTTTCACCTTTACTCATCACCTTGAAGTATTATTATTAATATTATTGTGTGAGTGATGTGAAGGCCTGTTGGTGCAACTTGCCTTTAGCACTGAAGGTTGTGGGTTTGTGTGCCTGGGTGTTATTACTTACTATCTAACTAAAAAATATGTTGAGAAATATTTAAGTATGTTTATCAGAACGCCTCCGTGGCTGAGTGGTTTCAAAGCTTGGCCCGAAACTCAGAGGTACCGGGTTCAATTCCCAAGTTGGGCAAAGTGTGTTTTCGGAACATGGACCAGGGTTTGTGATCACCAACCCTCGTTTGACAAGCGTGGTGATTTAGCCAATACCCATCAATTGTGGTGATGACTTGATTACAATGTGGGAAGCCTTTGCCCAGCAGTGGGGCAATATATAGGCTAATTACTTACTTGAATGTTTATCAGTCTCTGACACCCATATAGTACAAGCTTTGCTTAGTAAGGGGTCAGATGATCTTGCTTGGTGTAATTTGTGCTAGATATTTATTTTTTAGCCATGACGCTGGGTTAGTAAAAAGTTCTTTATTTACATTGAAGTCAGCTTCTCTGCACATTATGTGACTTAACTATAACTCTCTTTTTCTACACTTGTCATTCGCACCACTTGACCACACACTGTTTAATTTTGATAAAAGAATAATCAATGAAGAATATTTACACTTATTCTCTCTACTCTTATTTAGGTCAAATCTTGCAAGCTGAATTAGAACAACTTCCACTCAGCCTAAAGAATTAAAATTTTACATGTTAGTGCAGTGCTGATGGCAATGAATTTCAATGATAAGCTTGACCTGATTCTCCAACCAAAATTGGACCGGCAGCTAACTGCACAGTCACGAAATTGTGTTAGTATTCGCATTTAGTTACAATAACCTGTTCTTTGACCTGGCTGTTTCCTCGAGGGTGGCCTCCAGACGAGGGAATTTATTGATATACGTGGAATATTGGATACATAAAAAGCATAATTTTAAAAAAGCTGGTTTTTATACATTTATTCTTAAAAATAAATTTGATTAAATAACCTCAAATTAACAATGGAAATCATTCATTCAATAATTAAACTGGACGCCACAAATTATTTTTAAAGTCTCGTCTACATAACTGCCCATCTATAAAATTATTCTGGGATCCAGCAATGATCCAAGGGTGCACTGCTGGGTGGGTTGTCCTCGTTTGGTTGTAGATATTAGGCACGCTAAATGCTAATGCTCTTTAGCCACCATGTCAGAATCACAGTGGAGTACTGGAGTACCATGTGAACCAGCAAATAACTGCCTTCACTGTCCATGCTTAGACTTCAAGGTAGGTACATTGAACTTTCAATTACATGGGCGTCGAACTTTTCATCCTGGTTTCGGCTGGTAGACAAAGCATAGTCTCCTAAATCCCTTGCACACACTTTTCTATACTCCAAACAATTTTTTTTCTAATTATTTGACCGAAACATGACCAAGGATTTGATTATTTCCACTCGTAAATTCCAAACTCGATCACTCTGTAGTCACATTTCGAGTTCCCTGTGTCGAGATGACGGTCGAGTTCACGTTGAGAATACCAAATAAACGTCATTCCTATACATGTGATGTCAAAAATCTCCTTTACCTTAGTTCCATTTACTAACGCTCTCCTAGTGGAGGAGCTACCGTCGTTTTCTTGTTTTAGGAATGCCAAAGTTAAATCTCACAGCGGATTCCGCGTGCGGGGTACGAAGCGAGTTTTTAAGAATAGCTCGGCTGAACGCCAGCTCTTAATCGTACACTCGGACTATTAGTACCTACACCGTCTACTATCACCTATAGCTCTAGATGACGCTGTGTCCGAGAGTAGAAACGCGCGATATAGTCAACGCGAGAGTGAGCGAGACAAGGCCATTTCACTTTAAGCGCAACTTTTTAATCGGACAGTCGGACTATTTACATTTAGTACATCGCGTTTTGCTTCGATTGTGCGATGTGCGATGAGAAAACGCCATACAAATAACGTACGAATAAGCGAGACAGCGACAACTCGGCGACAGTTCAAATTGATAAAATGGTGCGCTTTCATTCGCTCTAAAGCGATCTCCGTACAATGATACATAGTTTAACTAAGCGCTTCACTGCTTACTTCAATAACAAACGTCAAATATGGCGTCATGTCATTCCAGCGCCACCGTGCTTTAAAGCAAATAACGTGCAACAATACACATTGAGTTTTCAGCGCTTTATTTGGTTTTATAAGTGTACTGATATGTGGCATGCCATTTGGTTTATTGCGCGAACGATTGACATTAACTTTGTTTAGTTTAACAAGTTAGTTACTTGATAAATAAGTGAGTGTGATTTATTGATATTGAAAAGAGTGTTTTTTATGGGGATGGACCCTTGCTTACTTCTTTGATTGAATGACATTCTGTGTGCACTAGTAAATAAGTACCTTTCTGGGTATTTGTGCTTTGGGACGCTCTTGTTTGTTTTATTTATACATGAACAAGCATAAATTGAACTTTTGTTATTGTTTTGTGTTTTGCTACATTAATAATTAACCCGATTGTTTTGCGGTGATGGACGCTTACTTTTTTTAACTTCAAATTTTTTATTGTTTTAAAACCCAGTGTGTTTCTTTTTCTATCGTGATGGACCCTACTTCCTTCAGTGGCATTCTTTGGACGCTAGTTTATACCTATACCTACCTATAAGGGTATATAGTGCGCTTTGGGACGCTCTTTTTTGTGTTATTCATAAACAAGCATAATTGAACTTTTCTTATTGTTTTGTGTTTCCGTGCATTATTAACTAACCCCATTGTTTTGCGGTCATGGACCCTCACTTTTTCTAACGCATTAAGTATTATGTCTCACAATATTATTAACCCTCCAATGTCTGCACTTTAACACGCTTAGTGCATGTGTTACTAGCACTACACATAAAATATATACAGAACTTTTTTTATATTGTTTTGCCCTGTTTACTTATCGTTTTAAAAATGGCGCCGATAAGGGCGAAACGTAGTCTACTTTGGTTGCACTATAAAGAAGGCACAAATGAAGCAACATGCAACTATTGTTCAACAAAGCTGAGCACGAAAAATGGTTCTTTGGGAACCTTGAAAAGACATTTGACAAATAAACATCCGACTGTTTCAATTAATATTGAACGTCAACCAGTTTCACAAACCATAAACCCCCTTAACAGCTTAGAAATATCGTCTCAGCCCTCCACTTCAGCTGCACCTGTTCTTCCAGCTACCAGCACACATCCACCTAATATGCCACCATTAATAACAGATTTTATTCGAAAGCCAGCATCTACGCGTAAAGTCGAGCAAATTGACAGGCAAGTTGTAGCAATGGTGACCAAGGGTCACCATTCCTTTAGAATTGTCGAAGAACCCGATTTTAAAAAATTATTAGATATGGTATCTATGTGCCCAGGATACAAACTACCAACGCGGAAAACCTTAACAAATACACTAATACCGAAGTGCTATACTGAGGTATTTCAAACTGCATTAGAAAATATAAAGGAGTCTTTTGCAGTCTGTTTGTGTACCGATGCATGGACCTCTGGCGCTACTCAAAACTACATAGCTGTAACAGCTCATTATATCAATAAAAATTCTGAAATGCAGTCTGTTCTATTAGGCTGCGTTAATTATAACGACAGACACACGAGTGAGAATTTGGTTGCCTTTCTACGGCAAATGATGCAAGACTGGCAAATCACGCACAAAATCACCTGTATTGTTAGCGACAATGCAGCTAACATTCAAGCAGCAATCAGATTGGGTGAATGGCGGGCGGTTGTTTGCTTCGCTCATAGCCTGAACTTAATAGTTCAGCATGCTATTAACCATAGCATCCATGATGTCGTCACCAAAGTTAAATCAGTAGTCGAGTTTTTTAAAAGAAGCTACTCTGGCCAAGCCAAGCTCGAGGCTACTTTAAAACAAATGGGGTTGCCGTTATTAAAATTAAAACAGGAGTGTCCAACGCGCTGGGACTCCTGTTACGTGATGATAGATCGAGTGGTAAAAATTAAAGATGCCATTATTTCTACTCTGGCACTAATTCGGAGCGACCTCAGCCTCTCGAATGAAGATTGGGAGACAATCGAAAAGGTGGTTCCAATTTTGGAGCCCTTTTTCGAAATTACGAAAGAGGTCAGTACAGAGAAGCATGTGAGTCTCTCCAAGGTTTTAATGTTAACAAAAATAATGTCAAAACATGTAGCCCAAGAGATTTTGACTCAAAGAAAAGAAAAGATAACCACTCTGCTAGAAAAGCTGCAGAGTCAAATAATAACGAGATTCCACGATTTAGAATCCAACCTTTTATATACAGATTCGTGCATACTGGACCCGAGGTTCAAAAAAAAGGGTTTCAGAACCCCAGAAGCATACGACAGAGCATTAGAAGGCTTACGGCGTAGGGTAGCAAAAATTGAACTGCAGGAAAATGATGCGCCAAGTGCACAACTTCCTGAACCAATCCAACACAATGCCCCCGCAAAAGGCTGTATTTGGGATGAGTTTGATGCCGAAATTGCCCAAGCAACATGCCCATCCAACTCCACTGCGGCCGGGATCCGAGAGCTCGATAAATATATTCAAGAAGAATATTTGAACAGGAAAGAAGATCCTCTTGCGTGGTGGCACACAAGAAAAACCATCTATCCACATTTGTACCAACTGGTCCTCAAGAGATTGTGCATACAGGCTACATCGGTTTCGTGCGAACGAGTGTTTTCGGGAGCGGGCCTACTAATCAATGACAGACGAAGATTGTTGAAACCTTCGAAAGTGTCAGAGGTACTATTTCTACACGGAAATATGTAAATATTGTGCAAATAAAGAAAGGAAAAGAAAAACACTAAAAAAAGTAAATTAAAAAAATATAAAAAACAACAAAAAAAAAAAAACTGCACAAAAAAAAATAACAACAAAAAATTAATTATTGTAAATACTATTTGATTTTTAAATACGCCATTCTTAAAGAATGACAGCCCTAAGCCTGTTTACTTAAGTATGAAGGAAAATCAAATAACATCTTCCCTGTGGGCATAATTTATCTCAGAAAAACAAATCTCACTGCAGGCGAGGGGTTAGGTATGTTTAGGTTGAGTTATAGGGTGAAGTACTATTATGAGCTCAAACATACTTTATAAAAAAAAACCCATTTAAAACTTTAACACAAAAAAGGCATGGACCAAGTCTATGGGACTAATGTTTCTTTAAAAAAAAAAGTACTATTAGGTACGAATAGTACTAATAAGGTGTACTAGTACATTTTTTGAACTGTACTGTTACGGTGCGCACCCAAAGGAGTACGATTAAGCACAAGACTAGTATGTGAGCAGCGATCTACCACATCACCTCGGTATAACAAAGAAAAAAGGAAATTTATGCAATTTTTCGCCCCGATGACGTCAGAGGGTAGAAATGTGGGTGTCTACGGGTAGGTATCGTCGGCGCGCACAAGATTGCCGAAGAACGCGACTGGGTGTTCTATAGAAAAATTTGGAAAAAACGCTGAAAAACTGTATTTTTATGAAATTTGTATGTGTTTAAATTTAATAATTAATTCAGTATTAGTCGGAGCGCGCTGAAAACAACGGCGGCGTGTCTATTTAGTCCGAGCGAGTTATACTGAATCAAAACAATTTGCAAAACGGGTCAAATTTGGAAGATTTCGAATGTTTTTAGAAAATCACTATGAAATTTAATGTTTCAAAAATCTATAATTAATTCAATATTAGCGGGAGCGCGCCGAAAACAACGGCGGTGTGCTTACACGGTCCCAGCGAATGATATTGAATCAAAAAATATTGAGATTTGAAGAAAAATTTGAAAAATTTAAATTTTAGTATGGCACAGTATGGAGCGTCTATGTAAATTTATATGAAAAAGTGAAAAAAGGCCAAAAATTTGAGTAAATACGATTTTAAATGGCTTCTTTCGCTGTAACAATACTGAAACTACTAATTAGAAACTTCTAGAAGCGCAAGATTGACTGAATTTCAGCTCAAAGTTCAGTTTTTAGAATGATTTGTATGTGAGCAGCGATCTACCACATCACCTCGGTATAACAAAGAAAAAAGGAAATTTATGCAATTTTTCGCCCCGATGACGTCAGAGGGTAGAAATGTGGGTGTCTACGGGTAGGTATCGTCGGCGCGCACAAGATTGCCGAAGAACGCGACTGGGTGTTCTATAGAAAAATTTGGAAAAAACGCTGAAAAACTGTATTTTTATGAAATTTGTATGTGTTTAAATTTAATAATTAATTCAGTATTAGTCGGAGCGCGCTGAAAACAACGGCGGCGTGTCTATTTAGTCCGAGCGAGTTATACTGAATCAAAACAATTTGCAAAACGGGTCAAATTTGGAAGATTTCGAATGTTTTTAGCAAAATCACTATGAAATTTAATGTTTCAAAAATCTATAATTAATTCAATATTAGCGGGAGCGCGCCGAAAACAACGGCGGTGTGCTTACACGGTCCCAGCGAATGATATTGAATCAAAAAATATTGAGATTAGAAGAAAAATTTGAAAAATTTGAAAAATTTAAATTTTAGTATGGCACACAGTATGGAGCGTCTATGTAAATTATATGAAAAAGTGAAAAAAGGCCAAAAATTTGAGTAAATACGATTTTAAATGGCTTCTTTCGCTGTAACAATACTGAAACTACTAATTAGAAACTTCTAGAAGCGCAAGATTGACTGAATTTCAGCTCAAAGTTCAGTTTTTAGAATGATTTGTATGTGAGCAGCGATCTACCACATCACCTTTTTTTTTTTTTTTTTTTTAAGTAGGGGAAATGCCTTACGCATACCCGTCCACCGGGGGGCGGACGGGTTATGTCGGACTCTCCACTGGGGGGACTTCCTATTAAAGGAAACCGCCCAGTGGCCTACCGACTAAAAACCCTACTACTCCCTCTCATCGTCCATAGTGGGGGAGCACGGTAAGTAGCACGAAGCCTTCTACGCGTTCCCCCGGACGGGGCCCGCCTACACGGCGGGCCGGAAGCGACCCCCCCTTCTAGAGGAGGGGTCGATAGGGACAGCCGAGGGTGTCGAGCCGTCCCTACCAGGCGATGGTGGAGGCCTGTGCAATGCCGGCGCGGGGACCCCCGTAACGCGCGCCAGCTGGCCTCCTCCACAGAGAGGTTGGAGGCGACGAACAGGTGGTCGCCGTCTCCCCCCCCTCCTCGCCCTGCGGAGCAGATCAGCGTCGGGATCTTCTTCCCGCGCGCGCTCCGCGGCTTCCTTGGCAGTCACCACCTCCTCACAGAAGGTGGCGAAAGCTCTCCAGGCCTCTTTATCTGCCAGCAGTGTAAGCACTATGCTGGGCAGAGTGAGGTCCTGGCCCACCTTTGCAATAAGCGCACTGCGCTGCGGGGCCCACTTTTGGCACACCGCTAGTGTGTGATGCGCCGTGTCCTCCACAGCGCCGCACTCATGGCAGAGTGGTGCTCCCTCTCGACGGATGCGGTGCAAGTAAGAGCCAAAGCATCCATGCCCGGTCATCACTTGCACCATCCTGTAGGAGAGGGAGCCATGCGGCCGCTCAAGCCACCGTTCAAGGACCGGAGCGAGCGCCTCCAGGGTTCGACGGCCAGACTCCGCACCTCTCAGGTCCGCCGTCCACAATCGAACCAGGCCTTCATACGCCTCCCTGCGGACGGCCTCCCGCTCTTCAGGGCAAAAGGGTTCGGCCGCGGCCCTCTTGGCGGCCGTCCAGCGGTACACGGCCGCCAACACGCCCGCCTCCAGCTCCCAGGGAGCGGTGCCTGCCAGCGCACAGGCCGCAGAGAAGCTTACGGTGCGGTAAGCTCTTACGGCCCGTTGCGCAATCGCCCGTTGGGGCACTCGGAGGAGGCAGGCGTTCCTCTTTTTGGAGAGGGCCGCTGCCCAAATGGGGGCGCCATAAAGGGCCATGCTCCTTAAAATGCCGGAGTAAAGCCTCCGGCATTTCGACCCCGGACCGCCAGTGTTCGGCATCAGCCAACTGAGACTATTGGCTGCCTTGAGCAGCCTAGGTGACAATTCACGGAAATGGGGTAGGAATTGCCACCTAGAGTCAAGCATCAGACCGAGATACTTTAACTCGGTCTTCACCGGCGTCCTGATGCCCCCAAGCACAATACGTGCGTCAGGTGGCGCCGGAGGTTGCCGAGGCCCATGAAACCAAATGGCCTCGGTCTTTTCAAGCGCCACCGTGAGTCCGAGACGGCCGATCCGGTCGGCTACGAGGTCTCCTCCGATTTCGGCTATTAGGGCCGCATCCCTGTAGGACCTCCCCCGGGCAGTCACGAGCGTATCATCAGCGTAACAGATTACGCTCATACCCGGGAGAAGTTCACTGCGGAGAAGCCAATCGTAGCCTATGTTCCACAGGAGCGGCCCCAGCACCGACCCCTGTGGAACCCCGGACTCAACGGTGTAGCGCTGTATCGCGCCAAGACTGTCCGAGTAGACTATCACTCTGTCCCTGAGGTAACTTTCAACGAGTCCCTGCAAGTACAGGGGTACCCGGAAATACCTCAGGGACTCCAATATTGTAGAGTGAGGAAGGGAGTTGAAAGCATTCTTGATATCAAACGATATCGCAATCACTCCCTCCCCACTCTCTTCAGCCTCCACGATTATTTCCCGGAGACGAGATAGGGCATCGATGGTGGAGCGCCGTGCCCGAAACCCGAACTGGGTGTCCGCCAAGTCTGGACCGACCTCTCGTAGGTGTTCGAGAAGGCGGGAAGAGACCACCTTCTCGAACATCTTCCCCACTTCATCCAACAGGATGATCGGTCGGTAGGCCGAAGGTGAGTCAGCTGGGCGCCCCGCCTTTTGAATGAGGCAAAGCTGACCCACCTTCCAGATCTTGGGAAACCTCCTCTCCCGGAGACACCGGTCGAAGAGGTCCCTAAAATTTCCCCCCATTTGGCCAGCCGCTATGGCCACAACCTTGGCTGGCAGACCATCCGGGCCTGGAGCCGTCTTTTTACCCCGCAACCGGAACTCCACCGCTCCGAACTCCTCCGCGGAGACACCGGGAATTTCCTCGGGCAGTCGGGCCGCGCCACGGTGCGGAGGCATTGCCGGAGGAACAAAGTCCTCGCGGCGGGCCGGAAAAAGAACCCGGACCACCTGCTCCAGGAGAGCCGAGTTGAGAGTCTCGGTCAGGGGGGAGCCAATGGGGCGCAGCTGGGCACGTGCCGCTTTATATGGCCTTCCCCACGGGTCTTGGTCGAGACTCTCGAGCATTTCGGCTCTGGCCCGGTCTTTGGCCTGGCCAATGGCGTGTTTTAACGTGGCCCGTGCCGCCCTGTACACCTCGTAGAGGTTGCTTTCCTCATACGGGTCGACCCTCCTCCGCCGGCGTCTACAATACGTATACGCTCTCCGGGCCGCAGTGCAGGCATCCCGGAGACCCGCGATCTCCTCCGACCACCAATATACGGCGTGTCGGGGATCGGGGCGGCGAGACCGAGGCATGGAGAAGTCACACACCTCGGTCAGAGAGTCCCGAAGCTCGGACGCGGCCACCTCTACGTCGACGTTGGGTCGGGGTGGGCAGAACCACCCCTGGACGAACGCAGCCTCCCTCGCCATTTGTGGGTCGAGCCGCGATAGTGCCCAGCGTGGGAATGGGGACGCCGGCTTTGGAGCCCTTCCTTGTGGACCCCGGTTGGAGATCTCGAACCTGACGAATTTGTGGTCCGAAAGAGTCTCCACCGGGTCCACGCGCCAGTCCGTGATGAGGGCGGCCAGTGCAGGAGTGGCGAAGGTGATATCGACCACCGACCCACCATTGTAGCGGACACACGTGTGCGTCCTGCCCCTGTTGAGTAGGGACAGGCCGCGTGACACTGCCCACGTCTGTAGGGCCCTACCACGGCCTTCCGTGGTCGGGTTACCCCACGCCGTCGACTTCGCATTGAAGTCTCCGGCGAGGAGCAGCTGCCGCGGTGCCAATCGGCCCAAAACCGCGGACAGGGAGTCGAGGAAGTCCTCAAATTCCCTGTAGGGCCGGATGGGGGAGAAATAGACTCCCACCACGGCGAAATCCCCCCCGGAGACGGCAATATAGCCTGACCCCCTTTCCAATAAGGAAAGGGGGGGGAAAATCCGGAGCAGGCCGGGTGAGTATGGCCACTATTCCATCCAGATCGCCGAACCAGCGATCTTGGATGAAGTAGGGCTCGGCCACAACGGCGATGTTCACCTGCCACTCAGCCAGGGTCTGGGACATTAGGTCCTGGGCCGAGCGGCAGTGGTTCAGGTTACCCTGTAAGAATGTGCAATGTCCGACCTGATTCATTATTCGGACATTGCACCATCTTGCGCCGCTGAAGGACCGGCACCAACAGTAGCGGCGGCCTTGGTCAGCGCCGGCTGTTTACCCTTCGTGGGAGGCGGATTGCACTTGCTCCTCCTCATGACGTGCCCAGCTGGCCGGCCGCTAGCGGCGCAAACGGCGCACTTGGGTTCGGCTGTACAGCTGTTCGCCTTGTGTCCCTCGAGACCGCACCTGAAACAGAGTTCCGTGCGGTCTTCAGAGGAGGGGCAGCGCGGCCTGGTATGGCCGGTGCCCAAGCACTTGAAGCACCTGAGGGGTTCGTCCTCAAGTGCGCGAACGGATGCCGAGCTCCAGCCGATCACCAGTCGGCCAGCGCTGAGCACGGATTTGGCAGCTGTGGTAGGGCACTGGAGGCGCATTGTCCCAACACCTCCGCGGCCGGTGCGTATTTCACCGTCCTTAACCTGTTCCACCGGACAGCCGCCAATTTCTGCTACCTTCATAGCCACCTCCTGCTTAGTGACGGAGTCATCTAGATCCGCCACTTGCAAGGAGGTGCATTTGATTGGGCGGGCCACATTGGCCGCACCCGACACCACCTGACGCAGCTTCTCTGCGAAGGTGTCCGCCTGAGTGCCGCTCTGCGCTCCCGGGAACTCAAATAATCGAGCGCCCGTTTGAGTGGTGCGGCACCTTCTCGGCGTGACACCTAAGGCAGAGGCGTCGCCGACGGCCTCTCGAGCCCGTTTGAGGACAGTCTCATATGTCTCCCCCTTTTTTACTGCCTCGTCCGTCAAGGTCACGACGACAGCTGCGGAAGGGGGGGGAAGACCAGTTTTGTCTTGGCGGCTTTACTGGCCGCTGGGGCAGAGGAGGACTCGCCCGCTCTCTTCTTCCCCTGCCCTTTCTTGTTTGCATCTACCACATCACCTCGGTATAACAAAGAAAAAATGGCGATGACGTCAGAGGGTAGAAATGTGGGTGTCTACGGGTAGGTATCGTCGGCGCGCACAAGATTGCCGAAGAACGCGACTGAGTGTTCTATAGAAAAATTTGGAAAAAACGCTGAAAAAACTGTATTTTTATGAAATTTGTATGTGTTTAAATTTAATAATTAATTCAGTATTAGTCGGAGCGCGCTGAAAACAACGGCGGCGTGTCTATTTAGTTCGAGCGAGTTATACTGAATCAAAACAATTTGCAAAACGGGTCAAATTTGGAAGATTTCGAATGTTTTTAGAAAATCACTATGAAATTTAATGTTTCAAAAATCTATAATTAATTCAATATTAGCGGGAGCGCGCCGAAAACAACGGCGGTGTGCTTACACGGTCCCAGCGAATGATATTGAATCAAAAAATATTGAGATTTGAAGAAAAATTTGAAAAATTTAAATTTTAGTATGGCACAGTATGGAGCGTCTATGTAAATTATATGAAAAAGTGAAAAAAGGCCAAAAATTTGAGTAAATACGATTTTAAATGGCTTCTTTCGCTGTAACAATACTGAAACTACTAATTAGAAACTTCTAGAAGCGCAAGATTGACTGAATTTCAGCTCAAAGTTCAGTTTTTAGAATGATTTGTATGTGAGCAGCGATCTACCACATCACCTTTTTTTTTTTTTTTTTTTAAGTAGGGGAAATGCCTTACGCATACCCGTCCACCGGGGGGCGGACGGGTTATGTCGGACTCTCCACTGGGGGGGGACTTCCTATTAGAGGAAACCGCCCAGTGGCCTACCGACTAAAAACCCTACTACTCCCTCTCATCGTCCATAGTGGGGGAGCACGGTAAGTAGCACGAAGCCTTCTACGCGTTCCCCCGGACAATCTACCACATCACCTCGGTATAACAAAGAAAAAAGGAAATTTATGCAATTTTTCGCCCCGATGACGTCAGAGGGTAGAAATGTGGGTGTCTACGGGTAGGTATCGTTGGCGCGCACAAGATTGCCGAAGAACGCGACTGGGTGTTCTATAGAAAAATTTGGAAAAAACGCTGAAAAACTGTATTTTTATGAAATTTGTATGTGTTTAAATTTAATAATTAATTCAGTATTAGTCGGAGCGCGCTGAAAACAACGGCGGCGTGTCTATTTAGTCCGAGCGAGTTATACTGAATCAAAACAATTTGCAAAACGGGTCAAATTTGGAAGATTTCGAATGTTTTTAGAAAATCACTATGAAATTTAATGTTTCAAAAATCTATAATTAATTCAATATTAGCGGGAGCGCGCCGAAAACAACGGCGGTGTGCTTACACGGTCCCAGCGAATGATATTGAATCAAAAAATATTGAGATTTGAAGAAAAATTTGAAAAATTTGAAAAATTTAAATTTTAGTATGGCACACAGTATGGAGCGTCTATGTAAATTATATGAAAAAGTGAAAAAAGGCCAAAAATTTGAGTAAATACGATTTTAAATGGCTTCTTTCGCTGTAACAATACTGAAACTACTAATTAGAAACTTCTAGAAGCGCAAGATTGACTGAATTTCAGCTCAAAGTTCAGTTTTTAGAATGATTTGTATGTGAGCAGCGATCTACCACATCACCTCGGTATAACAAAGAAAAAAGGAAATTTATGCAATTTTTCGCCCCGATGACGTCAGAGGGTAGAAATGTGGGTGTCTACGGGTAGGTATCGTTGGCGCGCACAAGATTGCCGAAGAACGCGACTGGGTGTTCTATAGAAAAATTTGGAAAAAACGCTGAAAAACTGTATTTTTATGAAATTTGTATGTGTTTAAATTTAATAATTAATTCAGTATTAGTCGGAGCGCGCTGAAAACAACGGCGGCGTGTCTATTTAGTCCGAGCGAGTTATACTGAATCAAAACAATTTGCAAAACGGGTCACTTTTGGAAGATTTCGAATGTTTTTAGAAAATCACTATGAAATTTACCTCCGCTGAATTTGTAACCTCCCCGACCCAAGCGTCTCGGAAGTCGCGCCATAGACAATCTAATAATCAAGCCAGTTGTCAACTCGACACGTTCCAAAACTCGATGCGATGCGTTCGAAAACGCATAAACAATACAGGGCGAGTACACACCCTTTGCTAGAAAGTAGTATAAAAACACATCCACTGATGTGCGTGAAAATTACAACGTTACTGGGACGGCCTGTAATGTTATTAATTTTAGCCTCCTTAGGGGAGGGAAAGTAAGATAGTTTTGCTACAAGGTGAAAGCGAAAGAAAGTAAATAAGGTAACTGATGTAATTTAAGTAAGCAAATCAGAATGAAAAGTAATTAAATAAGAGTATGCAAGCTAGGCATAGGGCGTTATCCCAGAGGGGGAGTAACCTAAGTTATGTGAGGGTTATCTTAAAAAGAAACAAATATTTTAAAGTAAAAACAGGAAATAAATTTATTCGGATATTATCCTTATAATCTAAAATAATTTAGGTGGTACTACAGGAAACCATGTGGCCTGAATTCAGGCCTGGGGTTTGATACCCCGGCCGAGTATGGAACTTCAGTTGAGCCAAGATCACAAGTTAGTAGGATTAAATATAAATTAGTAAATTGAATGTCCTACGGGGTTTAGTATGGTTAATATTGTTAATAAATTATTCCCTAAAGGCTCCCTGGTATGAAAATAAATTCCGACCACACGGCTTCTACAAAGAGATGCCCTAAGGCTTTAAAAATACACTTTTATACTTTGGACTTAGCTCTCCGAGGAGCAGTCCAGGGTTCGGGCTGGCTTGGTCGGTAACAATATATACTATTAAATTAAAGTTACTACTGTGAGGCTTTGAATTTAAACTAAATGGAAGTCTTTGTACTACAGAGGCTTTGATAATACAGGGATCAACACGTGGGGTAGTACGTGGGGTAGCACGTGGGGTAGCACGTGGGGTAGCACGTGGGAGGTCCACGCGGTGTCCACGCGGTCCTGGGACGGCCTGCGGCGACCCTCGGTTCTCCCTCGGGGTGCACCACCGATGGGGAACCGGCGCTCGCCACTTCTTGAGCCGCCACGTTAAACGAAAACGCCGAAAAGACATACGTACGGACGTTGACCCTTTTTGGCACCGGAGCACTAGATTCTCAACCTATTGTTCATAAATCGAACCAAAAAAAAATATCGACCATTGCGCGCACAACGGAACTAGAATCGACATACAGGTATACCTAGGACACACGATGGACAGCCCGCACGGGCGCGAGTCCTCCCCTCTGTTAGATTTCGGAAACTGCAACCGATCTCGGAACCGACACCTGCTTGTGGTGGGACTTTTGCTGATAGTAATCACCATATGTGTAATAGACCTGTACCTATCATCAAAAGTGGCAAAGCAGGAATCCACACTTGAGAAACTTTGTAAAGCTGTTACAGGTAAAGACTGTTAACATGGAGACGGGCACTTACACACGTATGAGGTCCCACCACGATGTGGGGACAAAGGATAAGCCGAGTCAGGCATTGTTATACAATTCATTTGTAGCTCCGTTACCATACGTCGGGAGCACGTTGATCCCTATCCATGAGTACCCTCCTGCCAGCGATAACGTCGCTTCACTAGACACCCCATTCCCGAGAAATTATACTTCATGGAATATTCACAGTCATTCAGTTATCACGTCGTTCTGTTCATGGGCACACGTGGACAGTCATGTGTCTACTCCCAGGAGGACCATTAGAGCCGACATCTCTATACTCCAAGATGGAGCGCTACTTCAAGTGCTCAACGCGACCACCTATTTTACACCAAAACAGTTAATCATGTTGAACAACAACAGGCTGTGGCTCACCAGGCGCGGTGAGATTCTGCGGTCAATACCGAGGGGAGCCACCTATAGGTCGTCCCCACTTCCGGTGGCTGATATAGCTGCTATATCCGAACGGATAGGGGCTCCGGCATCATCATCATCAGATGAATACGAAGAGTCGCGTAACGAAGAAGACATACAAAGAGAGATGGCATCGGCAGTTCGCGAAACCCACCCATCCACCTCTACACCCAGACCTTGCGCAGCAGGAGCAGCCCCAGAAGAGCCGGCGTGGCGGTCAAAGATAACTGTTATACCATGTACGACGGTCCGGAGTATGCGTTCCAGTTTCCAGACGGACGTACCAACTTCACCTCCAAAATCAAAGGCATGTCTGGCTCTAGAAGCGCAGATGTCAGATTCAAAGGCAACCACCCAACCGTTGATAAGTACCGTGAGAAGTCCACTCGCGCGAGATATTTCTGCGGTTCAGTGCCTCATCTCCCACATGGCGGTCACAAACGCGTCTCACATCGACACGATCCCAGTTTTGCGTGGGCTGTTGTATGTTTACGGACAACCAGAGAGCGTATTTAACCTGGACAAGCTCCCGAACCACTTTGTTCGACGAGAAGACTTGACCCACGAGCCCACTAGGGCTGCCCATATCAAGGACCGAACAGAGGAGCGCGAGATAATCTCAGTCATGTGTTGCACGCTCAGCGCCTTTGCATCTCACATGAAGGGTCAGGACACGGGCATGACGGCAATGTGGCCTGTATCTATGATGGATGACCGCTGGACGGCTGTGCCTATTACCTCGGACATGATATCACAACCGTGGATTAAAGAGTATACTTTGTCGTTCTTATCCACGGAGGTTTGGGCCGGAAGGCTGTCTAGGAGGTCCAACCACATACATAGGGGGGAAGGGGCAGCCAGGGAAAATACCTCATATACTACTATCCCGAAGGCCCATAACGTACACATCCCCGGGCCCACTGGTCTTGTCCTTGTGTTAGTGGACGAAAATGTTTCTGCAACTAACCGTAATTGCCCGATCCTCCGAGCTGAGGGACTACCCATATACAAGGGCTCACAGTACTTGGCGGCCAACAACAACATAAACGAGTATGTAGTGGACTTAACCAACATGTACTACAGTCTCCCCTTACAGCTGGAAGCGTCAGCGGTTCAGATGAGTCACGCTCTCGAGTGGATGGAGAAGAATCTGTGTGTGGATATGGCCTTCCAGTTGGCCGTAACTCTCGCAGCTGAGTTATCGTCCTGTGCGCCAGAGAGCCCATACCTCGAAGCGTCCCCAGACGGGGCCCACAGATATGAGAACCCCCTCAACGGGGCATGGACATTCGGCGTGCACCACCTGTCTGCTGAGAATCCACGACATACAACATCAGATATCTCTGGGGGAGCTTTGGCAAACAGGCCCGAGCGTTATACTGCAAATGTTCACGCATACAACTTTGCAGCTGTCTCTCCGTTACAACAGTACCCTGCTAGCATGGTGGAAGTTGCCAGTGAAGCTGAGATAGTTGACGGAGCCATCGTGGGCTACAAGTCCTGGTGGACACATCCACGCCCCAAATCGGCCATACCCCAATACCAGGCACACACCTCTCACTCAGTTTATAGGGTATTGGCAGCATTGGGAATGATCGAAAAGAACGACTATAACTTCGCAGTGGCCAGCGCACAGGGGTTACAGGCATTAATAACTTTGCAAGCCGCCGTGTTGACTCTGTCCTACACCATCTTCGCCACTAAGAATGACATCAGCCGACACGTTTGGAGCGGAATAGGCGCAGTACAAGGACCTATAGCTAGAGGGTCCGCCATGCGGAAAGTGGCCGAGATCACGGCAGGACATATAATATACCTAAACGTGCATAATCTCATGGCCCGTACCCACCGCACCGGACGGACCATCAACGAAGACATAGAATCATACTACAACATTGGAGTTGACGACGCAAAGTGGGCAGCCAGTGTATGTGTCCCGTACTTCGCAGTGTTGCAATGGGCCGCCAAATTCAACATTGACATGTTCATAGCCTTAGAGGCCGAGTACGGACCTATCTCAAACACCCAACAAGCTATGTACATTGAGTTGAGGGCACAGCACCGCGGTGCACTGCCGTGGTACGCATCCTCTGGTTGCACGGCGACATCTACCCCACGACTGCTACTTTGCAGGGAACGACTCGGCCCCATGTTTCTGCCCCTTTCCGTTGACCAGTGGGAAGTCTTGACGGTCGGCCGCCACGGCCATGGGGTTGGGGAAGACTTAGTCTCGAATACAGCTGCCCCTTCACTAAGATACCACATGAGGGACCAGGCAGATGAAGACAAGGTGTTGATCATTAACCACAAGATGCAATCAAAACTAGTGGCACAGAAAACCTGGTCGGTGGAACCTGCCATGTACCCCGACCCACCCAACTATGCTTTTTTAGTGGCACAGGTCGCTGGCGCGAGCAAAGAACCAGATGGGACGTCCGAGAAAACAGGACCGGTGGAGACGGGAACGGGAGGACCCAAACAGGCGGCCCCAATCCAGCAACCCATAGCGCCCGTAGTGGCCAAGAAAGAAGTGGGGTCCCCGCTGAAGACCGAGGCGCCCAAGCCCAGTCAGCCACCCACATCGAGCGGGAGCAAAGCGCCCGCATCAGTAGAGAGTGGCCCCGTCGTCGCACCCTAAAAGTGGGTGACTCTCTGCGTATGTCTGCCGACCTACATGCCACTGCATGTGCAGAGAGTAAAGCCACAGGCAGTCCAGAGGACAGTGGCACATGGGAATCACCCGGTCACGGGGGAGTCAGGTTGACGATACCCGCGATGAATGGGCGTCTGGCCGACAGGGGAGCGAGCCTGTACAGTGTAAGTGTCGACGATGAACTAACCAATGCTCTTGAGGACATAGGTCCGTTCAAACCCAACGTAGACAATTTGGACATGCTGGTTCGCTTCCGTGTCGAGTTAAAAGGTGGATTTCCACTATCAGACACATCATTTGCGAGTGGATTGTACTTACTCTACGACCTGTACGCAAAAATGAGGCAAACAAACATGGCGCGTACGCTGCTTGGGTTGCTGCACAAAATAGAAAACAATTTCTTTTAGAAGGAGTCACGCAACAAGCGCCTACCGCCTGCCGAAGCATCAAGACGGCGATCGTGGCTACTTACCTTTTGCAGGAAAACTGGCCTACAGACTTTTTTCTGCCTGATGTCAACTGCGGTGCTGGCCTGCTGGGGCGCGTCGGCGACGGAGTCTGCTGCTCTTTACTTTCGGGTGACTGGCTGAGGTATGGCTGGCGTCCGGCCTCCGCTGAATTTATAACCTCCCCGACCCAAGCGTCTCGGAAGTCGCGCCATAGACAATCTAATAATCAAGCCAGTTGTCAACCCGACACGTTCCAAAACTCGATGCGATGCGTTCGAAAACGCATAAACAATACAGGGCGAGTACACACCCTTTGCTAGAAAGTAGTATAAAAACACATCCACTGATGTGCGTGAAAATTACAACTTTACAACACTCCCCTCACCACGGTAAGAATTCACGCAGGGAATTCGATCGACGCCCTCGTTGAACTTCAGCCACCAGAACCCTATGAAAGAAGAAAAAATATATAAAGCTGCAATACCACTCACTGACTCACTCACTGACTGATCAGGGGTGTTTTTGGGGTTGTTGGGGGTTGTTTTTGCTTTTTTGATGTATGGGGGTGTTTCTTTAATTTTTAATCAAAGCAGGTTTTTGAGGTTTTTTTTTTTTGTTAACCTCTATTTGTTTTTTTTTTGACATCAACTTTTTTGTTTCAACTCCGATTGCGACGAAACTTTGTATTCAGGGAGTTTTTGCAAAGTTGACTTTTATGAAAAAGTTTAAAAAAATAAAAAAAAATCTTTTCGGCCGCCATCTTGGATTGAAAAACGGGTTTTCGAGTCATGTTTGCGCTACCATAGTGAATAGAGTTGTTGTAGGATTTTTGTTATTTTCCTCTCGTTGTGGTGCTTGTATACTCGACTTGACATCCCAATCCACAGATTAAAAAAAAACAATATGGCGGCGGCGCTGGCGGCCATTTTGTTCCATGCACGGAAATGCATGGTTTTCGAGGAGTTTTTTCCGGTACATGGCAACACCCGATCTTATTGCGATGTATGGACCGACTCTGGGTAATTTATTCGAGTGTTGCCACGAATGAGAATTTCTACCAAATTCATGGTAGTTTTCGTGGTAGGGCCCCGGAAAGTCGAAATGAGAAATATGACAGCTGTCAAAAAAACAAAAAAGCAACCCCGGTCCCTAATGACCTTTTGATATTTTTGCGAGAATCGACTGGCAACACTGGCGGCAGTGGGGTAAACAATTTTTTTCGAAAGGGGTGACTTTAAAGTTAGTGACGGATACTTGCGCATATGGGGAGAAAAAAGTAAAAATGAGGAATGTTGCCATATATAGTCGAGTATATGGGAAAAATACGCGATTTTCGAATTTCAAGATGGCGGCGGCGCTGGCGGCCATTTTGTAAAAAGTTTGCATTTTTTAAACCGTTTTTTGGATTTTTTCCAGTGTTGCCAATTTTTGAGAGTGTTGCAATGTACTAGGCGATCGTGAGAATTATGCTTGCGGGTTGCCACGTTAAAAAATATTTTTGCAATTTTTGGTAGTTTTCGAGAAATTAGCCAAAAAAGTCGAAAATGGAAATAATGACATTTTGCATTCAAAAATGGCATGCGGTCACGGATTGGGGTGATTAAAATGACATTTGACCATTTTCATCAAAATCAACTGGCAACACTGGGAATGAAAATTAGGCCAGTTTTTTCGGAAGGGGTCTCTTTGATGGGTTATGGGAAAGGCTGTATGAGAGATGGAAAAAAACTGTAAATTGGGGTCGACGTGTATGATAGATGTTATTTATTAAAAAGTATAATATTTACAAATTTCAAGATGGCGGATACATTGGCGGCCATTTTGTAAAATTTTCATTTTGACGATTTATTCAAAGTAGATTTTGATGAAGATGGCAACATTTGACGAAAAAATGTTACTTGGGTTTTTTGTGAGGTTCAGTGAGTTGTTGAAGATAGTTAAAAAAAAATACCCCATTTTAGGGGTAACTTCTGAGATTTACCCCTCGCAAAAAAAATCACTATTTCAGAAAAAAAAGTATAGCATCCTGTTGTAAATTTTCATTTCATTACGATTTGCCCCCATTTTGGGTTCTCTACCCCCTCTGCTGCGAATTAAGGGTAAATTACTAAAAGCCGGTAGCACTATGGGATTCCATACATTTAGTATTTAAAATATTTCTAGTGATACTCAAACGCTAACTTCCCATTTAAGTACCACAATTAATGATACCTGAATATTCAGATATCAAACAGTGTACACTTGTTAAGATATCCCTTAATTAGGGTACCACCACTTTCGGATACCCGAAAATGTAAGCGGTAACGTTAAGACGAACGTCAGTTTTATATGTCCGTCACGCGCAGTCATCTCTGTTTACACCCAAAAATTCTTTCTTTCTCTACCACATGTAATTAAAAAGAGTTATACGTTGTCTCTGTGCACGTGGATGCCAAGGCTCAAGGCTAGGGAAAGACTTGTGCCGACCTGTTTATTTATTTACTAAATTACTATTATTGTATTGCATATTGCATCAACCGATCAATTCGATACGGTATTTTCTTTGAGTCGGGCGCTAATTTTATTGCTTGTGTCAGGAATAATATATTTTTTGAATTGTGAAAGATGGGAAGAAAGAAGCTTCATCGTGTGCACAGTTTCTTTGAATACAATGCGGATACCAAACAATCAACTTGTAATATTTCAGGATGTAAGAGAAACGTCGTTAGGGTATGTACCAACTTACTTTATAACAACTCAAAAAAAAATATAAAAATGCTATTATCATGACAGGTAACAGTTACAATTTCATATTTTCATTTATCAGTTACAATTTTATGGAGTTTAATAACTATGAAAACAATATATTTTCAAATCTTTAGGACGCACAGTGGTCAAAGATTCAAGTTTAGGAAGATGAAATTTAGTTTTCTGGTTGTGAGGGTCGTTGTTAGATAAGATACGATAAGGTAAGATCATTTACAGTGTAAACTCTTCATAACGTTATCCTTTATAACAATAAATTCCCTGTAACGTTGAAGTGAGCACGAGCATTTTGTACTTGAGTCATGGATGTTTATAAAATGTATAATTACGTTTGTAAAATGTTGTGAAAATTATTATTTTATGAAATCATATTTATTGATTTGACGCTAAGATTCATGATAAAATAGAGAAACTTTAGTATTCAAGTTAGGTTAGGTTAGGTTTTTTTTTTTTTTTTTTTTTTTAACTACGGGGGAATGCTTTTACGCACTTCGCCCTCCAAGCTGCATGCAGCAAGGCGGGCTTCGTGCGGGACTCCCGGCCTTTCGGCCGGACTACCCGCTAAACCCCCACGGTGTTCCTCCTCTACCCAACCGGACCGCGGGAACAACACAGTAGTACTACCGCGGCCCGGCAAGGGTGGGGCCCTGAACGGGGCCCGACGTGGTGGGAGGGCAAAGAATTGGCCCTCCCGTCTCCTCCTCTTCACTACGACCCAGTCCCGGAACACTTGGGGAGGGGTCGTTCGCCACTCTTCAAGGCGCGGCGCGTCCCCCGACGACACGGAGGTGTCCGGGGGAGCGGCACCCAGCGCCGGGAAGGACCACCCCTCTCGACCAGTCAGCTCTGATGAGCAGAGTAGTACCGGGAGAGGGGCGATCGTTGGCACTCGCGGTTGCGTAGCACCGCCGCGGGCCTTACAGGCCACGCAAAGAACGGCCGGCCGGGGCTGCCATTAGACTCGGCGGCGACCCCGGGCCGGGGCTCTGCGGGGGGGTAGTGTGCCACCGGCGCGTTCGCGCTCCCGCAGGGCCTCTCTCTTGGCCACCATCACCTCGTCAGCGTATGAGGTGACGGCGGCCCAACATTGTTCGCTGCCGGCCATGGCTGCGACGACGGCCGGCAGCGATAGGTCTTGCCCGATGGCACCAACGAGCCTAGCGCGTTGGGCGCCCCAACCCGTGCACACTGCCAGGGTGTGCTCCGCCGTGTCCACGGCGCCGGACGCGCAATGGTGGCACACGGGCTCCGGGAGGATTCCCACGAGCTCCCACAGGTATTTGCTAAAACAGCCGTGGCCTGTGAGAAGCTGCTTAGCCAGTTCTCGCAGCAGGGCCACGTTCTCGGCGCTGAGGGCCCCCGCCGCCCATATGGGCGCTCCGTAGAGCGCCATAGAGCGAACCACTCCGTCGTATAGGCGGCGGCCGACACTTCCCGCACCCCCACAATTGGGGAGCAGGCGCGCGAGCATTCCCGCGTACGACACTAATTTAGGCGCCAGCGCGCGGAAATGCCCGCTGAACCTCCACCGGCTGTCGAGGACGAGACCGAGGTACTTCATGGTCCCGCCAACGGCGATGGAGGTGCCACCCACAACAATAGAATACCCCGGGGGGGGCTTCTTCCGAGGCCCATGGAAGAAGATGGCCTCGGACTTCTCAAGGGCCACCTGCAGCCCGAGGGCCCTGATGCGGCTGGCGACGTGGGCCGTGCCCGCAGTGGCGAGAACGCCCGCGTCCCTAAACGATTCGCCCCGCGCGGTCACCAGGGTATCGTCGGCGTAACAGATGACGCCGACCCCCCGAAGATTGGCGCCGCGCAGGGCCCAGTCGAATCCGATGTTCCACAGGAGGGGGCCCAGGACAGACCCCTGTGGAACACCACATGCCATCGCCCTGCGGACCACTCGCTCTCGGACCGGGTATGTGATGGCCCGGTCGGCGAAGTAGTCCGCAAGGACGCGCCTGAGGTACGACGGGACGTTGTGGTACCTCAGGGCCTCTCCAATTGTTTCCCAGGGGATGGTGTTGAAGGCGTTCGCAACGTCGAGCGACACCGCCAGCAACACCTCCCCCCGGGAGACAGCACTCTCAACGCTGTCCCGCAGCCGCGAGATGGCGTCCAACGTGGACCTCCCACGGCGAAACCCGAATTGGCCGTCGCTGATGTTCGGGCCCACCGCCTCCAGGTGCCCGACGAGGCGCGCGGCGAGCACACGCTCGAAGAGCTTGCACGCCTCGTCGAGCAGAACGATTGGGCGGTAGGCCGACGGCGAGTCGGGGGGCCGCCCGTGCTTCGGAAGCAGTATTAGCTTCCCCGTCTTCCACCGCCGCGGGATCTTGCCGGACACCATTACTTCCGACATGAGGGACAGCGTCTCCTCCCCGAGGACCGGCATTACGCGGGCGAGGATCCGCCCAGGAACGCCATCCGGACCCGGGGCGCGGTTCTTCGCTTTGAGCTTCTGAACCGCAGCCCCCAACTCGTCCTCGGACACGGGCGGAACGACCTCGCCCGCGGCCGGCCCTTCCTCGGGAGTTGGTGCCGCCATTCTGGGCGGCGCCCATTCCTCTCCTCCTCGGCTCGGGAATAGGGAGCTGACCACGCGCTCCAGCAGGAGGGGCTCGAGGGTCCTCGTCAGTGGGGGCGCCGCGGGTCGGAGCTTTCGCGTCACGACTTTGTAGGGGCGCCCCCACGGATCCCTATCAATGCTGTCGAGCCACTCCTGCCAAGCCTCCGCCTTGGCAGCCTTTATGGCGGAGGTCAGGGCCGCGCGAGCGGCTCGGTACGCGGCGAGCAAAACTTCCTCGTTGGCGAGGTCCCTGGCGCTTCTTCTACGGCTTCTGGTGTACCGGCGGCGAGCCACGACACATTCGGCCCGAAGCCCCGTGAGGTGGGGCCTCCACCAATACACCTGCCTGCGCGGTTGTGAGGGACCCGCCCTGCGCATCGCCGCGTCGCAGACGCGAGATAGTGCTCCAGAGAGCCTTTCGCATCTCGCGTCCACGTCCAGACCGCTACCGGCATTTGCGGCGGCCCATCGCTCCACGATGGCCGCCTCCGTGGCCAGCTCCGGGTCCAGCGTGGCCAACCGCCACCGCGGACCCTCCTCCGGCAGGGGACGGTCCAGAGCGACCGCTCTTACGTCCGAAGGGGATGGGACTAGGTCGAACCTTATGTATCTGTGGTCCGACAGCGTCTCCACCCCCTCCTCTACTCGCCACCGCCTAACGCGGCGGGCCAGGGCGGGACTCGCGAACGAGAGGTCGACGATCGACCCGCCCTGGTGTCTTACGCACGTTTGGACTGTCCCCTGATTCAGGAGGACTAGTCCCGTCGACACCGCCCATTCCTCCAGGGTCTCGCCCCTGGCGTCAGTCGCCGGAGATCCCCACGAACGGGATTTCGCGTTGAAGTCTCCGGCGACCACCACAGGGGTAGGGTGCACCTCTTGGACCAGAGCGCCGACCTCAACCAGCAGACGCTCGAAGTCGGCGAGGGTCCTGTTCGGGGAGAAGTACACCCCGATCACTGCCACGTCGCCCAGCGACACGAGGACGCACCCGCGCCCCCTCCGCACCCTGCGGAAGGGGGGGTTTGAAGCGTCGCGCCGCCAGGCAACGATAGCCACCGAACCATCGTCGGCGCCCACCCAGTCGTCACGGGCCTGGACGCGGTACGGCTCGGCGACTATGGCGACGTCGATTTGCCACTGCGCAGCCGTCTGGAGAAGCAGATCCTGTGCGGCCGCACAGTGGTTGACGTTCGCCTGCAGGATGGAAACCCTAGGAGCCATCTAATTATTGGCGGTGTCCATCACCTCCTCTGCAGCTCTGGGTGCTGCTACGGACGCGGCGGGGGGACCTGGATTGCCCCCGCCCGTCCTTTTTCTTCCATTTTTGGCGTTGGCTATCGCCGGGCATTTTTTGTGCTCGAGGCGATGGCCGGCGTCGACGCCCTCCGACGCACAGATGGCGCAGGAGGGGTCGGCGACGCAGGTAGCCGCCTCGTGGCCCGGCTGGCCGCACCGGAAGCACAGCGCGCTGCGGTCTATCTCGCAGCGGCACTGCACCCCTAGGTGTCCCGGCAGCAGGCAGCGGTAGCACCGCTGCGGCCGCGCATCGAGGAGCGCTGCCCGGGCCACCGACCAGCCGATAGTAAGGCGACCGCTCTCTGTGATTTTTTTGGCCGCCAGGACCGGGCACTTGACCCACACGGTCCCCTGGCGGCCAGGTGGGCGGTTGATGACGCCCACCTTTACCAATTCGGGGCGGCAGCCCCCCACCTCAGCCACTCGCGCGGCCACCAATTCACTGGTGGCCGCGTCGCTCAGACCGGAGATGCGCATCTCTGCGCACTGCTCTGGCCTGGATACGCGGGCCACCTCACCAACGACCTCGCGCAGCTTAGAGGCGAGTTCGTCGGCCTTTTTGGTTTTTTCGGCGCCGGCCAACTCCAGCACCCGGCCCCCAGTGCGAGCCGTGCGGAAGCGCAGTCCGCTGATCCCCAGGGCCGCGAGGTCAATAGCTCCCTCGGCCCTGGATAACACGTCGGCGTAGGTCGCCGTCGAGCCCTGCGGCAGCGTAATCACTACCGCCGCTGATTTTGGGGCCCCCAGGCGACGGCCGCGCCTCCCTCTCTGCTGGTTTTGCGAGGCTGCTGGAGCAGCCGGCGCCTGAGGCACCGGGGCAGCTGGCCTTGGCGCCCTCTCTCTCCGCGCCACCACATTCCATGGACGGGTGGGTTGGACGGCGGCTTGAGCCGCGGCAGGAGTTGCCGCTTTGCGGGCCACCTCGGCTTCGCGGGCCGCCAGGGTCTTTCTCTTGCCCCCTCTCTTCTTCTTTCCCTTCGCTCCCACATTAGAAGTTGCGGCGGGGGCGAAAGGAGGGGTCTCCTGTGAGGCCCTCGGCGCAGGGATGCTGCGCGCCGGGGAAACCATCGCCGGTGGGATGCTGCGCGCCGGGGAAACCATCGCCGTTGGGGAGGCGGGAGCGCCGACTGCCGGAAAACGGGAATTACGCTCCGGCGTCTTGCGCGCGTCCGCCGCCAGCGAGGGGCGCAGCCGCGGCTCCGGAAGGAGCCGGTCTTCGATCCCCGACAACCTGGCGTCGATCAGGAAGAAGATTTCCTCCCTTGTCATCGCCGTCTCGGCTGTGGGGACGGGGACGGAGGTCGCCACTCGCCTCTGGGCCTCTATTTCGGCCCTGAGCGCGAGGATCTCCGCTCGTAAATGGGCGACCTCCTCCGACTCCTTCTTCGCGGCGAGCTTGTGCACGGCCTCTGCCGCCGTCGCAGCCGCCTTTCTTATCTCCGCCACGTGCTGGCACTTCATTCTAGTTTGCTTGCGGGCAAGCGAGCCGATCAGCTCTAATGCTGAATCGACCGTGCCCACAAGCTCCTCGGTCCCGCACGTGGCTGCTGCTGCCCCCTCCTGGGCAGAGTCCGTTGGCGACACCGCCGCAGACCGGGCTCGTAGGGCCGCCTTCCTCTCGGCGACCTCGGCCGCCAATTCCTCCTCAGCGAGTAGCTCCATCTCCCGTTTGCGCTGAGCATTCAGGTCGGCTTTGGCTCGCGCCAGGCCGACGTACTCGCCTGTCGTAGGCGGGCGCCCTCGTCCCCGTTTGGACGGTGTGATGCTCCTAGCTAAAGCCACTTCTTCGCCGTCCAGGGGCCGCTTCCTTTGCCAGAAACGGCCGGTCGGGGTGCTCGACCTCGAGCTTTCCTCGACTGATATGCCGCTGCCGTCAGTCTCTACGACGCGCAGCGGCTTTCCTTTGTCGATGCGCGATACACGCACCCGCATCTTCAGGGCCGAGGCCCGGTCCCTGGAGCTATCGCTACCGGAAGACCGGCTCCGGCTCCTCACCCCATCACCGGAAGAGTTTTCCGAGTCCGTTTTCCGTTCGCTGTGGTCGCTGTTTTTGGTTTGGCTTCTTGTCTTCCTCATGATAGTTATCAAAAGACAAAAATCGAACCAACAATAAAAGGATTCAACTACCTCAGGTTCTTGTGCGAAATTAGGCCCCGCTCAACCTGCAACCGGAGACACCTCGACGGCCAGGGAGCTGGGAAACTAATAATCACAGAAATCAAAGCAACACGAATGTTGCTTTTCTTAAAAGAAAATATCCTCGCAAAAAGCCTGTTAGGCCCTGCTCGACCTGAAACCGGAGATACCTCGACGGCCAGGGAGCTGGGATACTAATAAGCAAAGTCGCAAGGTTGCCCCAAGTGCTAGAGTTTGGTCACCAGCCTGGCACTGCGTTACCGTGCACAGGACTGGGAGAGCCAGGGGAGACGACGGGGACGTATCTAGCACTTACAACTCACATGGGGCCTCCCCCAGGTTAGGTTAGGTTAGGTTAGGTTAGGTTAGGTTAGGTTTACCTCACGGGGTTACCCCAAGCCAGGTTTCATCCTGGCTGGAAGAGTTCCGCACACTTGCTGTGGAGCTCTGGGATGTGCGGCTCGCGGATCCCGGATCGGGCCATCGCACGATCCAGGCGATCCGCCCTGTCCTCACGCAGTGGTTGAATCGGCGTCACGGCGCCGTAACGTACCGTCTGACGCAGATACTCACGGGGCACGGCTGCTTCGGGAGTTATCTGTGCCGGATCGGACGAGAGGCTAGCGATGCCTGTCACCACTGTGACGCCAGCGAGGACACGGCTCAGCACACGCTGGAGGTGTGCCCAGCTTGGGCAAACGAGCGCGAGACGCTCACCGCCTCGATCGGGCGCGACCTCTCGCTGCCATCCGTGGTTTCTGCCATGGTGGCGAGCGCGAGCTCGTGGGATGCGGTGCTCTCCTTCTGCGACGCCGTTGTGTCGCAGAAGGAGAGCGCCGAGCGCCAGCGCGAGCTGGACAATCCCGCCCGACGTCGGAGGCGAGGCCGCCGGGATGGTGGTGCGTAATCCCGGCGGTTCCCTGCGGTTAGGGGACGAGAATACTACCGAGGTATCCCTGCCTGTCGTAAGAGGCGACTAAAAGGGCCCTTGGGGTCGCGAAGCGCACGCGGGGGGGCCTGCGTGTGTTTCGGTTTGCGATCCCGAGGATGACGGTAACGCGTGTCTTCGGACACAGTGGTCTGTGTTATCGTGCACTGGAGTCGAGCTTGCTCCTCCCGAGGCTGGCTGCCAGGCGGCCTTGCGCGCCGAAGGGTCCTGTTAGGAGTCTCTCCCTCGTTGGGGATCCCGGGTCCCTTCCATTCTGCGCCGAAGATGACCACCGTCAGGTTTTAGTGGGTAGGGGTCTCTGTTTTCCCAGGAGTTCCGAGTCCCACATATCCCAGGTGTCCCGAACCCAGGGCCTTGGGAATGCCTAAATGCATTTCCTGACGCAAAAAAAAAAAAAAAAAAAAAAAAAAAAAAAAAAAAAAAAAAAAAAAGGTTAGGTTTACCTACGGCGTCCGCACAATAAGTGCAATCAGGCCAGTCCTCAGGCGGTGGTGTAAAAGGGGGTTCGGCTCTCTAACCTTTCGGCTGGTACAAGTGCTTTCCGGGCATGGATGCTTTGGAAAGTACTTGTATTCAATAGCCGGGAGGGAGCCGACCCCCGAGTGCCACGAGTGTGGAGAGGTGGAGGATGACGCACAGCACACTCTCGCAGTGTGCCCGGCGTGGGCGTCGCAGCGCCGCGCGCTTAGTGCGGCAGTCGGAGGCGACCTCTCGTTGCCAACCATAGTTCGCTCTATGCTTGGCAACGTAAGGTCATGGGAGGCGATGGTCTCCTTCTGTGAGGACGTCATGTCCCAGAAGGAGACCGCGGAGAGGGCCAGGGAGGACGATCCTCTGGCGGCCCCTCTCCGACGCAGACGGCTGGGAGCCCGGAGAAGGCGGTTCGCCCACCTTCTCCAAGTTCCCTAGGACACCAGCGGGTGAGACCGGGGGGTCTCACTCGCATTGCACGGTGTCCCTGTCTGGGGGGTACCTGTTGTGTATCAGGTTACCCCCCCGTGGCGTGAGGAGGCCCGGCAGTGGCTGGGCCGACCGCTTGGGACGATGTGGCCGAAATCCTTAGGGAATCCCACATCGTCCCGCTAAAAGTGAAGCGGGATACACCGGGGTATTTTTAGTGGGTATGCCGCCGGCTTTACCGGCGGAGAGTCCCACACACCCCCACCGCTCACCCAGGCGGTGGGATAGTGCGTAATGCATTTTTACCCCGTTAAAAAAAAAAAAAAAAAAAAAAAATCGCGATTGATTGCAGACTTCTGCCTCCTTTATACCAATACCACCTATTATGGATTTTTCACCGATTACAAAAAATTTAATTGAATTAAGGATGTGGGGAAATTATGGGGCAAAAGCCAATCAAGAAATAATAATAAATAACATTAATGCGAGTAAAATTAAAAATTCGGATGGGGCAATAGCCAATTCAAAAATAAAAATGCAAACTTACTAACT
Source organism: Udea olivalis (assembly GCA_947369235.1). NCBI lineage: Eukaryota > Metazoa > Arthropoda > Insecta > Lepidoptera > Crambidae > Udea > Udea olivalis. The sequence continues at coordinate 182,081 of OX376354.1, read as the reverse complement.
AGCTATATACAAAGTCATAGATTAAAACAAAAAGAAATAATAATAATAATAATAATAATGGGGCAAAAGCCAATAAAGAATAAATAAAAATAATAAAAAAATAATTTAAAAATGAAGCAAAAGCCAAGTTCAATTTATTAATAGGTGCGCTACTGCCACCCCCCATTCGCACGGCTGGCAAGCAACATCGCTTGCTCGCAGTATTGGAGGAAGGGGCCCACCGTACTCTTAGAGGAAACAAGGGCCATAAAATTGTCGGGCTCTATGGTCACCCCCATTCTGGACTCGCAGTCGTATCGGAGGACGGAGTACTTAGGGCAATCCGCAAGGATGTGCCCAATACTTTCCTCCGTCTCGTCGTCACAGGAGCAGAAGGGGGTGTCTGCCAGCCCGAACCGGTGCAGGTATTTCCTGCATCCCCCGTGCCCGGTGAGCACCTGCGTACGGATGTTGGTGTGCAGGGCTCCCCGCAGGACCTTATGGGCAACACGCACGTCCCCAAAGAACATTTTGGTAGTGGCACCCGTGGCGGCGGCGGAGTACCGCTCCTGCCATTCCTCTATGGTTGCGCTCCTGATATACCCCTTCGCCGTTGACAGAGGGAAGCAGTCGTAGGCGGGAGCCCGTTTGTCCCTCAGCGCAGCCCTCTTAGCGAGCTCGTCCGCACGCTCGTTCCCGGGGAGACCGATGTGGGCTCTAACCCAGAACCAACGGATCTCTCCGCCTCCATCCACGAGTTCGCGGAGGCGAGCTCTGATCTCGCTGGCTATCGGGTGGAGGGAGCTCGGGTCCTTGAGGCACTCAAGGGCAGACCGTGAGTCGCTGCAGATATACGCCATTTTGAACTCCGCCTTCTTTGCCGCAATTTCTACTGCTCTAAGTATTGCGGCCATCTCGGCCTGGAATACCGAGCAGTAGTCCGCGAGCCTGAAGGTGGCGTACAGGCGCTCTGCGCCGCTCCTCCACAACGTCACGGCCGCCCCAACCTTTCCCTCTATCTTGCTGCCGTCAGTATAAATGTGGGTCCACCCCTCATCCAGCTTGGAGAGGTCCTCGTGCCTCTCGATTGACCCGAAGCTGAGGGGGTACCTTAAGGCAGGATGTGGCAGGGTGAAGGGGCTCACTCGGTGCTCCATTTCTCGTCCCGGCAGGGAGGGGAGAGGTTTGCCTCTCCTGGCCTCATATAACTCCCTCTGCTCGGCAGCGCGAAGGTCGAGGGGCAGAATGCCCGCCAGCAGCACCGCGGATGTAAGGGACGTAGTCCTATGTGCTCTGGCGATCAGGATGCCGAATTGCCTGGAAGTCTGGTCTAGCCTTCTGCGGATGAATTTCCTCCCGCATGCGTCCGCCCAGACGCTGGCCGCATATAAGACCACCGGTTCCACCACTGCTATGTAAAGCAACCTGGTAATCTGGCTGTTGAGCCCCCAGGTTGCTGTGGCGGTCCTCCGGATGGTCTTAAAGAGGTTGATCGCCTTGCGCGTGGCCTCCTGCACGTGCGGGAGAAAACTCAGGTTACGGTCCACAGTCAGCCCCAGAACCTTCAGGCTATCCTGGATGGGCACTTCTGTGCCTTCCACTACAACCCTGGGAACGTCGTACTTAAGCTTGCGGGTAACGACTAGGGCCTGGGTTTTGTGTGCCGCAAAACGCATCTTGTAAGTGTCACCCCACTCGATTACGGCTTCGAGGGCCTCCGCAAGCTGCGCCTCCACCTCAGCGCCAGTACGGGCCGCAGCAATGACCAGGATATCATCCGCGAGCGCATGGACGTGCGCCGAAAGGGTGTCAGCCCTTTTCAGGAGGGGGTCGAGCTGCACATTCCAGAGTAAGGGCCCACACGTGGAGCCCTGGATGCAGCCCTTGTTGGTTTCCCTGGTAGAGATGGCGCCGGCATATCTCAGCTCTACAGATCGGCCCGAGAGGTAGCTCTGTACGATCTTAAGGGTAGAGCGATCAACCCCCCGGGCGTGGAGCTCCCCGAGAACTGCCGGCCACCATGCGTTGTCGAACGCTCCTTCAATGTCCAGGGAAACTACTGCCACTATTTTCTTCTCTCGCACCCCCCGCCTGATGACCTGCAGCGCATCGTATAGCGCGTCCTCGGTCCCTCGCTGCGGCATAAAGCCATACTGGCGCGGGCTGAGTTGGCCCCCGCTGCCCAGGCTCCACGTGAGCCTCCGAGTAAAAAGTTTCTCGAGGACCTTGCCCAACACAGGGAGCAAGCCGATGGGTCGGTATGCCTTTGGGACGCCATAGTCGTCTTTCCCCGGCTTGGGGATAACTTTTATGATGGCTCTCTTCCATAGCGCCGGGAAATGGCCGACGCGGAGACACGTGTTGAACAGCTCGAGCGTTAGTTCCGGCTCCGCCCTGAAGGCCACCGCGCATATATCCGCGGTGAAACCTTCCTCACCAGGGGCCTTCTTAGGGCTGATGCCCGAGAGCACCTCCTCCAGCTCAGTAGGGGTAAATGGCTGGGGCTCCGGTTCGCTCGCGATGAGCTCCCCCCTCAGTCCATCCGCTGCCGCGCGTCTGTCCCTCTGGAAGGGCGTGTCGCTAGACAGCTCATCCTCCGGATAGAAGGCCGCAGCCAGCAGGTCGGCGGACTCCTGGGGAGAAAGAGTCCCTCCCCCACCGGGAGCCCGAAGGAGCCGGTCCTGAACTGAGCCGCCGCAGACCTTCATGACCCGGTAGATGCGCTGCCAGACGTTCTCCTTCTCCTGTGAGCTGCAGAAATCCATCCAGCTAGAAGTCATTGCTTTCTGAATTTCCTCCTTATATGTACTCCTAGCTTGGAGGAATTCCTGCAGCACACCGGGCCTTCTCTGGGGGTTCGCATTGCGAAGCCTCGACCGGAGCCTGGCCACATTCTTTTTCCCCTCATCCAGGAGCGGAGTCCACCAGACTGCAACCCTCGGTCGGCCTTTCGGTTTTATGTGGGGCACCGCCTCCTCGCAGGCGGCCGCAATCGCCGCCGTGTACCGCTCGGCCAGGGCGTCGACCTGCTCAGGCTCCGATAGGCCCCGCACGCTCTCCACGCTGATCCCTCTCTCCCGGAATTCCTGGGTAACCCTTGCGCGAAAGCTCTCCCAGTCTGCTTTCTTTGTATTGTAGCGCCTGGTAGTCGGCGCCGGGACAGGTGGCAGCGTGGAGTCGGTTGTCAGCGTCAGCACGACCGCGCGATGATCGGAGAGGCAAGAGAAGTCGGGGTCCACTCTCCACCCTGCAACAAGGCGGTGGACGTCGGGAGTGGCCAGCGTAAGGTCGACAATACTTGTCCGCGGCAATCTAATCCGCGGCACCTTCTATGCATACAGTCGGTGCATAGAAGGTGGGCTCCGACCCCTCGTTCACCACGTCCAAGCCCCGCTCCGCGGCCCAATCAACGACCGAAGAGCCGCGGGCATCCTCACTTTGGCAGCCCCACCACGGGCTCTTGGCGTTAAAGTCGCCAGCGACCAGGCAACCGCGCGTAGCCAGCCGGTCGACCGCGTCTCGTACCCTGTCCAGCGTCACCGGTTAGGTTAGGTTAGGTTAGGTTAGGTTAGGTTCCCGTCCCGTGGGAGTTTTCAGTCTTCTATCGGGCGCGTCCCCCGGGTGGCGGATAGGGGAACGCCCTCCAGATATGGGGGGTACCGGCTACGGCCGGCGCGGACCAAAACTGAAGAGGTGGGGCCGCTCTTCGTAGTCCTCTGCCAAGCAGATGATGCGAAGATGTGGCCGCTTGGTGGCTATCCGATTTTCTGTGCTTTCACAGATAACGGACCCCCGCCAGGCAAACCGTAATCCACATTTTGTGGACCGGGGACTCTGTTCGCAGGGTTACGAGGAGAAAACCTCTATAAAAAACATCAGGAGGAGGCGGAAACGCCTTCTTCACGGCGCGGCGGGTCTGACTGGTTGTGCTTGCACGACTGGCGGACACTGGCTTTGGCCACCGTCGGGCAACCGTAATCCGCAGTCGCGGACCGGGGGTCTTGCTTAGCAGGGCTGCGAGGATGAAAACCTCTATAAAAAATCACCCGCAACCCGCACTGAGCGGACCGGGGACTCTGCTTCGGCAGGGTCACGAGGATGACCACCTCTCTAAAAAATCACCCGCGCGGCGTCGATTTCGGTCGGCGTCGGGCAAGCCGTAACCCACACTGAGCGGGCCGGTGGCTCTGCGTAGTAGGGTCGCGAGGAAGACAACCTCTATAAAAATTACCCCAACCCTACGATCGCCGCACGTCTATGGGGTGAATGGCTGGTGGGAATCCAGTCACGAGTGCGGCAAAAAACAAAAATGGATCACGGCGCTTTCCAAAAAACTACCCACGCGGGTACCCGGCACGAAGCCGGGGAATCCCGCATGACGCCTGTGGTTGACGCCTCAGTGGCGACAACGACAGACGTTGTCGGCCCTCACTCGTATTGTGGGGAGGGCCAGAAACGCCAAAAGGACGAGCCACGTCCCAAAACTGGCAGCGAGGTGGTGCGGGAGCCCGTAGTGAGGCTGACCCGCTTGAGCTCCGAGGAGCTCAGAGCTGCTACGCCGGAGCCATCTATTTCGGCGGCGGCCAAGCGCATTTTGCGTAGCGGCCGTTCAAGCGCAGCAGGAGAGCGGTCGCGTTCTCCGTCTGCCCAGGAGTCGGATTCAGGCGCGAGCCTGATGACCGTGGATCCTTCCTCCGGGGAGGAACTCGGCCGACTCTGGGGCACACGGAAGCGGCCGTACTCCAAGAGTGGTGGTTCGGGCTCCGATAGGAGTGACCCGGGATCAGTTTCCTCTTGTGGGAGACCGGCAGCCCGAAGAGGCAGGGTGAGAACCCCGAAAGCCGGTGCGAATGCCAGTCTGGCGAAGGCCCGGCGGGAATTTATGCGCCCAAGGCGCGAGGAGGAGAAGCTGGAGGCGGAGTTACGGTCCGAGCAAGAGGTTGCTGATATGGATCGTGCTCTGCACCAAGCTAAGGACAGGACATCCCGTCTGTCAGAATCGTGCCAGGACGAGACTGACGAGCGGGAAATGACCGCTTCCGCGCTCAAAGAGCGCATCGAGCTGTCTGCTGCCATAGTCCGGAAGGTCATTGCGACTTCCGGGCATCTGAAGGGCACTTACCAGAAGGCCCTGAAGACGGCAGTCGGGGACTGGGAGCATTTAGCTCCAGCGCTTTACAAGCGCACAGTCACCGAAGAGACTGAGAAGCTGCGGATGGTTAACCACCGCCTGCTCTCTGCGGTCTCTCGACAGGGGGAGGAGCTGGCCCAACTTCGTAAGGAGATGGACAGCCTCCGCGAAAGCCTCGCCGGGCAAACGCCCCGAGCGGCTGGCGTGGGTGACGACAGTAATGTCATTGCCTACGTCAACGCGCGGTTCGAGGCCATCGAGGCTCGACTACCGCTGGAGCGGCTTCGGCCCCCCCTGGCTGCCGACAAGCGCCAGACAAACGCGCCGCCGCCGGCCACTGCGCCAGCGGCCGCGCCACTACCGGCTATGACAAAAACCCCGGAGAAGACGTCCGCGAGCAAGAGGGCGACTCAGCCGCCCCCTGCTCGCAGCACACCGGCTGCAGCTGCGCCGAAGCCAAAGGCTCCAGCGCCGCCCAACCCCGAATCCCGAGGGAACCCTCCCACGGGGAAGAAGGAAAGGAAGTCGGCCAAGAAGGGCAAGGCGGCTAACGCTGCCCCGCCCCCAAGGGAGCCCCGCCCTTTTCCGCCGGCCCCCGAGACCATGGAGTTACCGTGGAACCTCGTGACCGGCCACAAGGGCAAGAGCAAGGGTGCGAAAGCTGCAGCAGCAGTGAAGCCCCCCCCGAAACCCCAGACGAGGCAAGCTAAAGTGCCGAATCTCCGCCCCGCACGCTCGGCGGCAGTAGTGATTACGCTACAGCCAGAAGCCGAGAAGCGGGGCGTGACGTACTCTAGCGTCATCTCGCAGGCTAAAGCCAGCATCAGCTTGGCAAGCCTCGGGATTGAGTCCGTGCGCTTTAAGCGAGCAGCCACCGGAGGCGCCATTTTGGAGCTGCCGGGCGCTGCAGAGACAGATGGTAGGGCGGACTCTCTGGCTTCCAAGCTACGAGAGGTCCTCAAGGCGGACGACGTTCGAGTTTCCCGACCTGTGAAGTGTGCAGAAGTGCGCATTTCTGAGTTGGATGACTCCGTCACCGCTGAGGAAGTCGCAGCCGCTGTCGCTAAGACTGGGGCGTGCTCGGTGGAGTCCGTGAAGACGGGCGAGATCCGCCGAGACAGGAGGGGGCAAGGCGCCTGCTGGGCACGTTGCCCCGTGGCGGTGGCCAAAAAGCTGGTGGACGGTGCTCGTCTGCTGGTTGGTTGGACATCGGCGCGGGTCAAGCTGCTGGAGGCCAGAGAGCTGCGTTGTTTCCGGTGTCTCGAGAAGGGACACGTCCGGAGCAAGTGCGGCTCGGAAGTTGATCGTAGCAGTCAGTGCTACCGTTGCGGTCAGCTAGGCCATCTGGCGCGTGTCTGTGAGGCGGCGCCGCACTGCACGGTGTGCGCAGTGGCTGGAAAGAACGCCAGTCACAAGGTTGGGGGCAAAGCCTGCAAGGCCCCCAAACCTAAAACTCGCGGTCGGCAGGCTGTCACCGAGGCCACGGCCCGGTCGCAGCCGGCCCGCTCCGAGCCACTCGGGGATGAGGAGATGCAAATTGCACCTCCTCAAAATGGCACTTAGATTCCTCCAGGGGAATCTCAACCACTGCGCCAGAGCTCAGGACCTGTGGGTCCAGGGTCTGGCGGAGAGGTTGATTGCCATAGCGGTAGTGGCTGAGCCGTACTACATCCCGCCCGATTGGGTTTCGGATGTGGACGGCACAGCGGCCATTGCCACCCGAGTGGCCAACGGCGCCCCCCCTTTTCAGAGGATTGAAAAGGGGCACGGATGGGTTGCGGCTGAGTTGGGAGACACCCTGGTTATCGGGGTGTATTTCTCTCCTAACCGGCCTCTCGCTCAATTCGAGAGTTTTCTCTCCGAGTTGGAGGCTGTGATCGGTCGCAATCGTTCGCTCCAAGTGCTGGTCGCTGGGGATTTCAATGCCAAGTCCTTGGTATGGGGATCTCCAGCGACAGATGTGCGTGGAGAGGCGCTCGAGGAGTGGGCAGTCGCTTCTGGCATGACTGTCTTGAATCGGGGTTCGGTAGACACCTGTGTGCGCATGCGGGGAGGGTCCATCGTGGACTTGACGTTCGCGACTCCTTCGCTAGCACGACGTGTCCAGGGCTGGGAAGTGCTGGAGGGTGTGGAGACGTTGTCGGACCACCGGTATATCCGGTTCGACGTTTCTACGCTTCCGGCAATTCATACCGGTCCAAGCCGTTCTACCCGGCATAGAGACAGTCCGAGATGGGCTTTGAAGCGACTCGACCGCGAGAAGTTGGAGTGTGCGGCTATCGTCCAGGCATGGGTGCCTGTGCCGGATGGGCCTGCTGAGGTGGAGGATGAGGCCGAATGGTTCCGGGAGGCGCTGTCGCAAATTTGCGACGCGGCCATGCCCCGGGCCGGGCCTATCCCTCCTAAGCGGCAGGTATACTGGTGGTCCGCAGACCTCGCGAGCTTGCGCTTTGCGTGCGTGAGGGCGAGACGCCAGTATTCCCGGTACCGTCGCAGACGCACCCGGATTGAGGACGATGAGGCCCGCCTTTATGACGCCTATAGAGAGGCGAAAAAGGCGCTCAAGGTCGCGATCAACAGAGCCAAGTCCAGGGCAAGGGAGGAGTTTCTTGAGACTCTAAATGCGGATCCGTGGGGAAGGCCGTACAGGTTGGCGTTGAGTAAGCTCCGCCCCTGGGCACCCCCGGTTACGCAGAGTCTCTCTCCTCCCTTGCTCCACGACGTCGTCCAGGCTCTGTTCCCGACCCGAGGAGAGCACACTCCGCCAGTGATGACGCCACCCACAGGTGTGAGAGTAGGTGTAGACGAGGTCCCTGCCGTGTCCGACGTTGAGTTTGATGCGGCAGTCTCGCGGCTACGGGCCAAGAGTACGGCTCCTGGTCTAGACGGCATACCCGGCCGCGCTTGGGTTCTGTCCCTTGAGTGGCTGGGGCCGAGACTGCAGAGCCTGTATTCGGCCTGTCTGTCGCAGGGACGTTTTCCGCGCCAGTGGAAAACGGGAAAGCTCGTCCTACTGAGGAAGGAGGGTCGACCATCTGACTCCCCCTCGGCCTACCGCCCGATTGTGCTGCTCGACGAGGTTGGGAAACTTCTCGAGCGCATAATTGCTGGCCGCCTGATTGGGCACCTCGAGGAGGTGGGGCCGGACTTGGCAGACTGCCAGTACGGCTTTAGGCGTCGTCGGTCCACGGTTCACGCGATCCTCCGCGTGAAGGACATCGCCAGGGAGGCGATGTCGCAGGGTCAAGTGGTGTTGGCCGTATCTCTTGATATAGCCAACGCCTTCAACACCCTGCCGTGGACCTGCATAAAGGAGGCACTACGGCACCACGGTGTCCCCCTTTATTTACGGCTCATCTTGGAAGACTACCTGACAGAGAGGTATGTCGAGTTCCCGGGGCGCGATGACTGGCAGCGTCATCCCATGTCGTGCGGTGTTCCACAGGGTTCGGTTCTTGGACCACTCCTGTGGAACATTGGTTATGACTGGGTGCTGCGAGCAGTCAACCTCCAGGGCGTCGAAGTAACTTGTTACGCCGACGATACCCTGGTAACGGCGAGAGGGAACAACTTCCGGGATGCAGCCGTCCTTGCCACAGCAGGCGTGGCGGAAGTCGTCGGCAGAATCCGACGCCTAGGGCTACACGTGGCCCTAGAAAAATCCGAGGCGACCTGTTTTCACGGGCCTCGGAGAGGACCTCCAGCCGGTTCGGCTATCCAGGTGGGTGGAGTCCAGATCCGTGTCGAGTCGACCATGAAGTACCTTGGATTGGTCCTCGACAGTCGCTGGAACTTCCACGCCCATTTTAAGCGCTTGGCGCCTAAACTGGTGCGAACGGCGGCCGCGTTAGGCAGATTGCTGCCCAACATCGCGGGGCCGAAGGCTTCATGCCGGAGGCTTTACGCGGGAGTTGTGCGGTCCATGGCCCTGTACGGCTCACCTGTCTGGGCCGACATCCTGACAAGCCGGTGTATCGCCGAACTGCGGAGACCGCAGCGGGCGATGGCAGTCAGGATCATACGGGGCTACCGCACAATCTCTTACGAGGCGGCCTGTGTGCTGGCCGGCACACTCCCCTGGGACCTTGATGCGAGGACCCTCTCGGCGGTGTTTCACTACCGGGAGGAGGCGCGTCGGTCCACAGTACACGGGGTTACCCCAAGCCAGGTTTCATCCTGGCTGGAAGAGTTCCGCACACTTGCTGTGGAGCTCTGGGATGTGCGGCTCGCGGATCCCGGATCGGGCCATCGCACGATCCAGGCGATCCGCCCTGTCCTCACGCAGTGGTTGAATCGGCGTCACGGCGCCGTAACGTACCGTCTGACGCAGATACTCACGGGGCACGGCTGCTTCGGGAGTTATCTGTGCCGGATCGGACGAGAGGCTAGCGATGCCTGTCACCACTGTGACGCCAGCGAGGACACGGCTCAGCACACGCTGGAGGTGTGCCCAGCTTGGGCAAACGAGCGCGAGACGCTCACCGCCTCGATCGGGCGCGACCTCTCGCTGCCATCCGTGGTTTCTGCCATGGTGGCGAGCGCGAGCTCGTGGGATGCGGTGCTCTCCTTCTGCGACGCCGTTGTGTCGCAGAAAGAGAGCGCCGAGCGCCAGCGCGAGCTGGACAATCCCGCCCGACGTCGGAGGCGAGGCCGCCGGGATGGTGGTGCGTAATCCCGGCGGTTCCCTGCGGTTAGGGGACGAGAATACTACCGAGGTATCCCTGCCTGTCGTAAGAGGCGACTAAAAGGGCCCTTGGGGTCGCGAAGCGCACGCGGGGGGGCCTGCGTGTGTTTCGGTTTGCGATCCCGAGGATGACGGTAACGCGTGTCTTCGGACACAGTGGTCTGTGTTATCGTGCACTGGAGTCGAGCTTGCTCCTCCCGAGGCTGGCTGCCAGGCGGCCTTGCGCGCCGAAGGGTCCTGCGAGGAGTCTCTCCCTCGTTGGGGATCCCGGGTCCCTTCCATTCTGCGCCGAAGATGACCACCGTCAGGTTTTAGTGGGTAGGGGTCTCTGTTTTCCCAGGAGTTCCGAGTCCCACATATCCCAGGTGTCCCGAACCCAGGGCCTTGGGAATGCCTAAATGCATTTCCTGACGCAAAAAAAAAAAAAAAAAAAAAAGGTTAGGTTCCCGTGGGAGTTTTCAGTCTTCTATCGGGCGCGTCCCCCGGGTGGCGGATAGGGGAACGCCCTCCAGATATGGGGGGTACCGGCTACGGCCGGCGCGGACCAAAACTGAAGAGGTGGGGCCGCTCTTCGTAGTCCTCTGCCAAGCAGATGATGCGAAGATGTGGCCGCTTGGCGGCTATCCGATTTTCTGTGCTTTCACAGATAACGGACCCCCGCCAGGCAAACCGTAATCCACATTTTGTGGACCGGGGACTCTGTTCGCAGGGTTACGAGGAGAAAACCTCTATAAAAAACATCAGGAGGAGGCGGAAACGCCTTCTTCACGGCGCGGCGGGTCTGACTGGTTGTGCTTGCACGACTGGCGGACACTGGCTTTGGCCACCGTCGGGCAACCGTAATCCGCAGTCGCGGACCGGGGGTCTTGCTTAGCAGGGCTGCGAGGATGAAAACCTCTATAAAAAATCACCCGCAACCCGCACTGAGCGGACCGGGGACTCTGCTTCGGCAGGGTCACGAGGATGACCACCTCTCTAAAAAATCACCCGCGCGGCGTCGATTTCGGTCGGCGTCGGGCAAGCCGTAACCCACACTGAGCGGGCCGGTGGCTCTGCGTAGTAGGGTCGCGAGGAAGACAACCTCTATAAAAATTACCCCAACCCTACGATCGCCGCACGTCTATGGGGTGAATGGCTGGTGGGAATCCAGTCACGAGTGCGGCAAAAAACAAAAATGGATCACGGCGCTTTCCAAAAAACTACCCACGCGGGTACCCGGCACGAAGCCGGGGAATCCCGCATGACGCCTGTGGTTGACGCCTCAGTGGCGACAACGACAGACGTTGTCGGCCCTCACTCGTATTGTGGGGAGGGCCAGAAACGCCAAAAGGACGAGCCACGTCCCAAAACTGGCAGCGAGGTGGTGCGGGAGCCCGTAGTGAGGCTGACCCGCTTGAGCTCCGAGGAGCTCAGAGCTGCTACGCCGGAGCCATCTATTTCGGCGGCGGCCAAGCGCATTTTGCGTAGCGGCCGTTCAAGCGCAGCAGGAGAGCGGTCGCGTTCTCCGTCTGCCCAGGAGTCGGATTCAGGCGCGAGCCTGATGACCGTGGATCCTTCCTCCGGGGAGGAACTCGGCCGACTCTGGGGCACACGGAAGCGGCCGTACTCCAAGAGTGGTGGTTCGGGCTCCGATAGGAGTGACCCGGGGTCAGTTTCCTCTTGTGGGAGACCGGCAGCCCGAAGAGGCAGGGTGAGAACCCCGAAAGCCGGTGCGAATGCCAGTCTGGCGAAGGCCCGGCGGGAATTTATGCGCCCAAGGCGCGAGGAGGAGAAGCTGGAGGCGGAGTTACGGTCCGAGCAAGAGGTTGCTGATATGGATCGTGCTCTGCACCAAGCTAAGGACAGGACATCCCGTCTGTCAGAATCGTGCCAGGACGAGACTGACGAGCGGGAAATGACCGCTTCCGCGCTCAAAGAGCGCATCGAGCTGTCTGCTGCCATAGTCCGGAAGGTCATTGCGACTTCCGGGCATCTGAAGGGCACTTACCAGAAGGCCCTGAAGACGGCAGTCGGGGACTGGGAGCATTTAGCTCCAGCGCTTTACAAGCGCACAGTCACCGAAGAGACTGAGAAGCTGCGGATGGTTAACCACCGCCTGCTCTCTGCGGTCTCTCGACAGGGGGAGGAGCTGGCCCAACTTCGTAAGGAGATGGACAGCCTCCGCGAAAGCCTCGCCGGGCAAACGCCCCGAGCGGCTGGCGTGGGTGACGACAGTAATGTCATTGCCTACGTCAACGCGCGGTTCGAGGCCATCGAGGCTCGACTACCGCTGGAGCGGCTTCGGCCCCCCCTGGCTGCCGACAAGCGCCAGACAAACGCGCCGCCGCCGGCCACTGCGCCAGCGGCCGCGCCACTACCGGCTATGACAAAAACCCCGGAGAAGACGTCCGCGAGCAAGAGGGCGACTCAGCCGCCCCCTGCTCGCAGCACACCGGCTGCAGCTGCGCCGAAGCCTAAGGCTCCAGCGCCGCCCAACCCCGAATCCCGAGGGAACCCTCCCACGGGGAAGAAGGGAAGGAAGTCGGCCAAGAAGGGCAAGGCGGCTAACGCTGCCCCGCCCCCAAGGGAGCCCCGCCCTTTGCCGCCGGCCCCCGAGACCATGGAGTTACCGTGGAACCTCGTGACCGGCCACAAGGGCAAGAGCAAGGGTGCGAAAGCTGCAGCAGCAGTGAAGCCCCCCCCGAAACCCCAGACGAGGCAAGCTAAAGTGCCGAATCTCCGCCCCGCACGCTCGGCGGCAGTAGTGATTACGCTACAGCCAGAAGCCGAGAAGCGGGGCGTGACGTACTCTAGCGTCATCTCGCAGGCTAAAGCCAGCATCAGCTTGGCAAGCCTCGGGATTGAGTCCGTGCGCTTTAAGCGAGCAGCCACCGGAGGCGCCATTTTGGAGCTGCCGGGCGCTGCAGAGACAGATGGTAGGGCGGACTCTCTGGCTTCCAAGCTACGAGAGGTCCTCAAGGCGGACGACGTTCGAGTTTCCCGACCTGTGAAGTGTGCAGAATTGCGCATTTCTGAGTTGGATGACTCCGTCACCGCAGAGGAAGTCGCAGCCGCTGTCGCTAAGACTGGGGCGTGCTCGGTGGAGTCCGTGAAGACGGGCGAGATCCGCCGAGACAGGAGGGGGCAAGGCGCCTGCTGGGCACGTTGCCCCGTGGCGGTGGCCAAAAAGCTGGTGGACGGTGCTCGTCTGCTGGTTGGTTGGACATCGGCGCGGGTCAAGCTGCTGGAGGCCAGAGAGCTGCGTTGTTTCCGGTGTCTCGAGAAGGGACACGTCCGGAGCAAGTGCGGCTCGGAAGTTGATCGTAGCAGTCAGTGCTACCGTTGCGGTCAGCTAGGCCATCTGGCGCGTGTCTGTGAGGCGGCGCCGCACTGCACGGTGTGCGCAGTGGCTGGAAAGAACGCCAGTCACAAGGTTGGGGGCAAAGCCTGCAAGGCCCCCAAACCTAAAACTCGCGGTCGGCAGGCTGTCACCGAGGCCACGGCCCGGTCGCAGCCGGCCCGCTCCGAGCCACTCGGGGATGAGGAGATGCAAATTGCACCTCCTCAAAATGGCACTTAGATTCCTCCAGGGGAATCTCAACCACTGCGCCAGAGCTCAGGACCTGTGGGTCCAGGGTCTGGCGGAGAGGTTGATTGCCATAGCGGTAGTGGCTGAGCCGTACTACATCCCGCCCGATTGGGTTTCGGATGTGGACGGCACAGCGGCCATTGCCACCCGAGTGGCCAACGGCGCCCCCCCTTTTCAGAGGATTGAAAAGGGGCACGGATGGGTTGCGGCTGAGTTGGGAGACACCCTGGTTATCGGGGTGTATTTCTCTCCTAACCGGCCTCTCGCTCAATTCGAGAGTTTTCTCTCCGAGTTGGAGGCTGTGATCGGTCGCAATCGTTCGCTCCAAGTGCTGGTCGCTGGGGATTTCAATGCCAAGTCCTTGGTATGGGGATCTCCAGCGACAGATGTGCGTGGAGAGGCGCTCGAGGAGTGGGCAGTCGCTTCTGGCATGACTGTCTTGAATCGGGGTTCGGTAGACACCTGTGTGCGCATGCGGGGAGGGTCCATCGTGGACTTGACGTTCGCGACTCCTTCGCTAGCACGACGTGTCCAGGGCTGGGAAGTGCTGGAGGGTGTGGAGACGTTGTCGGACCACCGGTATATCCGGTTCGACGTTTCTACGCTTCCGGCAATTCATACCGGTCCAAGCCGTTCTACCCGGCATAGAGACAGTCCGAGATGGGCTTTGAAGCGACTCGACCGCGAGAAGTTGGAGTGTGCGGCTATCGTCCAGGCATGGGTGCCTGTGCCGGATGGGCCTGCTGAGGTGGAGGATGAGGCCGAATGGTTCCGGGAGGCGCTGTCGCAAATTTGCGACGCGGCCATGCCCCGGGCCGGGCCTATCCCTCCTAAGCGGCAGGTATACTGGTGGTCCGCAGACCTCGCGAGCTTGCGCTTTGCGTGCGTGAGGGCGAGACGCCAGTATTCCCGGTACCGTCGCAGACGCACCCGGATTGAGGACGATGAGGCCCGCCTTTATGACGCCTATAGAGAGGCGAAAAAGGCGCTCAAGGTCGCGATCAACAGAGCCAAGTCCAGGGCAAGGGAGGAGTTTCTTGAGACTCTAAATGCGGATCCGTGGGGAAGGCCGTACAGGTTGGCGTTGAGTAAGCTCCGCCCCTGGGCACCCCCGGTTACGCAGAGTCTCTCTCCTCCCTTGCTCCACGACGTCGTCCAGGCTCTGTTCCCGACCCGAGGAGAGCACACTCCGCCAGTGATGACGCCACCCACAGGTGTGAGAGTAGGTGTAGACGAGGTCCCTGCCGTGTCCGACGTTGAGTTTGATGCGGCAGTCTCGCGGCTACGGGCCAAGAGTACGGCTCCTGGTCTAGACGGCATACCCGGCCGCGCTTGGGTTCTGTCCCTTGAGTGGCTGGGGCCGAGACTGCAGAGCCTGTATTCGGCCTGTCTGTCGCAGGGACGTTTTCCGCGCCAGTGGAAAACGGGGAAGCTCGTCCTACTGAGGAAGGAGGGTCGACCATCTGACTCCCCCTCGGCCTACCGCCCGATTGTGCTGCTCGACGAGGTTGGGAAACTTCTCGAGCGCATAATTGCTGGCCGCCTGATTGGGCACCTCGAGGAGGTGGGGCCGGACTTGGCAGACTGCCAGTACGGCTTTAGGCGTCGTCGGTCCACGGTTCACGCGATCCTCCGCGTGAAGGACATCGCCAGGGAGGCGATGTCGCAGGGTCAAGTGGTGTTGGCCGTATCTCTTGATATAGCCAACGCCTTCAACACCCTGCCGTGGACCTGCATAAAGGAGGCACTACGGCACCACGGTGTCCCCCTTTATTTACGGCTCATCTTGGAAGACTACCTGACAGAGAGGTATGTCGAGTTCCCGGGGCGCGATGACTGGCAGCGTCATCCCATGTCGTGCGGTGTTCCACAGGGTTCGGTTCTTGGACCACTCCTGTGGAACATTGGTTATGACTGGGTGCTGCGAGCAGTCAACCTCCAGGGCGTCGAAGTAACTTGTTACGCCGACGATACCCTGGTAACGGCGAGAGGGAACAACTTCCGGGATGCAGCCGTCCTTGCCACAGCAGGCGTGGCGGAAGTCGTCGGCAGAATCCGACGCCTAGGGCTACACGTGGCCCTAGAAAAATCCGAGGCGACCTGTTTTCACGGGCCTCGGAGAGGACCTCCAGCCGGTTCGGCTATCCAGGTGGGTGGAGTCCAGATCCGTGTCGAGTCGACCATGAAGTACCTTGGATTGGTCCTCGACAGTCGCTGGAACTTCCACGCCCATTTTAAGCGCTTGGCGCCTAAACTGGTGCAAACGGCGGCCGCGTTAGGCAGATTGCTGCCCAACATCGCGGGGCCGAAGGCTTCATGCCGGAGGCTTTACGCGGGAGTTGTGCGGTCCATGGCCCTGTACGGCTCACCTGTCTGGGCCGACATCCTGACAAGCCGGTGTATCGCCGAACTGCGGAGACCGCAGCGGGCGATGGCAGTCAGGATCATACGGGGCTACCGCACAATCTCTTACGAGGCGGCCTGTGTGCTGGCCGGCACACTCCCCTGGGACCTTGATGCGAGGACCCTCTCGGCGGTGTTTCACTACCGGGAGGAGGCGCGTCGGTCCACAGTACACGGGGTTACCCCAAGCCAGGTTTCATCCTGGCTGGAAGAGTTCCGCACACTTGCTGTGGAGCTCTGGGATGTGCGGCTCGCGGATCCCGGATCGGGCCATCGCACGATCCAGGCGATCCGCCCTGTCCTCACGCAGTGGTTGAATCGGCGTCACGGCGCCGTAACGTACCGTCTGACGCAGATACTCACGGGGCACGGCTGCTTCGGGAGTTATCTGTGCCGGATCGGACGAGAGGCTAGCGATGCCTGTCACCACTGTGACGCCAGCGAGGACACGGCTCAGCACACGCTGGAGGTGTGCCCAGCTTGGGCAAACGAGCGCGAGACGCTCACCGCCTCGATCGGGCGCGACCTCTCGCTGCCATCCGTGGTTTCTGCCATGGTGGCGAGCGCGAGCTCGTGGGATGCGGTGCTCTCCTTCTGCGACGCCGTTGTGTCGCAGAAAGAGAGCGCCGAGCGCCAGCGCGAGCTGGACAATCCCGCCCGACGTCGGAGGCGAGGCCGCCGGGATGGTGGTGCGTAATCCCGGCGGTTCCCTGCGGTTAGGGGACGAGAATACTACCGAGGTATCCCTGCCTGTCGTAAGAGGCGACTAAAAGGGCCCTTGGGGTCGCGAAGCGCACGCGGGGGGGCCTGCGTGTGTTTCGGTTTGCGATCCCGAGGATGACGGTAACGCGTGTCTTCGGACACAGTGGTCTGTGTTATCGTGCACTGGAGTCGAGCTTGCTCCTCCCGAGGCTGGCTGCCAGGCGGCCTTGCGCGCCGAAGGGTCCTGCGAGGAGTCTCTCCCTCGTTGGGGATCCCGGGTCCCTTCCATTCTGCGCCGAAGATGACCACCGTCAGGTTTTAGTGGGTAGGGGTCTCTGTTTTCCCAGGAGTTCCGAGTCCCACATATCCCAGGTGTCCCGAACCCAGGGCCTTGGGAATGCCTAAATGCATTTCCTGACGCAAAAAAAAAAAAAAAAAAAAAAGGTTAGGTTCCCGTGGGAGTTTTCAGTCTTCTATCGGGCGCGTCCCCCGGGTGGCGGATAGGGGAACGCCCTCCAGATATGGGGGGTACCGGCTACGGCCGGCGCGGACCAAAACTGAAGAGGTGGGGCCGCTCTTCGTAGTCCTCTGCCAAGCAGATGATGCGAAGATGTGGCCGCTTGGCGGCTATCCGATTTTCTGTGCTTTCACAGATAACGGACCCCCGCCAGGCAAACCGTAATCCACATTTTGTGGACCGGGGACTCTGTTCGCAGGGTTACGAGGAGAAAACCTCTATAAAAAACATCAGGAGGAGGCGGAAACGCCTTCTTCACGGCGCGGCGGGTCTGACTGGTTGTGCTTGCACGACTGGCGGACACTGGCTTTGGCCACCGTCGGGCAACCGTAATCCGCAGTCGCGGACCGGGGGTCTTGCTTAGCAGGGCTGCGAGGATGAAAACCTCTATAAAAAATCACCCGCAACCCGCACTGAGCGGACCGGGGACTCTGCTTCGGCAGGGTCACGAGGATGACCACCTCTCTAAAAAATCACCCGCGCGGCGTCGATTTCGGTCGGCGTCGGGCAAGCCGTAACCCACACTGAGCGGGCCGGTGGCTCTGCGTAGTAGGGTCGCGAGGAAGACAACCTCTATAAAAATTACCCCAACCCTACGATCGCCGCACGTCTATGGGGTGAATGGCTGGTGGGAATCCAGTCACGAGTGCGGCAAAAAACAAAAATGGATCACGGCGCTTTCCAAAAAACTACCCACGCGGGTACCCGGCACGAAGCCGGGGAATCCCGCATGACGCCTGTGGTTGACGCCTCAGTGGCGACAACGACAGACGTTGTCGGCCCTCACTCGTATTGTGGGGAGGGCCAGAAACGCCAAAAGGACGAGCCACGTCCCAAAACTGGCAGCGAGGTGGTGCGGGAGCCCGTAGTGAGGCTGACCCGCTTGAGCTCCGAGGAGCTCAGAGCTGCTACGCCGGAGCCATCTATTTCGGCGGCGGCCAAGCGCATTTTGCGTAGCGGCCGTTCAAGCGCAGCAGGAGAGCGGTCGCGTTCTCCGTCTGCCCAGGAGTCGGATTCAGGCGCGAGCCTGATGACCGTGGATCCTTCCTCCGGGGAGGAACTCGGCCGACTCTGGGGCACACGGAAGCGGCCGTACTCCAAGAGTGGTGGTTCGGGCTCCGATAGGAGTGACCCGGGGTCAGTTTCCTCTTGTGGGAGACCGGCAGCCCGAAGAGGCAGGGTGAGAACCCCGAAAGCCGGTGCGAATGCCAGTCTGGCGAAGGCCCGGCGGGAATTTATGCGCCCAAGGCGCGAGGAGGAGAAGCTGGAGGCGGAGTTACGGTCCGAGCAAGAGGTTGCTGATATGGATCGTGCTCTGCACCAAGCTAAGGACAGGACATCCCGTCTGTCAGAATCGTGCCAGGACGAGACTGACGAGCGGGAAATGACCGCTTCCGCGCTCAAAGAGCGCATCGAGCTGTCTGCTGCCATAGTCCGGAAGGTCATTGCGACTTCCGGGCATCTGAAGGGCACTTACCAGAAGGCCCTGAAGACGGCAGTCGGGGACTGGGAGCATTTAGCTCCAGCGCTTTACAAGCGCACAGTCACCGAAGAGACTGAGAAGCTGCGGATGGTTAACCACCGCCTGCTCTCTGCGGTCTCTCGACAGGGGGAGGAGCTGGCCCAACTTCGTAAGGAGATGGACAGCCTCCGCGAAAGCCTCGCCGGGCAAACGCCCCGAGCGGCTGGCGTGGGTGACGACAGTAATGTCATTGCCTACGTCAACGCGCGGTTCGAGGCCATCGAGGCTCGACTACCGCTGGAGCGGCTTCGGCCCCCCCTGGCTGCCGACAAGCGCCAGACAAACGCGCCGCCGCCGGCCACTGCGCCAGCGGCCGCGCCACTACCGGCTATGACAAAAACCCCGGAGAAGACGTCCGCGAGCAAGAGGGCGACTCAGCCGCCCCCTGCTCGCAGCACACCGGCTGCAGCTGCGCCGAAGCCTAAGGCTCCAGCGCCGCCCAACCCCGAATCCCGAGGGAACCCTCCCACGGGGAAGAAGGGAAGGAAGTCGGCCAAGAAGGGCAAGGCGGCTAACGCTGCCCCGCCCCCAAGGGAGCCCCGCCCTTTGCCGCCGGCCCCCGAGACCATGGAGTTACCGTGGAACCTCGTGACCGGCCACAAGGGCAAGAGCAAGGGTGCGAAAGCTGCAGCAGCAGTGAAGCCCCCCCCGAAACCCCAGACGAGGCAAGCTAAAGTGCCGAATCTCCGCCCCGCACGCTCGGCGGCAGTAGTGATTACGCTACAGCCAGAAGCCGAGAAGCGGGGCGTGACGTACTCTAGCGTCATCTCGCAGGCTAAAGCCAGCATCAGCTTGGCAAGCCTCGGGATTGAGTCCGTGCGCTTTAAGCGAGCAGCCACCGGAGGCGCCATTTTGGAGCTGCCGGGCGCTGCAGAGACAGATGGTAGGGCGGACTCTCTGGCTTCCAAGCTACGAGAGGTCCTCAAGGCGGACGACGTTCGAGTTTCCCGACCTGTGAAGTGTGCAGAATTGCGCATTTCTGAGTTGGATGACTCCGTCACCGCAGAGGAAGTCGCAGCCGCTGTCGCTAAGACTGGGGCGTGCTCGGTGGAGTCCGTGAAGACGGGCGAGATCCGCCGAGACAGGAGGGGGCAAGGCGCCTGCTGGGCACGTTGCCCCGTGGCGGTGGCCAAAAAGCTGGTGGACGGTGCTCGTCTGCTGGTTGGTTGGACATCGGCGCGGGTCAAGCTGCTGGAGGCCAGAGAGCTGCGTTGTTTCCGGTGTCTCGAGAAGGGACACGTCCGGAGCAAGTGCGGCTCGGAAGTTGATCGTAGCAGTCAGTGCTACCGTTGCGGTCAGCTAGGCCATCTGGCGCGTGTCTGTGAGGCGGCGCCGCACTGCACGGTGTGCGCAGTGGCTGGAAAGAACGCCAGTCACAAGGTTGGGGGCAAAGCCTGCAAGGCCCCCAAACCTAAAACTCGCGGTCGGCAGGCTGTCACCGAGGCCACGGCCCGGTCGCAGCCGGCCCGCTCCGAGCCACTCGGGGATGAGGAGATGCAAATTGCACCTCCTCAAAATGGCACTTAGATTCCTCCAGGGGAATCTCAACCACTGCGCCAGAGCTCAGGACCTGTGGGTCCAGGGTCTGGCGGAGAGGTTGATTGCCATAGCGGTAGTGGCTGAGCCGTACTACATCCCGCCCGATTGGGTTTCGGATGTGGACGGCACAGCGGCCATTGCCACCCGAGTGGCCAACGGCGCCCCCCCTTTTCAGAGGATTGAAAAGGGGCACGGATGGGTTGCGGCTGAGTTGGGAGACACCCTGGTTATCGGGGTGTATTTCTCTCCTAACCGGCCTCTCGCTCAATTCGAGAGTTTTCTCTCCGAGTTGGAGGCTGTGATCGGTCGCAATCGTTCGCTCCAAGTGCTGGTCGCTGGGGATTTCAATGCCAAGTCCTTGGTATGGGGATCTCCAGCGACAGATGTGCGTGGAGAGGCGCTCGAGGAGTGGGCAGTCGCTTCTGGCATGACTGTCTTGAATCGGGGTTCGGTAGACACCTGTGTGCGCATGCGGGGAGGGTCCATCGTGGACTTGACGTTCGCGACTCCTTCGCTAGCACGACGTGTCCAGGGCTGGGAAGTGCTGGAGGGTGTGGAGACGTTGTCGGACCACCGGTATATCCGGTTCGACGTTTCTACGCTTCCGGCAATTCATACCGGTCCAAGCCGTTCTACCCGGCATAGAGACAGTCCGAGATGGGCTTTGAAGCGACTCGACCGCGAGAAGTTGGAGTGTGCGGCTATCGTCCAGGCATGGGTGCCTGTGCCGGATGGGCCTGCTGAGGTGGAGGATGAGGCCGAATGGTTCCGGGAGGCGCTGTCGCAAATTTGCGACGCGGCCATGCCCCGGGCCGGGCCTATCCCTCCTAAGCGGCAGGTATACTGGTGGTCCGCAGACCTCGCGAGCTTGCGCTTTGCGTGCGTGAGGGCGAGACGCCAGTATTCCCGGTACCGTCGCAGACGCACCCGGATTGAGGACGATGAGGCCCGCCTTTATGACGCCTATAGAGAGGCGAAAAAGGCGCTCAAGGTCGCGATCAACAGAGCCAAGTCCAGGGCAAGGGAGGAGTTTCTTGAGACTCTAAATGCGGATCCGTGGGGAAGGCCGTACAGGTTGGCGTTGAGTAAGCTCCGCCCCTGGGCACCCCCGGTTACGCAGAGTCTCTCTCCTCCCTTGCTCCACGACGTCGTCCAGGCTCTGTTCCCGACCCGAGGAGAGCACACTCCGCCAGTGATGACGCCACCCACAGGTGTGAGAGTAGGTGTAGACGAGGTCCCTGCCGTGTCCGACGTTGAGTTTGATGCGGCAGTCTCGCGGCTACGGGCCAAGAGTACGGCTCCTGGTCTAGACGGCATACCCGGCCGCGCTTGGGTTCTGTCCCTTGAGTGGCTGGGGCCGAGACTGCAGAGCCTGTATTCGGCCTGTCTGTCGCAGGGACGTTTTCCGCGCCAGTGGAAAACGGGAAAGCTCGTCCTACTGAGGAAGGAGGGTCGACCATCTGACTCCCCCTCGGCCTACCGCCCGATTGTGCTGCTCGACGAGGTTGGGAAACTTCTCGAGCGCATAATTGCTGGCCGCCTGATTGGGCACCTCGAGGAGGTGGGGCCGGACTTGGCAGACTGCCAGTACGGCTTTAGGCGTCGTCGGTCCACGGTTCACGCGATCCTCCGCGTGAAGGACATCGCCAGGGAGGCGATGTCGCAGGGTCAAGTGGTGTTGGCCGTATCTCTTGATATAGCCAACGCCTTCAACACCCTGCCGTGGACCTGCATAAAGGAGGCACTACGGCACCACGGTGTCCCCCTTTATTTACGGCTCATCTTGGAAGACTACCTGACAGAGAGGTATGTCGAGTTCCCGGGGCGCGATGACTGGCAGCGTCATCCCATGTCGTGCGGTGTTCCACAGGGTTCGGTTCTTGGACCACTCCTGTGGAACATTGGTTATGACTGGGTGCTGCGAGCAGTCAACCTCCAGGGCGTCGAAGTAACTTGTTACGCCGACGATACCCTGGTAACGGCGAGAGGGAACAACTTCCGGGATGCAGCCGTCCTTGCCACAGCAGGCGTGGCGGAAGTCGTCGGCAGAATCCGACGCCTAGGGCTACACGTGGCCCTAGAAAAATCCGAGGCGACCTGTTTTCACGGGCCTCGGAGAGGACCTCCAGCCGGTTCGGCTATCCAGGTGGGTGGAGTCCAGATCCGTGTCGAGTCGACCATGAAGTACCTTGGATTGGTCCTCGACAGTCGCTGGAACTTCCACGCCCATTTTAAGCGCTTGGCGCCTAAACTGGTGCGAACGGCGGCCGCGTTAGGCAGATTGCTGCCCAACATCGCGGGGCCGAAGGCTTCATGCCGGAGGCTTTACGCGGGAGTTGTGCGGTCCATGGCCCTGTACGGCTCACCTGTCTGGGCCGACATCCTGACAAGCCGGTGTATCGCCGAACTGCGGAGACCGCAGCGGGCGATGGCAGTCAGGATCATACGGGGCTACCGCACAATCTCTTACGAGGCGGCCTGTGTGCTGGCCGGCACACTCCCCTGGGACCTTGATGCGAGGACCCTCTCGGCGGTGTTTCACTACCGGGAGGAGGCGCGTCGGTCCACAGTACACGGGGTTACCCCAAGCCAGGTTTCATCCTGGCTGGAAGAGTTCCGCACACTTGCTGTGGAGCTCTGGGATGTGCGGCTCGCGGATCCCGGATCGGGCCATCGCACGATCCAGGCGATCCGCCCTGTCCTCACGCAGTGGTTGAATCGGCGTCACGGCGCCGTAACGTACCGTCTGACGCAGATACTCACGGGGCACGGCTGCTTCGGGAGTTATCTGTGCCGGATCGGACGAGAGGCTAGCGATGCCTGTCACCACTGTGACGCCAGCGAGGACACGGCTCAGCACACGCTGGAGGTGTGCCCAGCTTGGGCAAACGAGCGCGAGACGCTCACCGCCTCGATCGGGCGCGACCTCTCGCTGCCATCCGTGGTTTCTGCCATGGTGGCGAGCGCGAGCTCGTGGGATGCGGTGCTCTCCTTCTGCGACGCCGTTGTGTCGCAGAAAGAGAGCGCCGAGCGCCAGCGCGAGCTGGACAATCCCGCCCGACGTCGGAGGCGAGGCCGCCGGGATGGTGGTGCGTAATCCCGGCGGTTCCCTGCGGTTAGGGGACGAGAATACTACCGAGGTATCCCTGCCTGTCGTAAGAGGCGACTAAAAGGGCCCTTGGGGTCGCGAAGCGCACGCGGGGGGGCCTGCGTGTGTTTCGGTTTGCGATCCCGAGGATGACGGTAACGCGTGTCTTCGGACACAGTGGTCTGTGTTATCGTGCACTGGAGTCGAGCTTGCTCCTCCCGAGGCTGGCTGCCAGGCGGCCTTGCGCGCCGAAGGGTCCTGCGAGGAGTCTCTCCCTCGTTGGGGATCCCGGGTCCCTTCCATTCTGCGCCGAAGATGACCACCGTCAGGTTTTAGTGGGTAGGGGTCTCTGTTTTCCCAGGAGTTCCGAGTCCCACATATCCCAGGTGTCCCGAACCCAGGGCCTTGGGAATGCCTAAATGCATTTCCTGACGCAAAAAAAAAAAAAAAAAAAAAAAAAAAAAAGGTTAGGTTAGGTTAGGTTTCCGTGGTTTCTGCCATGGTGGCGAGCGCGAGCTCGTGGGATGCGGTGCTCTCCTTCTGCGACGCCGTCGTGTCGCAGAAGGAGAGCGCCGAGCGCCAGCGCGAGCTGGACAATCCCGCCCGACGTCAGAGGCGAGGCCGCCGGGGTGGTGGTGCGTAATCCCGGTGGTTCCCTGCGGTTAGGGGACGAGAATACTACCGAGGTATCCCTGCCTGTCGTAAGAGGCGACTAAAAGGGCCCTTGGGGTCGCGAAGCGCACGCGGGGGGGCCTGCGTGTGTTTCGGTTTGCGATCCCGAGGATGACGGTAACGCGTGTCTTCGGACACAGTGGTCTGTGTTATCGTGCACTGGAGTTGAGCTTGCTCCTCTCGAGGCTGGCTGCCAGGCGGCCTTGCGCGCCGAAGGGTCCTGCGAGGAGTCTCTCCCTCGTTGGGGATCCCGGGTCCCTTCCATTCTGCGCCGAAGATGACCACCGTCAGGTTTTAGTGGGTAGGGGTCTCTGTTTTCCCAGGAGTTCCGAGTCCCACATATCCCAGGTGTCCCGAACCCAGGGCCTTGGGAATGCCTAAATGCATTTCCTGACGCAAAAAAAAAAAAAAAAAAAAAAAAAAAAAAGGTTAGGTTAGGTTAGGTTAGGTTCCCGTGGGAGTTTTCAGTCTTCTATCGGGCGCGTCCCCCGGGTGGCGGATAGGGGAACGCCCTCCAGATATGGGGGGTACCGGCTACGGCCGGCGCGGACCAAAACTGAAGAGGTGGGGCCGCTCTTCGTATTCCTCTGCTAAGCAGATGATGCGAAGATGTGGCCGCTTGGTGGCCATCCGATCATCCGTGTTTTCACGGATAACGGACCCCCGCCAGGCAAACCGTAATCCGCATTTTGCGGACCGGGGACTCTGTTCGCAGGGTCACGAGGAGAAAACCTCTATAAAAAACACCAGGAGGGGGCGGAAACGCCTTCTTCACGGCGCGGCGGGTCTGACTGGTTGTGCTTGCACGACTGGCGGACACTGGCTTCGACCACCGTCGGGCAACCGTAATCCGCAGTCGCGGACCGGGGGTCTTGCCTAGCAGGGCTGCGAGGATGAAAACCTCTATAAAAAATCACCCGTAACCCGCACTGAGCGGGCCGGGGACTCTGTTTCGGCAGGGTCGCGAGGAGGACAACCTCTTTAAAAAGCGAGGTGTGGGCGCTCTGTCGCCGGGCAGCTTTGGCTGTGTGTGGGAGTCCTTAAGGACTAGTGGAGCTACGGCTCGGTGGATGGCAGGTCTGCAAGACCTGCGGCTGGACGGGCCCACCACTCGCGATTTCGCGACTAGGTGGGTGACTTCGGTCAACCGTCTGGCAACCTGCTCCCGTAGGGTGTTGTGGACATGTCTCGCAGCCCTCGGGAAGTAGGGGCCTTGGCTTGGTCGCCCGGGCCGAGAGGAGTCAACCTCAATAAAAAACCCCAAAAGGTTGGCCGTTAGTCACGTGACGGTCGGCCGCCTCGGTCTCGAGGTGGTAGGATGGGTTAATGCCTACCCGCTAGCGCGACACCTGCACGAGAACACCCGCCCTCGTGCAGTATTAAGGTTACCCAGGTGCAGGGGGCGACGCCTGGGTGGACTTTTTATATCCCCCATACTCGTGGGACTAAAATGGATCTTTCAACTTCTTCTTTTTTGGTCGCCAGGGAGGACGAGAATGCGTCGCGTACAGGTAGGTTGGTTGGAGTACGCACGGACGCTAGTTCCCTGGAGGTGGAGCCGTCACAGGCTGCGACGATAACATCGAAGTCGCAGCGTGAAGCTGGCTTGGAGGTGGTGCGGGAGCCTGTAGTCAGGCTTACCCGCTTGAGCTCTTCAGAGCTTAAAGCTGTGACGCCGGAGCCATCAACTTCGGCGGCGGCTGACTGCGTTATGCGCAGCGGCCGCACAAGTGCAGCAGCGGAGCGGTCGCGCTCTCCGTCTGCTCAGGGGTCGGATTCGGGCACTAGCCTGATGACCGTAGATCCTTCCTCCGGGGAGGAACTCGGCAAACTCTGGGGCAGACGAAAGCGGCCGTACTCAAAAACCGGCGAGTCGGGTTCCGACAGGAGTGCCAGAAGTGGACGTAGTTCTGCTTCCGGAAAGCCTACGGCCCGACGAGGAAGAGGCGGTACCCCCGCACCCGGCGCTAACGCCTGCATGGCGGAGGCCCGGGAGAAATTTATGCGCCTAGGGCGCGACGACGAGAGAGTGGAGGCGAAGCTGCGGTCCGAGCAAGAGGTTGCGGAGATGGATCGCGCTTTGCTCCAAGCTCAGGCGAGAACATCCCGCTTGTCAGACTCGTCCCAGGGCGAGGCCGACCAGCGGGAATTGACCGCCTCCGCGCTAAAGGAGCGCATGGAAATGTCAGCAGCCATAGTCCGGAAAGTCATTGCGACCTCCGGACATCTGAAAGGCACATTCCAGAAGGCGCTGAAAACGGCAGTCGGAGACTGGGAGCTTTTAGCTCCAGTGCTGTACAAGCGCACAGTCTCCGAAGAGACCGAGAAGCTGCGGGTGGTGAACCACCGCCTGCTCTCCGCGGTCTCTCGGCAGGGGGAGGAGCTGGCCAAACTCCGTAAGGAGATGGACAGTCTCCGAGAGAGCCTCAACGGGCAAACGCCCCGAGCGGCTGGCGTGGGTGACGACAGTAATGTCATTGCCTACGTCAACGCTCGGTTCGAGGCCATAGAGGCTCGGCTGCCCCTGGAGCGGCTTCGGCCCCCTCTGGCTGCCGACATGCGCTCCAAGAACGCGCCGCCGCCGGCCACTGAGCCGGCCGCGCCACCACCGGACAAGACGAAAACGAAAACCCCGGACAAGACGTCCGCGAGCAAGAGGGTGACTCAGCCGCCCCCTGTTCGCAGCACACCGGCTGCAGCTGCGCCGAAGCCTAAGGCTCCAGCGCCGCCCAACCCCGAATCCCGAGGGAATCCTCCCAAGGGGAAGAAGGGAAGGAAGTCGGCCAAGAAGGGCAAGGCGGCTAACGCTGCCCTGCCCCCAAGGGAGCCCCGCCCTTTGCCGCCGGCCCCCGAGACCATGGAGTTACCGTGGAACCTCGTGACCGGCCGCAAGGGCAAGAGCAAGGGTGCACAAGCTGCAGCAGCAGTGAAGCCCCCCCCGAAACCCCAGACGAGGCAACCTAAAGTGCCGAATCTCCGTCCCGCACGCTCGGCGGCAGTAGTACTAACGCTACAGCCAGAAGCCGAGAAGCGGGGCGTGACGTATAGTGACGTCATCTCGCAGGCCAAAGCCAACATCAGCTTGGCGAGCCTCGGGATTGAGTCCGTGCGCTTTAGGCGAGCGGCCACCGGAGGCGCCATTTTGGAGCTACCGGGCGCCGCAGAGACAGACGGCAGGGCGGACTCTCTGGCTACCAAGCTAAGAGAGGTCCTCAAGGCGGAAGACGTTAGAGTTTCCCGACCTGTGAAGTGTGCAGAATTGCGCATTTCTGAGTTGGATGACTCCGTCACCGCAGAGGAAGTCGCAGCCGCTGTCGCTAAGACTGGGGCGTGCTCGGTGGAGTCCGTGAAGACGGGCGAGATCCGCCGAGACAGGAGGGGGCAAGGCGCCTGCTGGGCACGTTGCCCCGTGGCGGTGGCCAAAAAGCTGGTGGACGGTGCCCGTCTGCTGGTCGGTTGGACATCGGCGCGGGTCAAACTGCTGGAGGCCAGGGAGCTGCGTTGTTTCCGGTGTCTCGAAAAGGGACACGTCAGGAGCAAGTGCGGCTCGGAGGTTGACCGTAGCAGTCAGTGCTACCGTTGCGGTCAGCTAGGCCATCTGGCGCGTGCCTGTGAAGCAGCGCCACACTGCACGGTGTGCGCAGTGGCCGGCAGAAATGCCAGTCACAAGGTTGGGGGCCCAGCTTGCAAGGCCTCCAAACCCAAAAACCGCGGTCGGCAAGCTGCCACCGAGGCCACGGCCCGGTCGCAGCCGGCCCACTCCAAGCCACTCGCTGACGAGGAGATGCTAATTGCATCCCCTTAAAATGGCCCTAAGATTCCTGCAGGGGAATCTCAACCACTGCGCCAGAGCTCAGGACCTGTGGGTCCAGGGTCTGGCGGAGAGGTTGATAGCCATAGCGGTAGTGGCTGAGCCGTACTACATCCCGCCCGATTGGGTTTCGGATGTGGACGGCACAGCGGCCATTGCCACCCGAGTGGCTAACGGCGCCCCCCCTTTTCAGAGGGTTGAAAAGGGGCACGGATGGGTTGCGGCTGAGTTGGGAGACACCCTGGTTATCGGGGTGTATTTCTCTCCTAACCGGCCTCTCGCTCAATTTGAGAGTTTTCTCTCCGAGTTGGAGGCTGTGATCGGCCGCAATCGTTCGCTCCAAGTGCTGGTCGCTGGGGATTTCAATGCCAAGTCCTTGGTATGGGGATCTCCAGCGACAGATGTGCGTGGAGAGGCGCTCGAGGAGTGGGCAGTCGCTTCTGGCATGACTGTCTTGAATCGGGGTTCGGTAGACACCTGTGTGCGCATGCGGGGAGGGTCCATCGTGGACTTGACGTTCGCGACTCCTTCGCTAGCACGACGTGTCCAGGGCTGGGAAGTGCTGGAGGGTGTGGAGACGTTGTCGGACCACCGGTATATCCGGTTCGACGTTTCTACGCTTCCGGCAATTCATACCGGTCCAAGCCGTTCTACCCGGCATAGAGACAGTCCGAGATGGGCTTTGAAGCGACTCGACCGCGAGAAGTTGGAGTGTGCGGCTATCGTCCAGGCATGGGTGCCTGTGCCGGATGGGCCTGCTGAGGTGGAGGATGAGGCCGAATGGTTCCGGGAGGCGCTGTCGCAAATTTGCGACGCGGCCATGCCCCGGGCCGGGCCTATCCCTCCTAAGCGGCAGGTATACTGGTGGTCCGCAGACCTCGCGAGCTTGCGCTTTGCGTGCGTGAGGGCGAGACGCCAGTATTCCCGGTACCGTCGCAGACGCACCCGGATTGAGGACGATGAGGCCCGCCTTTATGACGCCTATAGAGAGGCGAAAAAGGCGCTCAAGGTCGCCATCAACAGAGCCAAGTCCAGGGCAAGAGAGGAGTTTCTTGAGACTCTAAATGCGGATCCGTGGGGAAGGCCGTACAGGTTGGCGTTGAGTAAGCTCCGCCCCTGGGCACCCCCGGTTACGCAGAGTCTCTCTCCTCCCTTGCTCCACGACGTCGTCCAGGCTCTGTTTCCGACCCGAGGAGAGCACACTCCGCCAGTGATGACGCCACCCACAGGTGTGGGAGTAGGTGTAGACGAGGTCCCTGCCGTGTCCGACGTTGAGTTTGATGCGGCAGTCTCGCGGCTACGGGCCAAGAGTACGGCTCCTGGTCTAGACGGCATACCCGGCCGCGCTTGGGTTCTGTCCCTTGAGTGGCTGGGGCCGAGACTGCAGAGCCTGTATTCGGCCTGTCTGTCGCAGGGACGTTTTCCGCGCCAGTGGAAAACGGGGAAGCTCGTCCTACTGAGGAAGGAGGGTCGACCATCTGACTCCCCCTCGGCCTACCGCCCGATTGTGCTGCTCGACGAGGTTGGGAAACTTCTTGAGCGCATAATCGCTGGCCGCCTGATTGGGCACCTCGAGGAGGTGGGGCCGGACTTGGCAGACTGCCAGTACGGCTTTAGGCGTCGTCGGTCCACGGTTCACGCGATCCTCCGCGTGAAGGACATCGCCAGGGAGGCGATGTCGCAGGGTCAAGTGGTGTTAGCGGTATCTCTCGATATAGCTAACGCTTTCAACACCCTGCCGTGGACCTGCATAAAGGAGGCACTACGGCACCACGGTGTCCCCCTTTATTTACGGCTCATCTTGGAAGACTACCTGACAGAGAGGTATGTCGAGTTCCCGGGGCGCGATGACTGGCAGCGTCATCCCATGTCGTGCGGTGTTCCACAGGGTTCGGTTCTTGGACCACTCCTGTGGAACATTGGTTATGACTGGGTGCTGCGAGCAGTCAACCTCCAGGGCGTCGAAGTAACTTGTTACGCCGACGATACCCTGGTAACGGCGAGAGGGAACAACTTCCGGGATGCAGCCGTCCTTGCCACAGCAGGCGTGGCGGAAGTCGTCGGCAGAATCCGACGCCTAGGGCTACACGTGGCCCTAGAAAAATCCGAGGCGACCTGTTTTCACGGGCCTCGGAGAGGACCTCCAGCCGGTTCGGCTATCCAGGTGGGTGGAGTCCAGATCCGTGTCGAGTCGACCATGAAGTACCTAGGATTGGTCCTCGACAGTCGCTGGAACTTCCACGCCCATTTTAAGCGCTTGGCGCATAAACTGGTGCGAACGGCGGCCGCGTTAGGCAGATTGCTGCCCAACATCGCGGGGCCGAAGGCTTCATGCCGGAGGCTTTAAGCGGGAGTTGTGCGGTCCATGGCCCTGTACGGCTCACCTGTCTGGGCCGACACCCTGACAAGCCAGTGTATCGCCGAACTGCGGAGACCGCAGCGGGCGATGGCAGTCAGGGTCATACGGGGCTACCGCACAATTTCCTACGAGGCGGCCTGTGTGCTGGCCGGCACACTCCCCTGGGACCTTGATGCGAGGACCCTCTCGGCGGTGTTTCACTACCGGGAGGAGGCGCGTCGGTCCACAGTCCACGGGGTTACCCCAAGCCAGGTCTCATCCTGGCTGGAAGAGTTCCGCACACTTGCTGTGGAGCTCTGGGATGTGCGGCTCGCGGATCCCGGATCGGGCCATCGCACGATCCAGGCGATCCGCCCTGTCCTCACGCAGTGGCTGAATCGGCGTCACGGCGCCGTAACGTACCATCTGACGCAGATACTCACGGGGCACGGCTGCTTCGGGAGTTATCTGTGCCGGATTGGACGGGAGGCTAGCGATGCCTGTCACCACTGTGACGCCAGCGAGGACACGGCTCAGCACACGCTGGAGGTGTGCCCAGCTTGGGCAAACGAGCGCGAGACGCTCACCGCCTCGATCGGGCGCGACCTCTCGCTGCCATCCGTGGTTTCTGCCATGGTGGCGAGCGCGAGCTCGTGGGATGCGGTGCTCTCCTTCTGCGACGCCGTCGTGTCGCAGAAGGAGAGCGCCGAGCGCCAGCGCGAGCTGGACAATCCCGCCCGACGTCGGAGGCGAGGCCGCCGGGGTGGTGGTGCGTAATCCCGGCGGTTCCCTGCGGTTAGGGGACAAGAATACTACCGAGGTATCCCTGCCTGTCGTAAGAGGCGACTAAAAGGGCCCTTGGGGTCGCGAAGCGCACGCGGGGGGGCCTGCGTGTGTTTCGGTTTGCGATCCCGAGGATGACGGTAACGCGTGTCTTCGGACACAGTGGTCTGTGTTATCGTGCACTGGAGTTGAGCTTGCTCCTCCCGAGGCTGGCTGCCAGGCGGCCTTGCGCGCCGAAGGGTCCTGCGAGGAGTCTCTCCCTCGTTGGGGATCCCGGGTCCCTTCCATTCTGCGCCGAAGATGACCACCGTCAGGTTTTAGTGGGTAGGGGTCTCTGTTTTCCCAGGAGTTCCGAGTCCCACATATCCCAGGTGTCCCGAACCCAGGGCCTTGGGAATGCCTAAATGCATTTCCTGACGCAAAAAAAAAAAAAAAAAAAAAAGGTTAGGTTAGGTTAGGTTCCCGTAAGTCCTCTATGAGGGAGGAGGACGGTTGGTCCGCCGGCCGATGAGGTGTGGGGTTCCGCAGGGGTCCG
Organism: Udea olivalis; assembly: GCA_947369235.1. Classification (NCBI taxonomy): domain Eukaryota; kingdom Metazoa; phylum Arthropoda; class Insecta; order Lepidoptera; family Crambidae; genus Udea; species Udea olivalis. The sequence continues at coordinate 150,809 of OX376354.1, read as the reverse complement.
TTTTAGGGCCCCTGCTATGGAACCTCGGATATGACTGGGTGCTCCGCGGCGCGCTCCTTCCGAGGATGCGCGTCATCTGTTACGCGGATGACACCCTAGTCATTGCAGGCGGCAAAACCTTCGCGGAAGTGAAAAGACTGGCAGAAGTCGGCGCCAGTCTGGTGGTTGGCCGCATCGAGGCGTTGGGCCTGAAGGTGGCCCTTAATAAGACCGAGGCCCTCCTCTTCCATGGGCTTCGGCAGGGGCCGCCTCCCGGCGCGGTAGTCCGCCTCAACGGCATCGATGTGAGGGTGAAGGCCCAGATGAAATATCTGGGCCTAGTGTTGGATGGGCGGTGGAATTTTAGGGCGCATTTTTCCCGCCTTGCGCCCCGCCTAATCCGCACTGCGGGTGCTCTGGGCCGTCTCCTGCCCAACGAGCGCGGCCCGGGCCAGTCATGCCGGCGTCTCTACGCCGGCATCCTGAAAAGTATGGCGCTCTACGGAGCGCCAATCTGGGCGGGGGCCCTCAACGCTGAAAACAGGCGCCTGTTACGGGCGCCTCAAAGACAAATAGCGTTGAGGGCCGTACGGGGTTACCGTACGGTATCGGGGGGGGCTGCCTGTGTCCTGGCAGGCATGCCCCCCTGGGAGCTGGAGGCGGACGTTCTTGCTGCTGTGTACCAGTCCCGCACAGCAGCGAGAGCGGGAGGAGGGCGCCCGTACTGGGACGATGTTGAGGGGGTGCGCCGGCGTGCGCGGAGCGCGCTGCTGCGGAAGTGGGCGGAGGACCTGGTCGACCCGCTCTATGGCCGACAAACCATAGAGGCGATCAGGCCGGTCCTCGACCAGTGGGTGCGTAGGGAGAAGAGGCCCCTTACGTACCGGCTGGTGCAGGTACTTTCCGGACACGGCTGTTTCGGGAAGTACCTGCATAACATCGCCCGGAGGGAGCCCACCCCGAGGTGCCACCAGTGCGACGCCGAGGAGGACACCGCCCAGCACACCCTTGAGGTGTGCCCTGCTTGGGCGGTGCAGCGTCGCACACTAGTGGATGTGGTCGGCACCGACCTCTCGCTCCCGGCCCTGATACGGGCCATGCTGGAGAGCGGGAGTGGATGGGAGGCGATGGTCTCCTTCTGCGAAGAGGTGATGTCGCAGAAGGAGACAGCGGAGAGGGCCCGGGAGGAAGATCCTCAGGCGGGCCCTCTCCGACGCAGACGGCGGGGAGTGAGGAGACGGCGGTTTGCACGCCTTCTCCCCGCTCCCTGAAAGCAGCACCGGGGTGAAAGTCGGGGGGCTTTCACCCCATTGCACGGTGCTCCTGTCTGGGGGTGTCCCCGTATACCGGGACGCCCCTGCTGCGTGAGGAGGCCCGGCGTGAAGGCTGGGCCGTCCGCCAGGGACGGCATGGTAATCCGAACTAGGCACCATGTCGTCCCGTCAAGGCGATGAGGTATACCGGGGGTCTTTTTAGTGGGTATGCCGTCACCTTCAGTGACGGAGAGTCCCACACTCCCCCGCTGCCCCACCCAGGCAGCGGGATAGTACGTAATGCATTTTTTCCCCCGAAAAAAAAAAAAAAAAAAAAAAAAAAAAAAAAAAAAAAGGTTAGGTTCCCGTGGGAGTTTTCAGTCTTCTATCGGGCGCGTCCCCCGGGTGGCGGATAGGGGAATGCCCTCCAGATATGGGGGGTACCGGCTACGGCCGGCGCGGACCAAAACTGAAGAGGTGGGGCCGCTCTTCGTATTCCTCTGCTAAGCAGATGATGCGAAGATGTGGCCGCTTGGTGGCTATCCGATTATCCGTGCTTTCACGGATAACGGACCCCCGCCAGGCAAACCGTAATCCGCATTTTGCGGACCGGGGACTCTGTTCGCAGGGTCACGAGGAGAAAACCTCTATAAAAAACACCAGGAGGGGGCGGAAACGCCTTCTTCACGGCGCGGCGGGTCTGACTGGTTGTGCTTGCACGACTGGCGGACACTGGCTTCGGCCACCGTCGGGCAACCGTAATCCGCAGTCGCGGACCGGGGGTCTTGCCTAGCAGGGCTGCGAGGATGAAAACCTCTATAAAAAATCACCCGTAACCCGCACTGAGCGGGCCGGGGACTCTGCTTCGGCAGGGTCGCGAGGAGGACAACCTCTTTAAAAAGCAAGGTGTGGGCGCTCTGTCGCCGGGCAGCTTTGGCTGTGTGTGGGAGTCCATAAGGACTAGTGGAGCTTCGGCTCGGTGGATGGCAGGTCTGCAAGACCTGCGGCTGGACGGGCCCACCACTCGCGATTTCGCGACTAGGTGGGTGACTTCGGTCAACCGTCTAGCAACCTGCTCCCGTAGGGTGTTGTGGACATGTCTCGCAGCCCTCGGGAAGTAGGGGCCTTGGCTTGGTCGCCCGGGCCGAGAGGAGTCAACCTCAATAAAAAACCCCAAAAGGTTGGCCGTTAGTCGCGTGACGGTCGGCCGCCTCGGTCTCGAGGTGGTAGGATGGGTTAACGCCTACCCGCTAGCGCGACACCTGCACGAGAACACCCGCCCTCGTGCAGTATTAGGGTTACCCAGGTGCAGGGGGCGACGCCTGGGTGGACTTTTTATATCCCCCATACTCGTGGGACTAAAAATGGACTCTTCAACTTCTTTTTCTGTTTTGGTCGCCAGGGAGGACGAGGATGCGTCGCGTACAGGTTGGTTGGCAGGAGTACGCACGGACGCTAGTTCCCTGGAGGTGGAGCCGTCACAGGCTGCGACGCTAACATCTGAGTCGCAGCGTGAAGCTGGCTCGGAGGTGTTGCGGGAGCCTGTAGTAAGGCTTACCCGCCTCAGTTCTGAACAACTGAGAGCTGTTACGCCGGAGGCATCAACTTCGACGGCGGCCGAGCGCACTCTGCGCAGCGGTCGCACAAGTGCAGTAGCGGAGCGGTCACGCTCTCCGTCTGCTCAGGGGTCGGATTCGGGCACTAGCCTGATGACCGTAGATCCTTCCTCCGGGGAGGAGCTCGGCCGACTCTGGGGCAGACGGAAGCGGCCGTACTCCAAAAACGGCGAGTCGGGTTCCGACAGGAGTGCCAGAAGTGGACGTAGTTCTGCTTCCGGAAAGCCTGCGGCCCGACGAGGAAGAGGCGGTACTCCCGCACCCGGCGCTAACGCCTGTATGGCGGAGGCCCGGGAGAAATTCATGCGCCTCGGGCGCGATGATGAAAGAGTGGAGGCGAAGCTGCGGTCCGAGCAAGAGGTTGCGGAGATGGATCGCGCTTTGCTCCAAGCTCAGGCGAAGACATCCCGCTTGTCGGACTCGTCCCAGGGCGAGGCCGACCAGCGGGAATTGACCGCCTCTGCGCTGAAGGAGCGCATGGAACTGTCAGCGGCCATAGTCCGGAAAGTCATTGCGACCTCCGGGCATCTGAAAGGCACGTTTCAGAAGGCGCTGAAAACGGCAGTCGGAGACTGGGAGCTTTTAGCTCCAGTGCTGTACAAGCGAACAGTCTCCGAAGAGACCGAGAAGCTGCGGGTGGTGAACCACCGCCTGCTCTCCGCGGTCTCTCGGCAGGGGGAGGAGCTGGCCAAACTCCGTAAGGAGATGGACAGTCTCCGAGAGAGCCTCAACGGGCAAACGCCCCGAGCGGCTGGCGTGGGTGACGACAGTAATGTCATTGCCTATGTCAACGCTCGGTTCGAGGCTATCGAGGCTCGGCTGCCTCTGGAGCGGCTTCGGCCCCCTCTGGCTGCCGACATGCGCTCCAAGAACGCGCCGCCGCCGGCTACTGAGCCGGCCGCGCCACACCCGGACAAGACGCAAAAAACCCCGGACAAGACGTCCGCGAGCACGAGGGCGACTCAGTCGCCCCCTGCTCGCAGCACACCGGCTGCAGCTGCGCCGAAGCCCAAGGCTCCAGCGCCGCCCAACCCTGAATCCCGAGGGAATCCTCCCAAGGGGAAGAAGGGAAGGAAGTCGGCCAAGAAGGGCAAGGCGGCTAACGCTGCCCCGCCCCCAAGGGAGCCCCGCCCTTTGCCGCCGGCCCCCGAGACCATGGAGTTACCGTGGAACCTCGTGACCGGCCGCAAGGGCAAGAGCAAGGGTGCACAAGCTGCAGCAGCAGTGAAGCCCCCCCCGAAACCCCAGACGAGGCAACCTAAAGTGCCGAATCTCCGTCCCGCACGCTCGGCGGCAGTAGTACTAACGCTACAGCCAGAAGCCGAGAAGCGGGGCGTGACGTATAGCGACGTCATCTCGCAGGCCAAAGCCAGCATCAGCTTGGCGAGCCTCGGGATTGAGTCCGTGCGCTTTAGGCGAGCGGCCACCGGAGGCGCCATTTTGGAGCTGCCGGGCGCCGCAGAGACAGACGGCAGGGCGGACTCTCTGGCTTCCAAGCTAAGGGAGGTCCTCAAGGCGGAAGACGTTCGAGTTTCCCGACCTGTGAAGTGTGCAGAATTGCGCATTTCTGAGTTGGATGACTCCGTCACCGCTGAGGAAGTCGCAGCCGCTGTCGCTAAGACTGGGGCGTGCTCGGTGGAGTCCGTGAAGACGGGCGAGATCCGCCGAGACAGGAGGGGGCAAGGCGCCTGCTGGGCACGTTGCCCCGTGGCGGTGGCCAAAAAGCTGGTGGACGGTGCTCGTCTGCTGGTCGGTTGGACATCGGCGCGGGTCAAACTGCTGGAGGCCAGGGAGCTGCGTTGTTTCCGGTGTCTCGAAAAGGGACACGTCAGGAGCAAGTGCGGCTCGGAAGTTGACCGTAGCAGTCAGTGCTACCGTTGCGGTCAGCTAGGCCATCTGGCGCGTGCCTGTGAGGCGGCGCCACACTGCACGGTGTGCGCAGTGGCCGGCAGAAATGCCAGTCACAAGGTTGGGGGCCCAGCCTGCAAGGCCTCCAAAACCAAAAACCGCGGTCGGCAAGCTGCCACTGAGGCCACGGCCCGGTCGCAGCCGGCCCGCTCCGAGCCACTCGCGGATGAGGAGATGCAAATTGCACCTCCTTAAAATGGCACTCAGATTCCTCCAGGGGAATCTCAACCACTGCGCCAGAGCTCAGGACCTGTGGGTCCAGAGTCTGGCGGAGAGGTTGATAGCCATAGCGGTAGTGGCTGAGCCGTACCACATCCCGCCCGATTGGGTTTCGGATGTGGACGGCACAGCGGCCATTGCCACCCGAGTGGCTAACGGCGCCCCCTCTTTTCAGAGGATTGAAAAGGGGCACGGATGGGTTGCGGCTGAGTTGGGAGACACCCTGGTTATCGGGGTGTATTTCTCTCCTAACCGGCCTCTCGCTCAATTTGAGAGTTTTCTCTCCGAGTTGGAGGCTGTGATCGGCCGCAATCGTTCGCTCCAAGTGCTGGTCGCTGGGGATTTCAATGCCAAGTCCTTGGTATGGGGATCTCCAGCGACAGATGTGCGTGGAGAGGCGCTCGAGGAGTGGGCAGTCGCTTCTGGCATGACTGTCTTGAATCGGGGTTCGGTAGACACCTGTGTGCGCATGCGGGGAGGGTCCATCGTGGACTTGACGTTCGCGACTCCTTCGCTAGCACGACGTGTCCAGGGCTGGGAAGTGCTGGAGGGTGTGGAGACGTTGTCGGACCACCGGTATATCCGGTTCGACGTTTCTACGCTTCCGGCAATTCATACCGGCCCAAGCCGTTCTACCCGGCATAGAGACAGTCCGAGATGGGCTTTGAAGCGACTTGACCGCGAAAAGTTGGAGTGTGCGGCTATCGTCCAGGCATGGGTGCCTGTGCCGGATGGGCCTGCTGAGGTGGAGGATGAGGCCGAATGGTTCCGGGAGGCGCTGTCGCAAATTTGCGACGCGGCCATGCCCCGGGCCGGGCCTATCCCTCCTAAGCGGCAGGTATACTGGTGGTCCGCAGACCTCGCGAGCTTGCGCTTTGCGTGCGTGAGGGCGAGACGCCAGTATTCCCGGTACCGTCGCAGACGCACCCGGATTGAGGACGATGAGGCCCGCCTTTATGACGCCTATAGAGAGGCGAAAAAGGCGCTCAAGGTCGCCATCAACAGAGCCAAGTCCAGGGCAAGAGAGGAGTTTCTTGAGACTCTTAATGCGGATCCGTGGGGAAGGCCGTACAGGTTGGCGTTGAGTAAGCTCCGCCCCTGGGCACCCCCGGTTACGCAGAGTCTCTCTCCTCCCTTGCTCCACGACGTCGTCCAGGCTCTGTTTCCGACCCGAGGAGAGCACACTCCGCCAGTGATGACGCCACCCACAGGTGTGGGAGTAGGTGTAGACGAGGTCCCTGCCGTGTCCGACGTTGAGTTTGATGCGGCAGTCTCGCGGCTACGGGCCAAGAGTACGGCTCCTGGTCTAGACGGCATACCCGGCCGCGCTTGGGTTCTGTCCATTGAGTGGCTGGGGCCGAGACTGCAGAGCCTGTATTCGGCCTGTCTGTCGCAGGGACGTTTTCCGCGCCAGTGGAAAACGGGGAAGCTCGTCCTACTGAGGAAGGAGGGTCGACCATCTGACTCCCCCTCGGCCTACCGCCCGATTGTGCTGCTCGACGAGGTTGGGAAACTTCTCGAGCGCATAATTGCTGGCCGCCTGATTGGGCACCTCGAGGAGGTGGGGCCGGACTTGGCAGACTGCCAGTACGGCTTTAGGCGTCGTCGGTCCACGGTTCACGCGATCCTCCGCGTGAAGGACATCGCCAGGGAGGCGATGTCGCAGGGTCAAGTGGTGTTAGCGGTATCACTCGATATAGCTAACGCCTTCAACACCCTGCCGTGGACCTGCATAAAGGAGGCGCTACGGCACCACGGTGTCCCCCTTTATCTACGGCTCATCCTGGAAGACTACCTGACAGAGAGGTATGTCGAGTTCCCGGGGCGCGATGACTGGCAGCGTCATCCCATGTCGTGCGGTGTCCCGCAGGGTTCGGTTCTTGGGCCGCTCCTGTGGAACATTGGTTATGACTGGGTGCTGCGCGAAGTCAACCTCCAGGGCGTCGAAGTAACTTGTTACGCCGACGATACCCTGGTAACGGCGAGAGGGAACAACTTCCGGGACGCAGCCGTCCTTGCCACAGCAGGCGTGGCGGAAGTCGTCGGTAGAATCCGACGCCTAGGGCTACACGTGGCCCTAGAAAAATCCGAGGCGACCTGCTTCCACGGGCCTCGGAGAGGACCTCCAGCCGGTTCGAGCATCCAGGTGGGTGGAGTCCAGATCCGTGTCGAGTCGACCATGAAGTACCTGGGATTGGTCCTCGACAGTCGCTGGAACTTTCACGCCCACTTTAAGCGCTTGGTGCCTAAACTGGTGCGAACGGCGGCCGCGTTAGGTAGCTTGCTGCCCAACATCGCGGGGCCGAAGGCTTCATGCCGGAAGCTTTACGCGGGAGTTGTGCGGTCCATGGCCCTGTACGGCTCACCTGTCTGGGCCGACACCCTGACAAGCCAGTGTATCGCCGAACTGCGGAGACCGCAGCGGGCGATGGCAGTCAGGATCATACGGGGCTACCGCACAATCTCTTACGAGGCGGCCTGTGTGCTGGCCGGCACACTCCCCTGGGACCTTGATGCGAGGACCCTCTCGGCGGTGTTTTACTACCGGGAGGAGGCGCGTCGGTCCACAGTCCACGGGGTTACCCCAAGCCAGGTTTCGTCCTGGCTGGAAGAGTTCCGCACACTGGCTGTGGAGCTCTGGGATGTGCGGCTCGCGGATCCCGGATCGGGCCATCGCACGATCCAGGCGATCCGCCCTGTCCTCACACAGTGGCTGAATCGGCGTCACGGCGCCGTAACGTACCGTTTGACGCAGGTACTCACGGGGCATGGCTGCTTCGGGAGTTACCTGTGCCGGATCGGACGGGAGGCTAGCGATGCCTGTCACCACTGCGACGCCAGCGAGGACACGGCGCAGCACACGCTGGAGGTGTGCCCAGCTTGGGCAAACGAGCGCGAGACGCTCACCGCCTCGATCGGGCGCGACCTCTCGCTGCCATCCGTGGTTTCTGCCATGGTGGCGAGCGCGAGCTCGTGGGATGCGGTGCTCTCCTTCTGCGACGCCGTCGTGGCGCAGAAGGAGAGCACCGAGCGCCAGCGCGAGCTGGACAATCCCGCCCGACGTCGGAGGCGAGGCCGCCGGGGTGGTGGTGCGTAATCCCGGCGGTTCCCTGCGGTTAGGGGACGAGAATACTACCGAGGTATCCCTGCCTGTCGTAAGAGGCGACTAAAAGGGCCCTTGGGGTCGCGAAGCGCACGCGGGGGGGCCTGCGTGTGTTTCGGTTTGCGATCCCGAGGATGACGGTAACGCGTGTCTTCGGACACAGTGGTCTGTGTTATCGTGCACTGGAGTTGAGCTTGCTCCTCCCGAGGCTGGCTGCCAGGCGGCCTTGCGCGCCGAAGGGTCCTGCGAGGAGTCTCTCCCTCGTTGGGGATCCCGGGTCCCTTCCATTCTGCGCCGAAGATGACCACCGTCAGGTTTTAGTGGGTAGGGGTCTCTGTTTTCCCAGGAGTTCCGAGTCCCACATATCCCAGGTGTCCCGAACCCAGGGCCTTGGGAATGCCTAAATGCATTTCCTGACGCAAAAAAAAAAAAAAAAAAAAAGGTTAGGTTAGGTTCCTGGGGCAGTATGGTTCTGCTACCAGGCGCGTCCCCCGGGTGGCGGATAGGGGAACGCCCTCCAGATATGGAGGGTACCGGCAGTGGCCGGCGTGGACCGAAACCAGGGGAGGAGGGTGGTATTAGTACGGACTTCGGTCCGGAAGTATCGCCTGACTCGGGACAAAGTCAGCAGACGGTGTGCTCGCCGCTTACCCCGGGTCATTGAGTCTCGTTTCGAGTCAGACTCTTTGTTCTCGGGGGGTGGCCGGCGCGCTTGCTGTTGATTTTGTTCTCGGGGGGGAATGTGACCGTAATCCCAGTGCACTCGGGGCACGATGCTTAGCAGAGTTCACTCAGTTATGGATAGTGTTCCAGCACTGGGACCGGGGCGTCTGTCCTTTCCTGTCCTTTTCCCAAATTCCCGTGTTCCTTTATCCTTTTTCTCCTTCCCATTTTTTCCCAGTCCCTTGTCCTTTTGAGCTGTTTGTTTCTGTTCCGGCTGCTTGTGCATGGTTTTCATGCACCTGCATTCGGCGCCGGGGTTCTCAGCTCAATCATCCTTTACCTTATCAGACCCGCGTGGATGACAACCACTATAAAAATCACGAAGCCGGAGGTCTAACCGTGCCGAAGGTGGGTAAATGCGAGCGAGGGGTTACCCGCCCTTAAGGGAAAACAAAAAATAAAATGGACGCATCTTTGAATAAGACTACCCAGGAGGGTCCCATTGCCTGCGGCAGTGGGGAATCCCTCCCTCTGGAGCGCTCGCGGAGCCCGATTTCGGGTTCCACGGGTGATCTGGGGGCAGCCCCCGTTCGTAGTCTGGGGGGGGCACAAAAATGCTCCGGGGGAAACCCTGTTTTTGTTCCAAGCGCAGTGACGGAGACCCAGGGTTCAGCATCGACCCGTGTCACACGCGCGTCAAGTACGCGAGATGCAACCAGTTCTCCCCAACCGATGGTAGTTTTATCCCGGCTGGAGACAAGCCCGCTTGGCGGAGCCCCGAAGACCACAGTCGCCTCCAAAGACGACACAGAAGAAGAGACCTCGGACACGGGGTTCAAGCGGCCGCACCCTCATGCGTTCCTGCCTGACTTCGTGTACGACCTTTCAGATTCAGAAGTCCTTCACACCCCGGACTCTGACGACTTTACTAGCGACTCGGAACCTTTTTCAACCAGTCAGCTGCTCACATCGAAGAGACAAAAAGGTCCAACAAAACATCACGATGTTGGTCGTCGCCAGTCGGAGCGCAAACTTAAAAAGCTGTCGGCTGCGGCCAATAAAGCTGAAGTCGACGCTCAACTCAAGAAACGTGCTATACGTAAAGGGCATGCCCCATCCGAAGAAGATCTCACCATAATAGTTCCACCTAATATGGACGACTTGAATGCCGAAGAAGTGAGGGCTCTTTCAGGCAAAAGCGCACTGAAGGTATACGATATTTGCAATAAAAGCAAGAATCTGAAGGGCACCTTTATCAAGGATTTAAAGACTGCGCAAAGCTATTTGTCGATGCAGTTGACAGTCTTACACGTCGCACCCAAAACGACGAGACACACCGGCTCAGAGCCGAGATGGCCCGCATGCGTGCAGAGCTGGACGAGCTCAAGGCGAAGGCCGCTTTGGCCCCTATTGCCAAACCGGACCCCCCAGCGACCGCCGATGCGTTGAAGGACTGGCTTCGGCAGGAGTTTGAGCCTTCGATTCTCCGCCAAGTCGGTTTTATGGTTGACGCGAAGTTAGCGGGGTTGACGACGGAGGCAGTCCGTCCCCCGCTTGCGGCAGACCGAAGAAAGGCAGCTGAGGCCAAGAAAGCAGCAGCTTTTGCCACTTTGCCATCGGTGGCGGCTCCAACGAGAGAAGAGCAACCACAACCCCGTGCCGAACCAATGGACGGTGACTGGACCGAAGTCGGCCCCGGGGGGAAGGTCAAGAAGAAAAAGCAAGGGAAGAAAACTTCTACACCGGCAGCAACAACATCAGCGCAGCCGGCTTCCCAAAAGAAAGATGGCAAAAATCCTGATACGACTTCTCCACCTGCTCCAAATACGTATGCCACGGCTACGAAAGGCAAGGGCAGCTAAAAATCAACAACAACAGGTGTGACGACAGCGGCCGCAAATACATCAAAAGGCAAAACATCTGCCAAAAAGTCCCAACGAAAGAAGAGCCGCAAGCCGAAGCTCTCCGAACCCCGATCCGCTGCAGTCGCGATAACGTTGGGCCCGGAAGCGCTAAGGATGGGTTTCACCTACAAAATAGTATTGGAGAGACTAAAGGAAGAGATAAAGCTCTCCGAGTTAGGCATAGACCGAGTCAACATGCGGGTGGGCCAAACAGGGTCGAGAATTTTGGAAATTCCTGGCTTAGGTAATGAAGAGAAGGCCGAAAAACTCAAGGACGCCGCACACGTGATCCTCGAGAACTTAGCAAAAGTCACCAGACCCACCAAAACCATAGATCTCCGTTTGTGTGGGCTGGACGACTCACTAAATAGCAGAGAGGTAGCCTCGGCGATTGCAGCCCGTGGTGGATGTGACGCGGAAACCATCCGAGTCGGAGACGTCCGCCCTGGGCCGAGAGGTGTCGGGGCTTGTTTTGTCCGCTGCCCTGTGGCCGCGGCAAAGATGTTACTAAAAGATGGCTACCTAACAATAGGGTGGAGCAGCGCTCAGGTCCGGGCCCTGACCCCGCGCCCCATGCGCTGCTATAAGTGTATGGGAGTGGGGCACACAAGCCCACGCTGCCCATCTCCTCGGGACCGGACCGGCCTATGTTTTAGGTGTGGAAAAGAGGGACACAAGGCGGCAGATTGCCAGGCAACAGCGCACTGCGCACACTGCGCTGAAGCAAACTTGCCGGCTAAGCATATTATGGGAGGTCGAGAATGTAACCCACCTCCCACACGGCCGAGAGTAGCGATATTTGACCGCAGCAGTTTTGCAAATTCGAAAAGGCTAGAGGACATGAAACGCAGAGGTCCTAGCAGTCTAAGTGGTACTAGCGGGGAGGGGTCGGGGGGCCCTAACCTGAATTGCACGGTACCACCTGTCTGAGGGGTGCCCTGGTGTACCCGGGCATCCCTCCCAGCGAAGGACGTCGGGCCAACCATCTGGCCTGACCTACCACTGGGCGGTACGGCGAGTGTAATAATCCCGTACCGTCCGTTTTTTATATAAGTGGTAGAGGGTACACTGTCAGGTTTTTTAGTGAGTAGGAGTCTCACATAACCACATTGCCCCCCCGGGCATGTGGTATCCATGAGGGATTTTCCCTGACATGAAAAAAAAAAAAAAAAAAAAAAAAAAAAAAGGTTAGGTTAGGTTAGGTTAGGTTAGGTTAGGTTCCCGTGGGAGTTTTCAGTCTTCTATCGGGCGCGTCCCCCGGGTGGCGGATAGGGGAATGCCCTCCAGATATGGGGGGTACCGGCTACGGCCGGCGCGGACCAAAACTGAAGAGGTGGGGCCGCTCTTCGTATTCCTCTGCTAAGCAGATGATGCGAAGATGTGGCCGCTTGGCGGCTATCCGATTTTCCGTGCTTTCACGGCTAACGGACCCCCGCCAAGCAAACCGTAATCCGCATTTTGCGGACCGGGGACTCTGCTTGCAGAGTTACGAGGAGAAAACCTCTATAAAAAACACCAGGAGGAGGCGGAAACGCCTTCTTCACGGCGCGGCGGGTCTGACTGGTTGTGCTTGCACGACTGGCGGACACTGGCTTCGGCCACCGTCGGGCAACCGTAATCCGCAGTCGCGGACCGGGGGTCTTGCTTAGCAGGGCTGCGAGGATGAAAACCTCTATAAAAAATCACCCGTAACCCGCACTGAGCGGACCGGGGACTCTGCTTCGGCAGGGTCACGAGGATGACCACCTCTCTAAAAAATCACCCGCGCGGCGTCGATCTCGGTCGGCGTCGGGCAAGCCGTAACCCGCACTGAGCGGGCCGGTGGCTCTACCTAGCAGGGTCGCGAGGAAGACAACCTCTATAAAAATTACCCCAACCCTACGGCCGCCGCACGTCTATGGGGTGAATGGCTGGTGGGAATCCAGTCCCGAGTGCGGCAAAAAACAAAAAATGAATAACGGCGAATCGGAAAAAACTACCCAGGCGGGTACCCGGCACGAAGCCGGGGAATCCCGCATAACGCCTGTTGTTGACGCCCCAGTGGCGACAACGACAGACGTTGTCGGCCCTCAATCGTATTGTGGGGAGGGCCAGAGACGCCTAAAGGACAAGCCACGTCCTAAAACTGGCAACGAGGTGGTGCGGGAGGCCGTAGTGAGGCTGACCCGCTTGAGCTCCGAGGAGCTCAGAGCTGCAACGCCGGAGCCATCTACTTCGGCGGCGGCCAGGCGCATTTTGCGTAGCGGCCGTTCAAGCGCAGCAGGAGAGCGGTCGCGTTCTCCGTCTGCCCAGGAATCGGATTCAGGCGCGAGCCTGATGACCGTGGATCCTTCCTCCGGGGAGGAACTCGGCCGACTCTGGGGCACACGGAAGCGGCCGTACTCCAAGAGTGGGGGTTCGGGCTCCGAAAGGAGTGACACGGGGTCAGTTTCCCCTTCTGGGAGACCGGCGGCCCGTAGAGGCCGAATAAGAACCCCAAAAGCCGGTGCCAATGCCAGCTTGGCGGAGGCCCGGCGGGAGTTTATGCGCCCCAGGCGCGAGGACGAACGGCTGGAGGCGGAGCTACGGTCCGAGCAGGAGGTTGCGGACATGGATCGTGCTCTGCACCAAGCCCAGGTAAGGACGTCACGTTTGTCGGAATCGTCCCAAGACGAGACCGACGAGCGGAACATGACCGCCTCTGCACTCAAGGAGCGCATTGAGATTTCAGCGGCCATAGTACGGAAGGTCATCGCTTGTAACGTTGTAATTTTCACGCACATCAGTGGATGTGTTTTTATGCTACTTTCTAGCAAAGGGTGTATACTCACCCTATATTATTTTTTTGTAATCTGCGCCTGCGCGCATTTTGAACGCAGCCGTAGTGTCAGTTTGACATCTGTCAGCTGTCACTACGCTCGGAGGTTAGGAGGTGAGCAAAGGCGTCGGGCCCATCATACCTCGGGCAGATACCACCGGCACAAGTCCAGCTTCCAAAGTACCATCCAGCAGTCGAGTCAGCAGATAGCAGTTTGGTCTGCACGCTACAGACTCCTGCGAAGGGTAAGCAGCCGCCACCATCATCTGGCAGGCAGTAGGCTCTTGTTGCGTGCTCTTCTGACAATGGTTGTATTTACAGTGCTCCAGACCCGCCACGTGCCCTGGAAATTGGCGTAGACACCCTACGCAATACCATTGTCCTCCGACAGGTGAGTGTTTGAACCTTTATTTTACGTAGGGCCCATAGTGCATAGGTTAGGTTGTGTTCCCCAAACGCGTGTAGAATCCCGTCATGGTCCCCCATTTCTAAAGTGTGCGATCCGAATCTTATATTGCTCTTCTTCTGACAGGAGGTTTAACGTGGCGGCTCAAAGAGAGGCGAGCGCCGGTTCCCTATCGGTGGTGCGCCCCGAGGGAGAACCGAGGGTCGCCGCAGGCCGTCCCAGGACCGCGTGGACCTCCCACGTGCTACCCCACGCACGTACTATCCCACGTGCTACCCCACGTACTACACCACGTGCTGATCCCTGTATTATCAAAGCCTCTGTAGTACAAAGATTTCCATTTAGTTTAAATTCAAAGCCTCACAGTAGTAACTAATTTAATGGTATATATTGTTACCGACCAAGCCAGCCCGAACCCTGGACTGCTCCTCGGAGAGCTAAGTCCAAAGTTTATAAGTGTATTTTTAAAGCCTTAGGGCATCTCTTTGTAAAAACCGTGTGGTCGGAATTGATTTCCATACCCGGCCGGGGTATCAAACCCCAGGCCTGAATTCAGGCCACGTGGTTTCCTGTAGTACCTAAATTATTTTAGATTATAAGGATAATATCCGAATAAATTTATTTCCTGTTTTTACTTTAAAATATTTGTTTCTTTTTAAGATAACCCTCACATAACTTAGGTTACTCCCCCTCTGGGATAACGCCCTATGCCTAGCTTGCATACTCTTATTTAATTACTTTTCATTCTGATTTGCTTACTTAAATTTCATCAGTTACCTTATTTACTTTCTTTCGCTTGCACCTTCTAGCAAAACTTACTTACTTTCGCTCCCATAAGGAGGCTAAAATTAATAACATTACATGGCGCCCGAATATAGTGATTTATAGCTGTGCGAATTGCAAATTCCCTATTTTCTGGTCGTTTTTAGCTCAGATTAGGTCGGTCGGTAACATATTTATGTGTATTTTTGTTTAATTTAACTGTATTTTTCTAATTTTTTAATATCTTTACTGTGAGTGCTCTCTTATTTTTAATCTGCTTTGTTACTACAGAGGTCGTCGGTGGCTGAGGTATCATCACCCTAATATTATTATTTAAACTACACCTACTTACTACCTTACAATTTTTTTTATAACTTAACTTATTTTTGCAAGTAAGTACTACTTATTTTTGTACCCAAGAGAGGCAAACTGGCCTCTCAAGATATCAAGAAGCTACAGAAGCAACTGCTGACTACCTACCTATCACCTTTCACTTGTTTAGTTGTTTAACCAAATACTGATATTTTTAATTGCTGTTTATTTCATGGGTTGTGTACTGTTGTATTGGCTGGTAACAATTTAATAATTTACAATTTTCTTTCAGCAAAATTTTTTAACCCTGACTTTACTTAAATTTTTGTCTGGCAAATGAATTTTTTTATAAATATACCTAAGTACCTATAACCTAATATTTTCTTTCAGTTAGTGTTTAAGTAGCACACACTTACGCTAATTATTCTCTTACACTTAATCTAAGGTGTTAATCTTTGACAATAACAGTGCAGGTTTCCTTTTTTTTTTTTTTTTTCTCCATCTTTGCTTGCTTATCAACTACCTACACCAATAGTTTATTATTATTGATTTTTTTTTTCCCTCCAAAAAATAAGTTTAGTCTTGTCTGCCTTTGCTTCACCAGTACATACTTAATAACATTTAATCTTGTTTCATTAGCTAAACTTGAATTTTTTTTTTTTCCCAATAATATTTTTTTATTAATTTAAGATGGAAGAAAGGCCAATTAAATTTCATTTACTGAATAAAGATGAGTTAATTTACGAAGTGGTAATTAGGGATGCGGTTCCTGAGACGACTGTTGATAAACTTCGCAGTCAAATAAGAAAGTTAGCAAAGGAGATCCCCACTGATGAGATCGTAGACTTTGACGGGGATCTAAGCTCAGAGTTAAGCACTGTACAAGAGAAATTAGGGGAATTGTCTAGTTATTTGTTGTCAAAGCGTACTACACTTAAATCCCTAAACAGGATTTGTAATTTAGGTAACCACCTATTTCATAGGTTAGGCAGGATACAGCCAGAAGAGAGGGAGCAGCTAGAGCTGAGGGAACACCTGGAGCAGGAGTTAGAAACCATCACGGTAAAGATGGATAAGCTGATGTCCACCTTCAGGTCCAGCCAGGAACAGAAACCTGAACGGTTAGTTCCAGACTTGTCAGAGGCGGGTCTTGTAGGTGAGGCTTCGGGTAACAGTGATATCCCCACTCCTGCACCATCAGGTGTACCTCCTTCGGTTGTAGTTGTGCCTTGTGAGAGAAACTCAGGTGTGCACACACTTAATTTAAAATTTAATGGCAAGGGTTGCATTATTGAATTTTTACACAGGTTAGAGGAACTTTCTGTATCCCGGGGGATAACAGAATCTAAATTGTTTACTTCAGCAGTAGAGTTGTTTACGGATGAGGCTTTGTGTTGGTTTCGTGCTGCTAGGGCTAGTGTGGAGAGCTGGCCTGAGCTCAAATCTTTACTTCTCGAAGAATATTTACCATATGACTTCGATGATCGCTTAATGCAGGAGATTCGTTCTCGGACTCAGGGCCCGGACGAATCTATTGTCAATTATTTGTCTATTATGTGTAACTATTTCGCACGACTGTTGGTACCCCTTTCAGATGAACACAAACTGAAAATTGTATTGCACAACATCAGGCCATTCTATTTCACACAGTTGGCATTGCACGGAGCTACTACGTGGGCACAGTTGAAGGCACAGTGTCGTCTGTTGGAAAACACTGCAATGCGAGCAAATAACTTCATTGAACCTCCACAGCGAACAGATGACTTGCTCGCCAAAGACCTGGCTTACAAGCCGCCGGCGAAGACTTCGGTATCCTGCTCTGCGGTTAGTAACGCCAAGGATACCTTCTGCGTCCGCTGTAGGACAAACGGACATTCATTGTCATCCTGCAAAGCTCCACGTATTATTGTTTGTTACAGGTGTGGTGAAAAAGGGTTCACCGCAGCTGATTGTAAACGGTGTCATTCCAAGGCAGCCGATTCGGGGAGTCGTGAAGTGCGTACAAATAATAATTTTCGTTCAAAAAACTAGCCGGTCCGAATCGGAGTCAAACGAACACTTTTCAAACAAAACTATTTTTAAATTCTTATCTTAAAAATAAGGATTATATTTCTTTTTATAATAGTAATTACCTAAAATCAATACCTACTTCTATTACTCCTAAATCTAATAAATCAACTTCTACGTTTGAAAAGTGTAACACTAGCTCAACACCTGTGAAGCAGCGCCCAGTAGTTTACGTAATCGGTAGCAACGATTCGAGGCCTTTCATGGACGTAAACATTTCAGGCACTGCACACAGTGGGTTGTTGGATTCCGGTTCGGAAATTTCTATTATTTCAGACCAAATACTTAATACCTACTTACTAAAACACTTCACGATTCACAAATCGTATGATTTGGACTCAATTTCCACAGCGAACGGTTCTTCCTCTCCCGTCACTGGTTATGTGTACCTACCGGTCACGGTAAAAGGTAAGACCCGTGACGTTCGCTTTTATATTGTTCCCGGATTGACAACTAATCTTCTTCTAGGCATCAATTTCTGGAAGGCATTTAAAATGGCCCCCGAAATTTTGAGCCTATGTAAACGTGCGCCTTCTACCGAGCAACAAACTACCGTTGTTTCGGAGATTCGCCGCCGTTTAAAAAACTCTGATTCTCTTATCGAGCATCAGAGGTGTACCGTAAACCTACCTAAACGAGTCGTGTTACCCGAGACCAAGGATACTTGGTACTCAAATATCTTTGAACGATGTCCCTCACGTCCAAAGACGACTCCTAGTTATATCCTACCTAAATTAAAATACTTTTGGCCTGGAATGTTCCAGGACCCAAGCAAATACGTTTCTTCCTTTAGTGGTGTATGTCCTAAACCCACACACCCTAAATTATCTGCACCTATTTCGGCTATATCCCGAAATAGACCTACTACCATCTTTACCCAAAACACTCAGTCTACCACTGATGTTTTTAATCCAGGCTCGTTGACGAACACTCAATTCGGACCGAGCCTGAGTGTCGACATTCCAACGACATTTTATATAGGCCAAGGTCATCATTTATAACTTGCGCCTAACTTCATATTAGTTCCTGCATTCAATTGCAGATTGCAGTTATGTTGTTGTACATTATGTACCTAGTAGTAATTGTTTGTTTTTATTTAGCATTTCATAGTTATGGATTTGGACAATGGACAATTGCCAATCCTACCTTAGTTGGTATATTTATTTTGTTAGCTTTATTTTAGTATTGAGTTAATAACTTTTTTTGGAGTTGTTTTTTTTATTTATTTTTTTAAATCCTTCTTACTTTCAGGTTAGCATCCTGTTTGATTGTAGGTTGTTCCGAAATAAAAAAATTTTCTTTCATAGGGTTCTGGTGGCTGAAGTTCGACGAGGGCGTCGATCGAATTCCCTGCGTGAATTCTTACCGTGGTGAGGGGAGTGTTGTAACGTTGTAATTTTCACGCACATCAGTGGATGTGTTTTTATACTACTTTCTAGCAAAGGGTGTGTACTCGCCCTGTATTGTTTATGCGTTTTCGAACGCATCGCATCGAGTTTTGGAACGTGTCGGGTTGACAACAGGCTTGATTATTAGATTGTCTATGGCGCGACTTCCGAGACGCTTGGTTCGGGGAGGTTATAAATTCAGCGGAGGCCGGACGCCAGCCATACCTCAGCCAGTCACCCGAAAGTAAAGAGCAGCAGACTCCGTCGCCGACGCGCCCCAGCAGGCCAGCACCGCAGTTGACATCAGGCAGACAAAAGTCTGTAGGCCAGTTTTCCTGCAAAAGGTAAGTAGCCACGATCGCCGTCTTGATGCTTCGGCAGGCGGTATGCGCTTGTTGCGTGACTCCTTCTAAAATAAATTGTTTTTACAGTGCTCCTGACCCGCCACGTGCCCAGGAGTTGAAATTGGCGTAGACAGCCTACGCGTCACCATTGTCCTCCGACAGGTGAGTGTTTGAACCTTTATTTTACGTAGGGCCCATAGTGTATAGGTTAGGTTGTGTTCCCCAAACGCGTGTAGAACCCCGTCATGGTCTCCCATTTCTAAAGTGTGCGATCCGTTTCTTATATTGCTCTTCTTCTGACAGGAGGTTTAACGTGGCGGCTCAAGAAGTGGCGAGCGCCGGTTCCCCATCGGTGGTGCACCCCGAGGGAGAACCGAGGGTCGCCGCAGGCCGTCCCAGGACCGCGTGGACACCGCGTGGACCTCCCACGTGCTACCCCACGTGCTACCCCACGTGCTACCCCACGTACTACACCACGTACTACACCACGTACTACACCACGTACTACACCACGTGCTAATCCCTGTATCATCAAAGCCTCTGTAGTACAAAGATTTCCATTTAGTTTAAATTCAAAGCCTCACAGTAGTAACTAATTTAATGGTATATATTGTTACCGACCAAGCCAGCCCGAACCCTGGACTGCTCCTCGGAGAGCTAAGTCCAAAGTTTATAAGTGTATTTTTAAAGCCTTAGGGCATCTCTTTGTAAAAACCGTGTGGTCGGAATTGATTTCCATACCCGGCCGGGGTATCAAACCCCAGGCCTGAATTCAGGCCACGTGGTTTCCTGTAGTACCTAAATTATTTTAGATTATAAGGATAATATCCGAATAAATTTATTTCCTGTTTTTACTTTAAAATATTTGTTTCTTTTTAAGATAACCCTCACATAACTTAGGTTACTCCCCCTCTGGGATAACGCCCTATGCCTAGCTTGCATACTCTTATTTAATTACTTTTCATTCTGATTTGCTTACTTAAATTTCATCAGTTACCTTATTTACTTTCTTTCGCTTGCACCTTCTAGCAAAACTTACTTACTTTCGCTCCCATAAGGAGGCTAAAATTAATAACATTACACGCTACCTCCGGAAACTTGAAAGGTACCTATCAGAAGGCCCTGAAATCGGCAGTCGGGGACTGGGAGCGTGTGGCACCCGTGCTGTATGCGCGAACAGTATCCGAAGAGACCGAGAAGCTGCGGCTGGTTAACCACCGGCTGCTCTCCGAGGTCTCTCGGCAAGGGAAGGAGCTGGCCCAACTCCGCAAGGATATGAACAGCATCCGAAAGAGCCTAACTGAGCAAACGCCCCGAGCGGCTGGCGTGGCTGACGACAGCAATGTCGTCGCTTACGTCAACGCTCGGTTCGAGGCTATCGAGGCTCGGCTACCTCCAGAGCGGCTTCGGCCCCCGCTGGCTGCCGACAAGCGCAAGACAAACGCGCCGCCACCGGCCACTGCGCTGGCGGCCGCGCCACCACCGGACGTGACAAACAAAACCCCGGAGAAGACGAACGCGAGCACAAGGGCGACTCAGCCGCCCACGGTTCGCAGCACACCGGCTGCAGCTGCGCCGAAGCCTAAGGCTCCAGCGCCGCCCAACCCCGAATCCCGAGGGAATCCTCCCGCGGGGAAGAAGGGAAGGAAGTCGGCCAAGAAGGGCAAGGTGGCTAACGCTGCCCCGCCCCCAAGGGAGCCCCGCCCTTTGCCGCCGGCCCCCGAGACCATGGAGTTACCGTGGAACCTCGTGACCGGCCGCAAGGGCAAGAGCAAGGGCGCGAAAGCTGCAGCAGCAGTGCAGCCCCCCCCGAAACCCCAGATGAGGCAAGCGAAAGTGCCGAAACTCCGCCCCGCACGCTCGGCGGCAGTAGTGATCACGCTACAGCCAGATGCCGAGAAGCGGGGCGTGACGTACTCTGGCGTCATCTCGCAGGCTAAAGCCAGCATCAGCTTGGCAAGCCTCGGGATTGAGTCCGTGCGCTTTAAGCGAGCAGCCACCGGAGGCGCCATTTTGGAGCTGCCGGGCGCTGCGGAGACAGATGGCAGGGCGGACTCTCTGGCTACCAAGCTAAGAGAGGTCCTCAACGCGGAAGACGTCCGAGTTTCCCGACCTGTGAAGTGTGCAGAAGTGCGCATTTCTGAGTTGGATGACTCCGTCACCGCTGAGGAAGTCGCAGCCGCTGTCGCCAAGACTGGGGCGTGCTCGGTGGAGTCCGTGAAGACGGGCGAGATCCGCCGAGACAGGAGGGGGCAAGGCGCCTGCTGGGCACGTTGCCCCGTGGCGGTGGCCAGAAAGCTGGTGGACGGTGCTCGTCTGCTAGTCGGTTGGACATCGGCGCGGGTCAAACTGCTGGAGGCCAGGGAGCTGCGTTGTTTCCGGTGTCTCGAGAAGGGACACGTCCGGAGCAAGTGCGGCTCGGAAGTTGACCGTAGCAGTCAGTGCTACCGCTGCGGTCAACTGGGCCATCTGGCACGTGCCTGTACGGCGGCGCCACACTGCACGGTGTGCGCAGTGGCTGGAAAGAACGCCAGTCACAGGGTTGGGGGCAAAGCCTGCAAGGCCCCCAAACCTAAAACTCGCGGTCGGCAGGCTGTCACCGAGGCCACGGCCCGGTCGCAGCCGGCCCGCTCCGAGCCACTCGGGGATGAGGAGATGCAAATTGCACCTCCTCAAAATGGCACTTAGATTCCTCCAGTTAGATTCTTTCAGAGGGTTGAAAAGGGGCACGGATGGGTTGCGGCTGAGTTGGGAGACACCCTGGTTATCGGGGTGTATTTCTCTCCTAACCGGCCTCTCGCTCAATTTGAGAGTTTTCTCTCCGAGTTGGAGGCTGTGATCAGCCGCAATCGTTCGCTCCAAGTGCTGGTCGCTGGGGATTTCAATGCCAAGTCATTGGTATGGGGATCTCCAGCGACAGATGTGCGTGGAGAGGCGCTCGAAAAAAAAAAAAAAAAAAGTAAAAAATCATTTATTCATTTAAGCTTGTACAAAGCACTTATGACATGTCAAAAAAAGTATACAGAAATAATAATAATAAACGTAAATAAAATAGTACAATATTAGTACACATCGTGAATATACATAATGTGAATCTACCACCGGTTCGGACGTTGCTTCTTATCGAGAAGACTCCGGCAAGAAACTCGATAGTTACTCTTTTCAACTTTGTTTGTTTTACAAAAAAAAAATTCAGAGTACAGTCAATGCGAGTAGAAAAAAGAACACAATATTGAGCAGAGGAGCAGATTATTCCTACTATGACCACAAACTTTTGTCGTTCAAGTAATCCTCTACATTATAATAACCTTGTTTCAAGGAGTTGGCAGTCGCTTCTGGCATGACTGTCTTGAATCGGGGTTCGGTAGACACCTGTGTGCGCATGCGGGGAGGGTCCATCGTGGACTTGACGTTCGCGACTCCTTCGCTAGCACGACGTGTCCAGGGCTGGGAAGTGCTGGAGGGTGTGGAGACGTTGTCGGACCACCGGTATATCCGGTTCGACGTTTCTACGCTTCCGGCAATTCATACCGGTCCAAGCCGTTCTACCCGGCATAGAGACAGTCCGAGATGGGCTTTGAAGCGACTCGACCGCGAGAAGTTGGAGTGTGCGGCTATCGTCCAGGCATGGGTGCCTGTGCCGGATGGGCCTGCTGAGGTGGAGGATGAGGCCGAATGGTTCCGGGAGGCGCTGTCGCAAATTTGCGACGCGGCCATGCCCCGGGCCGGGCCTATCCCTCCTAAGCGGCAGGTATACTGGTGGTCCGCAGACCTCGCGAGCTTGCGCTTTGCGTGCGTGAGGGCGAGACGCCAGTATTCCCGGTACCGTCGCAGACGCACCCGGATTGAGGACGATGAGGCCCGCCTTTATGACGCCTATAGAGAGGCGAAAAAGGCGCTCAAGGTCGCGATCAACAGAGCTAAGTCCAGGGCAAGGAAGGAGTTTCTTGAGACTCTGAATGCGGATCCGTGGGGAAGGCCGTACAGGTTGGCGTTGAGTAAGCTCCGCCCCTGGGCACCCCCGGTTACGCAGAGTCTCTCTCCTCCCTTGCTCCACGACGTCGTCCAGGCTCTGTTTCCGACCCGAGGAGAGCACACTCCGCCAGTGATGACGCCACCCACAGGTGTAAGAGTAGGTGTAGACGAGGTCCCTGCCGTGTCCGACGTTGAGTTTGATGCGGCAGTCTCGCGGCTACGGGCCAAGAGTACGGCTCCTGGTCTAGACGGCATACCCGGCCGCGCTTGGGTTCTGTCCCTCGAGTGGCTGGGGCCGAGACTGCAGAGCCTGTATTCGGCCTGTTTGTCGCAGGGACGTTTTCCGCGCCAGTGGAAAACGGGGAAGCTCGTCCTACTGAGGAAGGAGGGTCGACCATCTGACTCCCCCTCGGCCTACCGCCCGATTGTGCTGCTCGACGAGGTTGGGAAACTTCTCGAGCGCATAATCGCTGGCCGCCTGATTGGGCACCTCGAGGAGGTGGGGCCGGACTTGGCAGACTGCCAGTACGGCTTTAGGCGTCGTCGGTCCACGGTTCACGCGATCCTCCGCGTGAAGGACATCGCCAGGGAGGCGATGTCGCAGGGTCAAGTGGTGTTGGCCGTATCTCTTGATATAGCCAACGCCTTCAACACCCTGCCGTGGACCTGCATAAAGGAGGCACTACGGCACCACGGTGTCCCCCTTTATTTACGGCTGATCCTAGAAGACTACCTGGCAGAGAGGTATGTCGAGTTCCCGGGGCGCGATGACTGGCAGCGTCACCCCATGTCGTGCGGTGTCCCACAGGGTTCGGTTCTTGGGCCGCTCCTGTGGAACATTGGTTATGACTGGGTGCTGCGCGCAGTCAACCTCCAGGGCGTTGACGTAACTTGTTACGCCGACGATACCCTGGTAACGGCGAGAGGTAACAACTTCCGGGATGCAGCCGTCCTTGCCACAGCAGGCGTGGCGGAAGTCGTCGGCAGAATCCGACGCCTAGGGCTGCATGTGGCCCTAGAAAAATCCGAGGCGACCTGCTTTCACGGGCCTCGGAGAGGACCTCCAGCCGGTTCGAGCATTCAGGTGGGTGGAGTCCAGATCCGTGTCGAGTCGACCATGAAGTACCTAGGATTGGTCCTCGACAGTCGCTGGAACTTCCACGCCCATTTTAAGCGCTTGGCGCCTAAACTGGTGCGAACGGCGGCCGCATTGGGTAGACTGCTGCCCAACATCGCGGGTCCGAAGGCTTCATGCCGGAGGCTTTACGCGGGAGTTGTGCGGTCCATGGCCCTGTACGGCTCACCTGTCTGGGCCGACATCCTGACAAGCCGGTGTATCGCCGAACTGCGGAGACCGCAGCGGGCGATGGCAGTCAGGATCATACGGGGCTACCGCACAACTTCATACGAGGCGGCCTGTGTGCTGGCCGGCACACTCCCCTGGGACCTTGATGCGAGGACCCTCTCGGCGGTGTTTCACTACAGGGAGGAGGCGCGTCGGTCCACAGTCCACGGGGTTACCCCAAGCCAGGTTTCAACCTGGCTGGAAGAGTTCCGCACACTTGCTGTGGAACTCTGGGATGTGCGGCTCGCGGATCCCGGATCGGGCCATCGCACGATCCAGGCGATCCGCCCTGTCCTCACACAGTGGCTGAATCGGCGTCACGGCGCCGTAACGTACCGTCTGACGCAGATACTCACGGGGCACGGCTGCTTCGGGAGTTATCTGTGCCGGATCGGACGGGAGGCTAGCGATGCCTGTCACCACTGTGACGCCAGCGAGGACACGGCTCAGCACACGCTGGAGGTGTGCCCAGCTTGGGCAAACGAGCGCGAGACGCTCACCGCCTCGATCGGGCGCGACCTCTCGCTGCCATCCGTGGTTTCTGCCATGGTGGCGAGCGCGAGCTCGTGGGATGCGGTGCTCTCCTTCTGCGATGCCGTCGTGTCGCAGAAGGAGAGTGCCGAGCGCCAGCGCGAGCTGGACAATCCCGCCCGACGTCGGAGGCGAGGCCGCCGGGGTGGTGGTGCTTAATCCCGGCGGTTCCCTGCGGTTAGGGGACAAGAATACTACCGAGGTATCCCTGCCTGTCGTAAGAGGCGACTAAAAGGGCCCTTGGGGTCGCGAAGCGCACGCGGGGGGGCCTGCGTGTGTTTCGGTTTGCGATCCCGAGGAAGACGGTAACGCGTGTCTTCGGACACAGTGGTCTGTGTTATCGTGCACTGGAGTTGAGCTTGCTCCTCCCGAGGCTGGCTGCCAGGCGGCCTTGCGCGCCGAAGGGTCCTGCGAGGAGTCTCTCCCTCGTTGGGGATCCCGGGTCCCTTCCATTCTGCGCCGAAGATGACCACCGTCAGGTTTTAGTGGGTAGGGGTCTCTGTTTTCCCAGGAGTTCCGAGTCCCACATATCCCAGGTGTCCCGAACCCAGGGCCTTGGGAATGCCTAAATGCATTTCCTGACGCAAAAAAAAAAAAAAAAAAAAAAAAAAAGGTTAGGTTAGGTTAGGTTAGGTTCAGGAGTTCCGAGTCCCACATATCCCAGGTGTCCCGAACCCAGGGCCTTGGGAATGCCTAAATGCATTTCCTGACGCAAAAAAAAAAAAAAAAAAAAAAAAAAAAAAAAAAAAAAAAAAAGGTTAGGTTAGGTTAGGTTAGGTTAGGTTAGGTTAGGTTAGGTTAGGTTGGGGGAGGCCCCATGAGTGTTTTTACGAGTATCTAGTACGTCCCCGTCGTCTCCCCTGGCTCTCCCAGTCCTGGTTACGGTAACGCAGTGCCAGGCTGGTGACCAAATCTAGATACTCTGGGGCAACCTTGCGGTTTTAGCTTACTAGTGTTCCCAGCTCCCTGGCCGTCGAGGTATCTCCGGTTTCAGGTCGAGCGGGCCCTAATAGGCTTCCTGTGAGGTTAATTCAACACTCTCGTGTTTTGATTTTTCGTGTTATTAGTGTTCTCTGCTCCCTGGCCGTCGAGGTATCTCCGGTTGCAGGTTGAGCGTGGCCTAATAACGCGCTCTTTGTTTTTGATTTGTTTCTTGTTTTGTGTTTTTACTTTGGTTTGTAATTATGTCTACCCGACGTAATTCTGCCAACTTAGTCGAGGGTCTCGCAGTCGAGGAAAACTCGGCCGATGAGCTGGACCAGATGGTTACCCGGGCGTTGCGTAGCCAACGGCCTAAGAGGCCGGCGGGTTCGCCCATTTTTGCGTCTGAGGCTTCGGTCTCAGACAGTGAGGAGGTGGCCACGACAACACGGTCGTCGGCACCGAAAAAGGCTACGGCCAAAAAGGTCGTAGCTAAAAAGGCCAAAAAGGCGGCGTCTGGCCCTGCGGCCAAAAAGGCGGCGGCCAAAAAGGCGGCAGTTGCCACTGCGGCCGAATTTCTGAGGGCCAAGGCGGCGCAAGTCGCCCTGACCCGCCTGGAGTCGAACTCGAACGCATCTCGCGAAGATGCGCAAGAGGTGGAAGCCGACGAGCCTGTCGACTTCACGCGGAACCCACTCCCCGAGGAATGCTCACTCGCGGAGTTGGACGCAGCCGTCGACACGGAGACGTTGCGTGCCCGGGCGGGTAATCTGAGGTCCCTGATTTTCAACATTGCCCGCAAGTCCGGCAATCTCAAGGGGGAGTACGTGCGCGACCTGAAGAACTTCGCCACGGAATACCATGAGATTGTCGAGACGATTGCGGAACGGACAATCTCGGATGAGACACGGCGGCTCAGCTTCGAAAATCGAAGACTTCGCCGCCAAGTGGAGGACCTCGAAAAAGAGGTGAAGGCTATGCGCCGGGATTTCTCTCAGAGAGACAAATCCCCAGCGCGGCCGGCCCTTCGCTCCCATGACCCTGTGGGCATCTCGACCAATGACCTGATGGGCGAGATGTCCAAGATGGTGAAGGAGATGGCGGAGGAACTCAAAGCCTCCATGTGCCGCACAGTGGGGGAAATGATTAGCGCCCGTATAGCGGTGGTTGAGGAGCGCCTTCCTCCCGCAAAAATCGTGCGGCCTCCACTTGCCGCCGACAAGAGGAGAGAGGAGGCAGCCAAGGCTGCAGTTGCCTCATCTGTACCTGCACCGGCTCAGCCTCAACCCACTGCAGCTCCCAAGCCGAAGCGGACTCGGAAGGGCAAAGCGAGGGTGGTTCCGCAACAGGCACCCCTCGCTGTCGCCGGCCCGTCGTCCGCGGTGACTCCGGCTGCCCTGACCACCCACGAGGGAGAATGGAATGTGGTGGTTGGGAATAAGGGGAAAGGCAAAGGCAAGGGGAAGACCTCCACGCCCGCCGCAGCCCGAACCCCTGCCCAACCCTCCGTGAGACAGGCGCAGTCGACACCAGCGCCAAAACGGACAAAAAATAAAAATGCGGTCAAGTTGACGCCCCCTCGCTCATCGGCTGTAGTGGTGACACTGCAGCCCGACGCCATCGAGCGGGGCGTCTCGTACAAGTCGGCCCTGCTTAAGGCACGGGAAGTGGTCTCGTTGCCCGATTTGGGTATACCTGGTGTGTCTGTCCGGCAGACTGCCACAGGGGCGCGCATGCTTCAGCTGGCGGGAGCAAAAAGCGCTGAGGCTGCTGACCGGTTAGCGGCCAAGTTGACAGAGGCACTCGCGGGAGTGGCCGACGTGTCAAGGCCCACAAAATGTGCGGACCTCCGCATCGCAGGGCTCGACGACACGGTCACCCGCGAGGAAGTGGTGGCCGCAGTCGCGGCCAAGGGTGGTTGTGACCCGGCCCTAGTCAAGGCGGCCGAAATCCGCTTTGGGCCCAAAGGGACCGGGTCGATAGTTGTCAAGTGTCCTATTGCGGCGGCAAAGGCGCTTGTCAACGGAGGTCGTCTCCTCATCGGATGGAGCTCGGTGCAGGTCCGAGCTCTCGACGCACTCCCCATGCGCTGCTTCAAGTGCATGGGGATCGGGCACACGCGCCTGCTGTGCCCGTCCGATAAGGAGAGGGTGGACCTGTGCTTTCGGTGTGGACGGCCGGGGCACAGGGCCGCTGGATGTACGGCGGCGGCACACTGCGTCGTGTGCGCCGAAGCGGGTCGGCCTTCGGGCCACACGATGGGCGGGAGGAGTTGCAACCCTCCCCCAACTAAAGCAAGGGCGGCTCCAAGGACCCAGGCCGCCGCCGATAGCGGGAGGCGCGTAGCGCCAGCGGAAGCTGTAATGGAGCAATGAGTTCAGTCCTCCATTACAGCTTCCTACAGGGGAACCTCAACCACTGCGCCGGGGCTCAGGACTTGCTCATGCAGTCCATGGCGCAGTGGGAGATTGACGTGGCGGTGGCTGCAGAGCCCTATTTTGTTTCTCCCCAGCCTAACTGGGCCGGGGATACTGCTGGCTCTGTGGCCATAGTGGTTGCAGCGGGGTCTCGCTCGCAGCCGCTACAAGTGCGGGAAAGGGGGGCCGGATATGTGGCCGCCACCTGGGGGAACATTGCAGTTGTGGGTGTATATGTCTCCCCCAACACTGGGCTTGCCAGCCTGGAGTCCTTCTTGAGGGGGCTCGGTCCGGTGATCCAGCGGTTGGCACCTCTCCCAGTTTTGGTCATGGGCGACCTGAATGCATGGTCGACCCTCTGGGGGAGCGTGTCAACAAACGTGAGGGGCCTAGCCGTCGAGGAATGGGCTGTCAGCTCCGGGATGTCCCCTCTCAATCAGGGGACATCCTTCACGTGTGTGCGTAGGGCAGGGGGGTCCGTGGTGGACGTAACGTTTGCCACCCCTTCCCTCGCACGGCGCGTCCGGGGCTGGCGGGTGTTGAGTGAGGTGGAGACGATCTCGGACCACAAATATATTAGGTTCGAGGTCTCCACCTCCGACGGCTCGGCGGCGCCGAGTAGACGGGAGGGCCACGCATTTTTCCCGCGGTGGGCCCTCACCAAGCTGGATCCCGAGCTGGCTGAGGAGGCGGCCATAGTGGCGGCCTGGGGCGCGACCCCCACAACATCGGGGGTCGACGAGGCGGCGAGCAGGTTCCGGGACATGATCTCGGGAGTTTGCAACGCCGCCATGCCCCGAATTAGAGGTGACCCTCCAAGGCGCCACCAGGTTTACTGGTGGTGCGAGGAGGTAGCCCACCTGAGGGAGCAGTGCTCATTGTCGCGCAGGGCTTTTACGCGGGCCAAACGACGACGCGTCAGGGACCCGGAGATGGAGGGCCAGCTGTATGCCTCTTACAACGCCGACAAGAAGGCATTGCAGCTGGCCATCAGCCAGGCGAAAGCCAGGGCTCGGGAGGAGATGTTGGAGGATCTCAACCGAGACCCATGGGGGAGGCCATACCGCGTGGCACGCGACAAGTTGCGCTCTCATGGCCCCCCAGTGGTAGAGACCCTCCAACCAGAGGTCCTGGAGAGGGTAGTGCGGGAACTGTTTCCAGATCCCCCAGCGCACACCTCTCCAACAATATCTCCTCCCGCGCGAAGAGTAGAGGATGAGCCGGTTTTTGTGAGTATCTAGTACGTCCTCGTCGTCTCCCCTGGCTCTCCCAGTCCTGTGCACGGTAACGCAGTGCCAGGCTGGTGACCAAACCTAGATACTCTGGGGCAACAAGATACTTTAGTTCAATATATCTTGTTTTCTGCTGTCTTTCGCCATATTAGTGTTTTCTGCTCTCTGGCTGTCGAGGTGTCTCCAGTTTCAGGTCGAGCGGGGCCTAATACAGCGCTCTTTTGTGTTATACATATTGTTTTGTATATATTATTCCTGTTTTTTTTGTGTTTTATTAGTGTTTCCCAACTCCCTGGCCGTCGAGGTAACTCCGGTTGCAGGTTGAGGAGGGCCTAATAGCACTCTCTTTGTCTGAATTTTTGTATTTTTGTGTTTCTGATCATTTGCATCCAGGTTGGATTTTCGTGTTTTTGTTTTGATCCAGGTTGGATATTTGTTTTGTGTTTTTCTTACATCCAAATTGGATTTTGTGTTTTTGTATCCGTAGTGAATTTTTGTTATCTTGTCTTTTGTTCTTGTTTTGATATACTATGTCGACTCGGAACAACAATTCGTTCAAGGGCCTTGAGATCGAGGACGACTCGGCCTTGGAACTTGACCAAATGGTAGTGGAGGCCATGACGAGCATTAGTAAGAAGCGTTCGGCTAAATCTCCGCTTTTCGAAACCTTACTGGATTCTTCTTCAGAAGGTTCAGAAGGTGAACACGTTGGGTCCGATAGGGAAACCACGGACACCACCGCCAATAAAAAGGCGACTTTTATGAAGAAAAGGGCCGTGAAGAAAACGGCCGCAAAGAGGGGCAAAGCGACCACTCCGGGTAATACAGCCGGCACGTCCAGGGTGAAGAAAACCCAACAGGACAGTAAGGCCTCTGTGGATGAATTTGGGGGCGATGGCTCTCTATTCTTTCACGTTGCGCCTGGTTCTCTCCCAGAGGAGACGTATGAGGAGCCTGACCCCTCCGAAGACACGGAAGCACTCAGAGCAAAAGCGGGGGTTCTACGAACTGCGATTTGCAAGATTGCAAAAAGCTCCGGAAACCTGAAGGGTACGTACCAGCGAGACTTGAAAAAGTTAGCTGCTGCGTACCAGGAGATCGTAGAAATAATCGCAGACAGGACGGCGGCGGAGGAAACCCGCCGTCTTGGAACCGAAAACAGACGTCTCCGAAAACATGTTTCCGATCTCCAGGAGGAGATGAAGGCTATCCGCAGAGAGCTTTCAGAGCGCAGTAGGCCTGAAGCTACCACGGAACCTACGCCGCAGGTCTCAGAGACGGCAATGAGAGACGAGCTCAAACGTCTCGTCGGCGGTATGGCGCAGGGGATCGTTGAGGAGATTAAGGGTTCCCTGTGTGTCACATTTGGCACAATGCTTGACGCACGAATGGCAGCCGTCGAAGAGCGGCTCCTTCCTGCTAAGACAATGCGACCCCCTCTTGCTGCAGACAAAAGAAGGGAGGAGGTGGCTGCCAGAGAGGCTGCGTTGGCCGCTCCTGCTGCAGCGCGTCCCGCTAAGATTGCAACCCCAAAACCGACGCCTAAGGGTAAAAAGAGCCCGCAATCGGCACCGCAGCCTATTGCCAGCACTTCAGCGGCGACAACCCCGCCCACCACTGCCACAGAGGAAAGCTGGAATGTGGTAGGTAAAAACAAGAGGACGAGGAGGAGGAAAAACGAAAAAGTGCCCTCAACCAATGCGTCTGCAAACCGTCCAGCGGTGGCAAAGACACCAGTGGCAAAACGTACTGTGTCTGCGCCTTCTAAACCGAAGGCCAAACTCGTCCCTCCTAAATCTTCGGCTGTAATAATAACATTGCAGCCGGAGGCTATTGAGAGGGGAATGACCTATGCACTGGCGCTGACCCGTGCTAGAGAGAGTGTGGCTCTATCTGAGCTCGGCATCGGCTCAATATCCACAAGGAATACCGCGACGGGAGCTCGAATGATAGAGCTACCCGGCGCACAAAGCGGGGAAAAGGCGGATCTCCTCGCTGAAAAGATTCGCGAGGTTCTGAATGACGTGGCAACGGTCACTAGGCCCACGAAGTGTGCTGAGCTACTGATTCGGGGTCTAGATGACTCAGTGACGAAGGCTGAAGTTATAGCCGCGGTAGCTGCTAAAGGTGGCTGTGCAGCAGAGCTAGTCAGGGCCGGAGAGATCCGCTTTGGCCCAGGAGGAACAGGCTCCACCACGGTCAAGTGCCCAGTGGCTGCCGCCAAGCTGGTGTCAGAGGCTGGTCGGCTTTTGATCGGGTGGACCTCGGCGCAGGTGCGTGTCCTTGATGCCCAACCTATGCGGTGTTTTAGGTGCATGGGCACAGGGCATACAAGACAAATGTGTCCCTCATCGAAGGACAGGAGCGACTTGTGCTTCCGGTGCGGCAAAACGGGGCACAAGTCCGAGAACTGCGCAGCAGCAGTCTGCTGTGCAATTTGCTCGGAGTTGAGACTGCCGGCAGGGCACGTCATGGGGGGGAGGAGGTGCAATCCCCCCCACAAAAGAGGGAAAGTGATGTCTAGGACCCAGGCCACTAGTCAAGAGGGGCGGCCAACGCCGATGGAGGAAGCTGTGGAGGACTTAATTGAAATATGAGTCAGTTAAGCCCTATCAGCTTCCTCCAGGGGAATTTAAACCACTGCGCCGGAGCCCAAGATCTGTTTATCCAGGGAATGGCGCAGTGGGAAATTGATGTGGCTGTAGCGGCCGAGCCCTACTACATATCTCCTCAGCCACATTGGGCTGCGGATACGTCAGGCTCCGTCGCCATCATTGTGAGATGCAGCGCCCCTTCCCGCCCCCTGGTTGTAAAAGAAAGGGGACCGGGTTACGTCGCAGCCGTCTGGGGAGGAAAGTACGCCATAATAGGCGTCTACTTCTCCCCCAACGGAAATCGAGCCGACCTAGAAGTCCTCCTAAATACTTTGGTCCTGGTAATCAGAAGACTAGCGCCTCTCCCTGCCCTCGTAATGGGCGATTTCAATTCGAAGTCGTCCATGTGGGGAGGCGCCTCTGTTACCACACAACCATGGGGCCGGCTGGTAGAAACCTGGTCGGCCAATGCTGAAATGTCCCTCCTCAACGTAGGGACAGAACATACGTGCGTGCGAAGGAATGGGGGGTCCGTGGTGGATCTATCGTTCGCCACCCCTTCCGTCGCACGTCACGTTATGAACTGGAGGGTTCTTAGTGGGGTGGAGACCCTATCTGATCACAGATACATTCGATACGAGGTCTCCGCCTCTCGAAATAGTGTGGCCCAATCTCGCCGACAGGGGCACGGTTCTTTCCCTCGCTGGGCCCTTAGCCGGCTGGATAAAGATCTGGCCGAGGAAGCGGCTATCGTACAGGCCTGGTGTTCGACCGCAATGTCATCCGGGGTCGACGAGGCAGCCTGCGTTTTCCGCGACACACTCACCGTGGTGTGTGATGCCGCCATGCCGCGTGTGAGGGGCGCTGCTCCTCGAAGGCGGGTGTACTGGTGGACCGAAGATATAGCGGACCTCAGGAACACCTGCCAGCGGTCGCGGAGGGCCTATGGTCGGAGCCGTCGTCGGGCCACAAGGGATCCTGTAGTGGAGGGCCAGCTGTACGCAACCTATTGCAGCAATAGAAAGGCGTTGCAGCTGGCCATTAGCCAGGCCAAATCAAGGGCCAGAGAAGAAATTCTGGCCAGCCTTGATAGGGACCCATGGGGGAGGCCCTACCGCGCGGCGCGGAGTAAACTGCGCTATCAGGGCCCCCCTATCATCGAGACCATGCAGCCAGAGTTACTGGAGAGGGTAGTGCAAGAGTTGTTTCCCGACACTCCTACGCACACCCCTCCAGTAATGGCGCCTCCGATGAGGCAAATTCAGTTCGAACCTCCGCCGCCGCCAGTCACCGATGAGGAGGTGGAGATGGCGTTGGCGAGGCTGAGGGTAAAGAAGAAGGCGCCAGGTCCAGACGGTGTCCATGGCAAAGTGCTCGGCCTGGCTCTAGCTTTGGGCGGTATGGACCGGCAGCTTAAGGAACTGCTCGACGCATCTATCACGCGCGGGCAGTTTCCTAAAATTTGGAAGGAGGGCAGACTGTGCCTCCTCCAGAAAGAGGGTCGGTCGCCGGACACGTCGGGAGCCTACAGACCCATTGTGTTGCTCGACGAGGCCGCAAAGCTCTTTGAGCGTGTTATAGCCTCGCGGCTTATTAAGCACCTGACGGGGGTAGGTCCCGACCTGTCCGGGAACCAATATGGCTTCAGGGCAGAGCGCTCAACTATTGACGCTCTGCAGGCCCTGAAGTCCATCACGACGGAGGCATCAAGCCGCGGTGAGCGTTCGTTGGCGGTGTCTCTTGACATCGCCAATGCGTTCAATAGCCTGCCCTATGGCACCATACGGGAGGCGCTAAAGTATTTTAATGTGCCTGCTTATCTGCAGCGCCTATTGAACAGCTACCTCACGGGCCGTGAGGTACTGTACGTTGGCCCAAGTGGGGACATTGTCCGGCGGCGTATGTCGTGTGGGGTTCCCCAGGGGTCCGTTCTGGGCCCCTTACTCTGGAACGTGGGCTATGACTGGGTTCTGCGGGGCACGCTCCCACCGCGGGTGCGTGTCCTTTGTTACGCAGACGACACCCTGGTCATAGCCCAAGGGGATACCTACGCGGAGGCGGCGAGACTGGCCGAAGTGGCAACAAGCCTCGTAGTCGGCCGAATGGAGGAACTGGGCCTCAAGGTCGCCCTCCAAAAAACAGAGGCCCTCCTGTTTCACGGGCCTCGGAGGGGACCCCCCCCAGGGGTGAAAATCCGCCTCGGGGATGTAGAAGTGCGGGTGGGGGCCCAAATGAAATATTTGGGCCTCCTGATTGACGGGCGCTGGAGCTTCGCTGAGCATTTTCGTAAGCTCGCGCCCAGGCTCGTCAATGCCGCGGGCGCACTGGGCCGCTTGTTGCCGAATCAAGGCGGCCCCGACACTACATGCCGGCGCCTATATGCAGGGATTATTAGGGCAATGGCGCTGTATGGGGCGCCTATATGGGCAGATGCCCTGTCTCGTGTAAATAAGCGGCTACTGCGAAAGCCGCAACGAACGGTAACGATAAGGGCCGCGAGGGCGTACCGTACCGTTTCCATGGGGGCTGCCTGTGTCTTAACAAGTATGCCCCCGTGGGAACTTGAGGCTGAGGTTCTTGCCGCGGTGTACCAGCACCGTGCAGCGGCAAGAGCCAGGGGCGAACGCCCCTCTTTCGAGGATGTCGAGCGCATACGCAGAGTCGCCAACGAAGCCGTCCTGCAGCAGTGGAAGGAGGATCTGGCCGACGCTACCTACGGCGTCCGCACAATAAGTGCAATCAGGCCAGTTCTCAGGCGGTGGTGTAAAAGGGGGTTCGGTTCTCTAACCTTTCGGCTGGTACAGGTGCTTTCCGGGCATGGATGCTTTGGAAAGTACTTGTATTCAATAGCCAGAAGGGAGCCAACCCCCGAGTGCCACGAGTGCGGAGAGGTGGAGGATGACGCACAGCACACCCTCGCAGTGTGCCCGGCGTGGGCGTCACAGCGCCGCGCGCTTGTTGCGGCAGTCGGAGGCGACCTCTCGTTGCCAAGCATAGTTCGCTCTATGCTTGGCAACGTAAGGTCATGGGAGGCGATGGTCTCCTTCTGTGAGGACGTCATGTCCCAGAAGGAGACCGCGGAGAGGGCCCGGGAGGAAGATCCTCTGGCGGCACCTCTCCGACGTAGACGGCAGGGAGCTCAGAGGCGACGGTTTGCCCGTCACCTCTCTGTTCCCTAATGACATCAGTGAGTGAGACCGGGGGGGGTCTCATTCGCATTGCACGATGTCACCGTCTGGGGGGTATCTGTCGTGTATCAGGATACCCCCCTTTAGCGTGAGGAGGCCTGGCAGTGGCTGGGCCAACCGCTTGGGGCGATGTGGCCGAGATCCTTAGGGAATCCCACATCGTCCCGCCAGAGCAAAGCGGAGATACACCGGGGTTCTTTTAGTGGGTAGGCCGTCACCTTCTGTGACGGAGAGTCCCACACTCCCCCACTGCCTCCCCCGGCAGTGGGATAGTGCGTAACGCATTTTTTCCCCGTCAAAAAAAAAAAAAAAAAAAAAAGGTTCAGGAGTTCCGAGTCCCACATATCCCAGGTGTCCCGAACCCAGGGCCTTGGGAATGCCTAAATGCATTTCCTGACGCAAAAAAAAAAAAAAAAAAAAAAAAAAAAAAAAAAAAAAAAAAAAAAAAAAAGGTTAGGTTAGGTTAGGTTAGGTTAGGTTCTTGGGGCAGTATGGTTCTGCTACCAGGCGCGTCCCCCGGGTGGCGGATAGGGGAACGCCCTCCAGATATGGAGGGTACCGGCAGTGGCCGGCGTGGACCGAAACCAGGGGAGGAGGGTGGTATTAGTACGGACTTCGGTCCGGAAGTATCGCCTGACTCAGGACAAAGTCAGCAGACGGTGTGCTCGCCGCTTACCCCGGGTCATTGAGTCTCGTTTCGAGTCAGACTCTTTGTTCTCGGGGGGTGGTCGGCGCGCTTGCTGTTGATTTTGTTCTCGGGGGGGAATGTGACCGTAATCCCAGTGCACTCGGGGCACGATGCTTAGCAGAGTTCACTCTGTTAAGGATAGTGTTTCAGCACTGGGACCGGGGCGTCTGTCCTTTCCTTTCCTTTTCCCAAATTCCTGTGTTCCTTTATCCTTTTCTCCTTCCCATTTTTTCCCAGTCCCTTGTCCTATTGAGTTGTTTGTTTCGGTTCCGGATGCTTGCGCATGGTTTTCATGCACCTGCACCCGGCGCCGGGGTTCTTAGCTCAATTATCCTTTAACCTCATCAGACTCGCGTGGATGACAACCACTATAAAAATCACGAAGCCGGAGGTCTAACCGCGCCGATGGTGGGTAAATGTGAGCGAGGGGCCACCCGCCCTTAAGGGAAAACTCAAAATGATGGAGAAGCTTTTAGAAAATATTACCCAGGAGGGTCCCATTGCCGGCGGCAGTGGGGAATCCCTCCCTCTAGAGCGCTCGCGGAGCCCGATTTCGGGTTGCACGAGTGATCTGGGGGCAGCCCCCATTCGTGTTCTGGGGGGGGCTAAAAGGCGCTCCGGGGGAAACCCCGATTTTGATCTCAATAGCAGCGTGACGGAAACCCAGGGCTCGACATCGGCCCGTGTCACGCGGGCATCAGTCGATAAAATGCTAGATGTCACCACCGACGTACGCCTAATGGGACAGCCTAAGGTCTTGCTGACCCGTTTAGAGATAGGCCCGCTTCACGGAGCCTCAGCACAAAATCTCAGTTTGAAAGATGACTCTGAGGAAGAAAAGTCGGACACAGGTTTCAAGCGTCCACATCCTTACGCCCTGGTGCCCGACAACTATCATGAACTGTCAGACCCAGAGGTCCTTCCAGTGGACTCTGATGATTACACGACTGAAAGCGAATCGTCGACTGGCCTGCTGTCATCGGCAAAAAGGCCGAAAGGCGTAGCGGCTCATTCCACTGGGCTCATTCGTGAGAAGAAGCTCAAAAAGTTGTCGGCCGCAGCCTCCAAAGCCGAAGTCGAGGCTTTCCTGACGAAACGAGCAATCCGGAAGGGACACGCTCCCCCGGAAAAAATAAACATTGACGTTCCGCCCAACATGGACGACCTCAACGCAGAGGACGTCAGGGCTATTTCCGGCCGAGGTGCCCTTAAACTCTACGACATATGCGCAAAGAGCAAAAACCTTAAGGGCACCTTTATACGTGATATAAAAGATGTGGCGAAAATACTCATTGACGCTGTGGACAGCCTAGCTAGACGCACGTCAACGGATGAGACGCACCGACTGAGAGCGGAGATGGCCCGCATGCGGGCAGAGCTCGATGAGTTCAAGGCGCAGGCCGCTCTGAATCCGCTTAAAACTAAGAACCCGAAGGAGACCACGGAGGCCGTCAAGGACTGGCTCAGAACTGAGTTCGAACCGTCCATTTTAAGACAAGTCGGCACTATGATGGACGCCAAAATAGCAGGGCTTTCAAGGGAGGCTAAGCGTCCCTCGCTTGCAGCAGACCTTAAAAAAGCGACGGCTGAGGCTGCTCTCAAAGCACTTTCAGCACCACCTGCCCAAGAACGGACACTTCCTCCTCGAACCGAGCCGATGGACGGCGATTGGGTTGAGGTTGGCCCCGGAGGTAAGAAGAAGAAGAAGCCTAAAGGGAAGAAATCCACAGCTCCGGCAGCAACTCCACCTGCACAGCCGGCTTCCCAGCCAACGACCGGCCAAAAGCCGGAAACGACTTCTCCACCCGAGCTGAAAACTTACGCTTCGGCTGCAACAGGCAAGGGTGCTAAAAAGAAGCCCAAAGACGGGACTGCCGCTGCTACAACCTCGAAAAAGGCAGCAACAAAGACGCCAACGCAGAACAACCGCAAACGCGTCCTGAAGATCAAAGAACCCCGTTCTGCAGCCGTGGCAATCACGATTAGCCCTGAATTGCTGCAGATGGGGTTCACTTACAAAATGGCCCTAGAAAAAGTAAAAGAAGACGTAAAGCTGAGTGACCTTGGCATCGAAAGAGTCAACCTCAGAATGGGGCAATCAGGGGCGCGAATCATGGAGATTTCCGGTCCAGAGAGTGCCGAAAAAGCGGACAAGCTCCAGGCGGCCTTACAAAATGCCCTGGAGAGTGCTGCCCTAGTGACTAGACCCACCAAGTGCGTCCATCTGCGCTTGGTTGGGCTAGACGACACTACCACCAGCGAGGATGTAGCTGCCGCGATAGCGACCAGCGGTAAGTGCGGCAAGAGCACTATAAAAGTTGGAGCGGTTCGCCCTGGACCGAGAGGAGTCGGAGCGTGCTTTGTCCGCTGCCCTGTGGCCGCGGCGAAAGCTCTCGTACGAGAAGGCCACCTAACGGTGGGATGGAGTAGTGCCCAAGTCCGGACGCTAGACCCGCGTCCGATGCGTTGCTACAAATGTATGGGCGTGGGTCATACCCGCCAGCGATGCCCTACTCCGGAAGACAGAACGCAGCAGTGCTTTCGCTGCGGCAATGAAGACCACAAAGCGGTGGACTGCAGGGCGGAGATGCACTGCACACTATGTGCAAGTAACTCCCGGCCAGCCAATCACATCATGGGGGGTCGGAAATGCAACCCTCCCCCCTCGAAGCCGAAGAGTGCCATTTTGGACAAGAGCAGCTTTGCCAGTTCAAAAAGGCTAGAGGAAATGAGACGCAGAGGTCCTGTCTCTGCTCCTAGTGGATCCAGCGGGAAGGGGTCGGGGGGCCCCAACCTGCATTGCACGGATCCACCAGTCTGAGGGGTGCCCAGGTGTACCCGGGCATCCCTTCCAATGACGGGGTCGAACTTACCATCAGGTTCGACCATACCACTCGGGTGGCGCGGTGAATATATAATGATCCCGTGTCGTTCGATATTTATAACAAGTGGTAGAGGGTACACTGTCAGGTTTTTTAGTGAGTAGGAGTCTCACATAACCACATTGCCCCCCCGGGCGGTGTGGTATCCATGAGGGATTTTCCCTGACATGAAAAAAAAAAAAAAAAAAAAAAAAAAAAAAAAAAAAAAAAAAAAAGGTTAGGTTAGGTTGGGGGAGGCCCCATGAGTGTTTTTACGAGTATCTAGTACGTCCCCGTCGTCTCCCCTGGCTCTCCCAGTCCTGGTTACGGTAACGCAGTGCCAGGCTGGTGACCAAATCTAGATACTCTGGGGCAACCTTGCGGTTTTAGCTTACTAGTGTTCCCAGCTCCCTGGCCGTCGAGGTATCTCCGGTTTCAGGTCGAGCGGGCCCTAATAGGCTTCCTGTGAGGTTAATTCAACACTCTCGTGTTTTGATTTTTCGTGTTATTAGTGTTCTCTGCTCCCTGGCCGTCGAGGTATCTCCGGTTGCAGGTTGAGCGTGGCCTAATAACGCGCTCTTTGTTTTTGATTTGTTTCTTGTTTTGTGTTTTTACTTTGGTTTGTAATTATGTCTACCCGACGTAATTCTGCCAACTTAGTCGAGGGTCTCGCAGTCGAGGAAAACTCGGCCGATGAGCTGGACCAGATGGTTACCCGGGCGTTGCGTAGCCAACGGCCTAAGAGGCCGGCGGGTTCGCCCATTTTTGCGTCTGAGGCTTCGGTCTCAGACAGTGAGGAGGTGGCCACGACAACACGGTCGTCGGCACCGAAAAAGGCTACGGCCAAAAAGGTCGTAGCTAAAAAGGCCAAAAAGGCGGCGTCTGGCCCTGCGGCCAAAAAGGCGGCGGCCAAAAAGGCGGCAGTTGCCACTGCGGCCGAATTTCTGAGGGCCAAGGCGGCGCAAGTCGCCCTGACCCGCCTGGAGTCGAACTCGAACGCATCTCGCGAAGATGCGCAAGAGGTGGAAGCCGACGAGCCTGTCGACTTCACGCGGAACCCACTCCCCGAGGAATGCTCACTCGCGGAGTTGGACGCAGCCGTCGACACGGAGACGTTGCGTGCCCGGGCGGGTAATCTGAGGTCCCTGATTTTCAACATTGCCCGCAAGTCCGGCAATCTCAAGGGGGAGTACGTGCGCGACCTGAAGAACTTCGCCACGGAATACCATGAGATTGTCGAGACGATTGCGGAACGGACAATCTCGGATGAGACACGGCGGCTCAGCTTCGAAAATCGAAGACTTCGCCGCCAAGTGGAGGACCTCGAAAAAGAGGTGAAGGCTATGCGCCGGGATTTCTCTCAGAGGGACAAATCCCCAGCGCGGCCGACCCTTCCCTCCCATGACCCTGTGGGCATCTCGACCAATGACCTGATGGGCGAGATGTCCAAGATGGTGAAGGAGATGGCGGAGGAACTTAAAGCCTCCATGTGCCGCACAGTGGGGGAAATGATTAGCGCCCGTATAGCGGTGGTCGAGGAGCGCCTTCCTCCCGCAAAAATCGTGCGGCCTCCACTTGCCGCCGACAAGAGGAGAGAGGAGGCAGCCAAGGCTGCAGTTGCCTC
Organism: Udea olivalis; assembly: GCA_947369235.1. Taxonomy (NCBI): domain Eukaryota; kingdom Metazoa; phylum Arthropoda; class Insecta; order Lepidoptera; family Crambidae; genus Udea; species Udea olivalis. The sequence continues at coordinate 110,712 of OX376354.1, read as the reverse complement.
ATCTTTACCTGCACCGGGTCAGCCTCAACCCACTGCAGCTCCCAAGCCGAAGCGGACTCGGAAGGGCAAAGCGAGGGTGGTTCCGCAACAGGCACCCCTCGCTGTCGCCGGCCCGTCGTCCGCGGTGACTCCGGCTGCCCTGACCACCCGCGAGGGACAATGGAATGTGGTGGTTGGGAATAAGGGGAAAGGCAAAGGCAAGGGGAAGACCTCCACGCCCGCCGCAGCCCGAACCCCTGCCCAACCCTCCGTGAGACAGGCGCAGTCGACACCAGCGCCAAAACGGACGAAAAATAAAAATGCGGTCAAGTTGACCCCCCCTCGCTCATCGGCTGTAGTGGTGACACTGCAGCCCGACGCCATCGAGCGGGGCGTCTCGTACAAGTCGGCCCTGCTTAAGGCACGAGAAGTGGTCTCGTTGCCCGATTTGGGTATACCTGGTGTGTCTGTCCGGCAGACTGCCACAGGGGCGCGCATGCTTCAGCTGGCGGGAGCAAAAAGCGCTGAGGCTGCTGACCGGTTGGCGGCCAAGTTGACGGAGGCACTCGCGGGAGTAGCCGACGTGTCGAGGCCCACAAAATGTGCGGACCTCCGCATCGCAGGGCTCGACGACACGGTCACCCGCGAGGAAGTGGTGGCTGCAGTCGCGGCTAAGGGTGGTTGTGACCCGGCCCTGGTCAAGGCGGCCGAAATCCGCTTTGGGCCCAAAGGGACCGGGTCGATAGTTGTCAAGTGTCCTATTGCGGCGGCAAAGGCGCTTGTCAACGGAGGTCGTCTCCTCATCGGATGGAGCTCGGTGCAGGTCCGAGCTCTCGACGCACTCCCCATGCGCTGCTTCAAGTGCATGGGGATCGGGCACACGCGCCTGCTGTGCCCGTCCGATAAGGAGATGGTGGACCTGTGCTTCCGGTGTGGACGGCCGGGGCACAGGGCCGCCGGATGTACGGCGGCGGCACACTGCGTCGTGTGCGCCGAAGCGGGTCGGCCTTCGGGCCACACGATGGGCGGGAGGAGTTGCAACCCTCCCCCCACTAAAGCAAGGGCGGCTCCAAGGACCCAGGCCGCCGCCGATAGCGGGAGGCGCGTAGCGCCAGCGGAAGCAGTAATGGAGCAATGAGTTCAGTCCTCCATTACAGCTTCCTACAGGGGAACCTCAACCACTGCGCCGGGGCCCAGGACTTGCTTATGCAGTCTATGGCGCAGTGGGAGATTGACGTGGCGGTGGCTGCAGAGCCCTATTTTGTTTCCCCCCAGCCTAATTGGGCTGGGGATATTTCTGGCTCTGTGGCCATAGTGGTCGCAGCGGGGCCTCGCTCGCGGCCGCTACAAGTGCGGGAAAGGGGGGCCGGATATGTGGCCGCCACCTGGGGGAACATTGCAGTTGTGGGTGTATATGTCTCCCCCAACACTGGGCTTGCCAGCCTGGAGTCCTTCTTGAGGGGGCTCGGTCCGGTGATCCAGCGGTTGGCACCTCTCCCAGTTTTGGTCATGGGCGACCTGAATGCATGGTCGACCCTCTGGGGGAGCGTGTCAACAAACGTGAGGGGCCTAGCCGTCGAGGAATGGGCTGTCAGCTCCGGGATGTCCCCTCTCAATCAGGGGACATCCTTCACGTGTGTGCGTAGGGCAGGGGGGTCCGTGGTGGACGTAACGTTTGCCACCCCTTCCCTCGCACGGCGCGTCCGGGGCTGGCGGGTGTTGAGTGAGGTGGAGACGATCTCGGACCACAAATATATTAGGTTCGAGGTCTCCACCTCCGACGGCTCGGCGGCGCCGAGTAGACGGGAGGGCCACGCCTTTTTTCCGCGGTGGGCCCTCACCAAGCTGGATCCCGAGCTGGCTGAGGAGGCGGCCATAGTGGCGGCCTGGGGCGCGACCCCCACAACATCGGGGGTCGACGAGGCGGCGAGCAGGTTCCGGGACATGATCTCGGGAGTTTGCAACGCCGCCATGCCCCGAATTAGAGGTGACCCTCCAAGGCGCCACCAGGTGTACTGGTGGTGCGAGGAGGTAGCCCTCCTGAGGGAGCAGTGCTCATTGTCGCGCAGGGCTTTTACGCGGGCCAGACGACGACGCGTCAGGGACCCGGAGATGGAGGGCCAGCTGTATGCCTCTTACAACGCCGACAAGAAGGCATTGCAGCTGGCCATCAGCCAGGCGAAAGTCAGGGCTCGGGAGGAGATGTTGGAGGATCTCAACAGAGACCCATGGGGGAGGCCATACCGCGCGGCACGCGACAAGTTGCGCTTTCATGGCCCCCCAGTGGTAGAGACCCTCCAACCAGAGGTCTTGGAGAGGGTAGTGCGGGAACTGTTTCCAGATCCCCCAGCGCACACCTCTCCAACAATATCTCCTCCCGCGCGAAGAGTCGAGGTTGAGCCGGTCCCACCAGTCACCGACGAAGAGATGGCGACAGTGATTGACCGGCTCAAGGCCAAAAAAAAGGCCCCGGGACCTGACGGAGTGCCCGGCAAGCTTCTTGCCCTTGCCCTAAAGCACCTGGGGGCACAACTTCGGGACATTTTCAACGTTGCACTCACATCCGCGCGTTTCCCGAAGTTGTGGAAGGAGGGACGTCTGTGTCTCCTTCAGAAGACGGGCAGACCCCCAGGTGAAGCTGGCGGCTACCGCCCAATAGTGCTTTTGGACGAGGCGGGTAAGCTGTTCGAGCGGATAATCGCTTTCCGCCTCGTCCAGCACCTAAACGAAGTGGGGCCCAATCTGTCGCCAGTGCAGTTTGGGTTCAGGGCAGGGCACTCCACAATTGATGCCCTGTCGCTCCTGAAGGAGGAGACGGAAGAGGCATCCGCTCGGGGTGAGCGGTCGTTGGCGGTGAGCCTGGACATCGCCAACGCCTTCAACAGCCTGCCGTTCGGCGTGATACGAGAGGCACTCCATTACTTCGGAGTGCCCCCGTATCTCGGCAGGCTGTTGGAGGACTACCTCCGTGGCCGAGAGGTTCTATACCAGAGGGGCGACGGTGTTTTGGTCCGGCACCCGATGCGCTGTGGTGTTCCCCAGGGGTCCGTTCTAGGGCCCCTGTTGTGGAACTTGGGCTACGACTGGGTTCTCCGCGGCGCGCTCCTTCCCAGGATGCGCGTCATATGCTACGCGGACGATACCCTAGTCGTAGCCACAGGAAGGGACTTCCCGGAGGTCCAGAGACTGGCCGAGGTGGGCGCAAGCCTCGTCATAGGGCGGATTGAGGCGCTGGGGCTCAGAGTGGCGATCAGCAAGACCGAGGCCCTGCTTTTCCACGGGCCTCGGCGAGGGCCGCCTCCTGGTGCCTCGGTTCGCCTAAACGGCGAAACTGTGAGGGTGAAGGCCCAGATGAAGTATCTGGGCCTCACATTGGACGGACGGTGGAGATTTGAGGCGCATTTTACGCGCCTCGCCCCCCGTCTGATCCGCGCGGCGGGCGCGCTGGGCCACTTGCTGCCCAACGAGCGCGGCCCGGGCCAAGCGTGCCGCAGGCTCTATGCCGGGATAGTTCGGAGTATGGCGCTCTACGGAGCGCCAATCTGGGCACAGGCTCTTACCGCGCACAACGTCGCCCTTTTGCGAGCTCCACAAAGGGTGATGGCGGTAAGAGCCATACGCGGTTACCGTACTATCTCGGCGGGGGCTGCCTGCGTCCTTGCAGGCATGCCCCCATGGGAGATGGAGGCCAAGGTTCTCGCTGCTGTCTACCAGCGCAGGGCAGTGGCGAGAGCACAAGGCGAGCGCCCCTATTTCGATGAAATAGAGGGCGTTCGCAGGCAGGCGCAAAACGCGCTCCTACAGCGGTGGGCAGAGGACCTGGCTGACGCCGTCTATGGCCGGCACACCATAGACGCCATCAGGCCGGTCCTCAAACAGTGGGTGCGCCGGGGAGGACGGCCACTGTCGTACCGGCTGGTGCAGATGCTTTCCGGGCATGGGTGCTTTGGAAAGTATCTGCACAAAGTGGCCCGGAGAGAGCCTGATCCGAGGTGTCACGAGTGTGGTGCCGATGAGGACACCGCCCAGCACACGCTGGAGGCGTGCGTGGCTTGGGTGGATCTGCGCCGCAATCTTGCGGCCGTTGTGGGCGGGGACCTCTCACTCCCGGCCCTAGTACGGGCCATGCTCGGGAGTGAGGAGGCATGGCGGGCTATGGTCTCCTTCTGCGAGGAGGTAATGACGCAGAAGGAGACCGCGGAGAGGGCCCGAGAGGATGATCCTCTAGCGGCACCTCTCCGACGCAGACGGCGGGGGGCACGAAGACGGCGGTTCGCCCGTCCTCCTCCTGCTCCCTAAAAGTAGCACCGGGGTGTAAGCCGGGGGGCTTACACCCTATTCCATGGTGCTCCCGTCTGTGGGTGTCCCCAGTATACCGGGACGCCCCTGCAGCGTGAGGAGGCCCGGCGCATAGGCCAGGCCGACCGCTGGGGCGACGTGGTAATCCGCAAGGCTCCATGTCGCCCTATTCCAAAGCGGTGAGGGTATACCCGGGTGTGTTTTAGTGGGTATGCCGTCGGCTTTACCGGCGGAGAGTCCCACACTCCCCCACTGCCCGACCCAGGCAGTGGGATAGTGCGTAATGCATTTCACACCCGGAGAACAAAAAAAAAAAAAAAAAAAAAAAAAAGGTTAGGTTAGGTTTACCCGGCCGCGCTTGGGTTCTGTCCCTTGAGTGGCTGGGGCCGAGACTGCAGAGCCTGTATTCGGCCTGTCTGTCGCAGGGACGTTTTCCGCGCCAGTGGAAAACGGGGAAGCTCGTCCTACTGAGGAAGGAGGGTCGACCATCTGACTCCCCCTCGGCCTACCGCCCGATTGTGCTGCTCGACGAGGTTGGGAAACTTCTTGAGCGCATAATCGCTGGCCGCCTGATTGGGCACCTCGAGGAGGTGGGGCCGGACTTGGCAGACTGCCAGTACGGCTTTAGGCGTCGTCGGTCCACGGTTCACGCGATCCTCCGCGTGAAGGACATCGCCAGGGAGGCGATGTCGCAGGGTCAAGTGGTGTTAGCGGTATCTCTCGATATAGCTAACGCTTTCAACACCCTGCCGTGGACCTGCATAAAGGAGGCACTACGGCACCACGGTGTCCCCCTTTATTTACGGCTCATCTTGGAAGACTACCTGACAGAGAGGTATGTCGAGTTCCCGGGGCGCGATGACTGGCAGCGTTATCCCATGTCGTGCGGTGTCCCACAGGGTTCGGTTCTTGGGCCGCTCCTGTGGAACATTGGTTATGACTGGGTGCTGCGAGCAGTCAACCTCCAGGGCGTCGAAGTAACTTGTTACGCCGACGATACCCTGGTAACGGCGAGAGGGAACAACTTCCGGGATGCAGCCGTCCTTGCCACAGCAGGCGTGGCGGAAGTCGTCGGCAGAATCCGACGCCTAGGGCTACACGTGGCCCTAGAAAAATCCGAGGCGACCTGTTTTCACGGGCCTCGGAGAGGACCTCCAGCCGGTTCGGCTATCCAGGTGGGTGGAGTCCAGATCCGTGTCGAGTCGACCATGAAGTACCTTGGATTGGTCCTCGACAGTCGCTGGAACTTCCACGCCCATTTTAAGCGCTTGGCGCCTAAACTGGTGCGAACGGCGGCCGCGTTAGGCAGATTGCTGCCCAACATCGCGGGGCCGAAGGCTTCATGCCGGAGGCTTTACGCGGGAGTTGTGCGGTCCATGGCCCTGTACGGCTCACCTGTCTGGGCCGACACCCTGACAAGCCAGTGTATCGCCGAACTGCGGAGACCGCAGCGGGCGATGGCAGTCAGGGTCATACGGGGCTACCGCACAATTTCATACGAGGCGGCCTGTGTGCTGGCCGGCACACTCCCCTGGGACCTTGATGCGAGGACCCTCTCGGCGGTGTTTCACTACCGGGAGGAGGCGCGTCGGTCCACAGTCCACGGGGTTACCCCAAGCCAGGTTTCATCCTGGCTGGAAGAGTTCCGCACACTTGCTGTGGAGCTCTGGGATGTGCGGCTCGCGGATCCCGGATCGGGCCATCGCACGATCCAGGCGATCCGCCCTGTCCTCACGCAGTGGTTGAATCGGCGTCACGGCGCCGTAACGTACCGTCTGACGCAGATACTCACGGGGCACGGCTGCTTCGGGAGTTATCTGTGCCGGATCGGACGGGAGGCTAACGATGCCTGTCACCACTGCGACGCCAGCGAGGACACGGCGCAGCACACGCTGGAGGTGTGCCCAGCTTGGGCAAACGAGCGCGAGACGCTCACCGCCTCGATCGGGCGCGACCTCTCGCTGCCATCCGTGGTTTCTGCCATGGTGGCGAGCGCGAGCTCGTGGGATGCGGTGCTCTCCTTCTGCGATGCCGTCGTGTCGCAGAAGGAGAGCGCCGAGCGCCAGCGCGAGCTGGACAATCCCGCCCGACGTCGGAGGCGAGGCCGCCGGGGTGGTGGTGCGTAATCCCGGCGGTTCCCTGCGGTTAGGGGACAAGAATACTACCGAGGTATCCCTGCCTGTCGTAAAAGGCGACTAAAAGGGCCCTTGGGGTCGCGAAGCGCACGCGGGGGGGCCTGTGTGTGTTTCGGTTTGCGATCCCGAGGAAGACGGTAACGCGTGTCTTCGGACACAGTGGTCTGTGTTATCGTGCACTGGAGTTGAGCTTGCTCCTCCCGAGGCTGGCTGCCAGGCGGCCTTGCGCGCCGAAGGGTCCTGCGAGGAGTCTCTCCCTCGTTGGGGATCCCGGGTCCCTTCCATTCTGCGCCGAAGATGACCACCGTCAGGTTTTAGTGGGTAGGGGTCTCTGTTTTCCCAGGAGTTCCGAGTCCCACATATCCCAGGTGTCCCGAACCCAGGGCCTTGGGAATGCCTAAATGCATTTCCTGACGCAAAAAAAAAAAAAAAAAAAAAAAAAAAAAAAGGTTAGGTTAGGTTAGGTTAGGTTAGGTTAGGTTAGGTTAGGTTAGGTTAGGTTGGGGGAGCCGGCCAGTGGATCTTGGAGGCAATTCGCCCAGTTTTCAAACTGTGGCTTGAGCGGCGTCACGGCTCTCTGTCCTACAGGGTGACACAGGTTCTGTCGGGGCATGGCTGCTTTGGCAGGTACCTAAGCCGAATCGGCAGAGAGGCCACGGAGAGATGTCACCATTGTGACTGTGCCGAGGATACTGCCCAGCACACTCTGGAAGTGTGCCCAGCATGGGGTCAGGAGCGCGATCAACTAAGCGCTGTCCTCGGTGGGGACGTGACGTTGCCGACTGTTCTGCAGACAATATCAGTAAGCAGTACGTCGTGGGCGGCAGTTGCCAATTTCTGCGAGACAGTAATGTCACAAAAAGAGGCCGCCGAAAGGATCAGGGAGCAGGAGGATCCGAGTAGGCGAAGAAGGCGACGCCGGGGTGGTGGCATGTAAGCCCCAGCAATCCCCTTCGCCCTGTGGTCCGGGGCGTTAGAATACGGCCACGGTTCCCCCCCGCCTGTCGTAAGAGGCGACTAAAGGGGGGCCTTCGGGGTCGCTAGGAGTGCACGGCGGGGGCTGTGCGCTCCGTCTCAAGTGGCCCCGAGGAGGACGGCAGTGTGGGGTGGCCTCACATTGCCGGGTAACACTGGATGGTGTTAGGAGGGAGGTAAATCACTCTCTCCGAGCTGGGCTGTGTAAGCGGCATTGCGCACTCGAGTTCACCGGACGCATTCTATTGTAGAAATCCCGGTGACTCGAGACATGCGCGAAGATGGCCACCGCGGGGTTTAGTGGGTATTCTCACCACTCTGGTGAGGGAGTCCCACACCCCCCCGCCCCTCCCCCCGGAGCGGCGGGATGTCCGTAAATGGATTCCCCGCGAAAAAAAAAAAAAAAAAAAAAAAAAGGCCCCATGTGATTTTGTAAGTGTCCCCGTCGTCTCCCCTGGCTCTCCCAGTCCTGTGCACGGTAACGCAGTGCCAGGCTGGTGACCAAATTCTAGCACTTGGGGCAATCCTTGCGGTTTTGTTTATTAGTGTTCCCAGCTCCCTGGCCGTCGAGGTGTCTCCGGTTTCAGGTTGAGCGGGCCCTGATAGGCTTCTCGCGAGGTCAAATCAAAACTCTCGTGTTTTGATTTTTCGGGTTATTAGTGTTCTCAGCTCCCTGGCCGTTGAGGTATCTCCGGTTGCAGGTTGAGCGTGGCCTAATAACGCGCTCTTTGATTGTAGTTTGTTTCTTGTTTTGTGTTTTTATTTTATTTTTATCTTTTGTTTGCAATTATGTCTACCCGACATAATTCACTTGAGGGTCTCGCAGTCGAAGAGAACTCGGCTGACGAGCTGGATCAGATGGTGACACGGGCGTTGCGTAGCTCACGCCCTAAGAGGCCAGCGGGTTCGCCCATATTTGCATCTGAGGCCTCACTATCAGACAGTGAGGAGGTGGCCACGACAACACGGTCGTCGGCACCGAAAAAGGCTACGGCCAAAAAGGTCGTAGCCAAAAAGGCTAAAAAGGCGGCGTCTGGCCCTGCGGCCAAAAAGGCGGCGGCCAAAAAGGCGGCAGTTGCCACTGCGGCCGAATTTCTGAGGGCCAAGGCGGCGCAAGTTGCCCTGACCCGCCTGGAGTCGAACTCGAACGCATCTCGCGAAGATGCACAAGAGGTGGAAGCCGACGAGCCTGTCGACTTCACGAGGAACCCACTCCCCGAGGAATGCTCACTCGCGGAGTTGGACGCAGCCGTCGACACCGAGACGTTGCGTGCCCGGGCGGGTAATCTGAGGTCCCTGATCTTCCAAATTGCCCGAAAGTCCGGCAATCTCAAGGGGGAGTACGTGCGTGACTTAAAAAACCACGCCACGGAATACCATGAGATTGTCGAGACGATTGCAGAGCGGACGATCTCGGACGAGACACGGCGGCTCGGTCTCGAAAACCGAAGACTTCGCCGCCAAGTGGAGGACCTCGAAAAAGAGGTGAAGGCCATGCGTCGTGATTTCTGTCAGAGGGATAAATCCCCGGCGCGGCCGGCCCTTCCCTCCCAAGACCCTGCGGGCATCTCGTCGAAAGACCTGATGAGCGAGATGTCCAAGATGGTTAAGGACATGGCGGAGGAATTAAAAGCATCGATGTGCCGCACGGTCGGCGACATGATTAACGCCCGCTTGGCGGTGGTTGAGGAGCGCCTCCCACCAGCACCAATCGTGCGTCCTCCACTTGCCGCCGATAAAAGACGGGAGGAGGCAGCCAAGGCTGCAGTTGCCCCACCTGCTCCGGCTCAGCCTCAGCCCGCTGCGGCTCCCAAGCCAAAGCGGACTAGAAAGGGAAGAGCGAAGGCGGTTCCGCAAGAGCTACCCCCCGCTGTGGCCGGCCCGTCATCTTCTGTGGCTCCGGCTGTCTCTGCTATCCGCGAGGGACAGTGGAATGTGGTGGTCGGAAATAAAGGGAAAGGCAAGGGGAAGAAATCCACGCCCGCCGCTGCCCGAACCCCTGCCCAACCCTCCGTGTCGGCAGCTGCACCCCAAAATGCGGCAAACAAAAAGAAGGCGCCAAAACAAATGGTGAAACTTTCACCGCCGAAAACTTCAGCTGTGATAATCACGCTGCAGCCGGAGGCACGGGAGAAAGGCGTGACGTACGCTATGGCCCTTAACCAGGCAAAGGGGAGCATAGCACTGAATGAACTTGGCATTGCCAATATTAAAACCCGCACTACAGCCACGGGAGCCAGAATGCTCGAGCTTTCTGGTTCCCAAAGCGGGGATAAGGCTGATAACCTCGCGGATAAGATCCGTGAGGTATTGAAGGATGTCGCCACCGTTGCAAGGCCCACAAAATGTGCGGATCTTCTCGTCAAGGGCCTCGACGACTCCATAACAAAGCAGGAAGTGGTTGCCGCGATTGCAGCAAAGGGCGGCTGTGCCACGGAACTAATTAGGGCTGGGGAGATCCGCTCCGGCCCTGGAGGTATGGGGTCGATCACCATCAAATGTCCGGTGGCAGCGGCCAAAACAGTTTTGGAAGCGGGACGTCTCCTTATCGGCTGGAGCTCGGCCCAGGTACGTGCTCTGGATGCCCAGCCCTTGCGCTGTTATAAGTGCATGGGCACAGGCCACACCCGCCAAACATGCCCCTCGCAAAAGGACCGGAGCGATTTATGCTTCCGGTGCGGGCGATCGGGGCATAAGGCCGAAAAGTGCACAGAGACACCTCGTTGTGCGATCTGTGCCGATGAGGGAAGGCCGTCAGGGCACGCAATGGGGGGAAGGAAATGTGTTCCTTCCCCTAAAAGAGGAACAATGGCCCCCAGGACCCAGGCCGCCACGAATGTGGGAGTGCGCCTCGCATCGGCGCCAGAGGAAATTGTAATGTCGGAATGAGTGTAAGCCGGCAATACAATTTCCTCCAGAGTAACACCAACCACTGCGCCGGAGCTCAGGACCTTTTTGTTCAAGCAATGGCGCAGTGGGAAGTGGATGTTGCGGTTGTGGCGGAGCCCTACTTTATACCTCCCCAACCACACTGGGCTGGGGATACGTCAGGCTCCGTCGCCATCATTGTGAGGTGCAGCGCCCCTTCCCGCCCCCTGGTCGTCAAAGAAAGGGGACCGGGTTACGTCGCAGCCGTCTGGGGAGGAAAGTACGCCATAATAGGCGTCTATTTCTCCCCCAATGGAAATCGAGCCGACCTAGAAGTCCTGCTAAACAATTTGGTCTTGGTGATCAGAAGGCTAGCGCCTCTCCCTGCGCTCGTAATGGGTGATTTTAATTCGAAGTCGTCCATGTGGGGAGGCGCCTCTGTCACCACAGAACCGTGGGGCCGTCTGGTAGAAACCTGGTCGGCCGACGCCGATATGTCCCTCCTTAACACAGGGACAGAACATACGTGCGTGCGATGGAATGGGGGGTCCGTGGTGGATTTATCATTCGCCACCCCTTCCGTCGCACGTCACGTTATGAACTGGAGGGTTATTGAGGAGGTGGAGACCCTATCTGATCACAGGTACATTAGATTCGAGGTCTCCACCTCTCAAAATAGTGCGCCTCAATCTCGCCGGCAGGGGCATGGTTCTTTCCCTCGCTGGGCCCTTAGCCGGCTGGATAAAGAATTGGCCGAGGTAGCGGCCATCGTACAGGCCTGGTGTTCGACCCCAATGTCATCCGGGGTCGACGAGGCAGCCTGCGTTTTCCGCAACGCACTCACCGTGGTGTGTGATGCCGCCATGCCACGTGTGCGGGGCGCTGCTCCTCGAAGGCAGGTGTACTGGTGGACCGAAGATATAGCGGACCTCAGGAACACCTGCCAGCGGTCACGGAGGGCCTATGGTCGGAGCCGTCGTCGGGCCTTAAGAGACCCTGTAGTGGAGGGCCAGCTGTACACAACCTATTGCAGCAATAGGAAAGCGTTGCAGCTGGCCATTAGCCAGGCTAAATCAAGGGCCAGAGAAGAACTTCTGGCCAGCCTTGATAGGGACCCATGGGGGAGGCCCTACCGCGCGGCGCGGAGTAAACTGCGCCATCAGGCCCCCCCCGTCATCGAGACCATGCAGCCGGAGTTACTGGAGCGGGTAGTGCACGAGTTGTTTCCCGACACTCCTTCGCACACCCCACCAGTAATGGCGCCTCCGATGAGGCAATATCACTTTGAACCTCCGCCGCCGCCAGTCACCGATGAGGAAATGGAGATGGCGGTGGCGAGGCTGAGGTTAAAGAAGAAGGCGCCAGGTCCAGACGGTGTCCATGGCAAAGTGCTCGGCCTGGCCCTAGCTTTGGGCGGTATGGACCAGCAGCTTAGGGAACTGCTCGACGCATCTATCACGCGCGGGCAGTTTCCTAAAATTTGGAAGGAGGGCAGACTGTGCCTCCTCCAGAAAGAGGGTCGATCGCCGGACACGTCGGGAGCCTACAGACCCATCGTGCTGCTTGATGAGGCCGCAAAGCTCTTTGAGCGTGTTATAGCCTCGCGGCTTATTAAGCACCTGACGGGGGTCGGTCCCGACCTGTCCGGGAACCAATATGGCTTCAGGGCAGAGCGCTCAACTATTGACGCCCTGCAGGCCCTGAAGTCTATCACGACGGAGGCTTCAAGCCGCGGTGAGCGGTCGTTGGCGGTGTCTCTTGACATCGCCAATGCGTTCAATAGCTTGCCTTATGGCACCATACGGGAGGCGCTAAATTATTTTAAAGTGCCTGCGTATCTGCAGCGCCTCCTGAACAGTTACCTCACGGGCCGTGAGGTACTGTGCGTTGGCCCGAATGGGGACATTGTTCGGCGGCGTATGTCGTGTGGGGTTCCCCAGGGGTCCGTTCTGGGCCCCTTACTCTGGAACGTGGGCTATGACTGGGTTCTGCGAGGCACGCTCCCACCGCGGGTGCGTGTCCTTTGTTACGCAGACGACACCCTGGTCATAGCCCAAGGGGACACCTACGCTGAGGCAGCGAGACTGGCCGAAGTTGCTACTAGCGTCGTAGTCGGCAAAATCGAGGAACTGGGCCTCAAGGTCGCCCTCCAAAAAACAGAGGCCCTCCTGTTTCACGGGCCTCGGAGGGGACCTCCCCCAGGGGCGAAAATCCACATCGGGGATGTAGAAGTGCGGGTGGGGGCCCAAATGAAATATTTGGGCCTGCTGATTGACGGGCGCTGGAGCTTCGCTGAGCACTTTCGTAAGCTCGCGCCCAGGCTCGTCAATGCCGCGGGCGCACTGGGCCGCCTGTTACCGAATCAGGGCGGCCCCGACACTACATGCCGGCGCCTGTATGCAGGCATTATTAGAGCAATGGCGCTCTATGGGGCGCCCATATGGGCCGATGCCCTGTCTCCCGCAAATAAGCGGCTATTGCGACAGCCGCAACGAACGGTGGCGACAAGGGCCGCGAGGGCGTACCGCACCGTTTCCATGGGGGCTGCTTGTGTTTTAACAAGTATGCCCCCGTGGGAGCTTGAGGCTGAGGTTCTTGCCGCGGTGTACCAGCACCGTGCAGCGGCAAGGGCCAGGGGCGAACGCCCCTCTTTCGAGGAGGTTGAGCGCGTACGCAAGGACGCCAACGAAGCTGTCCTTCAGCAGTGGAAGGAGGATCTGGCCGACGCTACCTACGGCGTCCGCACAATAAGTGCAATCAGGCCAGTCCTCAGGCGGTGGTGTAAAAGGGGGTTCGGCTCTCTAACCTTTCGGCTGGTACAAGTGCTTTCCGGGCATGGATGCTTTGGAAAGTACTTGTATTCAATAGCCGGGAGGGAGCCGACCCCCGAGTGCCACGAGTGTGGAGAGGTGGAGGATGACGCACAGCACACTCTCGCAGTGTGCCCGGCGTGGGCGTCGCAGCGCCGCGCGCTTAGTGCGGCAGTCGGAGGCGACCTCTCGTTGCCAACCATAGTTCGCTCTATGCTTGGCAACGTAAGGTCATGGGAGGCGATGGTCTCCTTCTGTGAGGACGTCATGTCCCAGAAGGAGACCGCGGAGAGGGCCAGGGAGGACGATCCTCTGGCGGCCCCTCTCCGACGCAGACGGCTGGGAGCCCGGAGAAGGCGGTTCGCCCACCTTCTCCAAGTTCCCTAGGACACCAGCGGGTGAGACCGGGGGTCTCACTCGCATTGCACGGTGTCCCTGTCTGGGGGGTACCTGTTGTGTATCAGGTTACCCCCCCGTGGCGTGAGGAGGCCCGGCAGTGGCTGGGCCGACCGCTTGGGACGATGTGGCCGAAATCCTTAGGGAATCCCACATCGTCCCGCTAAAAGTGAAGCGGGATACACCGGGGTATTTTTAGTGGGTATGCCGCCGGCTTTACCGGCGGAGAGTCCCACACACCCCCACCGCTCACCCAGGCGGTGGGATAGTGCGTAATGCATTTTTACCCCGTTAAAAAAAAAAAAAAAAAAAAAAAAAAAAAAAAAAAAAAAAAAAAGGTTAGGTTAGGTTAGGTTAGGTTCCCGTGGGAGTTTTCAGTCTTCTATCGGGCGCGTCCCCCGGGTGGCGGATAGGGGAACGCCCTCCAGATATGGGGGGTACCGGCTACGGCCGGCGCGGACCAAAACTGAAGAGGTGGGGCCGCTCTTCGTATTCCTCTGCTGAGCAGATGATGCGAAGATGTGGCCGCTTGGTGGCCATCCGATTATTCGTGCTTTCACGGATAACGGACCCCCGCCAGGCAAACCGTAATCCGCATTTTGCGGACCGGGGACTCTGTTCGCAGGGTCACGAGGAGAAAACCTCTATAAAAAACACCAGAAGGGGGCGGAAACGCCTTCTTCACGGCGCGGCGGGTCTTACTGGTTGTGCTTGCACGACTGGCGGACACTGGCTTCGGCCACCGTCGGGCAACCGTAATCCGCAGTCGCGGACCGGGGGTCTTGCCTAGCAGGGCTGCGAGGATGAAAACCTCTATAAAAAATCACCCGTAACCCGCACTGAGCGGGCCGGGGACTTTGCTTCGGCAGGGTCGCGAGGAGGACAACCTCTTTAAAAAGCGAGGTGTGGGCGCTTTGTCGCCGGGCAGCTTTGGCTGTGTGTGGGAGTCCTTAAGGACTAGTGGAGCTTCGGCTCGGTGGATGGCAGGTCTGCAAGACCTGCGGCTGGACGGGCCCACCACTCGCGATTTCGCGACTAGGTGGGTGACTTCGGTCAACCGTCTGGCAACCTGCTCCCGTAGGGTGTTGTGGACATGTCTCGCAGCCCACGGGAAGTAGGGGCCTTGGCTTGGTCGCCCGGGCCGAGAGGAGTCAACCTCAATAAAAAACCCCAAAAGGTTGGCCGTTAGTCGCGTGACGGTCGGCCGCCTCGGTCTCGAGGTGGTAGGATGGGTTAACGCCTACCCGCTAGCGCGACACCTGCACGAGAACACCCGCCCTCGTGCAGTATTAGGGTTACCCAGGTGCAGGGGGCGACGCCTGGGTGGACTTTTTATATCCCCCATACTCGTGGGACTAAAAATGGAATCTTTTACTTCTTCTTCTGTTTTGGTCGCCAGGGAGGACGAGAATGCGTCGCGTACAGGTTGGTTGGCAGGAGTACGCACGGACGCTAGTTCCCTGGAGGTGGAGCCGTCACAGGCTGCGACGATAACATCGAAGTCGCAGCGTGAAGCTGGCTTGGAGGTGGTGCGGGAGCCTGTAGTCAGGCTTACCCGCTTGAGCTCTTCAGAGCTTAAAGCTGTGACGCCGGAGCCATCAACTTCGGCGGCGGCTGACTGCGTTATGCGCAGCGGCCGCACAAGTGCAGCAGCGGAGCGGTCGCGCTCTCCGTCTGCTCAGGGGTCGGATTCGGGCACTAGCCTGATGACCGTAGATCCTTCCTCCGGGGAGGAACTCGGCAAACTCTGGGGCAGACGGAAGCGGCCGTACTCAAAAACCGGCGAGTCGGGTTCCGACAGGAGTGCCAGAAGTGGACGTAGTTCTGCTTCCGGAAAGCCTACGGCCCGACGAGGAAGAGGCGGTACCCCCGCACCCGGCGCTAACGCCTGCATGGCGGAGGCCCGGGAGAAATTTATGCGCCTAGGGCGCGACGACGAGAGAGTGGAGGCGAAGCTGCGGTCCGAGCAAGAGGTTGCGGAGATGGATCGCGCTTTGCTCCAAGCTCAGGCGAGGACATCCCACTTGTCAGACTCGTCCCAGGGCGAGGCCGACCAGCGGGAATTGACCGCCTCCGCGCTAAAGGAGCGCATGGAAATGTCCGCAGCCATAGTCCGGAAAGTCATTGCGACCTCCGGACATCTGAAAGGCACATTTCAGAAGGCGCTGAAAACGGCAGTCGGAGACTGGGAGCTTTTAGCTCCAGTGCTGTACAAGCGCACAGTCTCCGAAGAGACCGAGAAGCTGCGGGTGGTGAACCACCGCCTGCTCTCCGCGGTCTCTCGGCAGGGAGAGGAGCTGGCCAAACTCCGTAAGGAGATGGACAGTCTCCGAGAGAGCCTCAACGGGCAAACGCCCCGAGCGGCTGGCGTGGGTGACGACAGTAATGTCATTGCCTATGTCAACGCTCGGTTCGAGGCTATCGAGGCTCGGTTGCCTCTGGAGCGGCTTCGGCCTCCTCTGGCTGCCGACATGCGCTCCAAGAACGCGCCGCCGCCGGCTACTGAGCCGGCCGCGCCACACCCGGACAAGACAAAAAAAACCCCGGACAAGACGTCCGCGAGCACGAGGGCGACTCAGCCGCCCCCTGCTCGCAGCACACCGGCTGCAGCTGCGCCGAAGCCTAAGGCTCCAGCGCCGCCCAACCCCGAATCCCGAGGGAATCCTCCCAAGGGGAAGAAGGGAAGGAAGTCGGCCAAGAAGGGCAAGGCGGCTAACGCTGCCCCGCCCCCAAGGGAGCCCCGCCCTTTGCCGCCGGCCCCCGAGACCATGGAGTTACCGTGGAACCTCGTGACCGGCCGCAAGGGCAAGAGCAAGGGTGCACAAGCTGCAGCAGCAGTGAAGCCCCCCCCGAAACCCCAGACGAGGCAACCTAAAGTGCCGAATCTCCGTCCCGCACGCTCGGCGGCAGTAGTGATCACGCTACAGCCAGAAGCCGAGAAGCGGGGCGTGACGTACAGTGACGTCATCTCACAGGCCAAAGCCAGCATTAGCTTGGCAAGCCTTGGGATTGAGTCAGTGCGCTTTAGGCGAGCGGCTACCGGAGGCGCCATTTTGGAGCTGCCGGGCGCCGCAGAGACAGACGGCAGGGCGGACTCTCTGGCTTCCAAGCTAAGGGAGGTCCTCAAGGCGGAAGACGTTCGAGTTTCCCGACCTGTGAAGTGTGCAGAATTGCGCATTTCTGAGTTGGATGACTCCGTCACCGCAGAGGAAGTCGCAGCCGCTGTCGCTAAGACTGGGGCGTGCTCGGTGGATTCCGTGAAGACGGGCGAGATCCGCCGAGACAGGAGGGGGCAAGGCGCCTGCTGGGCACGTTGCCCCGTGGCGGTGGCCAAAAAGCTGGTGGACGGTGCTCGTCTGCTGGTCGGTTGGACATCGGCGCGGGTCAAACTGCTGGAGGCCAGAGAGCTACGCTGTTTCCGGTGTCTCGAAAAGGGACACGTCAGGAGCAAGTGCGGCTCGGAAGTTGACCGTAGCAGTCAGTGCTACCGTTGCGGTCAGCTAGGCCATCTGGCACGTGCCTGTGAGGCGGCGCCACACTGCACGGTGTGCGCAGTGGCCGGCAGAAATGCCAGTCACAAGGTTGGGGGCCCAGCCTGCAAGGCCTCCAAACCAAAAAACCGCGGTCGGCAAGCTGCTACCGAGGCCACGGCCCGGTCGCAGCCGGCCCGCTCCGAGCCACTCGCGGATGAGGAGATGCAAATTGTATCTCCTTAAATATGGCTCTCAGATTCCTGCAAGGGAATCTCAACCACTGCGCCAGAGCTCAGGACCTGTGGGTCCAGAGTCTGGCGGAGAGGTTGATAGCCATAGCGGTAGTGGCTGAGCCGTACTACATCCCGCCCGATTGGGTTTCGGATGTGGACGGCACAGCGGCCATTGCCACCCGAGTGGCCAACGGCGCCCCCCCTTTTCAGAGGATTGAAAAGGGGCACGGATGGGTTGCGGCTGAGTTGGGAGACACCCTGGTTATCGGGGTGTATTTCTCTCCTAACCGGCCTCTCGCTCAATTCGAGAGTTTTCTCTCCGAGTTGGAGGCTGTGATCGGTCGCAATCGTTCGCTCCAAGTGCTGGTCGCTGGGGATTTCAATGCCAAGTCCTTGGTATGGGGATCTCCAGCGACAGATGTGCGTGGAGAGGCGCTCGAGGAGTGGGCAGTCGCTTCTGGCATGACTGTCTTGAATCGGGGTTCGGTAGACACCTGTGTGCGCATGCGGGGAGGGTCCATCGTGGACTTGACGTTCGCGACTCCTTCGCTAGCACGACGTGTCCAGGGCTGGGAAGTGCTGGAGGGTGTGGAGACGTTGTCGGACCACCGGTATATCCGGTTCGACGTTTCTACGCTTCCGGCAATTCATACCGGTCCAAGCCGTTCTACCCGGCATAGAGACAGTCCGAGATGGGCTTTGAAGCGACTCGACCGCGAGAAGTTGGAGTGTGCGGCTATCGTCCAGGCATGGGTGCCTGTGCCGGATGGGCCTGCTGAGGTGGAGGATGAGGCCGAATGGTTCCGGGAGGCGCTGTCGCAAATTTGCGACGCGGCCATGCCCCGGGCCGGGCCTATCCCTCCTAAGCGGCAGGTATACTGGTGGTCCGCAGACCTCGCGAGCTTGCGCTTTGCGTGCGTGAGGGCGAGACGCCAGTATTCCCGGTACCGTCGCAGACGCACCCGGATTGAGGACGATGAGGCCCGCCTTTATGACGCCTATAGAGAGGCGAAAAAGGCGCTCAAGGTCGCGATCAATAGAGCTAAGTCCAGGGCAAGAGAGGAGTTTCTTGAGACTCTTAATGCGGATCCGTGGGGTAGGCCGTACAGGTTGGCGTTGAGTAAGCTCCGCCCCTGGGCACCCCCGGTTACGCAGAGTCTCTCTCCTCCCTTGCTCCACGACGTCGTCCAGGCTCTGTTTCCGACCCGAGGAGAGCACACTCCGCCAGTGATGACGCCACCCTCAGGTGTGAGAGTAGGTGTAGACGAGGTCCCTGCCGTGTCCGACGTTGAGTTTGATGCGGCAGTCTCGCGGCTACGGGCCAAGAGTACGGCTCCTGGTCTAGACGGCATACCCGGCCGCGCTTGGGTTCTGTCCCTCGAGTGGCTGGGGCCGAGACTGCAGAGCCTGTATTCGGCCTGTCTGTCGCAGGGACGTTTTCCGCGCCAGTGGAAAACGGGGAAGCTCGTTCTACTGAGGAAGGAGGGTCGACCATCTGACTCCCCCTCGGCCTACCGCCCGATTGTGCTCCTCGACGAGGTTGGGAAACTTCTCGAGCGCATAATCGCTGGCCGCCTGATTGGGCACCTCGAGGAGGTGGGGCCGGACTTGGCAGACTGCCAGTACGGCTTTAGGCGTCGTCGGTCCACGGTTCACGCGATCCTCCGCGTGAAGGACATCGCCAGGGAGGCGATGTCGCAGGGTCAAGTGGTGTTAGCGGTATCTCTCGATATAGCTAACGCCTTCAACACCCTGCCGTGGACCTGCATAAAGGAGGCACTACGGCACCACAGTGTCCCCCTTTATCTACGGCTCATCCTGGAAGACTACCTGACAGAGAGGTATGTCGAGTTCCCGGGGCGCGATGACTGGCAGCGTCATCCCATGTCGTGCGGTGTCCCACAGGGTTCGGTTCTTGGGCCGCTCCTGTGGAACATTGGTTATGACTGGGTGCTGCGAGAAGTCAACCTCCAGGGCGTCGAAGTAACTTGTTACGCCGACGATACCCTGGTAACGGCGAGAGGGAACAACTTCCGGGATGCAGCCGTCCTTGCCACAGCAGGCGTGGCGGAAGTCGTCGGTAGAATCCGACGCCTAGGGCTACACGTGGCCCTAGAAAAATCCGAGGCGACCTGTTTCCACGGGCCTCGGAGAGGACCTCCAGCCGGTTCGAGCATCCAGGTGGGTGGAGTCCAGATCCGTGTCGAGTCGACCATGAAGTACCTGGGATTGGTCCTCGACAGTCGCTGGAACTTTCACGCCCACTTTAAGCGCTTGGCGCCTAAACTGGTGCGAACGGCGGCCGCGTTAGGTAGCTTGCTACCCAACATCGCGGGGCCGAAGGCTTCATGCCGGAAGCTTTACGCGGGAGTTGTGCGGTCCATGGCCCTGTACGGCTCACCTGTCTGGGCCGACACCCTGACAAGCCAGTGTATCGCCGAACTGCGGAGACCGCAGCGGGCGATGGCAGTCAGGATCATACGGGGCTACCGCACAATCTCTTACGAGGTGGCCTGTGTGCTGGCCGGCACACTCCCCTGGGACCTTGATGCGAGGACCCTCTCGGCGGTGTTTCACTACCGAGAGGAGGCGCGTCGGTCCACAGTCCACGGGGTTACCCCAAGCCAGGTGTCATCTTGGCTGGAAGAGTTCCGCACACTTGCTGTGGAGCTCTGGGATGTGCGGCTCGCGGATCCCGGATCGGGCCATCGCACGATCCAGGCGATCCGCCCTGTCCTCACGCAGTGGTTGAATCGGCGTCACGGCGCCGTAACGTACCGTCTGACGCAGATACTCACGGGGCACGGCTGCTTCGGGAGTTATCTGTGCCGGATCGGACGGGAGGCTAGCGATGCCTGTCACCACTGTGACGCCAGCGAGGACACGGCTCAGCACACGCTGGAGGTGTGCCCAGCTTGGGCAAACGAGCGCGAGACGCTCACCGCCTCGATCGGGCGCGACCTCTCGCTGCCATCCGTGGTTTCTGCCATGGTGGCGAGCGCGAGCTCGTGGGATGCGGTGCTCTCCTTCTGCGACGCCGTTGTGTCGCAGAAGGAGAGCGCCGAGCGCCAGCGCGAGCTGGACAATCCCGCCCGACGTCGGAGGCGAGGCCGCCGGGATGGTGGTGCGTAATCCCGGCGGTTCCCTGCGGTTAGGGGACGAGAATACTACCGAGGTATCCCTGCCTGTCGTAAGAGGCGACTAAAAGGGCCCTTGGGGTCGCGAAGCGCACGCGGGGGGGCCTGCGTGTGTTTCGGTTTGCGATCCCGAGGAAGACGGTAACGCGTGTCTTCGGACACAGTGGTCTGTGTTATCGTGCACTGGAGTTGAGCTTGCTCCTCCCGAGGCTGGCTGCCAGGCGGCCTTGCGCGCCGAAGGGTCCTGCGAGGAGTCTCTCCCTCGTTGGGGATCCCGGGTCCCTTCCATTCTGCGCCGAAGATGACCACCGTCAGGTTTTAGTGGGTAGGGGTCTCTGTTTTCCCAGGAGTTCCGAGTCCCACATATCCCAGGTGTCCCGAACCCAGGGCCTTGGGAATGCCTAAATGCATTTCCTGACGCAAAAAAAAAAAAAAAAAAAAAAAAAAAAAAGGTTAGGTTAGGTTAGGTTAGGTTAGGTTTTTTTTTTTTTTTGACTATGGGGGAATGCTTTTACGCACTTCGCCCTCCAAGCTGCAAGCAGCAAGGCGGGCTTCGTGCGGGACTCCCGGCCTTTCGGCCGGACTACCCGCTAAACCCCCACGGTGTTCCTCCTCTACCCAACCGGACCGCGGGAACAACACAGTAGTACTACCGCGGCCCGGCGAGGGTGGGGCCCGCTGAACAGGGCCCGACGTGGTGGGAGGGCAAAGAATTGGCCCTCCCGTCTCCTCCTCTTCACTACGACCCAGTCCCGGAACACTTGGGGAGGGGTCGTTCGCCACTCTTCAAGGCGCGGCGCGTCCCCCGACGACACGGAGGTCCGGGGGAGCGGCACCCAGCGCCGGGAAGGACCACCCCTCTCGACCAGTCAGCTCTGATGAGCAGAGTAGTACCGGGAGAGGGGCGATCGTTGGCATTCGCGGTAAGCACCGCCGCGGACCTTACAGGTCTCGCGTGAAACTGTATCCCGGCCGGGGCCACCACTAAACTCGGCGGCGGCCCCGGGCCGGGGCTCGGCGGGGGGGCAATGTGCCACCGGCGCGTTCGCGCTCCCGCAGGGCCTCTCTCTTGGCCACCATCACCTCATTAGCGTATGAGGTGACGGCGGCCCAACACTGTTCGCTGCCGGCCATGGCT
Source organism: Udea olivalis (assembly GCA_947369235.1). NCBI lineage: Eukaryota > Metazoa > Arthropoda > Insecta > Lepidoptera > Crambidae > Udea > Udea olivalis. The sequence continues at coordinate 89,269 of OX376354.1, read as the reverse complement.
GCGACGACGGCCGGCAGCGATAGATCTCCCCCGATGGCGCCAACGAGTCTGGCGCGTTGGGCGCCCCAACCCGTGCACACTGACAGGGTGTGTTCCGCCGTGTCCACGGCGCCGGACGCGCAATGGTGGCACACGGGCTCCGGGAGGATTCCCACGAGCTCCCACAGGTATTTGCTGAAACAGCCGTGGCCTGTGAGAAGCTGCGTGAGCCAGTACGTGGGAGTCCGGTGCCTCGCCTCGACCCATTGGCGCAATACGGGCCGGACCGCCTCGACGAGCCGTCTGCTCGCCGAGGGGTTCTCCAGCCTTTCTGCCCATCGCCGGAAGAGATCGTCGCGACATTCGCTCCTCCAGCGAACGATCTCTTCCGCGAGGGGCTCAGACGGCGTTTGCCGCCTCAGGGCCCTCCTTCGGTAAACCTCCGCCAGGACCCCGGCCTCGAGGTCCCAGGGGAGGCTCCCGGCAATAAGACACGCCGCCTCGTAGGAGACGGTGTGGTACGCCCTGGCAGCCCTCTGCGCCATGACCCGCTGCGAGCGTCGCAGCAGGGCCACGTTCTCGGCGCTGAGGGCCCCCGCCGCCCATATGGGCGCTCCGTAGAGCGCCATAGAGCGAACCACTCCGTCGTATAGGCGGCGGCCGACACTTCCCGCTCCCCCACAATTGGGAAGCAGGCGCGCGAGCATTCCCGCGCACGACACTAGTTTGGGCGCCAGCGCGCGGAAATGCCCGCTGAACCTCCACCGGCTGTCGAGGACGAGACCGAGGTACTTCATGGTCCCGCCGACGGCGATGGAGGTGCCACCCACAACAATAAAATACCCCGGGGGGGGCTTCGTCCGAGGACCATGGAGGAAAATGGCCTCGGACTTCTCTAGGGCCACCTGCAACCCGAGGGCCCTGATACGGCTGGCTACGTGGGCCGTGCCCGCAGTGGCGAGAACGCCCGCGTCCCTAAACGACTCGCCCCGCGCGGTCACCAGGGTATCGTCGGCGTAACAGATGACGCCGACCCCCCGAAGATTGGCGCCACGCAGGGCCCAGTCGAACCCTATGTTCCACAGGAGGGGGCCCAGGACCGACCCCTGTGGAACACCGCATGCCATCGCCCTGCGGACCACTCGCTCTCGGACCGGGTATGTGATGGCCCGGTCGGCGAAGTAGTCCGCAAGGACGCGTCTGAGGTACCACGGGACGTTGTGGTACCTCAGGGCCTCTTGAATTGTTTCCCAGGGGATGGTGTTGAAGGCGTTCGCAACGTCGAGCGACACCGCCAGCAACACCTCCCCCCGGGAGACAGCACTCTCGACGCTGTCCCGTAGCCGCGAGATGGCGTCCAACGTGGACCTCCCACGGCGAAAACCGAATTGGCCGTCGCTGATGTTCGGGCCCACCGCCTCCAGGTGCCCGACGAGGCGCGCGGCGAGCACGCGCTCGAAGAGCTTGCACGCCTCATCGAGCAGAACGATGGGGCGGTAGGCCGACGGCGAGTCGGGGGGCCGCCCGTGCTTCGGAAGCAGTACGAGCTTCCCCGTCTTCCACCGCCGTGGGATCGTGCCGGACGTCATTACCTCGGACATGAGGGACAGTGTCTCCTCCCCGAGGACCGGCATTACGCGGGCGAGGATCCGCCCAGGAACGCCATCCGGACCCGGGGCGCGGTTCTTCGCTTTGAGCTTCTGAACCGCAGCCCCCAACTCGTCCTCGGACACGGGCGGAACGACCTTGCCCGCGGCCGGCCCTTCCTCGGGAGTCGGTGCCGCCATTCTGGGCGGCGCCCATTCCTCTCCTCCTCGGCTCGGGAATAGGGAGCTGACCACGCGCTCCAGCAGGAGGGGCTCGAGGGTCCTCGTCAGTGGGGGCGCCGCGGGTCGGAGCTTTCGCGTCACGACTTTGTAGGGGCGCCCCCACGGATCCCTATCGATGCTGTCGAGCCACTCCTGCCAAGCCTCCGCCTTGGCAGCCTTTATGGCGGAGGTCAGGGCCGCGCGAGCGGCTCGGTACGCGGCGAGCAAAGCTTCCTCGTTGGCGAGGTCCCTGGCGCTTCTTCTACGGCTTCTGGTGTACCGGCGGCGTGCCACGACACATTCGGCCCGAAGCCCCGTGAGGTGGGGCCTCCACCAATACACCTGCCTGCGCGGTTGTGAGGGACCCGCCCTGCGCATCGCCGCGTCGCAGACGCGAGATAGTGCTCCAGAGAGCCTTTCGCATCTCGCGTCCACGTCCAGGCCGCTACTGGCATTTGCGGCGGCCCATCGCTCCACGATGGCCGCCTCCGTGGCCAGCTCCGGGTCCAGCGTGGCCAACCGCCACCGCGGACCCTCCTCCGGCAGGGGACGGTCTAGAGCGATCGCTGTGACATCCGAAGGGGATGGGACTAGGTCGAACCTTATGTATCTGTGGTCCGACAGCGTCTCCACCCCCTCCTCAACCCGCCACCGCCTAACGCGGCGGGCCAGGGCGGGACTCGCGAACGAGAGGTCGACGATCGACCCGCCCTGATGTCGGACGCACGTAAGGACCGTCCCCTGATTCAGGAGGACTAGTCCCGTCGACACCGCCCATTCCTCCAGGGTCTCGCCCCTGGCGTCAGTCGCCGGAGATCCCCACGAACGGGATTTCGCGTTGAAGTCTCCGGCGACCACCACAGGGGTAGGGTGCACCTCTTGGACCAGAGCGCCGACCTCAACCAGCAGACGCTCGAAGTCGGCGAGGGTCCTGTTCGGGGAGAAGTACACCCCGATCACTGCCACGTCGCCCAGCGACACGAGGACGCACCCGCGCCCCCTCCGCACCCTGCGGAAGGGGGGGTTTGAAGCGTCGCGCCGCCAGGCAACGATAGCCACCGAACCATCGTCGTCGCCCACCCAGTCGTCACGGGCCTGGACGCGGTACGGCTCGGCGACTATGGCGACGTCGATTTGCCACTGCGCAGCCGTCTGGAGAAGCAGATCCTGTGCGGCCGCACAGTGGTTGACGTTCGCCTGCAGGATGGAAAACCTAGGAGCCATCTAATTATTGGCGGTGTCCATCACCTCCTCTGCAGCTCTGGGTGCTGCTACGGACGCGGCGGGGGGACCTGGATTGCCCCCGCCCGTCCTTTTTCTTCCATTTTTGGCGTTGGCCATCGCCGGGCATTTTTTGTGCCCGAGGCGATGGCCGGCGTCGACGCCCTCCGACGCACAGATGGCGCAGGAGGGGTCGGCGACGCAGGTAGCCGCCTCGTGGCCCGGCTGGCCGCACCGGAAGCACAGCGCGCTGCGGTCTATCTCGCAGCGGCACTGCACCCCTAGGTGTCCCGGCAGCAGGCAGCGGTAGCACCGCTGCGGCCGCGCATCGAGGAGCGCTGCCCGGGCCACCGACCAGCCGATAGTAAGGCGACCGCTCTCTGTGATTTTTTTGGCCGCCAGGACCGGGCACTTGACCCACACGGTCCCCTGGCGGCCAGGTGGGCGGTTGATGACGCCCACCTTTACCAATTCGGGGCGGCAGCCCCCCACCTCAGCCACTCGCGCGGCCACCAATTCACTGGTGGCCGCGTCGCTCAGACCGGAGATGCGCATCTCTGCGCACTGCTCTGGCCTGGATACGCGGGCCACCTCACCAACGACCTCGCGCAGCTTAGAGGCGAGTTCGTCGGCCTTTTTGGTTTTTTCGGCGCCGGCCAACTCCAGCACCCGGCCCCCAGTGCGAGCCGTGCGGAAGCGCAGTCCGCTGATCCCCAGGGCCGCGAGGTCAATAGCTCCCTCGGCCCTGGATAACACGTCGGCGTAGGTCGCCGTCGAGCCCTGCGGCAGCGTAATCACTACCGCCGCTGATTTTGGGGCCCGCAGGCGACGGCCGCGCCTCCCTCTCTGCTGGTTTTGCGAGGCTGCTGGAGCAGCCGGCGCCTGAGGCGCCGGGGCAGCTGGCCTTGGCGCCCTCTCTCTCCGCGCCACCACATTCCATGGACGGGTGGGTTGGACGGCGGCTTGAGCCGCGGCAGGAGTTGCCGCTTTGCGGGCCACCTCGGCTTCGCGGGCCGCCAGGGTCTTTCTCTTGCCCCCTCTCTTCTTCTTTCCCTTCGCCCCCGCATTAGAAGTTGCGGTGGGGGCGAAGGGAGGGGTCTCCTGTGAGGCCCTCGGCGCAGGGATGCTGCGCGCCGGGGAAACCATCGCCGGTGGGATGCTGCGCGCCGGGGAAACCATCGCCGGTGGGGAGGCGGGAGCGCCGACTGCCGGAGCACGGGAATTACGCTCCGGCGTCTTGCGCGCGTCCGCCGCCAGCGAGGGGCGCAGCCGCGGCTCCGGAAGGAGCCGGTCTTCGATCCCCGACAACCTGGCGTCGATCAGGAAGAAGATTTCCTCCCTGGTCATTGCCGTCTCGGCTGTGGGGACGGGGATGGAGGTCGCTACTCGCCTCTGGGCCTCTATTTCGGCCCTGAGCGCGAGGATCTCCGCTCGTAAATGGGCGACCTCCTCCGACTCCTTCTTCGCGGCGAGCTTGTGCACGGCCTCTGCCGCCGTCGCAGCCGCCTTCCTTATCTCCGCCACGTGCTGGCACTTCATTCTTGTTTGCTTGCGGGCAAGCGAGCCGATCAGCTCTAATGCTGAATCGACCGTGCCCACAAGCTCCTCGGTCCCGCACGTGGCTGCTGCTGCCCCCTCCTGGGCAGAGTCCGTTGGCGACACCGCCGCAGACCGGGCCCGCAGGGCCGCCTTCCTCTCGGCGACCTCGGCCGCCAATTCCTGCTCAGCGAGCAGCTCCATTTCCCGTTTGCGCTGAGCATTTAGGTCGGCTTTGGCTCGCGCCAGGCCGACGTACTCGCCTGTCGTAGGCGGGCGCCCTCGTCCCCGTTTGGACGGTGTGATGCTTCTGGCTAAAGCCACTTCTTCGCCGTCCAAGGGCCGCTTCCTTTGCCAGAATCGGCCGGTCGGGGTGCTCGACCTCGAGCTCTCCTCGACTGATATGCCGCTGCCGTCAGTCTCTACGACGCGCAGCGGCTTTCCTTTATCGATGCGCGATACACGCACCCGCATCTTCAGGGCCGAGGCCCGGTCCCTGGAGCTATCGCTACCGGAAGACCGGCTCCGGCTCCTCACCCCATCACCGGAAGAGTTTTCCGAGTCCGTTTTCCGTACGCTCTTTTTGGTTCTGCTTCTTGTGTTCTTCATGATCGATATCAAAAAGACAAAAGCAACCAACGATAAAATTATGACTTCCTTAAGTTCTTGTGCGAAATTAGGCCCCGCTCAACCTGCAACCGGAGACACCTCGACGGCCAGGGAGTAGGGAACACTAATTTGGCAAAAGACCGCAGTAAACAAGATATGTTTAAATAAGGTATCTTGTTGCCCCGGAGTATCTAGGTTTGGTCACCAGCCTGGCACTGCGTTACCGTGCACAGGACTGGGAGAGCCAGGGGAGACGACGAGGACGTACTAGATACTCACAAATTCACATGGGGCCTCCCCCAGGTTAGGTTAGGTTAGGTTAGGTTTTTTTTTTTTTTTTTTATTAACGTGGGGAAATCCTCATGGATACCTCGCCGCCCGGGGGAACGACGAGGTTATGTCGGACTTCTACCGACTAAAATCCCACGGTACTCGACCTCAACACTTCAGCGGCGAGGCGGGGTCCCTAAAAAGTTTCGCAACGCCCCGCCGCCAGTGCTTCCCCGTATTGGGGCCCCCTCCAGCCGACCCCCCAATGAAGGGGGGAGGCCACGGAAGTACCTGGAGCACACAGGTACTTCCGCCGTCGCGGTGAAAGCCGTGCATTGCGGGCAAAAGCACCCCCGTACTCAAGCCCGCTGGCTCTCACCGTACGCGGACCCTACTAGGTCCGCAACCACGATCCACCTAAAAGGTGGATCCGCTGCCGCATCTGGCGGTACGGCCCCGCCGAGCCGCAGTGCACAGGGGGGGCCAGCCGCGGATCACTGACCCCCTCCAAACGGTTGTGCGCCGAGGCTCCCACCTCGCGCTCTAAGGCGCTGCGCCCGTGGGCGCCCCTTTAGGCGGGCAGTGGTAGGCACCATACCACCACCACGCCCGGCGGCAGGCAATGGGTGGGTGGGAAGTCCACCGCACTGCCATGCCTGAGCCCTCTTAGCTTCCCGGTGGTTCCACCTGCCACCAGTACTAAGCCCCCCCGCCACGACAAGGCGAAGGCTCATGGGGGGGAGGTTTTTTTTTTTTTTTTTTTTTGACTATGGGGGAATGCTTTTACGCACTTCGCCCTCCAAGCTGCAAGCAGCAAGGCGGGCTTCGTGCGGGACTCCCGGCCTTTCGGCCGGACTACCCGCTAAACCCCCACGGTGTTCCTCCTCTACCCAACCGGACCGCGGGAACAACACAGTAGTACTACCGCGGCCCGGCAAGGGTGGGGCCCTGAACGGGGCCCGACGTGGTGGGAGGGCAAAGAATTGGGCCCTCCCGTCTCCTCCTCTTCACTACGACCCAGTCCCGGAACACTTGGGGAGGGGTCGTTCGCCACTCTTCAAGGCGCGGCGCGTCCCCCGACGACACGGAGGTGTCCGGGGGAGCGGCACCCAGCGCCGGGAAGGACCACCCCTCTCGACCAGTCAGCTCTGATGAGCAGAGTAGTACCGGGAGAGGGGCGATCGTTGGCACTCGCGGTTGCGTAGCACCGCCGCGGGCCTTACAGGCCACGCTAGTAACTGTATACCGGCCGGGGCTGCCATTAGACTCAGCGGCGACCTCATGGGGGGGAGGTTAGGTTAGGTTAGGTTAGGTTAGGTTAGGTTGACCTCTCGCACGAGAGCCCTGGACGGCGAGCCGATCCCACTAGTCTCCGACGAGGAGATGGAGACAGTGCTGGATCGGCTCAAGGGCAAGAAGAAGGCTCCTGGTCCCGACGGGGTGCCGGGCAGGGTCCTCGGCCTGGCCCTGAAACACCTGGGGGAGCAGCTTCGGGAAATTTTTAACACCGCGCTAACATCAGCGCGGTTCCCGAAGCTGTGGAAGGAGGGACGGCTTTGCCTCCTACAGAAGGATGGCAGGCCCCCAGGTGTTGCCGGCTCATACCGGCCGATTGTCCTGCTGGATGAGGCTGGGAAGGTCTTTGAGAGACTCCTCTCTTCCCGCCTCATCCGGCATTTAAATGAGAGGGGCCCAAACATCTCCGACCAACAGTTTGGCTTTCGGGCGGGGCGCAGCACCATAGACGCGCTTGCGCAACTTAAGGTGGCAACGGAGGTAGCAACCGCTCAGGGCGAGCGGTCGTTGGCGATAAGCCTGGATATCGCCAACGCCTTCAACAGTCTGCCGTTCGGCGTGATAAGGGAGGCGCTTCAGTATTTTGAAGTGCCTACTTATCTCGGCAGACTGTTGGAGGACTACCTCCGAGGGCGGGAAGTCCTATACGAGGGAGGAGGACGGTTAGTCCGCCGGCCGATGAGATGTGGGGTCCCGCAGGGGTCCGTTTTAGGGCCCCTGTTATGGAATCTCGGCTATGACTGGGTGCTCCGCGGCGCGCTCCTTCCGAGGATGCGCGTCATATGTTACGCGGATGACACCCTAGTCATAGCGGGCGGTGACACATTTGCGGAGGCGAAGAGACTGGCAGAAGTCGGCGCCAGTCTAGTGGTCGGCCGCATTGAGGCGTTGGGCCTGAAGGTGGCCCTTAATAAGACCGAGGCTCTCCTCTTCCATGGGCCTCGGCAGGGGCCGCCTCCCGGCGCAGTAGTCCGCCTCAACGGCATTGATCTGAGGGTGAAGGCCCAGATGAAATATCTGGGTCTAGTGCTGGATGGGCGGTGGAATTTTGGGGCACATTTTTCCAACCTCGCGCCCCGCTTAATCCGCACCGCGGGTGCTCTGGGCCGCCTCTTACCCAACGAGCGCGGCCCGGGCCAGTCATGCCGGCGTCTCTACGCCGGCATACTTAAAAGTATGGCGCTCTACGGAGCGCCAATCTGGGCGGGGGCCCTCAACGCTGAAAACAGGCGCCTGTTACGGGCGCCTCAGAGGCAAATAGCGTTGAGGGCCGTGCGGGGTTACCGTACGGTATCGGGGGGGGCTGCCTGTGTCCTGGCAGGCATGCCCCCCTGGGAGCTGGAGGCGGACGTTCTTGCTGCTGTGTACCAGTCCCGCACAGCAGCGAGAGCGGGAGGAGGGCGCCCGTACTGGGACGATGTTGAGGGGGTGCGCCGGCGTGCGTGGAGCGCGCTGCTGCGGAGGTGGGCGGAGGACCTGGCCGACCCGCTCTATGGCCGACAAACCATAGAGGCGATCAGGCCGGTCCTCGACCAGTGGGTGCGTAGGGAGAAGAGGCCCCTTACGTACCGGCTGGTGCAGGTACTTTCCGGACACGGCTGTTTCGGGAAGTACCTGCATAACATCGCCCGGAGGGAGCCCACCCCGAGGTGCCACCAGTGCGACGCCGAGGAGGACACCGCCCAGCACACCCTTGAGGTGTGCCCTGCTTGGGCGGTGCAGCGTCGCACACTTGTGGATGTGGTCGGCACCGACCTCTCGCTCCCGGCCCTGATACGGGCCATGCTGGCGAGCGAGAGTGGATGGGAGGCGATGGTCTCCTTCTGCGAAGAGGTGATGTCGCAGAAGGAGACAGCGGAGAGGGCCCGGGAGGAAGATCCTCAGGCGGGCCCCCTCCGACGCAGACGGCGGGGAGTGAGGAGACGGCGGTTTGCACGCCTTCTCCCCGCTCCCTGAAAGCAGCACCGGGGTGAAAGTCGGGGGGCTTTCACCCCATTGCACGGTGCTCCTGTCTGGGGGTGTCCCCGTATACCGGGACGCCCCTGCTGCGTGAGGAGGCCCGGCGTGAAGGCTGGGCCGTCCGCCAGGGACGGCATGGTAATCCGAACTAGGCACCATGTCGTCCCGTCAAGGCGATGAGGTATACCGGGGGTCTTTTTAGTGGGTATGCCGTCACCTTCAGTGACGGAGAGTCCCACACTCCCCCGCTGCCCCACCCAGGCAGCGGGATAGTGCGTAATGCATTTTTTCCCCCGCAAAAAAAAAAAAAAAAAAAAAAAAAAAAAAAAAAAAAAAAAAAAAAAAAAAAAGGTTAGGTTAGGTTAGGTTAGGTTAGGTTGGGGGAGGCCCCATGAGTGTTTTTACGAGTATCTAGTACGTCCTCGTCGTCTCCCCTGGCTCTCCCAGTCCTGGTTACGGTAACGCAGTGCCAGGCTGGTGACCAAATCTAGATACTCTGGGGCAACCTTGCGGTTTTTGCTTACTAGTGTTCCCAGCTCCCTGGCCGTCGAGGTATCTCCGGTTTCAGGTCGAGCGGGCCCTAATAGGCTTCTCGTGAGGTTAAATCAACACTCTCGTGTTTTGATTTTTTCGTGTATATTAGTGTTCTCAGCTCCCTGGCCGTCGAGGTATCTCCGGTTGCAGGTTGAGCGGGGCCTAATAACGCGCTCTTTTGTTGTAGTTTGTTTCTTGTTTTGTGTTTTTATAATTATTATTATTTGCAATTATGTCTACCCGACATAATTCACTTGAGGGTATCGCAGCCGAGGTAAACTCGGCGGACGAGCTGGACCAGATGGTCACACGGGCGTTGCGCAGCTCACGCACTAAGAGGCCAGCGGGTTCGCCCATTTTTGCGTCTGAGGCTTCGGTCTCAGACAGTGAGGAGGTGGCCACGACAACACGGTCGTCGGCACCGAAAAAGGCTACGGCCAAAAAGGTCGTAGCTAAAAAGGCCAAAAAGGCGGCGTCTGGCCCTGCGGCCAAAAAGGCGGCGGCCAAAAAGGCGGCAGTTGCCACTGCGGCCGAATTTCTGAGGGCCAAGGCGGCGCAAGTCGCCCTGACCCGCCTGGAGTCGAACTCGAACGCATCTCGCGAAGATGCGCAAGAGGTGGAAGCCGACGAGCCTGTCGACTTCACGCGGAACCCACTCCCCGAGGAATGCTCACTCGCGGAGTTGGACGCAGCCGTCGACACGGAGACGTTGCGTGCCCGGGCGGGTAATCTGAGGTCCCTGATTTTCAACATTGCCCGCAAGTCCGGCAATCTCAAGGGGGAGTACGTGCGCGACCTGAAGAACTTCGCCACGGAATACCACGAGATTGTCGAGACGATCGCAGAGAGGACGATCTCCGATGAGACAAGGCGGCTCAGTCTCGAGAACCGCAGACTTCGCCGCCAAGTGGAGGACCTTGAGAAAGAGGTGAAGGCTATGCGCCGGGATTTCTCCCAGAGGGACAAGTCCCCGGCGCGGCCAGCCCTTCCCTCTCAAGACCCTGTGGGCATCTCGGCAAATCACCTGATGGGCGAGATGTCCAAGATGGTGAAGGAGATGGCGGAGGAACTCAAAGCCTCCATGTGCCGCACAGTGGGGGAAATGATTAGCGCTCGTATAGCGGTGGTTGAGGAGCGCCTTCCTCCCGCAAAAATCGTGCGGCCTCCACTTGCCGCCGACAAGAGGAGAGAGGAGGCAGCCAAGGCTGCAGTTGCCTCATCTGTACCTGCACCGGCTCAGCCTCAACCCACTGCAGCTCCCAAGCCGAAGCGGACTCGGAAGGGCAAAGCGAGGGTGGTTCCGCAACAGGCACCCCTCGCTGTCGCCGGCCCGTCGTCCGCGGTGACTCCGGCTGCCCTGACCACACGCGAGGGACAATGGAATGTGGTGGTTGGGAATAAGGGGAAAGGCAAAGGCAAGGGGAAGACCTCCACGCCCGCCGCAGCCCGAACCCCTGCCCAACCCTCCGTGAGACAGGCGCAGTCGACACCAGCGCCAAAACAGACGCAAAATAAAAAGGCAGTCAAGTTGACCCCCCCTCGCTCATCGGCTGTAGTGGTGACACTGCAGCCCGACGCCATCGAGCGGGGATTCACCTACAAGTCGGCCTTGTTGAAGGCAAGGGAGGTGGTGTCGTTGCCCGACTTGGGCATACCAGGAGTCACCGTCCGGCAGACGGCCACAGGAGCCCGCATGCTCGAGTTGGCGGGGGCTAAAAGCGCCGAGGCCGCTGACCGTCTGGCGGCCAAGCTGACGGAGGCGCTTAGTGGAGTGGCCGCTGTGTCACGGCCCACAAAATGCGTCGACCTCCGCATCGCTGGGCTTGACGATACCGTCACCCGCGAGGAGGTGGTGGCCGCAGTTGCGGCCAAGGGTGGCTGTGACCCGGCCCTGGTCAAGGCGGCCGAAATCCGCTTTGGGCCCAAAGGGACCGGGTCGGTCGTTGTCAAGTGTCCGATTGCGGCGGCAAAGGCGCTTGTCAGCGGAGGTCGTCTCCTCATCGGATGGAGCTCGGTGCAGGTCCGAGCTCTAGACGCACTCCCCATGCGCTGCTTCAAGTGCATGGGGATCGGGCACACGCGCCTGCTGTGCCCGTCCGATAAGGAGAGGGTGGACCTGTGCTTCCGGTGTGGTCGGCCGGGGCACAAGGCCGCCGGATGTATGGCGGCGGCGCACTGCGTCGTGTGCGCCGAAGCGGGTCGGCCTTCGGGCCACACGATGGGCGGGAGGAGTTGCAACCCTCCCCCCACTAAAGCAAGGGCGGCACCAAGGACCCAGGCCGCCGCCGATAGCGGGAGGTGCGTAGCGCCAGCGGAAGCTGTAATGGAGCAATGAGTTCAGTCCTCCATTACAGCTTCTTACAGGGGAACCTCAACCACTGCGCCGGGGCCCAGGACTTGCTCATGCAGTCCATGGCGCAGTGGGAGATTGACGTAGCGGTGGTTGCAGAGCCCTATTATGTTTCCCCCCAGCCTAATTGGGCTGGGGATATATCTGGCTCTGTGGCCATAGTGGTCGCAGCGGGGCCTCGCTCGCGGCCGCTACAAGTGCGGGAAAGGGGGGCCGGATATGTGGCCGCCACCTGGGGGAACATGGCAGTTGTGGGAGTGTATGTCTCCCCCAACACTGGGCTTGCCAGTTTAGAGTCCTTTTTGTGGGGGCTCGGTCCGGTGATCCAGCGGTTGGCACCTCTCCCAGTTTTGGTCATGGGCGACCTGAATGCATGGTCGACCCTCTGGGGGAGCGTGTCAACGAACATGAGGGGCCTAGCCGTCGAGGAATGGGCTGTCAGCTCCGGGATGTCCCCACTCAATCAGGGGACATCCTTCACGTGTGTGCGTAGGGCCGGGGGGTCCGTGGTGGACGTAACGTTTGCCACCCCTTCCCTCGCACGGCGCGTCCGGGGCTGGCGGGTGCTGAGTGAGGTGGAGACGATCTCGGACCACAAATATATTAGGTTCGAGGTCTCCACCTCCGACGGCTCGGCGGCGCCAAGTAGGCGGGAGGGCCACGCATTTTTCCCGCGGTGGGCCCTCACCAAGCTGGATCCCGAGCTGGCCGAGGAGGCGGCCATAGTGGCGGCCTGGGGCGCGACCCCCACAACATCGGGGGTCGATGAGGCGGCGGGCCATTTTCGAGACCTCGTCTCAAAGGTCTGCGATGCCGCCATGCCCCGAATTCGAGGACCCCCTCCGCGGCGCCACCAGGTTTACTGGTGGTCCGCGGAAATTTCCCGATTGAGGGATATGTGCTCCCTTTCGAGGAGGGCGTATACGAGGGCCCTGAGGAGGAGTAACAGGGACCAGGAGAGGGAAGGCCAGCTGTACGTGGCTTATAAAGCCGATAAGAAAGCACTACAGCTGGCCATCTGGCAGGCCAAGTCCAGGGCGCGGGACGAAATGCTGGAGGGTCTGGACCGAGATCCATGGGGGAGGCCTTACCGCGCTGCGCGGGATAAACTGCGCTTCCAAGGCCCCCCCGTGATGGAGACCCTCCAGCCGGAGGTGTTAGAGCGGGTGGTAGGGGAGCTTTTCCCAGAGCCCCCACCGTTCACACCTCCGAGAATGACCTCTCGCATGAGAGCCCTGGACGGCGAGCCGATCCCACTAGTTTCCGACGAGGAGATGGAGACAGTGCTGGATCGGCTCAAGGGCAAGAAGAAGGCTCCTGGTCCCGACGGAGTGCCGGGCAGGGTCCTCGGCCTGGCCCTGAAGCACCTGGGGGAGCAGCTTCGGGAAATTTTCAACGCCGCGCTAACATCAGCGCGGTTCCCGAAGCTGTGGAAGGAGGGACGGCTGTGCCTCCTACAGAAGGATGGTAGGCCCCCAGGTGTTGCCGGCGCGTATCGGCCGATTGTCCTGCTGGATGAGGCTGGGAAGGTCTTCGAAAGACTCCTCTCTTCCCGCCTCATCCAGCATTTAAATGAGAGGGGCCCAAACATTTCTGGCCAACAATTTGGGTTTAGGGCGGGGCGCAGCACCATAGACGCGCTGGCGCTACTTAAGGAGGTCACGGAGGTAGCAACCGCTCAGGGCGAGCGGTCGTTGGCGATAAGCCTGGATATCGCCAACGCCTTCAACAGTCTGCCGTTCGGCGTGATAAGGGAGGCGCTTCAGTATTTTGAAGTGCCTACTTATCTCGGCAGACTGTTGGAGGACTACCTCCGAGGGCGGGAAGTCCTCTACGAGGGAGGAGGACGGTTGGTCCGCCGGCCGATGAGGTGTGGGGTTCCCCAGGGGTCCGTTTTAGGGCCCCTGTTGTGGAACCTCGGTTATGACTGGGTGCTCCGCGGCGCGCTCCTTCCGAGGATGCGCGTCATATGTTACGCGGATGACACCCTAGTCATTGCTCGAGGCAAATCCTTCCCGGAGGCGAAAAGACTGGCAGAAGTCGGCGCCAGTCTGGTGGTTGGCCGCATCGAGGCGTTGGGCCTGAAGGTGGCCCTTAATAAGACCGAGGCTCTCCTCTTCCATGGGCCTCGGCAGGGGCCGCCTCCCGGTGCGGTGGTCCGCCTCAACGGCGTGAATGTGAGGGTGGAGGCCCAGATGAAATATCTGGGCCTAGTATTGGATGGGCGGTGGAATTTTAGAGCGCATTTTTCCCGCCTCGCGCCCCGCCTAATCCGCACCGCGGGTGCTCTGGGCCGCCTCTTACCCAACGAGGGCGGCCCGGGCCAGTCATGCCGGCGTCTCTACGCCGGCATACTTAAAAGTATGGCGCTCTACGGAGCGCCAATCTGGGCGGGGGCCCTCAACGCTGAAAACAGGCGCCTGTTACGGGCGCCTCAGAGGCAAATAGCGTTGAGGGCCGTACGGGGTTACCGTACGGTATCGGGGGGGGCTGCCTGTGTCCTAGCAGGCATGCCCCCCTGGGAACTGGAGGCGGACGTTCTTGCTGCTGTGTACCAGTCCCGCACAGCAGCGAGAGCGGGTGGAGGGCGCCCGTACTGGGATGAAATTGAGGGGGTGCGCCGGCGTGCGCGGAGCGCGCTGCTGCGGAGGTGGGCGGAGGACCTGGTCAACCCGCTCTATGGTCGAGAAACCATAGAGGCGATCAGGCCAGTCCTCGACCAGTGGGTGCGTAGGGAGAAGAGGCCCCTTACGTACCGGCTGGTGCAGGTACTTTCCGGACACGGCTGTTTCGGGAAGTACCTGCATAACATCGCCCGGAGGGAGCCCACCCCGAGGTGCCACCAGTGCGACGCCGAGGAGGACACCGCCCAGCACACCCTTGAGGTGTGCCCTGCTTGGGCGGTGCAGCGTCGCACATTAGTGGATGTGGTCGGCACCGACCTCTCGCTCCCGGCCCTAATACGGGCCATGCTGGCGAGCGAGAGTGGATGGGAGGCGATGGTCTCCTTCTGCGAAGAGGTGATGTCGCAGAAGGAGACAGCGGAGAGGGCCCGGGAGGAAGATCCTCAGGCAGGCCCTCTCCGACGCAGACGGCGGGGAGTGAGGAGACGGCGGTTTGCACGCCTTCTCCCCGCTCCCTAAAGCAGCACCGGGGTGAAAGCCGGAGGGCTTTCACTCCATTGCACGGTGCTCCTGTCTGGGGGTGTCCCCGTATACCGGGACGCCCCTGCTGCGTGAGGAGGCCCGGCGTGAAGGCTGGGCCGTCCGCCAGGGACGGCATGGTAATCCGAACTAGGCACCATGTCGTCCCGTCAAGGCGATGAGGTATACCGGGGGTCTTTTAGTGGGTATGCCGTCACCGTTAGTGACGGAGAGTCCCACACTCCCCCGCTGCCCCACCCAGGCAGCGGGATAGTGCGTAATGCATTTTTCCCCCGCAAAAAAAAAAAAAAAAAAAAAAAGGTTAGGTTAGGTTGGGGGAGGCCCCATGAGTGTTTTTACGAGTATCTAGTACGTCCCCGTCGTCTCCCCTGGCTCTCCCAGTCCTGGTTACGGTAACGCAGTGCCAGGCTGGTGACCAAATCTAGATACTCTGGGGCAACCTTGCGGTTTTTGCTTACTAGTGTTCCCAGCTCCCTGGCCGTCGAGGTATCTCCGGTTTCAGGACGAGCGGGCCCTAATAGGCTTCTCGTGAGGTCAAATCAAAACTCTTGTGTTTTGATTTTTCGTGTATATTAGTGTTCTCAGCTCCCTGGCCGTCGAGGTATCTCCGGTTGCAGGTTGAGCGGGGCCTAATAACGCGCTCTCTTACTGTAGCTTTATTCTTGTTTTTTTTTTGTTTTTATTTTGTGCTGTAATTATGTCCACCCGACGTAATTCAGCCAACTCTGTTAAGGGTCTCGCAGTCGCGGAAGCCTCGGTGGACGAGCTGGACCAGATGGTCACACGGGCGTTGCGCAGCTCACGCACCAAGAGGCCGGCGGGTTCGCCCATTTTTGCGTCTGAGGCTTCGGTCTCAGACAGTGAGGAGGTGGCCACGACGATACGGTCGACGGCACCAAAGAAGGCTTCGACCAAAAAGGTCGTAGCCAAAAAGGCCAAAAAGGCGGCGTCTGGCCCTGCGGCCAAAAAGGCGGCGGCCAAAAAGGCGGCAGTTGCCACTGCGGCCGAATTCCTCAGGGCCAAGGCGGCGCAAGTCGCCCTGACCCGCCTGGAGTCGAACTCGAACGCATCTCGCGAAGATGCGCAAGAGGTGGAAGCCGACGAGCCTGTCGACTTCACGCGGAACCCACTCCCCGAGGAATCCTCCACTGGCCGCCGACAAGAGGCGAGAGGAGGCAGCCAAGGCTGCAGTGGCCTCAACTACACCAGCACCAGCCCAGTCTCAGCCTACTGCGGCTCCTAAGCCGAAACGGACGCGGAAGGGTAAAGCGAGGGTGGTTCCGCAACAAGCACCCCTCGCTGTTGCCGGCCCGTCGTCCGCAGTGACTCCTGCTGCCCCTGTCACCCGCGAGGCACAATGGAATGTGGTGGCTAGGAAAAAAGGGAAAGGCAAAGGCAAGGGGAAGACCTCCTCGCCCGCCGCAGCCCGAACCCCTGCCCAAACCTCCGTGTCGGCAGCTGCACCCAAAAATGGGGCGAAGAAGCAGAAAAAAGCGGTGAAACTCACACCGCCAAAGTCCTCGGCTGTGATAATTACATTACAGCCGGAGGCAATTGAGAAGGGCGTTACATACGCAATGGCAATGAACCAGGCCAGGGAGAGCATAGCTCTGCCTGCGCTTGGCATTGTCAACATAAAAACTCGCACCACGGCCACGGGAGCCAGAATGCTCGAGCTGCCTGGTTCCCAAAGCGGGGATAAGGCTGACAACCTCGCGGAGAAAATCCGTGAGGTTTTAAAGGATGTTGCCACCGTCGCAAGGCCCACAAAGTGTGTGGATCTCCTGGTACGGGGCCTTGACGACTCGATCACGAAGGAGGAAGTGATCACCGCTGTTGTGGCAAAGAGCGGCTGTGCCGCGGAACTTGTTAGGGCTGGGGAGATCCGCTCCGGCCCTGGTGGTACGGGCTCTATCACCGTTAAGTGCCCGGTGGCTGCGGCCAAAACAGTCGTGGAAGCGGGACGCCTCCTCATTGGCTGGACCTCGGCCCAGGTGCGTGCCCTTGATGCCCTGCCCTTACGCTGTTTTAAGTGCATGGGCACGGGCCACACCCGCCAGACATGCCCCTCGCAAAAGGACCGGAGCGATTTATGCTTCCGGTGCGGGCGATCGGGGCATAAGGCCGAAAAGTGCGCAGAAACATTTCGTTGTGCGATCTGTGCCGATGAGGGAAGGCCGTCAGGGCACGTAATGGGGGGAAGGAAATGTGTTCCTTCCCCTAAAAGAGGAACAATGGCCCCCAGGACCCAGGCCGCCACGAATGAGGAAGTGCGCCGCGCATCGGCGCCGCAGGAAATTGTAATGTCGGAATGAGTGTAAGCCGGCATTACAATTTCCTACAGACTAACACCAACCACTGCGCTGGAGCCCAGGACCTTCTTGTTCAAGAAATGGCGCAGTGGGAAGTGGATGTTGCGGTAGTGGCGGAGCCCTATTTTGTGCCTCCCCAACCACACTGGGCTGGGGATACAAACGGCTCAGTCGCTATTATAGCGAAGACGGGAAGCGCTGCCCGCCCTCTTATTGTTAAAGAGAGAGGGTCAGGCTATGTGGCCGCTACTTGGGGGAGAGAATTTGCCATAATTGGTGTCTATTTCTCCCCCAACGGCACTTTGGCAGGCCTAGAGGTGCTACTAGACACCCTTGCTCAGGTTGTACAGCGTATGGCTCCCCTCCCTGTTATATTGATGGGGGACCTTAATTCCTGGTCCTCCTCGTGGGGAAGTGCCACCACCAACTCCTGGGGCCGCACCGTCCAGAACTGGGCGGTCGATGCTGAACTGTCTCTCCTGAACCGGGGGACAGAACATACGTGCGTGCGATGGAATGGGGGGTCCGTGGTGGACATTTCGTTCGCCACCCCTTCTATCGCACGTCGCGTCCGGTGTTGGCGGGTCCTCAGTGAGGTGGAGACTCTATCAGATCATAAGTATATCCGATTTGAAGTCTCCACCCCACCTGACACAGCGGCTCTAGCCCGGCGGCAGGGGCAAGCCTCTTTCCCGCGGTGGGCCTTGACCAAGCTCAATAAAGAGCTAGCGGAAGAGGCCGCAATAGTTCAGGCATGGTGCTCGGCCCCTGTCTCCTCGGAGGTTGACGAGGAGGCCATTAAATTTCGGGCCTCTCTCCAGGAGGTGTGCGATGCATCCATGCCAAGGGTGAAGGCTGCACCACCTCGGCGGCAGGTGTACTGGTGGTCTGAAGAAATCGCGGACCTCCGAAACACCTGCCAACGATCAAGGAGGGCATATGGTCGTTGTCGGCGTCGTGCCAATCGCGACCCAGTAGTCGAGGGCCAGCTGTATGCCACCTACTGCTCTGACAGAAGGGCGCTACAGCTGGCCATCAGCCAAGCCAAGGCTCAGGCTAGGGAGGAGCTTCTGGAGGGTCTTAACCGTGACCCATGGGGGAGGCCCTACCGTGCTGCACGCAATAAGCTGCGACACCAGGGCCCCCCGGTCATCGAGACCCTCCAGCCTGAACTGCTGGAAAGGGTGGTGCAGGAGTTGTTTCCTGACTGTCAGGAACACCTACCACCACCCATGGCTCCTCCCACTGAGAGGCCAAATGAAGCCGAGCCTTCCGCACCGCCTGTCACCGAAGAGGAAATGGGGACGGCGGCTGCAAGCCTCCGGCTCAAACGGAAGGCCCCTGGTCCCGACGGAGTCCCGGGAAAAGTCCTGGGGGTTGTGCTCCAGCAGATGCAGGAGCAGCTTCGGGAACTGTTCAACGTTGCTATTGCACGTGGACAGTTCCCCAAAATATGGAAGGAGGGCCGCCTTTGTCTTTTACAAAAAGAGGGGCGGTCTCCAGACACTTCGGGGGCTTATCGCCCGATAGTCCTGCTGGATGAATCCGCAAAATTATTTGAACGTATCATTGCTTCGCGGATCATCCAGCACATGACGGACGTTGGGCCAGATCTGTCAGGCAACCAGTTCGGATTCAGGGCCGGGCGATCAACCATTGATGCTGTCCAGGCCCTGAAAGCCGAGACGATAGAGGCGTCCGCGAGCGGGGATAGGTCATTGGCGGTGTCGCTGGACATCGCCAATGCCTTTAATAGCTTGCCCTATGGCACGATAGCGGAGGCGTTACGCTATTTCAACGTACCGCCATACATAGGGCGGCTAATAAAAAGCTACCTCGCCAATCGTGAGGTGCTCTATGTGGGTCCCGACGGATGTATCGTTCGTCGGGTAATGAAGTGTGGAGTTCCTCAGGGGTCCGTTCTGGGACCCCTTCTATGGAATATGGGCTACGACTGGGTTCTGCGGGGCACGCTCCTTCCACGGACGCGTGTCCTGTGTTATGCAGATGATACCCTAGTCGTAGCCCGCGGAGGAACATATGATGAGGCGGCAAGACTGGCAGAGGTAGCAACAAGTCTTGTTGTGGGGCGTATAGAGGCGCTGGGGCTTAAGGTCGCCCTGCAAAAGACCGAGGCCCTGCTTCTCCACGGGCCTCGAAAGGGACCTCGCCCCGGTGCAAAAATACGCCTCGATGGTGTGGAGGTGAAGGTGGGGGCCCATATAAAGTATTTGGGTCTTCTTCTTGACGGGCGGTGGCGGTTTGGCGAACACTTCAGTAGGCTCGCCCCCCGCCTCGTCAGTGCTGCCAGTGCTTTGGGCCGCCTACTTCCTAATAAAGGCGGCCCTGATACCACATGCCGGCGACTTTACGCTGGCATTGTACGCAGTATCGCTCTGTATGGAGCACCAGTGTGGGCGGACGCCCTGAACGTCACCAATAAACGCATGTTGCGGAGAGCGCAGCGTGTGGTGGCGACCAGGGCGGTGCGGGGATATCGCACTATTTCCATGGGGGCTGCGTGCGCTTTGGCCGGCACGCCCCCGTGGGAGCTAGAGGCCGGGGTCCTCGCTGCGGTATACGAATACCGAGCGGCAGCGAGGGCCAGAGGACAGCGCCCCGCCTTCGACGAGGTAGAGAGGGTGAGGCGCTTAGCTCACGATGAGCTCGTTTGGAGGTGGAAGGAGGACCTAGAGGCGCCTCGGTACGGCTCTCGTACAATTGACGCTATCAGGCCCGTCCTCCATAATTGGTGTAAGAGGGGGTTCGGCTCGCTCACCTATCGGCTGGTGCAGGTGCTCTCCGGGCATGGCTGTTTTGGCCAATACCTGCACCAGATAGCCAGAAGAGAGCCAACCCCCGTGTGCCACGAATGTAGCGCACCCGAGGACGACGCCCAGCACACCCTCGAGGTTTGTCCGGCCTGGGAGGTGCAGCGCAGAACATTAGTTTCTGCAATAGGCCGGGACCTCTCGCTCCCAAGAGTAATTCGTGCCATGCTCGAGAGCGAGAGGTCGTGGGAGGCGATGGTCTCCTTCTGTGAAGAGGTTATGACACAGAAGGAGACCGCGGAGAGGGCCAGGGAGGACGATCCTCTGGCGGCCCCTCTCCGACGCAGACGGCTGGGAGCCCGGAGAAGGCGGTTCGCCCACCTTCTCCCTGTTCCCTAGGACACCAGCGGGTGAGACCGGGGGGTTTCACTCGCATTGCACGGTGTCCCTGTCTGGGGGGTATCTGTTGTGTATCAGGTTACCCCCCCGTGGCGTGAGGAGGCCCGGCAGTGGCTGGGCCGACCGCTTGGGACGATGTGGCCGAAATCCTTAGGGAATCCCACATCGTCCCGCTAAAAGCGAAGCGGGATACACCGGGGTATTTTTAGTGGGTATGCCGCCGGCTTTACCGGCGGAGAGTCCCACACTCCCCCACCGCTAACCCAGGCGGTGGGATAGTGCGTAAGGCATTTTTACCCCGTTAAAAAAAAAAAAAAAAAAAAAAAAAAAAAAAAAAAAAAAAAAAAAAAAGGTTAGGTTAGGTTAGGTTTTTTTTTTTTTTTATTTTTTTTTTTTTTTTTTTAACTATGGGGGAATGCTTTTACGCACTTCGCCCTCCAAGCTGCAAGCAGCAAGGCGGGCTTCGTGCGGGACTCCCGGCCTTTCGGCCGGACTACCCGCTAAACCCCCACGGTGTTCCTCCTCTACCCAACCGGACCGCGGGAACAACACAGTAGTACTACCGCGGCCCGGCAAGGGTGGGGCCCGCTGTAACGGGGCCCGACGTGGTGGGAGGGCAAAGAATTAGGTTAGGTTAGGTTAGGTTTTTTTTTTTTTTTTTTTTTTTTAATAATTGAATTGAGGCTTAAGGCTTTTTCATGTGCAAACATTTTCCGTAACGTGGGGTTATTAAAGGCAGATGGTATTTCTCAGGCGTGGGTGACCCGAGGCAAAACAAAATTGGCGATTTCTCTGGCATGGGAGACCAGAGACAAAACGACAGGGGGGTTTTTGGGGTTAAGGTTTTGGATTTGGGAAATTTTTCGGGGAATATTATGGTGATTATTTTCAGGGACATTTGGGACCGGGAATTTTGAATCTATTTCAATTTACTGCCAAAGTTTTGAGGTGGATTGAGGATCCACTTTTAAAAGTTTTGTAGTAGCTGGGTGTTTGGGCTACTGGTTGTAGTCAGAGGTTTGAGGAGAACAAAGAATATCTTGTAACATTTTCGGGTTTAACATACTTAAGTATTAAATTTGCAGTTTATTTATTTTTGGGAACAATTGTGAGACGGAGAATTTTGAAACTATTTAAGTTCCTGCCAGATTTTGAGGTGGACTTGAAGGTCCACTTTTAAAGCTTTTGTAATAGCTGGGTGTTTGGGCTACTAGTTGTGGTCAGAGAAGTTGAGTTGAAAAGAAGGAGACTAAAAATCCTATAAGATTTTGGAGAGGGTGATTGCTCTTGAAATTTTTGATATTGTTGGGTTTAAAAACATATGTTTGAGATTTACTGTAGATTTATTTTTAGGAACAATTTGGAAGCGGAAAATTTAGAAATATTACATTGATAAGCCAAAATGTTGTGTTGTGGACTTTAATTAAATTTTTCAGTGGTGGTAGATGATAGGGTTTCTGAGGTTTTTTAAAATGGTTTGGGAGAAAAGGGAGTTTTTTAAGAGTATAGGGTAATTTTGGTGTAAATTGAGGGAATAGTATATCTGATGAAAGTCACATTGGTAAGAATAGAAAACTTTGAGTTAAATTTCATAATTTGAAAATGATAGTCTGTAGTTTATAAAAGTTACGTTAGTTAAAACACTTTGAGTTTGAATTTAGATTATTTTTAGAAAGCTACTTTAAGTTTTAAAATATTAAAAAGAATTGACTATAAGTATGTACGGTTTTAGGAATATGTACTTAGTACAGGTATTTTCGGAGACTGTTTTACTTCTCATTATGAGAAGTATTAGTTTCCGTAGTCTGTTTGGTTCTGGAGCCGGAGAATCATGGACTTAATTCGAGGGCACTCTCGGGCGTTGGATGCATTATGGGAGACTTCTCCTTTGGTGCCCATGCGGAGGTGGTGTGCGGAACAATTGTAGCACTTGAGCTTGGATTTGTCGTCTTTGTTTGGACACTCTGACAACTGGTGTCCCACACTCGCGCAATGGGCACAGGGCTTTTTGTCCGTTTTGCATTTGGCCTTCGTGTGGCCGAATTGGAGGCACTGATGGCACTGCACAAAGCGGCTGAAGTCTTAGGTACCACAGTAGGGTCCACGTTGAGCTTCCCGAGAGCGAGGATGGTTTTACGCATCTCGGGGGTCACCTCTACAACCGCGTTGTACAGTACTGGGTTTCTGTTCGAGGTCAAGAAGCAGATACGGGTCAGCTCAACGTCATTTTGGGTCACGAGGACCTCCGCTAATTCCTCACGGGTGACGTCCTTGGAGATTCCCTTGAGGATTAGGAGCGGTGGTCGTCGCTTCGCACGTTCGGCGGCGAAATTAGGACTTTCGTTGTGACGGGCTATGGTTTCTTCGCACTGCTCCTTGCGCTCGAATTCGACCCTCAGCTTGGCGTTAGGAATCGGCAGAATTTTAACTGGCGCATACTTGTGTTTCCGGAAGGATATCTCCTTTTTCCAAAGGGATACCACATCCGGGGGTTTGAGGGTGCAGTCGAAGGCACTTACAATTATGGCGGGGTTCGTTTCGGGAGTTGGTGGGAGGGGTTTGGCCGTGACACTGGCGTACGAAGGTGCTTTTGGGTGTTCAAGATGGGGAACAATTTGGGGTTCTGTCATGGATGAGTGCGCCATAGGGGGTTCCTTAAGGGCGGCAGCCAGCATGTTGCTCGAGAGGCGTACGAGGTCCTCGAGGCGCTCATTCTGCTTAATCAGATCATCAACTTTTTGTGAGACCTCTCGTCGGACCTCCATCGCCGTCTCATTTTGGATGCTGAACATTGCGTCTACGCTATTGTCCAGCTTGAAATTCAACTGCCTTATACACCCTTCATTGAATTGGTCGGGATGGTATAGTGTCGGTAACAGGTCCATGCATTGGTCAATTTCGGTCGCAGCGTCGGTGATTAATTCCTTGTGGCTTTTTGTAACAGATTTGCCGGCCTTTATGGCCTTCTTGATCTGTCCGCTTAAGTGCAGGACGACCTCAATGAGCGACGGGACGTCAACACACTTTTCCTGCCGAAGGCGTATTTGGATCGGTGATGGACTTCGCTCTTTTGCGGCCGCCATTTTGCCGTTAATAGTGCACAGGAGTAAGGTTTTTAAGACACAATTGGGATTTTAGAGGATTATACAGATTTTTTATGAGTTTTGATGGGATATTTCTAGAATTAATGGCAATTAATAGGGTATTATATAACAATTTGTGGTACTATATTTATACAGGATTTTTAAGTAGTTTGTTTTGTGAGCAATTGATTTTTTAAGACGTTTTGGAAATTTCGGGGGAGTAGGGGGTTAAAATTTCAAGGGTTGAAAATAAGGGCAGAGGGGGGTTGGGGTGAAGTAATTTTAAGTTGAATAAGAGTTTATGAAATTTTGACTATGAATTTTTAATGAATTTTTTAAGTTAATTTTTACCACGGAAATTTGATGCTTAGAGTATAAGATTTTAGTAACAAGGGTTTTTTAAAGTCCGAAAATAAAAACTGAACTGGAAGCTGTTGTTATAAAAACCGGTAAAATTTCCTGTGAGCCCAAGAAACGGATAAATCCAAAAATAAAATATTTCGAAAATAAAATGCTCTCGTCGACCCAAAAAGTCTTAGTGGTAAGTGAGATAAGGGGGGGGCGGGCGGGCGATTTTTCGCCCCGATGACGTCAGAGGGTAAAAATGTGGGTGTCTACGGGTAGGTATCGTCGGCGCGCACAAGATTGCCGAAGAACGCGACTGGGTGTTCTATAGAAAAATTTGGAAAAAACGCTGAAAAACTGTATTTTTATGAAATTTGTATGTGTTTAAATTTAATAATTAATTCAGTATTAGTCGGAGCGCGCTGAAAACAACGGCGGCGTGTCTATTTAGTCCGAGCGAGTTATACTGAATCAAAACAATTTGCAAAACGGGTCAAATTTGGAAGATTTCGAATGTTTTTAGAAAATCACTATGAAATTCAATGTTTCAAAAATCTATAATTAATTCAATATTAGCGGGAGCGTGCCGAAAACAACGGCGGTGTGCTTACACGGTCCCAGCGAATGATATTGAATCAAAAAATATTGAGATTTGAAGAAAAATTTGAAAAATTTAAATTTTAGTATGGCACAGTATGGAGCGTCTAAGTAAATTATATGAAAAAGTGAAAAAAGGCCAAAAATTTGAGTAGATACGATTTTAAATGGCTTCTTTCGCTGTAACAATACTGAAACTACTAATTAGAAACTTCTAGAAGCGCAAGATTGACTGAATTTCAGCTCAAAGTTCAGTTTTTTTTTTTTTTTTTTTTTTTTTTTTTTTTTTTTTTTTTTTTTTTTTTTTTTTTTTTTTTTTTTTTTTTTTTAGAATGGTTAGGTTAGGTTAGGTTAGGTTAGGTTAGGTTAGGTTAGGTTAGGTTAGGTTAGGTTAGGTTAGGTTAACACTTTTCAAAGTCTTAGGATTGCGATAGCGTTGTGATTTTTTGTGTGCGGGTTCATTTTCATGAGATCTTGTTACTATTCTTTTCCGGAGGGTTCTATCTTTGAGGGTTTTTTAATTATTAATTTTTTTCTATTTCGTTAATTATTTGTCATTAAGTGCGAATAATCATCGACATAGACGAAACT
Organism: Udea olivalis; assembly: GCA_947369235.1. Classification (NCBI taxonomy): domain Eukaryota; kingdom Metazoa; phylum Arthropoda; class Insecta; order Lepidoptera; family Crambidae; genus Udea; species Udea olivalis. Next base: position 64,445 of record OX376354.1, on the reverse strand, counting down.
GGTTTAATTTTTAAAAAATCAATTTTTGACTTATTTCTCTATCTTTTTATTCTTATATCTGCGGACTATCCAAAAGTAACTCCCAATTCGTTGGGGCCCCACTCGGGGCACTTTTGGATTTTTCAAAGATTTTTCTGTACTAAATTCTATTTTTTCTGCCTATCTTTTTATATTCTTTCTTCAATTTCTTCTTGTTATTTTCTTATTTCTTTCTTCTCTTTTGAGGGTTAGCTGGGAAGTCACCACCCCTCTTGGGTGGAGTCCTTTTCAGGGCTCTTCACTGGCTAATTTCTTTGTTTTTGAGGATTTATCGACGATTTTTGCTTTTCATACCGGATTTCGTTGATTCTAACACGTTTGACTTGGCTTTTCTCACGGACTTGACTTTGATTGTGTGCATTTTGACTTGGCTTCTCTTTTATTGATCTGTTCCCGCATTCCTACTGACTTGGCGCGAACAAATGATTTAAGATTAGCATCTTGATTGAGGATTTGTTGTTTTCTGGGTATAGAAATGTCTATACGCAGAGATTCTTTTTTGCTGGAGGACCTCATTCCAGAGGAAACCTTCCCCGAGGCAAGAGGCGCTCTCCCCAAGAGGCGAGCAGTGTCCAAACTGTTTAACTCCTCGGACGAGGAGTGCATGGATGAGGAGGAGGAGACCGTCCCGTCTAGGGCCGCGGCCTCCAAGAGAGGGAAAGTTAAAAACCCAGGGCACGCCGCGGGCCTATCCCGAGCTAGGGAATCCCTCCGCCAGCGTAAAGAGGACGCTGAGGAGGAGGATTTTAACAGGAGCCTTTCGCTCCGCTTTCTTAAGAAGCCACTGGCTCCAGTGGCGGAAGAGGGGGCCGATAAAGTCCCGGAGATCCCTCAGGACCCGGAGGACTTAAATTTTGAAGAGATGCGGGCAGCTGCCACTAAGGGCGCTGCTCGCATATGCGAGCTGGCCGTGAAGTCGGGCCACCTAAAGGGAACTTTCCAGAAGGAATTCAAGGACAATGCCCGACTTCTCAGCAGGATAGTTGAGGCTGCAGTAAGCCGTTCAGCTACCGAGGAGTGTCGCCGGCTTCGCGTCGAACGGGACAACCTTCGGCGCGAAGTGGATGACCTCAAATTGGAGGTCAAGGCCATCCGGCGAGACTACTCGACCCGGAAGGTGACGGAGCAGGTGGCTGCGCCACCTGTCGACATGGAGGCCTTCAAGAAGGACCTTCTTGTCACGTTAGGGGACATGATCAGCGCCCGGATTGATGGAGCGCTGACACCCTCTGTACGTCCGCCTCTTGCGGCGGACAGGAAGAGGGCAGCGGCCGCAGCTCAGCTGCTAGAAAACGTGGACGCCCCAGCCGCCGCTGTGGCACAGCCTAAGGGGAAGGGCCCGAAATCTTCCGGCCCTTCATCCGTCCCCGTGACGGTCCCGGCAGTTGCCGGCACCTCTGCCTCGGCAATTCCGAGGCAGACCGTAGCCGGCGGAGACAATACAGCCGCCAACGAAGAAAGGTGGCAGGTCGTAAGTGGGGGCAAGAAGGGGAAGGGAAAGGGTAAGAAATCCTCCCCATCGCCACCTGCCCCACAACCCAAACCGAGGCAAGCGCAGTCGGCACCAGCCCCAAAAAGGGCGCAACCCGCGGCGGTCCTAAAAAAGGCTCAGCCGGTTGCCGCCCCCCGAAGGGTGCAGCCCGCCGCGCCCCCAGCGGCGAATAACAAAAACGCGGTCAAGCTGAGCCCCCCTCGCTCATCGGCTGTAGTGGTAACACTGCAGCCCGACGCCATCGAGCGGGGGTTCACTTATAAGACGGCTTTGCTCAAGGCAAGGGAGGTGGTGTCGTTGCCTGACCTCGGCATACCCGGAGTGACCGTCCGGCAGACGGCTACAGGAGCTCGCATGCTGGAGCTGGCGGGGGCTCAAAGCGCCGAGGCCGCTGACCGTCTGGCGGCTAAGCTTACAGAGGCGCTTAGCGGAGTGGCCGCTGTGTCACGGCCCACAAAATGCGCGGACCTCCGCATCGTTGGGCTTGACGACACCGTCACCCGCGAGGAGGTAGTGGCCGCAGTCGCGGCCAAGGGCGGTTGCGACCCGGCCCTGGTCAAGGCGGCCGAAATACGCTTTGGGCCACAAGGGACTGGGTCGGTAGTCGTAAAGTGTCCGGTTGCGGCGGCAAAGGCGCTACTCAACGGCGGACGTCTCCTAGTCGGGTGGAGCTCGGTGCAGGTCCGAGCTCTCGACGCACTCCCCATGCGCTGTTTCAAGTGCATGGGGATCGGGCACACACGCCAGTTGTGCCCGTCCGACAAGGAGAGGATGGACCTGTGCTTCCGGTGTGGACGGCCGGGGCACAGGGCCGCCGGATGTATGGCGGCGGCGCACTGCGTCGTGTGCGCCGAAGCGGGTCGGCCTTCGGGCCACACGATGGGCGGGAGGAGCTGCAACCCTCCCCCCACTAAAGCAAGGGCGGCACTAAGGACCCAGGCCGCCGCCGACAGCGGGAGGCGCGTAGCGCCAGAGGAAGCTGTAATGGAGCAATGAGCTCAGCCCTCCATTACAGCTTCCTACAGGGGAACCTTAACCACTGCGCCGGGGCCCAGGACTTGCTCATGCAGTCCATGGCGCAGTGGGAGATAGATGTGGCGGTGGCTGCAGAGCCCTATTTTATTTCCCCCCAGCCTAATTGGGCTGGGGATAATTCTGGCTCTGTGGCCATAGTGGTCGCAGCGGGGCCTCGCTCGCAGCCGCTACAAGTGAGGGAAAGGGGGGCGGGTTATGTGGCCGCCACCTGGGGGGGCATTGCTATCGTGGGAGTATATGTCTCCCCCAACACTGGGCTCTCCAGTTTGGAGGCGCTCCTGAGGGCTCTTGATTCGGCGATCCAGCGGTTGGCACCTCTCCCAGTCTTGGTCATGGGCGACCTAAACGCATGGTCGACCCTATGGGGGAGCGTGTCAACGGACGTGAGGGGCCTAGCCGTCGAGGCGTGGGCGGTCAGCTCCGGGATGTCCCCTCTCAATCAGGGGACGTCCTTTACGTGTGTGCGCAGGGTCGGGGGGTCCGTGGTGGACGTAACGTTCGCCACCCCTTCCCTAGCGCAGCGCGTCCGGGGCTGGCGGGTGCTGAGTGAGGTGGAGACGATCTCGGACCACAAATACATCAGGTTCGAGGTCTCCACCTCCAACGGCTCAGCGGCGCCGCAAAGACGGGAGGGCCACGCCTTTTTTCCGCGGTGGGCCCTCACTAAGCTGAATCAAGAGCTGGCTGAGGAGGCGGCTATAGTCGCGGCATGGGGCGCGACCCCCACAACATCGGGGGTCGACGAGGCGGCGAGCAGGTTCCGGGACATGATCTCGGGAGTTTGCAACGCCGCTATGCCCCAAATTAGAGGTAACCCTCCAAGGCGCCACCAGGTTTACTGGTGGTGCGAGGAGGTAGCCCTTCTGCGGGAGCAGTGCTCCGTGTCGCGCAGAGCCTTTACGCGGGCCAGACGACGACGCGTCAGGGACCCAGAGATGGAGGGCCAGCTGTATGCCTCTTACAACGCCGACAAGAAGGCATTGCAGCTGGCCATCAGCCAGGCGAAAGCCAGGGCTCGGGAGGAGATGTTGGAGGATCTCAACCGAGACCCATGGGGGAGGCCATACCGCGCGGCACGCGACAAGTTGCGCTATCATGGCCCCCCAGTGGTAGAGACCCTCCAACCAGAGGTCCTGGAGAGGGTAGTGCGGGAACTTTTTCCAGATCCCCCAGCGCACACCTCTCCAACAATATCTCCTCCCACGCGGAGAGAAGAGGATGAGCCGGTCCCACCAGTCACCGATGAGGAGATGGCGACGGTGGTTGACCGGCTCAAGGCCAAGAAAAAGGCCCCGGGGCCTGATGGAGTGCCCGGCAAGGTTCTTGCCCTTGCCCTAAAGCACCTGGGGGCACAACTTCGGGATATTTTCAACGTTGCACTCACATCCGCGCGTTTCCCGAAGTTGTGGAAGGAGGGACGTCTGTGTCTCCTTCAGAAGACGGGCAGACCCCCAGGTGAAGCTGGCGGTTACCGTCCAATTGTGCTTTTGGACGAGGCGGGTAAGCTGTTCGAGCGGATAATCGCTTTCCGCCTCGTCCAGCACCTAAATGAAGTGGGGCCCAATCTGTCGCCAGTGCAGTTTGGGTTCAGGGCAGGGCACTCCACAATCGATGCCCTGTCGCTCCTGAAGGAGGAGACGGAAGGGGCATCCGCTCGGGGCGAGCGGTCGTTGGCGGTGAGCCTGGACATCGCCAACGCCTTCAACAGCCTGCCGTTCGGCGTGATACGAGAGGCACTCCATTACTTCGGAGTGCCCCCGTATCTCGGCAGGCTGTTGGAGGACTACCTCCGTGGCCGAGAGGTGTTATACCAGAGGGGCGACGGTGTTCTGGTCCGGCACCCGATGCGCTGTGGTGTTCCCCAGGGGTCCGTTCTAGGGCCCCTGTTGTGGAACTTGGGCTACGACTGGGTTCTCCGCGGCGCGCTCCTTCCCAGGATGCGCGTCATTTGCTACGCGGATGATACCCTAGTCGTAGCCACAGGGAGGGACTTCCCAGAGGTCCAAAGACTGGCCGAGGTGGGCACGAGCCTCGTTATAGGGCGTATAGAGGCACTGGGGCTCAGGGTGGCGATCAGTAAGACCGAGGCCCTGCTTTTTCACGGGCCTCGGCGGGGGCCGCCTCCTGGTGCCTCGGTTCGCCTAAACGGCGAAACCGTGAGGGTGGGGGCCCAGATGAAGTATCTGGGCCTCACATTGGACGGACGGTGGAGGTTTGAGGCCCATTTTACCCGCCTCGCCCCCCGTCTGATCCGCGCGGCGGGCGCGCTGGGCCACTTGCTGCCCAACGAGCGCGGCCCGGGCCAAGTGTGCCGCAGGCTCTATGCCGGAATGGTTCGGAGTATGGCGCTCTACGGAGCGCCAATCTGGGCACAGGCTCTTACCGCGCATAACGTCACCCTTTTGCGAGCTCCACAAAGGGTGATGGCGGTAAGAGCCATACGCGGTTACCGAACTATCTCGGCGGGGGCTGCCTGCGTCCTCGCAGGCATGCCCCCTTGGGAGATGGAGGCCGAGGTTCTCGCTGCTGTCTATCAGCGCAGGGCAGTGGCGAGAGCACAAGGCGAGCGCCCCTATTTCGACGAAATAGAGGGCGTTCGCAGGCGGGCGCAAAACGCGCTCCTACGGCGGTGGGCAGAGGACCTGGCTGACGCCGTCTATGGCCGGCACACCATAGACGCCATCAGGCCGGTCCTCAAACAGTGGGTGCGCCGGGAAGGGCGGCCACTCTCATACCGGCTGGTGCAGATGCTTTCCGGGCATGGGTGCTTCGGAAAGTATCTGCACAAAGTGGCCCGGAGAGAGCCTGACCCCAAGTGCCACGAGTGTGGTGCCGATGAGGACACCGCCCAGCACACGCTGGAGGAGTGCGTGGCTTGGGCGGAGCAGCGCCGCAATCTCGCGGCCGTGGTGGGCAGGGACCTCTCACTCCCGGCCCTAGTACGGGCCATGCTCGGGAGTGAGGAGGCATGGCTGGCTATGGTCTCCTTCTGCGAGGAGGTGATGACGCAGAAGGAGACCGCGGAGAGGGCCCGAGAGGATGATCCTCTGGCGGCACCTCTCCGACGCAGACGGCAGGGGGCAGGAAGACGGCGGTTCGCCCGTCCTCCTCCTGCTCCCTAAAAGTGGCACCGGGGTTTAAGCCGGGGGGCTTACACCCTATTACATGGTGCTCCCGTCTGGGGGCGTCCCCAGTATACCGGGACGCCCCCGCAGCGTGAGGAGGCCCGGCGCATAGGCCAGGCCGACCGCTGGGGTGACGTGGTAATCCGCAAGGCTCCATGTCGCCCTATTCCAAAGCGGTGAGGGTATACCCGGGTGTGTTTTAGTGGGTATGCCGTCGGCTTCACCGGCGGAGAGTCCCACACTCCCCCACTGCCCGACCCAGGCAGTGGGATAGTGCGTAATGCATTTCACACCCGGAGAACAAAAAAAAAAAAAAAAAAAAAAAAAAAAAAAAAAAAAAAAAAAAAAAAAAAAGGTTAGGTTAGGTTGCAATCAGGCCAGTTCTCAGGCGGTGGTGTAAAAGGGGGTTCGGTTCTCTAACCTTTCGGCTGGTACAGGTGCTTTCCGGGCATGGATGCTTTGGAAAGTACTTGTATTCAATAGCCAGAAGGGAGCCAACCCCCGAGTGCCACGAGTGCGGAGAGGTGGAGGATGACGCACAGCACACCCTCGCAGTGTGCCCGGCGTGGGCGTCACAGCGCCGCGCGCTTGTTGCGGCAGTCGGAGGCGACCTCTCGTTGCCAAGCATAGTTCGCTCTATGCTTGGCAACGTAAGGTCATGGGAGGCGATGGTCTCCTTCTGTGAGGACGTCATGTCCCAGAAGGAGACCGCGGAGAGGGCCCGGGAGGAAGATCCTCTGGCGGCACCTCTCCGACGTAGACGGCAGGGAGCTCAGAGGCGACGGTTTGCCCGTCACCTCTCTGTTCCCTAATGACATCAGTGAGTGAGACCGGGGGGGGTCTCATTCGCATTGCACGATGTCACCGTCTGGGGGGTATCTGTCGTGTATCAGGATACCCCCCTTTAGCGTGAGGAGGCCTGGCAGTGGCTGGGCCAACCGCTTGGGGCGATGTGGCCGAGATCCTTAGGGAATCCCACATCGTCCCGCCAGAGCAAAGCGGAGATACACCGGGGTTCTTTTAGTGGGTAGGCCGTCACCTTCTGTGACGGAGAGTCCCACACTCCCCCACTGCCTCCCCCGGCAGTGGGATAGTGCGTAACGCATTTTTTCCCCGTCAAAAAAAAAAAAAAAAAGGTTAGGTTAGGTTAGGTTAGGTTAGGTTAGGTTTTTTTTTTTTTTTTTTTTTTTTTTAGGTTAGGTTAGGTTAGGTTAGGTTAGGTTAGGTTAGGTTAGGTTAGGTTAGGTTTTTTTTTTTTTTTTTTTTTTTTTTTTTTTTTTTTTTTTTTTGACTATGGGGGAATGCTTTTACGCACTTCGCCCTCCAAGCTGCAAGCAGCAAGGCGGGCTTCGTGCGGGACTCCCGGCCTTTCGGCCGGACTACCCGCTAAACCCCCACGGTGTTCCTCCTCTACCCAACCGGACCGCGGGAACAACACAGTAGTACTACCGCGTGGTAGCGGTAGGGCTGTCCTAATTCTATCGCTAATGGAACCCCCTTCAGCCTGACTTGATGAATGGCGTCGTGGGTATAAAAAATCGGAGGCAGGTGATGCTCTGCAATTGTTGCACAAAGTTGCGTATCTGGCTGAAACATTGCCACATGAGGTTAGGTTTTTTTTTTTTTTTTTTTTTTTTTTTTTAACTATGGGGGAATGCTTTTACGCACTTCGCCCTCCAAGCTGCAAGCAGCAAGGCGGGCTTCGTGCGGGACTCCCGGCCTATTGGCCGGACTACCCGCTAAACCCCCACGGTGTTCCTCCTCTACCCAACCGGACCGCGGGAACAACACAGTAGTACTACCGTGGCCCGGCAAGGGTGGGGCCCGCTGAACAGGGCCCGACGTGGTGGGAGGGCAAAGAATTGGCCCTCCCGTCTCCTCCTCTTCACTACGACCCAGTCCCGGAACACTTGGGGAGGGGTCGTTCGCCACTCTTCAAGGCGCGGCGCGTCCCCCGACGACACGGAGGTCCGGGGGAGCGGCACCCAGCGCCGGGAAGGACCACCCCTCTCGACCAGTCAGCTCTGATGAGCAGAGTAGTACCGGGAGAGGGGCGATCGTTGGCACTCGCGGTTGCGTAGCACCGCCGCGGGCCTTACAGGCCACGCTAGGGACTGTATACCGGCCGGGGCTGCCATTAGACTCGGCGGCGACCCCGGGCCGGGGCTCTGCGGGGGGGTAGTGTGCCACCGGCGCGCTCGCGCTCCCGCAGGGCCTCTCTCTTGGCCACCATCACCTCGTCAGCGTATGAGGTGACGGCGGCCCAACATTGTTCGCTGCCGGCCATGGCTGCGACGACGGCCGGCAGCGATAGGTCTTGCCCGATGGCGCCAACGAGCCTGGCGCGTTGGGCGCCCCAACCCGTGCACACTGCCATAGTGTGCTCCGCCGTGTCCACGGCGCCGACATGAGGTTTTTTTTTTTTTTTTTGACTATGGGGGAATGCTTTTACGCACTTCGCCCTCCAAGCTGCAAGCAGCAAGGCGGGCTTCGTGCGGGACTCCCGGCCTTTCGGCCGGACTACCCGCTAAACCCCCACGGTGTTCCTCCTCTACCCAACCGGACCGCGGGAACAACACAGTAGTACTACCGCGGCCCGGCGAGGGTGGGGCCCGCTGAACAGGGCCCGACGTGGTGGGAGGGCAAAGAATTGGCCCTCCCGTCTCCTCCTCTTCACTACGACCCAGTCCCGGAACACTTGGGGAGGGGTCGTTCGCCACTCTTCAAGGCGCGGCGCGTCCCCCGACGACACGGAGGTCCGGGGGAGCGGCACCCAGCGCCGGGAAGGACCACCCCTCTCGACCAGTCAGCTCTGATGAGCAGAGTAGTACCGGGAGAGGGGCGATCGTTGGCATTCGCGGTAAGCACCGCCGCGGACCTTACAGGCCTCGCGTGAAACTGTATCCCGGCCGGGGCCACCACTAAACTCGGCGGCGGCCCCGGGCCGGGGCTCGGCGGGGGGGCAATGTGCCACCGGCGCGTTCGCGCTCCCGCAGGGCCTCTCTCTTGGCCACCATCACCTCATTAGCGTATGAGGTGACGGCGGCCCAACACTGTTCGCTGCCGGCCATGGCTGCGACGACGGCCGGCAGCGATAGATCTCCCCCGATGGCGCCAACGAGTCTGGCGCGTTGGGCGCCCCAACCCGTGCACACTGACAGGGTGTGTTCCGCCGTGTCCACGGCGCCGGACGCGCAATGGTGGCACACGGGCTCCGGGAGGATTCCCACGAGCTCCCACAGGTATTTGCTGAAACAGCCGTGGCCTGTGAGAAGCTGCGTGAGCCAGTACGTGGGAGTCCGGTGCCTCGCCTCGACCCATTGGCGCAATACGGGCCGGACCGCCTCGACGAGCCGTCTGCTCGCCGAGGGGTTCTCCAGCCTTTCTGCCCATCGCCGGAAGAGATCGTCGCGACATTCGCTCCTCCAGCGAACGATCTCTTCCGCGAGGGGCTCAGACGGCGTTTGCCGCCTCAGGGCCCTCCTTCGGTAAACCTCCGCCAGGACCCCGGCCTCGAGGTCCCAGGGGAGGCTCCCGGCAATAAGACACGCCGCCTCGTAGGAGACGGTGTGGTACGCCCTGGCAGCCCTCTGCGCCATGACCCGCTGCGAGCGTCGCAGCAGGGCCACGTTCTCGGCGCTGAGGGCCCCCGCCGCCCATATGGGCGCTCCGTAGAGCGCCATAGAGCGAACCACTCCGTCGTATAGGCGGCAGCCGACACTTCCCGCTCCCCCACAATTGGGAAGCAGGCGCGCGAGCATTCCCGCGCACGACACTAGTTTGGGCGCCAGCGCGCGGAAATGCCCGCTGAACCTCCACCGGCTGTCGAGGACGAGACCGAGGTACTTCATGGTCCCGCCGACGGCGATGGAGGTGCCACCCACAACAATAAAATACCCCGGGGGGGGCTTCGTCCGAGGACCATGGAGGAAAATGGCCTCGGACTTCTCTAGGGCCACCTGCAACCCGAGGGCCCTGATACGGCTGGCTACGTGGGCCGTGCCCGCAGTGGCGAGAACGCCCGCGTCCCTAAACGACTCGCCCCGCGCGGTCACCAGGGTATCGTCGGCGTAACAGATGACGCCGACCCCCCGAAGATTGGCGCCACGCAGGGCCCAGTCGAACCCTATGTTCCACAGGAGGGGGCCCAGGACCGACCCCTGTGGAACACCGCATGCCATCGCCCTGCGGACCACTCGCTCTCGGACCGGGTATGTGATGGCCCGGTCGGCGAAGTAGTCCGCAAGGACGCGTCTGAGGTACCACGGGACGTTGTGGTACCTCAGGGCCTCTTGAATTGTTTCCCAGGGGATGGTGTTGAAGGCGTTCGCAACGTCGAGCGACACCGCCAGCAACACCTCCCCCCGGGAGACAGCACTCTCGACGCTGTCCCGTAGCCGCGAGATGGCGTCCAACGTGGACCTCCCACGGCGAAAACCGAATTGGCCGTCGCTGATGTTCGGGCCCACCGCCTCCAGGTGCCCGACGAGGCGCGCGGCGAGCACGCGCTCGAAGAGCTTGCACGCCTCATCGAGCAGAACGATGGGGCGGTAGGCCGACGGCGAGTCGGGGGGCCGCCCGTGCTTCGGAAGCAGTACGAGCTTCTCCGTCTTCCACCGCCGTGGGATCGTGCCGGACGTCATTACCTCGGACATGAGGGACAGTGTCTCCTCCCCGAGGACCGGCATTACGCGGGCGAGGATCCGCCCAGGAACGCCATCCGGACCCGGGGCGCGGTTCTTCGCTTTGAGCTTCTGAACCGCAGCCCCCAACTCGTCCTCGGACACGGGCGGAACGACCTCGCCCGCGGCCGGCCCTTCCTCGGGAGTCGGTGCCGCCATTCTGGGCGGCGCCCATTCCTCTCCTCCTCGGCTCGGGAATAGGGAGCTGACCACGCGCTCCAGCAGGAGGGGCTCGAGGGTCCTCGTCAGTGGGGGCGCCGCGGGTCGGAGCTTTCGCGTCACGACTTTGTAGGGGCGCCCCCACGGATCCCTATCGATGCTGTCGAGCCACTCCTGCCAAGCCTCCGCCTTGGCAGCCTTTATGGCGGAGGTCAGGGCCGCGCGAGCGGCTCGGTACGCGGCGAGCAAAGCTTCCTCGTTGGCGAGGTCCCTGGCGCTTCTTCTACGGCTTCTGGTGTACCGGCGGCGTGCCACGACACATTCGGCCCGAAGCCCCGTGAGGTGGGGCCTCCACCAATACACCTGCCTGCGCGGTTGTGAGGGACCCGCCCTGCGCATCGCCGCGTCGCAGACGCGAGATAGTGCTCCAGAGAGCCTTTCGCATCTCGCGTCCACGTCCAGGCCGCTACTGGCATTTGCGGCGGCCCATCGCTCCACGATGGCCGCCTCCGTGGCCAGCTCCGGGTCCAGCGTGGCCAACCGCCACCGCGGACCCTCCTCCGGCAGGGGACGGTCTAGAGCGATCGCTGTGACATCCGAAGGGGATGGGACTAGGTCGAACCTTATGTATCTGTGGTCCGACAGCGTCTCCACCCCCTCCTCAACCCGCCACCGCCTAACGCGGCGGGCCAGGGCGGGACTCGCGAACGAGAGGTCGACGATCGACCCGCCCTGATGTCGGACGCACGTAAGGACCGTCCCCTGATTCAGGAGGACTAGTCCCGTCGACACCGCCCATTCCTCCAGGGTCTCGCCCCTGGCGTCAGTCGCCGGAGATCCCCACGAACGGGATTTCGCGTTGAAGTCTCCGGCGACCACCACAGGGGTAGGGTGCACCTCTTGGACCAGAGCGCCGACCTCAACCAGCAGACGCTCGAAGTCGGCGAGGGTCCTGTTCGGGGAGAAGTACACCCCGATCACTGCCACGTCGCCCAGCGACACGAGGACGCACCCGCGCCCCCTCCGCACCCTGCGGAAGGGGGGGTTTGAAGCGTCGCGCCGCCAGGCAACGATAGCCACCGAACCATCGTCGTCGCCCACCCAGTCGTCACGGGCCTGGACGCGGTACGGCTCGGCGACTATGGCGACGTCGATTTGCCACTGCGCAGCCGTCTGGAGAAGCAGATCCTGTGCGGCCGCACAGTGGTTGACGTTCGCCTGCAGGATGGAAAACCTAGGAGCCATCTAATTATTGGCGGTGTCCATCACCTCCTCTGCAGCTCTGGGTGCTGCTACGGACGCGGCGGGGGGACCTGGATTGCCCCCGCCCGTCCTTTTTCTTCCATTTTTGGCGTTGGCCATCGCCGGGCATTTTTTGTGCCCGAGGCGATGGCCGGCGTCGACGCCCTCCGACGCACAGATGGCGCAGGAGGGGTCGGCGACGCAGGTAGCCGCCTCGTGGCCCGGCTGGCCGCACCGGAAGCACAGCGCGCTGCGGTCTATCTCGCAGCGGCACTGCACCCCTAGGTGTCCCGGCAGCAGGCAGCGGTAGCACCGCTGCGGCCGCGCATCGAGGAGCGCTGCCCGGGCCACCGACCAGCCGATAGTAAGGCGACCGCTCTCTGTGATTTTTTTGGCCGCCAGGACCGGGCACTTGACCCACACGGTCCCCTGGCGGCCAGGTGGGCGGTTGATGACGCCCACCTTTACCAATTCGGGGCGGCAGCCCCCCACCTCAGCCACTCGCGCGGCCACCAATTCACTGGTGGCCGCGTCGCTCAGACCGGAGATGCGCATCTCTGCGCACTGCTCTGGCCTGGATACGCGGGCCACCTCACCAACGACCTCGCGCAGCTTAGAGGCGAGTTCGTCGGCCTTTTTGGTTTTTTCGGCGCCGGCCAACTCCAGCACCCGGCCCCCAGTGCGAGCCGTGCGGAAGCGCAGTCCGCTGATCCCCAGGGCCGCGAGGTCAATAGCTCCCTCGGCCCTGGATAACACGTCGGCGTAGGTCGCCGTCGAGCCCTGCGGCAGCGTAATCACTACCGCCGCTGATTTTGGGGCCCGCAGGCGACGGCCGCGCCTCCCTCTCTGCTGGTTTTGCGAGGCTGCTGGAGCAGCCGGCGCCTGAGGCGCCGGGGCAGCTGGCCTTGGCGCCCTCTCTCTCCGCGCCACCACATTCCATGGACGGGTGGGTTGGACGGCGGCTTGAGCCGCGGCAGGAGTTGCCGCTTTGCGGGCCACCTCGGCTTCGCGGGCCGCCAGGGTCTTTCTCTTGCCCCCTCTCTTCTTCTTTCCCTTCGCCCCCGCATTAGAAGTTGCGGTGGGGGCGAAGGGAGGGGTCTCCTGTGAGGCCCTCGGCGCAGGGATGCTGCGCGCCGGGGAAACCATCGCCGGTGGGATGCTGCGCGCCGGGGAAACCATCGCCGGTGGGGAGGCGGGAGCGCCGACTGCCGGAGCACGGGAATTACGCTCCGGCGTCTTGCGCGCGTCCGCCGCCAGCGAGGGGCGCAGCCGCGGCTCCGGAAGGAGCCGGTCTTCGATCCCCGACAACCTGGCGTCGATCAGGAAGAAGATTTCCTCCCTGGTCATTGCCGTCTCGGCTGTGGGGACGGGGATGGAGGTCGCTACTCGCCTCTGGGCCTCTATTTCGGCCCTGAGCGCGAGGATCTCCGCTCGTAAATGGGCGACCTCCTCCGACTCCTTCTTCGCGGCGAGCTTGTGCACGGCCTCTGCCGCCGTCGCAGCCGCCTTCCTTATCTCCGCCACGTGCTGGCACTTCATTCTTGTTTGCTTGCGGGCAAGCGAGCCGATCAGCTCTAATGCTGAATCGACCGTGCCCACAAGCTCCTCGGTCCCGCACGTGGCTGCTGCTGCCCCCTCCTGGGCAGAGTCCGTTGGCGACACCGCCGCAGACCGGGCCCGCAGGGCCGCCTTCCTCTCGGCGACCTCGGCCGCCAATTCCTGCTCAGCGAGCAGCTCCATTTCCCGTTTGCGCTGAGCATTCAGGTCGGCTTTGGCTCGCGCCAGGCCGACGTACTCGCCTGTCGTAGGCGGGCGCCCTCGTCCCCGTTTGGACGGTGTGATGCTTCTGGCTAAAGCCACTTCTTCGCCGTCCAAGGGCCGCTTCCTTTGCCAGAATCGGCCGGTCGGGGTGCTCGACCTCGAGCTCTCCTCGACTGATATGCCGCTGCCGTCAGTCTCTACGACGCGCAGCGGCTTTCCTTTATCGATGCGCGATACACGCACCCGCATCTTCAGGGCCGAGGCCCGGTCCCTGGAGCTATCGCTACCGGAAGACCGGCTCCGGCTCCTCACCCCATCACCGGAAGAGTTTTCCGAGTCCGTTTTCCGTACGCTCTTTTTGGTTCTGCTTCTTGTGTTCTTCATGATCGATATCAAAAAGACAAAAGCAACCAACGATAAAATTATGACTTCCTTAAGTTCTTGTGCGAAATTAGGCCCCGCTCAACCTGCAACCGGAGACACCTCGACGGCCAGGGAGTAGGGAACACTAATTTGGCAAAAGACCGCAGTAAACAAGATATGTTTAAATAAGGTATCTTGTTGCCCCGGAGTATCTAGGTTTGGTCACCAGCCTGGCACTGCGTTACCGTGCACAGGACTGGGAGAGCCAGGGGAGACGACGAGGACGTACTAGATACTCACAAATTCACATGGGGCCTCCCCCCGCCGACATGAGGTTAGGTTAGGTTAGGTTAGGTTTTTTTTTTTTTTTTTTTTTTTTTTTTTTTTTTTTTTTTTAACTATGGGGGAATGCTTTTACGCACTTCGCCCTCCAAGCTGCAAGCAGCAAGGCGGGCTTCGTGCGGGACTCCCGGCCTTTCGGCCGGACTACCCGCTAAACCCCCACGGTGTTCCTCCTCTACCCAACCGGACCGCGGGAACAACACAGTAGTACTACCGCGGCCCGGCAAGGGTGGGGCCCGCTGTAACGGGGCCCGACGTGGAGGTTTTTTTTTTTTTTTTTTTTTAACTACGGGGGAATGCTTTTACGCACTTCGCCCTCCAAGCTGCATGCAGCAAAGCGGGCTTCGTGCGGGACTCCCGGCCTTTCGGCCGGACTACCCGCTAAACCCCCACGGTGTTCCTCCTCTACCCAACCGGACCGCGGGAACAACACAGTAGTACTACCGCGGCCCCGACGTGGAGGTTAGGTTAGGTTAGGTTAGGTTAGGTTAGGTTAGGTTAGGTTAGGTTAGGTTAGGTTAGGTTAGGTTAGGTTAGGTTTTTTTTTTTTTTTTTTTTTTTTTTTTTTTTTTTTTTTTTTAATAATTGAATTGAGGCTTAAGGCTTTTTCATGTGCAAACATTTTCCGTAACGTGGGGTTATTAAAGGCAGATGGTATTTCTCAGGCGTGGGTGACCCGAGACAAAACAAAATTGGCGATTTCTCTGGCATGGGAGACCAGAGACAAAACGACAGGGGGGTTTTTGGGGTTAAGCGCTAACTCGGCCTGGTACACTGAGCAATAGTCCGCAAGTCGGAAGATATTGCTTTGGACTTCTCCGCCGTTTCGCCATATGGATACGGCTGCCCCAACTTTCCCCTCGATCTTACTACCATCTGTGTAGATGTGCGCCCACCCCTCTTCCAGCTTGGATAACTCTTCCTCTTTTTCAATTAGTCCAAAGCTGATGGGGTGTCTAAGCGCGGGATGCGGGAGGCTAAAAGTGCTCACTCGCCGCTCCATTTCTCTCCCTGGCAAAGAGGGCAGAGGCTTGCCTCTCTTGGCTTCGTAATATTCCCTCTGCTCTGCCGCTCTTATGTCTAGGGGCAGGATTCCAGATATAAGTACCGCTGCTGTGAGGGATGTTGTTCTATGCGATCTCGCAATGAGAATCGCGAACTGCCTAGTAACCCGGTCTAGCTTTGCACAAATAAACTTCCTCCGGCATGCCTCAGCCCATACGCTGGCAGCGTATAGCATGACCGGCTCAACAACTGCCACGTAGAGCAGCCTGGTGATCTGGCTGTTGAGGCCCCACGTCGCCGCCGCCGCCCTCGTTATCATCTTGTATATGTTAACGGCTCTGCGGTGCGTCTCCTCGATGTGGGGCAGGAAGTTCAAGTTGCGGTCAAGGGTGAGCCCCAGGACTTTCAGGCAGTTCTGCAGCGGTACATCCGTGCCCTCTACCACGACCTTTGGATCCCGGTATTTCAGTTTCCTGGTCACTAGCATGGCCTGGGTCTTGTGCGCTGCAAAGCGCATTTTAAAAGCCTTGCCCCATTCCGAAACACATGCTAGTGCCGCTTCGAGATCCGTCTCTAGCTCTTCAGTGGTCTTGGCCGTGGCTATGATGAGGATGTCGTCCGCGAAGGCTTGTACATGGGCCTTGAGGGAGTCAGCCTTGCGCAGAAGGGGATCCAGTTGGACGTTCCACAATAATGGTCCGCAGGTGGAACCCTGGATGCACCCCTTGTTGGTGTCGCGCCGGGTGGTTTGTCCGGCATATCTGAGCTCAACAGAGCGGCCCGACAGGTAGCTAGTGATCAGCCTTAGAATGTCGGGCTCCACTCTCCGTGCCTTGAGCTCGGTCAAGATAGCCGGCCACCACGCGTTGTCGAAGGCCCCCTCGATATCCATAGACACGACGACGACCATCCTTTTTTGAGAGATGCCCCGCTTGATGAGCTCCACGGCATCGTAGAGTGCGTCTTCTGTGCTGCGTTGTGGCATAAATCCGTACTGCCTTGGGCTAAGCTCCGCCCCGCTTCCGAGGCTCCAGAGAAGTCTTCTGGTAAACAGTTTTTCGAGGGCCTTACCCAAAACAGGCAGCAGGCCTATAGGCCTATATGATTTGGGGACGGAGTAATTGTCTTTCCCTGGCTTTGGTATAACTTTGATAACGGCCCTTTTCCAGAGGCTGGGGAAGTGTCCTATACGAAGACAGGTGTTATACAACTCGACGAAGACGGATGGCTCGGCACGCACTGCAACAGTGCAGATGTCCGCCGTAAAGCCATCCTCGCCGGGTGCCTTCTTCGGACTGATCCCTTCCAGGACCGTTATCAGTTCGTCCAGGGTAAAGGGGTTGGGGTCGATGGCGCGATAGTCCGCGCGAAGTGCGTCCGCCGCAGCCCTGAGCTGTCTCTGCTCCGCGTTGTCGGTAGCTTCTTCGTCTCGAGGGTAAAAAGTGGCAGCCAATAGTTCCGCAGACGCCAGAGGGGAGAGAGTGGCTCCAGATTCCGGGTCCTTCAGCAGCTGGTCCTCCTTGGTACCGCCGCAGACCTTGAGGACCCGGTAAATCTTCTGCCACACCGTCTCCTTGTCCTGGTTGCTGCAGAACTCCTTCCAGCTGGCCGTCATGGCGTTCTGAATCGCCTCCTTATATGACGACCGAGCTTCCAGGTAGTCCTGCAGCAGTCCAGGTCTCCTGGCTGGGTTGGCGCTGCGAAGCCTCGAACGAAGCCTTGCCACCTCCGCCTTGCTCGCAGCCAGCTCATCAGACCACCACACCGCGGCCTTAGGCCTGCCCTTGGGCTTTACAAGCGGGATCGCCTCCAGGCATGCTCCCGCAATGGCCGTCGTGACCCGTTCCGCCATGGCGTCTACCTCCGCGGGTGTAGAGAGCCCGCTGAGGTCGGCGACGGTGACCGCGCCTTCCGCCAGGGTCCGGGTCAGGGTGGCCCTAAAAGAAGCCCAGTCGGCCTTCTGGGTCTGAAAGCGCCTGGTTGTTGGCGATGGGATGTCCGGCAGCGGCACCCCCACATCCACAGTGAATAGGATAGGGCGGTGGTCTGAAAGGCAACAATAGTCCGGGTCGACCTTCCATGTGGTGATCGACCTGTGAACCTCAGGGGACGCCAGCGTAAGATCAACGATGCTGGTCCTCGCCACCCCCAGATGGTACGCATGGAAGGTGGCGGTAGTCCCCGAGTTCACTATATTGAGGCCTTTCTCCGCCGCCCAGTCCACCACCGCAGCACCGCGGTCATCCTCTGCCGGGCATCCCCACCAGGGGCTTTTCGCGTTAAAGTCGCCACCCAAAAGACTAGTACGGGCGCCTAGCCGGTCAAGCGCGTTGTCCAGCCTGCGCAGGGTGACCTCGATCAGCTCCGTTTCCTCCATATATATTGAGGCCAATGCCATTACGCGAGAGCCCAGCCGGATTCCCACAACCACGCAACTATGCGTCACGCAATCGGGGTCCACGACGATGGTTAGTTTTGGGTCCAGTACGACCAGGGCGGCCTTGACCGGGGATGTCCCAGACTCGTCCTGGATCACCCGAAAGGGGCAGGTTACGAGGCAATTGGAGCCCACATAGGGCTCCTGGAGTAACACAAGGGACACCCCGGTCAGTACGGCCGTGTTCAAAATGTCCCTGGTGGCGGCCCTGCCTCTTCCGGCGTTAAACTGGGCAATCTTGATCCGTGTTGGGCCTGTATTCGAACGCGCAGTGGGCGCAACAGTGGGCGCAGCCAGGGAGCCCCTAGCAATACGCCACCGCCATCCTCGCTATCCTGTCCCACTTGGCCCAGACAGGGCAGTCCGTAGAGTAGGCCGGATGGGGGGCACGCGTATTCTCGCCGCCGGCCTGTTTACAGTTTGCGCAGTGCGGCGCCATATCCCTGTTGGGGCACTCACGGGTGTCATGGGGGGCCGCACAGTAGGCGCAGGTTGGTGTGTCCTTGGGGCACTGAGCCGCTCTGTGACCAAAAGCCGTGCAACGGTAACACTGGGTTACCGGGCTTTGGTCAACGCAGGGTACCATCTGGTACCCAATGCGGACTCGAGTACCCGCCAGGGCCGCCCATAGGGCTGGACTGGTCTCCACGATGACATTTGTCATCGTCCCGGTCCTACCCCTTGTTCGGCGCACCACTCTGCCCCTACGGTCCGGCTCCGCTACTCCCTTAAGCGCCCCAGCATTCTGGGCCGGCAGCGCTTGGATGATCTGGGCGTCAGTAAGGTCGCGAGCAACTCCTATCAGGCGCAGGAGGGGGTCCCGGCGAGGGGCGTCCCTGACCGTAAGGCCAGGTACCGCCTTCTTAACTGCCTCCTGGAGTACCCTCCTGTCCCCCTCGGTGTCGCAATCGACGGCAACCTTTTGGTTGCGGAGCTTGCGAAGTCCCGAAACCCCCACCCCCAGGGCGATGACATCAACGTCCCGCCTGAGCGATTTGATGACTTCATCCCCCGTGTGTCTGGGGTCCACGGACTCGACTATTATTCCGAACCGCTGGCGCACGTCGGGATCACGACCCTCAGCCTTGGCCCCTGGTGCCCCCTCTGGGGCCCTGCGCTGTCTCTGTTGTTGTGGCTGGGGCAGGAGCAGCGGGTCAGCGCGTGGCGGGGGCGGTGCAGCCAGTATCTGGGCATATGACGCTACGGTCCTCTCTGCCGCAGACACGACTGATTCCATTCTGGCCCGCATAGGCTCCATGGCCTGCTCGAGCATGGTCCTAGTTTCGCTGGCCGTCAGCTCCGAGCCCAGCCCGATGGCCTGAGCGATGGGTTGCGGTGTACTGAGGGCGATGTCACGCACCTCCTGCAGATCTCCCCGCAGTGTACGCAGCTGACAGGTAATGGGCGCTACCACCTCTCTCAGTTCCTTATTTAACTCCTCCCTAGTCACGGCCGGGTGTGCAGGCGCCTCAGCGGTCGCCACGCCAACCACCCCCGCCACCGCACCCGCCAGGGTCTGGATGTTCTGGGACATGGCATCCAATTTGGGCGCCAACCCCGCAGGGTCGGCCCCGGCTTCCGGCTCGTCCGGTCGGTCGCTGCGCGCGCAAGCGCGCGCAAGATCAGCGGTATCGCCGCGGAGCCTCTCCACGTCTACCCTTATGCTCCGCAGCATATCAGCCATGCTGTCAATGGCGGACGTTACCGGGCCGAGGTCCATAGGCGGGGCGGCGGGAGAGGCCGCCACGGGCGCCGCCGCTCGCAGGTCCACTGGAGGGGTAATAGATAGTCTTTTGACTTCTTTTTGGATAGCGCCAATCGCCTTAATCGGGCCATCAAGCTCGAAATTGAGCCACGATTGAACGCTATCCGTACTGCGCTGGTTAGTCTGAATCAGCTCTAGGATTTTGGTGAGCTTGGCGTCGTGGGATGTGCGCAGGGCTGACAACTCTGCTGCATGCGCTCGCGAGATGCGCACCACCTCCCGGGCCGCCCTCGCCCTCTCCTGCTCCAGCGACACTCGGTGTCGGGAACGCGAATCCGAGACCTTGAGCACGATCTCATAAAGTTCTTGTATTGATTCCAGCGCCTCCATCTTACAATCTTTTTTCATGTTTGTAGCCCTCTCCAGGGCCGCCTTGCCAAGCTGCATAAGCTCATTGGCCGTTTGGGTCGCCAGGTCCATGGCCACCCCAATATGCCGTCCGCCCGACCTGGTGGGAAGGATGCTCTCCCGCCGTCGCGCAGGAGCTGCGCTGTCCTCCGAGTCCAGATCGGAAAATGCGTAATCGCCCCTGAAGGACTCGGCGTCATCAGGGCGGGAGGGCTCCAGGTCCGAAGCCAGGCCCGCCATCGGTTCCGGTACCGGCTCCGGCAAGGCTACCTGAGACTCTTCAACTACTGGTTCCGCCTCCGGCCCCGTTTCCCGCTCCGGAATAGACGGCGGGCGAGATGAGCGGACACCCGCCGAACCCGCGGCCGATTTCGCCTGTGAGAGGGCCTGCCTGATCAACCCTCTGCCCGGTCGATCGGTCTTTGACCCCGCCGAGCCCCGGCTGGTTTTAGAGCTCTGAGACATGATACCCGCACAATGCCTACAATTACCTAAATAGAATATAATATAATGCGGCTGAATACCTAAGACAAATCAAACTTAATCTTAAAGGGTTAAAGACATAAACCAAACACAAATTGATTTTAATAATTCAATGGGGCAATAGCCAAAAATATTAATAAAATGTTAAAACACTAAAATTGTAAAAATAAACATGCAACAAAGTACTAACTAGATTTAAAATGAGGATTTGGTAGTTACGGAATAGAAATTAAGCAGAATATAAAATTTGAATTGTCAATGGATTAAAATGCAAAAATGGTGCAATAGCAATTAATTATTAAACTAGAATTAAAAATTTGAAATGTCAATAATTAATTAATTAAAATGTAGCAATAGCAAAAATGTATTTGGATAAAATTCAATCAATTAAAATGTAAATTATAAAACGGTTGGGTTACTTAACCTAGAATAAATAATTAATAATTAATAATAATTTAAAAAGTAATAGATTATAAAATTGAGTATCGGACCAGAACAAAATCACAAAAATGTCAAGTATCAAAAACGACTCTATGTAGAGCCAGCCTTTGGTCAGCGTCGCGGCCCGTCGGGGGAACCCCTCCGAAGGTCGTCCGGCCCGGATCCGGTCGTCCGTTCCCGAGATATGGCCCAAAACGTTGACTAAGCACTCTATGTAGAGTTTTGCGGTGTGAGGTTGAAGAGCTCGCCCCGGCAAAGCTCCTGATCTGCCGCACGCCCACCTGCGACGCTCGCGGGCCGAGCTATGGTTTTTTGAAGTTTTTCAAGATGGCGGCCAAGATGGCTGCCAAAACTTCAAACTTGTATAACTCCGGCCACAGGCACCGCAGGGCGCGCGGAAAACAAGTGCCGGGGGTACCTCCCCGAGCCCCGCCTCACCACCGTGCCAGTTTTTTCCGGAAAACGGAAGTCTGCGAATCCGGTTTCCGGCAGCTGCCCAGGAGCACAGCCAAATCCTACGCTAGCCCAAAGTAGTCCCACTCCTCTACGACCACAGGCAAGCGAGCTACAGACCAGCAAAGTTTCGGAGTCAGGGTTTTGCTGGTCTATAGCTCTCGTTCCTGGAGTCTCAGAGCACTGCGGTTTTCACTACTAGCGAGTGCTGAGCAAGGACTACCCGGGCCGTTAGCCGGCTCAACTGGGCTATCCTCAAGGTTGGGTTTTGGGGTGCGCGCCCCAAGGGGTGCCACCAACGGACCACAATGCAGGACAGCCCCGAATTGTGTTGTATAAAATAGTATTAAAAGTAGGAATTAAATTTAGAATGTCAATAATTTAGTTGGTTAAAAATGTAGCAATAGCAAAAATAATTTATATAAAAATTTTGAACAGTTAAAAAATGTAAAATATAAAACAAAGTTACCAAAAGCACAAAGCAAATAGCCAATCCTGCCTAGAAATTGAGATAATGAGTGAATTATTCTTTCTTTCTTTTTTTTTTTTTTTTTTTTAAATTAAATAATTCACTATAAAAAATGGTGCAATAGCAATTAAATAATTACTAAATGTAGCAATAGCAAATATTATCAATTAAAAAATTATCAATATTTAAAATGTAAACAATTTATTATTAAAAAATGGTGCAATAGTGATTAAAATAAATAGATTTAAATAATTAAAATAGCAATTAAATGTAGCAATAGCAAGTTATTATCAATTAAAATATTATCAATTAAATTTGATCTGTATAATTGGCGACAGCAAACAAAACAATTATAAATTAATTAAGAAAAAATAAAAGAAAGAAAAAAACAAAAAAAATTAAATAATAATGATTAATAATCAATAACTATAATTAGGTTAGTGTAATCTGGTGAAGATCCTAGTTGCCAATGCTCAGTCGGAGTCAGTGTATCCTGGTGCAATCCAAAATTTTTCCTTTTAAAAAAAAAAAAAAAAAAAAAAAAAACTCTATGTAGAGTTTTGGATTGCCTCTGGTCAGTCGAGGTCACTGACCCCCACGGCAACCGAGTGCAACAGTCGATCAAAAACGGTTAACAAAAATTCTTTTTTTTTTTTTTTCTCTATGGTAGAGTCGCTCCGACAGTTGAGTGGTGTAGCTCTATAATAGCCCAGCACGAAGTCGAAAACCGCGCTCCAATCGGGCCAGTACTTCCGGAGTTATTAAATTTAGAAAATTTCTGCTAATTTTAGGCAGGGGTCAGCTTAGGCTGGTCGATTCTTATACTTGGGGGTAGGGGGTTGAAAGTTTGGGAATAGGTCCGGGAGGGGTCGTTTGGTGCGCAGCGGGGGGGGTGGGTTTAAGGGAGGGGGGGTCGAAAATGTTGTCAAAATTTTGATACGGCGCACCGTTTCCGAGATATAAGGGGTTTTTTGAAAATCCCTTATCTTTACAATCTTATATTTTGCGTGGGGGTTGTAAATTTTGAATTTCGTTATAAGATTGTAGCTCCAAATTGGTAGGTCCAAAAATTGCGGGGAAAATTTTGTGGAGTAGGGGAAAAGCCAGCCCAGCTAGCCCCCGACGGGGAAAAAATTCGTCCCGTGGATTCCAGGGATAATGGTCCGGGAGCAAGACCGGGACAAGTTTGCCAGCTTTGAACGGTTTGTTCAGCCCTTAGGAGCGAGATATCGATGTCGGGAAAAATTTCTTAGTATAGGGGCAGCTCCCGAGATACGGGCAGTTATTCGTATGTAACCCCCGGGGTTCCCTAAGGGTGAAATTTTTAGGGTTTTTTGAAAAAATCTTCCCGGGGGTGGTTTTTTTGGTCACCTAAGGGTAGATTGACCAAAGGTTCGCTTCTCCAGTGAGAACCGATTTTTGATTATTTTTCCGATATCTCACCCCGTTTAGGAGCTAGGGGGTTGGCAAACTTATCCGGTAATGGAGTTTCAGGGTAAGTTTTAGCAAAAAATTCGCCAAAAATACAGATCAAATAAAATACTTAAAATAAGGGTGTCCGCCGCCGCGGAGATAGCTCAGCTGTCTCCTGGTGCCAACGCCGACTCCGTCCGTGGCCCCCTGCGCCTCCAGGAATTTTCTCCTTTTCAGGGAGTTGACAAACGAAACGCAAAAAGGGTTTAAAATTTTTGGATGGGATCCGACGAATTTCTTGTAGTACAATATTTGTCCTGGGAGGGTCCCGGCGGTGCGATGAGAAGGTTGGGAACCCGAACCGAGAGGGTTCCGGTTTGTATGGTACCCTCAGTACCAAGGACAAATTTGTTGGTGCGGTCGGTCCGAGATCCTTGCCGCCGTTTACTTCCACGTAGTTCCCGCAATCCCGATCCGATTCGGGGCGGAGGGGTGTCGGCAGGACCGGAGTGAGTCGAGCTTGAATCCGGATTTTTTCCGGGTAGGGTCGTCGCTGAAGATTCCCCCGTAGGAGCGCCCGCTTGGGGTGGAGTTTTTTTTAGTGACTGCAAACTCACGTTTCTCCGGAACGGGATGAGGTATCGGAGCGGCGCTTTCGTGGACGGGGCCCTCTGGGCAGCCGTAATACCGGGTGTTAGTGTCGCTCCTGGGAGTCTCGTGGTTCCGAAAATGGCCAGCACGTGGTTTTTGGTTTTCTTGGGATAACTCCCCAGGGCGCGACGGGAAAAATCTGAAACTTTCCCTCCAGACGCTCCTCGGTGATGCTCTTCGATGCCCGTTGAAAGATTGGTGGGGTCTCGATCGCGTTGCTGCAGCGTTTCCCTTTTTCTTCCAAATTTTTTTTCCAACACGTGGTGAAAATCCGTTTTTTGGAAGAAAAGCACTCAACTTTCACACGATTTCACTTCTTTCACTTCCCGCACTTGGATATTGGCTATACGCGTGTTTCTGCCAATTTTCAGGCAAATCGGGCGAAAAAACCTATTTATCGGAATTTTCGTGCGCGGAGACACTTCGAAACGTTGCGTTCGCGGCGGCGGGCGGCGCCAGACTGGTTAGGTTAGGTTAGGTTAGGTTAGGTTTTTTTTTTTTTTTTTTTTTTTTTTTTTTGACTATGGGGGAATGCTTTTACGCACTTCGCCCTCCAAGCTGCAAGCAGCAAGGCGGGCTTCGTGCGGGACTCCCGGCCTTTCGGCCGGACTACCCGCTAAACCCCCACGGTGTTCCTCCTCTACCCAACCGGACCGCGGGAACAACACAGTAGTACTACCGCGGCCCGGCAAGGGTGGGGCCCCCTAATCAGGGCCCGACGTGGTGGGAGGGCAAAGAATTGGCCCTCCCGTCTCCTCCTCTTCGCTACGACCCAGTCCCGGAACACTTGGGGAGGGGTCGTTCGCCACTCTTCAAGGCGCGGCGCGTCCCCCGACGACACGGAGGTGTCCGGGGGAGCGGCACCCAGCGCCGGGAAGGACCACCCCTCTCGACCAGTCAGCTCTGATGAGCAGAGTAGTACCGGGAGAGGGGCGATCGTTGGCATTCGCGGTGCGTAGCACCGCCGCGGACCTTACAGGCCTCGCGTGAAACTGTATCCCGGCCGGGGCCACCACTAAACTCGGCGGCGGCCTCGGGCCGGGGCTCGGCGGGGGGGCAATGTGCCACCGGCGCGTTCGCGCTCCCGCAGGGCCTCTCTCTTGGCCACCATCACCTCGTTAGCGTATGAGGTGACGGCGGCCCAACATTGTTCGCTGCCGGCCATGGCTGCAACGACGGCCGGCAGCGATAAATCTCGCCCGATGGCGCCAACGAGCCTGGCGCGTTGGGCGCCCCAACCCGTGCACACTGACAGGGTATGTTCCGCCGTGTCCACGGCGCCGGACGCGCAATGGTGGCACACGGGCTCCGGGAGGATTCCCACGAGCTCCCACAGGTATTTGCTGAAACAGCCGTGGCCTGTGAGAAGCTGGGTGAGCCAATACGTGGGAGTCCGGTGCCTCGCCTCGACCCACTGGCGCAATACGGGCCGGACCGCCTCGACGAGCCGTCTGCTCGCCGAGGGGTTCTCCAGCCTTTCTGCCCAGCGCAGGAAGAGATCGTCGCGACATTCGCTCCTCCAGCGAAAGGTTAGGTTAGGTTAGGTTAGGTTTTTTTTTTTTTTTTTTTTTTTTTTTTTTTATTTTTTTTTTTTTTTAACTACGGGGGAATGCTTTTACGCACTTCGCCCTCCAAGCTGCATGCAGCAAGGCGGGCTTCGTGCGGGACTCCCGGCCTTTCGGCCGGACTACCCGCTAAACCCCCACGGTGTTCCTCCTCTACCCAACCGGACCGCGGGAACAACACAGTAGTACTACCGCGGCCCGGCAAGGGTGGGGCCCTGAACGGGGCCCGACGTGGTGGGAGGGCAAAGAATTGGCCCTCCCGTCTCCTCCTTTTCACTACGACCCAGTCCCGGAACACTTGGGGAGGGGTCGTTCGCCACTCTTCAAGGCGCGGCGCGTCCCCCGACGACACGGAGGTGTCCGGGGGAGCGGCACCCAGCGCCGGGAAGGACCACCCCTCTCGACCAGTCAGCTCTGATGAGCAGAGTAGTACCGGGAGAGGGGCGATCGTTGGCACTCGCGGTTGCGTAGCACCGCCGCGGGCCTTACAGGCCACGCAAAGAACGGCCGGCCGGGGCTGCCATTAGACTCGGCGGCGACCCCGGGCCGGGGCTCTGCGGGGGGGTAGTGTGCCACCGGCGCGTTCGCGCTCCCGCAGGGCCTCTCTCTTGGCCACCATCACCTCGTCAGCGTATGAGGTGACGGCGGCCCAACATTGTTCGCTGCCGGCCATGGCTGCGACGACGGCCGGCAGCGATAGGTCTTGCCCGATGGCGCCAACGAGCCTGGCGCGTTGGGCGTCCCAGCTTGTGCACACTGCCAGAGTGTGCTCCGCCGTGTCCACGGCGCCGGACGCGCAGTGATGGCACACGGGCTCCGGGAGGATTCCCACCAGCTCCCACAGGTATTTGCTGAAACAGCCGTGGCCTGTGAGAAGCTGGGTGAGCCAGTACGTGGGAGCCCGGTGCCTCGCCTCGAAGGTTAGGTTAGGTTAGGTTAGGTTAGGTTAGGTTAGGTTAGGTTAGGTTAGGTTAGGTTAGGTTAGGTTAGGTTAGGTTAGGTTAGGTTAGGTTTTTTTTTTTTTTTTTTTTGACTATGGGGGAATGCTTTTACGCACTTCGCCCTCCAAGCTGCAAGCAGCAAGGCGGGCTTCGTGCGGGACTCCCGGCCTTTCGGCCGGACTACCCGCTAAACCCCCACGGTGTTCCTCCTCTACCCAACCGGACCGCGGGAACAACACAGTAGTACTACCGCGGCCCGGCGAGGGTGGGGCCCGCTGAACAGGGCCCGACGTGGTGGGAGGGCAAAGAATTGGCCCTCCCGTCTCCTCCTCTTCACTACGACCCAGTCCCGGAACACTTGGGGAGGGGTCGTTCGCCACTCTTCAAGGCGCGGCGCGTCCCCCGACGACACGGAGGTCCGGGGGAGCGGCACCCAGCGCCGGGAAGGACCACCCCTCTCGACCAGTCAGCTCTGATGAGCAGAGTAGTACCGGGAGAGGGGCGATCGTTGGCATTCGCGGTAAGCACCGCCGCGGACCTTACAGGCCTCGCGTGAAACTGTATCCCGGCCGGGGCCACCACTAAACTCGGCGGCGGCCCCGGGCCGGGGCTCGGCGGGGGGGCAATGTGCCACCGGCGCGTTCGCGCTCCCGCAGGGCCTCTCTCTTGGCCACCATCACCTCATTAGCGTATGAGGTGACGGCGGCCCAACACTGTTCGCTGCCGGCCATGGCTGCGACGACGGCCGGCAGCGATAGATCTCCCCCGATGGCGCCAACGAGTCTGGCGCGTTGGGCGCCCCAACCCGTGCACACTGACAGGGTGTGTTCCGCCGTGTCCACGGCGCCGGACGCGCAATGGTGGCACACGGGCTCCGGGAGGATTCCCACGAGCTCCCACAGGTATTTGCTGAAACAGCCGTGGCCTGTGAGAAGCTGCGTGAGCCAGTACGTGGGAGTCCGGTGCCTCGCCTCGACCCATTGGCGCAATACGGGCCGGACCGCCTCGACGAGCCGTCTGCTCGCCGAGGGGTTCTCCAGCCTTTCTGCCCATCGCCGGAAGAGATCGTCGCGACATTCGCTCCTCCAGCGAACGATCTCTTCCGCGAGGGGCTCAGACGGCGTTTGCCGCCTCAGGGCCCTCCTTCGGTAAACCTCCGCCAGGACCCCGGCCTCGAGGTCCCAGGGGAGGCTCCCGGCAATAAGACACGCCGCCTCGTAGGAGACGGTGTGGTACGCCCTGGCAGCCCTCTGCGCCATGACCCGCTGCGAGCGTCGCAGCAGGGCCACGTTCTCGGCGCTGAGGGCCCCCGCCGCCCATATGGGCGCTCCGTAGAGCGCCATAGAGCGAACCACTCCGTCGTATAGGCGGCGGCCGACACTTCCCGCTCCCCCACAATTGGGAAGCAGGCGCGCGAGCATTCCCGCGCACGACACTAGTTTGGGCGCCAGCGCGCGGAAATGCCCGCTGAACCTCCACCGGCTGTCGAGGACGAGACCGAGGTACTTCATGGTCCCGCCGACGGCGATGGAGGTGCCACCCACAACAATAAAATACCCCGGGGGGGGCTTCGTCCGAGGACCATGGAGGAAAATGGCCTCGGACTTCTCTAGGGCCACCTGCAACCCGAGGGCCCTGATACGGCTGGCTACGTGGGCCGTGCCCGCAGTGGCGAGAACGCCCGCGTCCCTAAACGACTCGCCCCGCGCGGTCACCAGGGTATCGTCGGCGTAACAGATGACGCCGACCCCCCGAAGATTGGCGCCACGCAGGGCCCAGTCGAACCCTATGTTCCACAGGAGGGGGCCCAGGACCGACCCCTGTGGAACACCGCATGCCATCGCCCTGCGGACCACTCGCTCTCGGACCGGGTATGTGATGGCCCGGTCGGCGAAGTAGTCCGCAAGGACGCGTCTGAGGTACCACGGGACGTTGTGGTACCTCAGGGCCTCTTGAATTGTTTCCCAGGGGATGGTGTTGAAGGCGTTCGCAACGTCGAGCGACACCGCCAGCAACACCTCCCCCCGGGAGACAGCACTCTCGACGCTGTCCCGTAGCCGCGAGATGGCGTCCAACGTGGACCTCCCACGGCGAAAACCGAATTGGCCGTCGCTGATGTTCGGGCCCACCGCCTCCAGGTGCCCGACGAGGCGCGCGGCGAGCACGCGCTCGAAGAGCTTGCACGCCTCATCGAGCAGAACGATGGGGCGGTAGGCCGACGGCGAGTCGGGGGGCCGCCCGTGCTTCGGAAGCAGTACGAGCTTCCCCGTCTTCCACCGCCGTGGGATCGTGCCGGACGTCATTACCTCGGACATGAGGGACAGTGTCTCCTCCCCGAGGACCGGCATTACGCGGGCGAGGATCCGCCCAGGAACGCCATCCGGACCCGGGGCGCGGTTCTTCGCTTTGAGCTTCTGAACCGCAGCCCCCAACTCGTCCTCGGACACGGGCGGAACGACCTCGCCCGCGGCCGGCCCTTCCTCGGGAGTCGGTGCCGCCATTCTGGGCGGCGCCCATTCCTCTCCTCCTCGGCTCGGGAATAGGGAGCTGACCACGCGCTCCAGCAGGAGGGGCTCGAGGGTCCTCGTCAGTGGGGGCGCCGCGGGTCGGAGCTTTCGCGTCACGACTTTGTAGGGGCGCCCCCACGGATCCCTATCGATGCTGTCGAGCCACTCCTGCCAAGCCTCCGCCTTGGCAGCCTTTATGGCGGAGGTCAGGGCCGCGCGAGCGGCTCGGTACGCGGCGAGCAAAGCTTCCTCGTTGGCGAGGTCCCTGGCGCTTCTTCTACGGCTTCTGGTGTACCGGCGGCGTGCCACGACACATTCGGCCCGAAGCCCCGTGAGGTGGGGCCTCCACCAATACACCTGCCTGCGCGGTTGTGAGGGACCCGCCCTGCGCATCGCCGCGTCGCAGACGCGAGATAGTGCTCCAGAGAGCCTTTCGCATCTCGCGTCCACGTCCAGGCCGCTACTGGCATTTGCGGCGGCCCATCGCTCCACGATGGCCGCCTCCGTGGCCAGCTCCGGGTCCAGCGTGGCCAACCGCCACCGCGGACCCTCCTCCGGCAGGGGACGGTCTAGAGCGATCGCTGTGACATCCGAAGGGGATGGGACTAGGTCGAACCTTATGTATCTGTGGTCCGACAGCGTCTCCACCCCCTCCTCAACCCGCCACCGCCTAACGCGGCGGGCCAGGGCGGGACTCGCGAACGAGAGGTCGACGATCGACCCGCCCTGATGTCGGACGCACGTAAGGACCGTCCCCTGATTCAGGAGGACTAGTCCCGTCGACACCGCCCATTCCTCCAGGGTCTCGCCCCTGGCGTCAGTCGCCGGAGATCCCCACGAACGGGATTTCGCGTTGAAGTCTCCGGCGACCACCACAGGGGTAGGGTGCACCTCTTGGACCAGAGCGCCGACCTCAACCAGCAGACGCTCGAAGTCGGCGAGGGTCCTGTTCGGGGAGAAGTACACCCCGATCACTGCCACGTCGCCCAGCGACACGAGGACGCACCCGCGCCCCCTCCGCACCCTGCGGAAGGGGGGGTTTGAAGCGTCGCGCCGCCAGGCAACGATAGCCACCGAACCATCGTCGTCGCCCACCCAGTCGTCACGGGCCTGGACGCGGTACGGCTCGGCGACTATGGCGACGTCGATTTGCCACTGCGCAGCCGTCTGGAGAAGCAGATCCTGTGCGGCCGCACAGTGGTTGACGTTCGCCTGCAGGATGGAAAACCTAGGAGCCATCTAATTATTGGCGGTGTCCATCACCTCCTCTGCAGCTCTGGGTGCTGCTACGGACGCGGCGGGGGGGCCTGGATTGCCCCCGCCCGTCCTTTTTCTTCCATTTTTGGCGTTGGCCATCGCCGGGCATTTTTTGTGCCCGAGGCGATGGCCGGCGTCGACGCCCTCCGACGCACAGATGGCGCAGGAGGGGTCGGCGACGCATGTGGCCGCCTCGTGGCCCGGCTGGCCGCACCGGAAGCACAGCGCGCTGCGGTCTATCTCGCAGCGGCACTGCACCCCCAGGTGTCCCGGCAGCAGGCAGCGGTAGCACCGCTGCGGCCGCGCATCGAGGAGCGCGGCCCGGGCCACCGACCAGCCGATGGTGAGGCGACCGCTCTCCGTGATCTTTTTGGCCGCCAGGACCGGGCACTTGACCCACACGGTCCCCTGGCGGCCAGGTGGGCGGTTGATGATGCCCACCTTTACAGATTCGGGGCGGCAGCCCCCCACCTCAGCCACTCGCGCGGCCACCAATTCACTGGTGGCCGCGTCGCTCAGACCGGAGATGCGCATCTCTGCGCACTGCTCCGGCCTAGACACGCGGGCCACCTCACCAACGACCTCGCGCAGCTTGGAGGCGAGTTCGTCGGCCTTCTTGGTTTTGTCGGCACCGGCTAACTCCAGCACCCGGCCCCCAGTACGGGCCGTGCGGAAGCGCAGTCCGCTGATCCCCAGGGCCGCGAGGTCAATAGCTCCCTCGGCCCTGGACAACACGTCGGCGTAAGTCGCCGTCGAGCCCTGCGGCAGCGTGATCACCACCGCCGCTGATTTTGGGGCCCGCAGGCGACGGCCGCGCCTCCCTCTCTGCTGCTTTTGCAAGGCTGCTGGAGCAGCCGGCGCCTGAGGCGCCGGGGCAGCTGGCCTCGGCGCCCTCTCTCTCCGCGCCACCACATTCCATGGACGGGTGGGTTGGGCGGCGGGTTGAGCCGCGGCAGGAGTTGCCGCTTGGCGGGCCACCTCGGCCTCGCGGGCCGCCAGGGTCTTTCTCTTGCCCCCTCTCTTCTTCTTTCCCTTCGCCCCCGCATTAGAAGTTGCGGCGGGGGCGGAGGGAGGGGTCTCTTGTGAGGCCCTCGGCGCGGGGATGCTGCGCGCCGGGGAAACCATCGCCGGTGCGATGCTGCGCGCCGGGGAAACCATCGCCGGTGGGGAGGCGGGAGCGCCGACTGCCGGAGCACGGGAATTACGCTCCGGCGTCTTGCGCGCGTCCGCCGCCAGCGAGGGGCGCAGCCGCTTCTCCGGAAGGAGCCGGTCTTCGATCCCCGACAACCTGGCGTCGATCAGGAAGAAGATTTCCTCCCTGGTCATCGCCGTCTCGGCTGTGGGGACGGGGATGGAGGTCGCCACTCGCCTCTGGGCCTCTATTTCGGCCCTGAGCGCGAGGATCTCCGCTCGTAAATGGGCGACCTCCTCCGACTCCTTCTTCGCGGCGAGCTTGTGCACGGCCTCTGCCGCCGTCGCAGCCGCCTTTCTTATCTCCGCCACGTGCTGGCACTTCATTCTAGTTTGCTTGCGGGCAAGCGAGCCGATCAGCTCTAACGCTGAATCGACCGTGCCCACAAGCTCCTCGGTCCCGCACGTGGCTGCTGCTGCCCCCTCCTGGGCAGAGTCCGTTGGCGATACCGCCGCAGACCGGGCCCGTAGGGCCGCCTTCCTCTCGGCGACCTCGGCCGCCAATTCCTCCTCAGCGAGCAGCTCCATCTCCCGTTTGCGCTGAGCATTCAGGTCTGCTTTGGCTCGCGCCAGGCCGACGTACTCGCCTGTCGTAGGCGGGCGCCCTCGTCCCCGTTTAGACGGTGTGATGCTTCTGGCTAAAGCCACTTCTTCGCCGTCTAGGGGCCGCTTCCTTTGCCAGAAACGGCCGGTCGGGGTGCTCGACCTCGAGCTCTCCTCGACTGATATGCCGCTGCCGTCAGTCTCTACGACGCGCAGCGGTTTTCCTTTGTCGATGCGCGATACACGCACCCGCATCTTCAGGGCCGAGGCCCGGTCCCTGGAGCTATCGCTACCGGAAGACCGGCTCCGGCTCCTCACCCCATCACCGGAAGAGTTTTCAGAGTCCGTTTTCCGTTCGCTGTGGTCGCTGTTTTTAGTTTTGCTTCTTGTCTTCCTCATGATAGTTATCAAAAGACAAAAATCAAACCAACAATAAAAGGATTCAACTACCTTAGGTTCTTGTGCGAAATTAGGCCCCGCTCAACCTGCAACCGGAGACACCTCGACGGCCAGGGAGCAGAGAACACTAATAAGGCAAAAGACCGCAGAAAACAAGATATATTTAAAAATGTATCTTGTTGCCCCGGAGTATCTAGGTTTGGTCACCAGCCTGGCACTGCGTTACCGTGCACAGGACTGGGAGAGCCAGGGGAGACGACGAGGACGTACTAGATACTCACAAATTCACATGGGGCCTCCCCCAGGTTAGGTTAGGTTAGGTTAGGTTAGGTTTTTTTTTTTTTTTTTTTTTTTGACTATGGGGGAATGCTTTTACGCACTTCGCCCTCCAAGCTGCAAGCAGCAAGGCGGGCTTCGTGCGGGACTCCCGGCCTTTCGGCCGGACTACCCGCTAAACCCCCACGGTGTTCCTCCTCTACCCAACCGGACCGCGGGAACAACACAGTAGTACTACCGCGGCCCGGCGAGGGTGGGGCCCGCTGAACAGGGCCCGACGTGGTGGGAGGGCAAAGAATTGGCCCTCCCGTCTCCTCCTCTTCACTACGACCCAGTCCCGGAACACTTGGGGAGGGGTCGTTCGCCACTCTTCAAGGCGCGGCGCGTCCCCCGACGACACGGAGGTCCGGGGGAGCGGCACCCAGCGCCGGGAAGGACCACCCCTCTCGACCAGTCAGCTCTGATGAGCAGAGTAGTACCGGGAGAGGGGCGATCGTTGGCATTCGCGGTAAGCACCGCCGCGGACCTTACAGGCCGCGCGTGAAACTGTATCCCGGCCGGGGCCACCACTAAACTCGGCGGCGGCCCCGGGCCGGGGCTCGGCGGGGGGGCAATGTGCCACCGGCGCGTTCGCGCTCCCGCAGGGCCTCTCTCTTGGCCACCATCACCTCATTAGCGTATGAGGTGACGGCGGCCCAACACTGTTCGCTGCCGGCCATGGCTGCGACGACGGCCGGCAGCGATAGATCTCCCCCGATGGCGCCAACGAGTCTGGCGCGTTGGGCGCCCCAACCCGAGGTTAGGTTAGGTTAGGTTAGGTTAGGTTAGGTTAGGTTAGGTTAGGTTAGGTTAGGTTTTTTTTTTTTTTTTTTTTTTTTTTTTTTTTTTTTTTTTTATATATACCGAATCTCCAACATAATCGGAGTTGTTTTTCTACTTGTTTACATTCGTTCCAGTTCACGCTTTTCTACTGCTCGTTCTTTCATTCATACCGTCTCTCTTTCATCCGTCATCGTTTGATCTATATATGGGTGAGACGCCCATCTATCCAACTACCTGCTGTCATTATGCAATGGGAATCAACACCTTTTTTCTTTTTTTCCTTTCTTTCTTTTTTTTAATTATTATAATGGAATCCGTTTTACAGAATTTGCTTAGTATCTATTCTTTATAACTACTGCTTACATTTCTTATCATATACTTAACTTTTTTGGTATACCTTTCTCTAATATTATTCAAAATATTATGAAAGCATATCTTCACGCCGTTTTATTTCTTTTTACAACTTTCGTGCCTATTATTGTGCAATAGTCTAAAAATTTATTCCGTTTGTTACACGACATTACTTCTTTTATGTTTTCGGGTGACAGTGTTATATCCAGGACAGTTTCCAGGTCCAATCGTTCCTTCGCGAATATTGGGCACTCCGTCAGTATATGCGTGACCGATTCCTGCACCGCTGGGTCACATACACATGATGGGCTCTCCTTGCACTTGAAACGATTCAGGTACGCGGAGAACCCACCATGGCCGGACATTATTTGAGTCAATATATTGGTGATCTGTATTTTCTTTGTGATTGCGTATGCGGATATCACATCCGGGAAGAACAATTTGGTGGTCGATGCTGTTTCGCTGGTTACATACCTTGTGTTCCATTCGTCGATGGACTCTGCTCGGATTTTCCTCTTCACATATGACACCGGGCACAGGTCGTAGTCCGGTTTCCTTTTTGAGCCCAGGGCGGCCTCCCTCGCCAACGTATCCGCTCTCTCGTTTCCTTCCAGTCCTGCATGGGCCTTTATCCAGAACAACTTTACAAGTTTGTCCTGGAGAGATGCTGTTTTTATGTTATCTCTGGCTTCCACTGCTAGGGAATGAAGGCAACTGTGGTTTTTGACTGTCAAGAGGGCCGCCATGGAGTCGCTATAGATCCCGAACGACGACTCCTTGCGCTTCCGGATTTCCCGCGTCGCTGTGCATATGGCCAGTAGCTCGGCCTGGTAGACCGTGCAGTAGTCCGATAGAGCAAGCTTGAGGTACTTAGTTTCGGACTCGCTATTCCACATGGATAGCGCTGCCCCAACCTTTCCCTCTATCCTGCTCCCATCCGTATAGATACGGATGTCGAAACCACTGTTCGCGTCTACGTCTTCCTGGTTGACCAGGCTGACAATTCTCAGCTCTGTGCGCTCGGCGGGATGCGGTGCCTTAATTGCTGGTGTCATTGTTTCCACGTCTCTTCCTGCAAGTTCCGGTCTGGGTATTCCCTTCTTAGCTTCATATAGTGAAGCAGCCTCACGGACTCGGAGGTCTAGGGGGAGTATCCCAGCCAGTGCCAGCACTGCGTTGAGTGAGACAGTGCGGTAAGCTTTGCACATTTTTTGTGCTATGCCTCTCTGCACCGCACCCAACTGTCTTTTTATTCCGATCTTATCAGCTGCTTGCGCCCAGACGCTGGCCGCATACAGAATCACGGGCTCCACAGTGGCAACGTATATTATCTTAAGGACCTCAGGATGCAGTCCCCAGCTCGTTTTTGCTGCCCTCGCAAGTTGTTTGTGGATACCTATTGCTTTTCTGCAGACGTTCGATACATGTGCGTTGAACGTTAGCTTGTCATCGATGACGACTCCGAGGATTTTCATTTCCTTGGTCATCCCAACGCAAGTCCCGCCCATGCTCAGGCGTGGGGTGTCATACTTGAGTCTTTTCGTTAAGAGCATGGCATTAGTTTTTTGTGGAGCAAATTTCAGCTTATTATCGACACCCCATTCCCGAGCACATTCGAGGGCCGCATTGGTACGATCTTGGATTTCCTGCGTTGAATCACCATCGATGACAAGGACCACGTCGTCCGCAAATGCCTGGCAATAGGTTCCTCTGGCCTCCATGCTCTTAAGTAGGGGGTCCAGCAACAGGTTCCACAGGATGGGTCCACCGATTGAGCCCTGAACACAGCCCTTGCTTGTTCCTTTATGGTGTTCTTCACCTGCGTATCTAACTTTCACGCTTCTTCCGCTTAGATAGCTATCTATTACTTTTCTAAGGTTGAGGGGACAATTTTCTTCTGCCAGACGGACCCGTATAGCCGGCCACCAGGCGCTATCGAAGGCTCCCTCTATATCCAGGGAAACCAGAGTCACAAGTTTTTTCTGTTTCAATTTTTTGCGGATATATTGTACCATGGTATAGAGGGAGTCTTCAGTGCTCTTCTGGGGCATGAATCCGTATTGGCGTTGGCTCATTTTTGGGATTAGATGGTACTTGAGGCGGGATACAACCATTTTCTCCCATATTTTTCCCAGAATTGGGAGCAGCCCGATTGGTCTGTATGATTTAGGGGTCGTGTAGATTTCTTTCCCTGGCTTCCGGAGAACTATAACCGTGGCTTCCTTCCAGATTTCCGGGAAATGGCCGTACTCGAGGCACTTATTTAGGAGCATGAGGAATCCTTCGGGCTCCGCTCCCACAGCATGCTGACAAATATCTGCGGTGAAGCCGTCTGCACCGGGGGCTTTTTTAGGGTTAAAGGAGTCGCATGCCCACCGTAGTTCCGACATGGTGAAGGGTGGGTCGCCCTGATCTTCTGGGTCGTATTTGTTCGAAATGTCGGCTTTGGTTCTGGTCTCTTTATGGGTGGCGTTGTCATTTTCCTCAAGATCAGCCGGGTAAAATGTGTCCGCTATATGTTTCACTGAACCTTTTGTGTCCAAAACCATTCCATCCTTTTCCATAGGCAAATCTTCTTCCCTGTTTTTTGTCCTTCCAATAACTCTATAGATCCCCTCCCAGAATCCTTCTTTGTCTTGTTTGGCACAGAATTCCTTCCAACTTTTGACTTGGGCTTTTGCGGCTTCATACTCATATTCCTCTTTCTTTTTCAAGTACTCTTCGACGACCCTCGGCCTACGGTCGGGAGCAGCGCATCTTACTCTCCGTTTCCTGGTAGCGACTTCTCTCTTCATCACTGCGAGCTTTTCAGACCACCATGGCAAGGTAAGTTCTTCTTTTACTTTTTTCCTAGGTATAGATAGTTCGCATGATTCCTTTATGCACAAGGTTAGTTTATTTGCTGTTTTGTCTATTTCGCTTACTGTGTTAATCTTCTCTATTTTTTCTTTAGTTATATTATTATCCAGGAGTAATTGTTTGAGCTTTTCTTTGAACATTTGCCAATTAGCTTTTTTTGAGTTAAATATTCTGGTGGTCCTATTTATTTTAATGCCTTTTGACTTTTTAATTTTGACATTAAAAGTGATTCCATTATGGTCCGAACTCGTGAGGTCTTCTACAACTTTCCAGTCGTCTACCAGGTCCAACAGGTTCGTCGAACACGCTGTGATGTCAACAAAACTGCTGTATCG
The DNA here is from genome assembly GCA_947369235.1 of Udea olivalis. NCBI lineage: Eukaryota > Metazoa > Arthropoda > Insecta > Lepidoptera > Crambidae > Udea > Udea olivalis. The sequence goes on along the minus strand of OX376354.1, from coordinate 27,694 downwards.
GATTCCCCCTCGAACCGTGTCAAAGGTCGGAATTTCCCCTCTATTGAGGATATGCATGCCTAGTTCGTCTAAAGCTCCTGCCACGTCCTCCCCTCTGCGATCTATTGCTGGACTTCCCCACCACGTGCTCTTTGCGTTTACGTCTCCTGCTATAATCCACTTCCCAAGCCCCACCTCCTCCCCTACGGCTTTCAAGTGGTCGAGATGCGGCTCTATCGGCTGGTCCGGCTCAAAGTAGACCGAAACGAGGGCGATCTTCCAGGCACTGGTTTGGAGACCCACCACCACAATATTGTTGGTTGTGAGATTGGGGTACTGGACGACGTTGAGGTCATCGTCAAACACTGCAATTGCTGCCTTGACAGTTCCATCTCCTATATCTGTGTTCTGGAAAACACGCACTCCCCTCTGACCTCGCATTGCTCTGATCCCTCCAACGTAGGGTTCTTGAAGAAGTGCCACTGCGATATTTCTTTTCTTTGCTTCAATGAGCAATTCGTTAGTAGCAAGCTTCTTACGTTGGAGGTTCGTCTGCACTATTTTATATGGCTTTTTGGTGTTTTCGCCTTGGGTACCCTTAGCAATACGCTACGGTGGATCTCGCCAGGTCATCCCACCTTCGCCGTACTGGACAGTTGATACTGAAGGTGTTATGGCCGGCATGCTCCATGTTGGCCTTGGTGCAGTTTCGGCATTTGGGCGGTACGTCCGCCAGCCATTCCGGGCATTCCGACCTCACGTGCGGGTCTCCGCAGTGACTGCAGAGATCTGCTGGATCCTTGCAGAAGCGCTTTCCGTGGCCAAAGCCCAGGCAGCGGGTGCACTGCATCAGTGGAGTCTGGTCTTCTACTTTTATTTGTTGTAAGTCAATATGCAGGTTACCCACGCTCAGGGCCCGCTGCCAGATGGCCGGGGAGACGCAAAGAACAACGTGGTTTGTATGAGGGTTCCTAGTTTTCCTTCGGTATTTAATCACTACTCGGTCGTTTTCCTCGCCAACGTCGCAAAAGACATTCTTATTCTGATTTCTTAGTGCCCTCAAGATATCCTCGTCGGAGTTGATGGTTAGGACACTTTTAAGGATCAGTAAAGGGTCCTTGTTTTTTACCTCCTCGACGTTGAGTCCGACCCCTTCTTCGCTAAGTTTCTCCTTAATTTTGTCCCTCTCTGCTTGTGACCCGAATCCCATTATGACTTTCCTATTTTTGGCCTTTCTCACCCTCTCCACCCTCACCCATCCCTCCTTGGCGTCTATGGCCCTTCTTACTCTTTCGAGCACCTCCTCTCCTGTTTCCGTCTCCACAGTCGAGGTGACCGCGACCGAGTGCAGCGTGCGCTTTTGCAGCGCCCCGTCACTCCGGGCCGCGGTCACCCCAGCGTAGGTAGGCGTTTCAGTCTTCTCCATTCTCTCTGCATGCCTCCCAATCGCCGCCCTCAGTTCCTCCATTTCCTTGCTGTTCTCTCGTAGCATGTTCGTGTGCTCCTCCAATCGCGCCATGAGCAGGCACTCGCCGGCGGCAGGGGAGGGAGAGGGGGCGGAATCGGAAGGAGGAGCGACTAGTGCTCCCGCTTCCCCCTCCACCCGCCCTCCCACCGTTGTACTTCCCTTTGCCTTGAGCTCCTTTTCGGCTTCCTTGACTAGCTCAAGCAGTCGCGTGAGTGCCTTTTCAACCCCTTCTTTTATCTCTGTCTTAAGGTTCCGCGAGGCTCTCAAATGGGCCTTCGCCTTATTCAGACAGGCTGCCGCTTCTGCTGCTCTGCTAACGTAGGATTTTTTGGGGGACTCGTCATTTCCCGTTGATGCCCTGCGCGCGGCGGTGATGTTTCCCGCTGGCTTAATGGCCACCTTGGTTATCTCTGCAGGGTCCGCCTGTGTTGTTGCTATGGTTGTGTTTTCCGGCATGGCTTTTGGAGGTTCCGCTGATGGTCTGCGGGCTGGCTCGGATGGTGCTGCCGGCTTCGTTATTGGCTTTGGTTTCTGCGGTGGCTGCGTAGGTATGGTTTGCGTCTTCTTGGTAGGGTAGGCAGATGAAGGCCCAGCTTTCCCCGCCTCCCACTCTCCAATACTACGTCTTACGCCTGTCACCGGTTTTGGCCTCTCTTTCTCCTCCGATTTTGGTGAGTTTTGTTGCGTGGCTTTTCCCTGGTCTTTGGCTGGTGTTCTAAAGCCGAACATCTTGTCAGGGGTACGCGTTAAAAAGTTATAATAAAAGTTTGTAAAAGTTGTAAATACTTAGGTAGTCTTAAAATAAAGTATTAGTTATATAGTTTTAGTTTTAAAATTCGATATTATATTCCTCGGGAATATCGTTAGCCTAGTATTTTAGGGTTAAAGTTATATGTATTGATCGGTACTCAATACCGACGGTTCCTAACCTATATAGTGAACAACAAACAAGTGCCGCCAAGGGGAGTAGCGGATTTGCTGCTTTATTTCTCAGGGACTATAAATTTTTGATTTGTTTTTCTCTTCTAATTTTGTTCTACTTTTCAGATAGGTGCAGAGTGCAGAGTTCTTCGAGTTCACGGTTCTATAGTCTACGCTTCACCGGTCTGCGTTCTTCCACTGCGGTAAGTACCTTGTTTGTTGTTTTTATTATATTTAACCTACAACACTTAAATAGGATGTATATTTATGTAGAACAATAATGTGCTAATAGTGTACTAAAATAGCACTGCGAGAGTGCTACCTATGTCTTCGATGGTCAATTTCACCCTGTGGGCTCAGGCAATAGCCTAGTCTAGTAAAATAAAGATAAAACAAATTAAATTATTTTTGTTAAGCCCTCGAACCTTGATGGTCAGTGAACAAGGGTAGGGAAACAACAATGTGAGCTAAAACTAGCACTACTCTAGCACAGTTGAGTGCCCCCTGTGTGCTGAGGCAATAAATAGCCTACTCCGAAATACAAATATGAAAAATCGGGGGGGTAGGGGGTTGTAATTTGTGGGTCACTCGATTCCGGTTGAAGGAGAATGTGGTGAGGTAATTTTGAGTGCTATAAAAGTATGTAGAATTTTTGAAATGGATTTAATACAAATTTTACGGATAATTTTTTTTTTTTTTTTTTTTTTTTTATTTGAAGTTTGGCCAAAAAGTTTGCTTAAATTGGCTAGTTTTGTCCTAAACTAGAAGCTGAACCGAAAGCCGCACAGCCCAATCCAAAAACAAAATTTTTTAGAAAATAATAATAATAATTTATTATCGCCGACCCGAAAGTCTTGGTATTAGATGAGATAAGGGTGGGTGGGAGGGCGAATTCTCGCCCCGATGACGTCTGAAGGTGGCAAACGGGGTGTCGTTGGATAGGGCCCGTCGGCACGCACACAATTGCCATTCAAAGCAACTGGGTGTTTCTTAGTAAAAATTTAGAAAAAAGCTGAAAAAGTGAGTTTTTATATAATTTAGGTGTGATTTTATTCGATAATTAGTTCAGTATTTGGCGGAGCGCGCTGAAAACAACGGCGGTGTGTTTCTCTAGTCCTGGCGAGTAATACTGAATCAAAAGAAATCGGAAATCTAATCAAATTTGGGAGAAATTAAATTTTGAAAAATTTTTGAACAGAGATTTTAAGTTTCAAAAATTAATATTTAATTCAACACTGGTCGGAGCGCGCCGCAAATAACGGTGGTGTGTTGGTACACTCCTAGCAGATAATATTGAATCAAAAAATATTCAAAAACGGCCCAAATTTGAGAGAAATAGAAAAAATTTAGAGTCCCGGTACGGCGTAGTATGGGATAATAGGTACTTAAGTATGAAAATTGAGTTTTTGCCAAAAAATGGAGTAAATAAGATTTTAATTGCGTTCTTTCGCTGCAAATATACTGAAACTACTAATTAGAAAATTAGAAAATTACAAGAACGACTGTAGCCCAGCTCTCAGTTCAGTTTTTATGATAATTTGTATGCGAGCGTCGATTTACCACATCGACTCGGTGTGACAGAGAAAAAGAGAAAGTTCTGCGATTTCTCGCCCCGATGACGTCTGAGGGTGGCAAACGGGGTGTCGTTGGATAGGGCCCGTCGGCACGCACACAATTGCCAAACAAAGCAACTGGGTGTTTCTTAGTAAAAATTTAGAAAAAAGCTGAAAAAGTGAGTTTTTATATAATTTAGGTGTGATTTTATTCGATAATTAGTTCAGTATTTGGCGGAGCGCGCTGAAAACAACGGCGGTGTGTTTCTCTAGTCCTGGCGAGTAATACTGAATCAAAAGAAATCGGAAATCTAATCAAATTTGGGAGAAATTAAATTTTGAAAAATTTTTGAACAGAGATTTTAAGTTTCAAAAATTAATATTTAATTCAACACTGGTCGGAGCGCGCCGCAAATAACGGCGGTGTGTTGGTACACTCCTAGCAGATAATATTGAATCAAAAAATATTCAAAAACGGCCCAAATTTGAGAGAAATAGAAAAAATTTAGAGTCCCGGTACGGCGTAGTATGGGATAATAGGTACTTAAGTATGAAAATTGAGTTTTTGCCAAAAAATGGAGTAAATAAGATTTTAATTGCGTTCTTTCGCTGCAAATATACTGAAACTACTAATTAGAAAATTAGAAAATTACAAGAACGACTGTAGCCCAGCTCTCAGTTCAGTTTTTATGATGGTTAGGTTAGGTTAGGTTAGGTTAGGTTAGGTTAGGTTTTTTTTTTTTTTTTGACTATGGGGGAATGCTTTTACGCACTTCGCCCTCCAAGCTGCAAGCAGCAAGGCGGGCTTCGTGCGGGACTCCCGGCCTTTCGGCCGGACTACCCGCTAAACCCCCACGGTGTTCCTCCTCTACCCAACCGGACCGCGGGAACAACACAGTAGTACTACCGCGGCCCGGCAAGGGTGGGGCCCTGAACGGGGCCCGACGTGGTGGGAGGGCAAAGAATTGGGCCCTCCCGTCTCCTCCTCTTCACTACGACCCAGTCCCGGAACACTTGGGGAGGGGTCGTTCGCCACTCTTCAAGGCGCGGCGCGTCCCCCGACGACACGGAGGTGTCCGGGGGAGCGGCACCCAGCGCCGGGAAGGACCACCCCTCTCGACCAGTCAGCTCTGATGAGCAGAGTAGTACCGGGAGAGGGGCGATCGTTGGCACTCGCGGTTGCGTAGCACCGCCGCGGGCCTTACAGGCCACGCTAGTAACTGTATACCGGCCGGGGCTGCCATTAGACTCAGCGGCGACCCCGGGCCGGGGCTCTGCGGGGGGGTAGTGTGCCACCGGCGCGTTCGCGCTCCCGCAGGGCCTCTCTCTTGGCCACCATCACCTCGTCAGCGTATGAGGTGACGGCGGCCCAACATTGTTCGCTGCCGGCCATGGCTGCGACGACGGCCGGCAGCGATAGGTCTTGCCCGATGGCGCCAACGAGCCTAGCGCGTTGGGCGCCCCAACCCGTGCACACTGCCAGGGTGTGCTCCGCCGTGTCCACGGCGCAGGATGCGCAATGGTGGCACACGGGCTCCGGGAGGATTCCCACGAGCTCCCACAGGTATTTGCTAAAACAGCCGTGGCCTGTGAGAAGCTGCGTGAGCCAGTACGTGGGAGTCCGGTGCCTCGCCTCGACCCACTGGCGCAGTACAGGCCGGACCGCCTCGACGAGCCGTCTGCTCGCCGAGGGGTTCTCCAGCCTTTCTGCCCATCGCAGGAAGAGATCGTCGCGACATTCGCTCCTCCAGCGAACGATCTCTTCCGCGAGGGGCTCAGACGGCGTTTGCCGCATCAGGGCCCTCCTTCGGTAAACCTCCACCAGGACCCCGGCCACGAGGTCCCAGGGGAGGCTCCCGGCAATAAGGCACGCCGCCTCGTAGGAGACGGTGTGGTACGCCCTGGCAGCCCTCTGCGCCATGACCCGCTGCGAGCGTCGCAGCAGGGCCACGTTCTCGGCGCTGAGGGCCCCCGCCGCCCATATGGGCGCTCCGTAGAGCGCCATAGAGCGAACCACTCCGTCGTATAGGCGGCGGCCGACACTTCCCGCGCCCCCACAATTGGGGAGCAGGCGCGCGAGCATTCCCGCGTACGACACTAATTTAGGCGCCAGCGCGCGGAAATGCCCGCTGAACCTCCACCGGCTGTCGAGGACGAGACCGAGGTACTTCATGGTCCCGCCAACGGCGATGGAGGTGCCACCCACAACAATAGAATACCCCGGGGGGGGCTTCTTCCGAGGCCCATGGAAGAAGATGGCCTCGGACTTCTCAAGGGCCACCTGCAGCCCGAGGGCCCTGATGCGGCTGGCGACGTGGGCCGTGCCCGCAGTGGCGAGAACGCCCGCGTCCCTGAACGATTCGCCCCGCGCGGTCACCAGGGTATCGTCGGCGTAACAGATGACGCCGACCCCCCGAAGATTGGCGCCGCGCAGGGCCCAGTCGAATCCGATGTTCCACAGCAGGGGGCCCAGGACAGACCCCTGTGGAACACCACATGCCATCGCCCTGTGGACCACTCGCTCTCGGACCGGGTATGTGATGGCCCGGTCGGCGAAGTAGTCCGCAAGGACGCGCCTGAGGTACCACGGGACGTTGTGGTACCTCAGGGCCTCTCCAATTGTTTCCCAGGGGATGGTGTTGAAAGCGTTCGCAACGTCGAGCGACACCGCCAGCAACACCTCCCCCCGGGAGACAGCACTCTCAACGCTGTCCCGCAGCCGCGAGATGGCGTCCAACGTGGACCTCCCACGGCGAAACCCGAATTGGCCGTCGCTGATGTTCGGGCCCACCGCCTCCAGGTGCCCGACGAGGCGCGCGGCGAGCACACGCTCGAAGAGCTTGCACGCCTCGTCGAGCAGAACGATTGGGCGGTAGGCCGACGGTGAGTCGGGGGGCCGCCCGTGCTTCGGAAGCAGTATTAGCTTCCCCGTCTTCCACCGCCGCGGGATCTTGCCGGACACCATTACTTCCGACATGAGGGACAGCGTCTCCTCCCCGAGGACCGGCATTACGCGGGCGAGGATCCGCCCAGGAACGCCATCCGGACCCGGGGCGCAGTTCTTCGCTTTGAGCTTCTGAACCGCAGCCCCCAACTCGTCCTCGGACACGGGCGGAACGACCTCGCCCGCGGCCGGCCCTTCCTCGGGAGTTGGTGCCGCCATTCTGGGCGGCGCCCATTCCTCTCCTCCTCGGCTCGGGAATAGGGAGCTGACCACGCGCTCCAGCAGGAGGGGCTCGAGGGTCCTCGTCAGTGGGGGCGCCGCGGGTCGGAGCTTTCGCGTCACGACTTTGTAGGGGCGCCCCCACGGATCCCTATCAATGCTGTCGAGCCACTCCTGCCAAGCCTCCGCCTTGGCAGCCTTTATGGCGGAGGTCAGGGCCGCGCGAGCGGCTCGGTACGCGGCGAGCAAAACTTCCTCGTTGGCGAGGTCCCTGGCGCTTCTTCTACGGCTTCTGGTGTACCGGCGGCGTGCCACGACACATTCGGCCCGAAGCCCCGTGAGGTGGGGCCTCCACCAATACACCTGCCTGCGCGGTTGTGAGGGACCCGCCCTGCGCATCGCCGCGTCGCAGACGCGAGATAGTGCTCCAGAGAGCCTTTCGCATCTCGCGTCCACGTCCAGACCGCTACCGGCATTTGCGGCGGCCCATCGCTCCACGATGGCCGCCTCCGTGGCCAGCTCCGGGTCCAACGTGGCCAACCGCCACCGCGGACCCTCCTCCGGCAGGGGACGGTCCAGAGCGACCGCTCTTACGTCCGAAGGGGATGGGACTAGGTCGAACCTTATGTATCTGTGGTCCGACAGCGTCTCCACCCCCTCCTCTACTCGCCACCGCCTAACGCGGCGGGCCAGGGCGGGACTCGCGAACGAGAGGTCGACGATCGACCCGCCCTGGTGTCTTACGCACGTTTGGACTGTCCCCTGATTCAGGAGGACTAGTCCCGTCGACACCGCCCATTCCTCCAGGGTCTCGCCCCTGGCGTCAGTTGCCGGAGATCCCCACGAACGGGATTTCGCGTTGAAGTCTCCGGCGACCACCACAGGGGTAGGGTGCACCTCTTGGACCAGAGCGCCGACCTCAACCAGCAGACGCTCGAAGTCGGCGAGGGTCCTGTTCGGGGAGAAGTACACCCCGATCACTGCCACGTCGCCCAGCGACACGAGGACGCACCCGCGCCCCCTCCGCACCCTGCGGAAGGGGGGGTTTGAAGCGTCGCGCCGCCAGGCAACGATAGCCACCGAACCATCGTCGGCGCCCACCCAGTCGTCACGGGCCTGGACGCGGTACGGCTCGGCGACTATGGCGACGTCGATTTGCCACTGCGCAGCCGTCTGGAGAAGCAGATCCTGTGCGGCCGCACAGTGGTTGACGTTCGCCTGCAGGATGGAGACCCTTTTAGCCATTTAATTATTGGCGGTGTCCATTGTCTCCTCTGCAGCACTAGGTGCTGCTACGGACGCGGCGGGGGGACCAGGATTGCCCCCGCCCGTCCTTTCCCTTCCGTTTTTGGCGTTGGCCATCGCCGGGCATTTTTTGTGCCCGAGGCGATGGCCGGCGTCGACGCACAGATGGCGCAGGAGGGGTCGGCGACGCAGGTAGCCGCCTCGTGGCCCGGCTGGCCGCACCGGAAGCACAGCGCGCTGCGGTCTATCTCGCAGCGGCACTGCACCCCTAGGTGTCCCGGCAGCAGGCAGCGGTAGCACCGCTGCGGCCGCGCATTGAGGAGCGCTGCCCGGGCCACCGACCAGCCGATAGTAAGGCGACCGCTCTCTGTGATTTTTTTGGCCGCCAGGACCGGGCACTTGACCCACACGGTCCCCTGGCGGCCAGGTGGGCGGTTGATGACGCCCACCTTTACCAATTCGGGGCGGCAGCCCCCCACCTCAGCCACTCGCGCGGCCACCAATTCACTGGTGGCCGCGTCGCTCAGACCGGAGATGCGCATCTCTGCGCACTGCTCTGGCCTGGATACGCGGGCCACCTCACCAACGACCTCGCGCAGCTTAGAGGCGAGTTCGTCGGCCTTTTTGGTTTTTTCGGCGCCGGCCAACTCCAGCACCCGGCCCCCAGTGCGAGCCGTGCGGAAGCGCAGTCCGCTGATCCCCAGGGCCGCGAGGTCAATAGCTCCCTCGGCCCTGGATAACACGTCGGCGTAGGTCGCCGTCGAGCCCTGCGGCAGCGTAATCACTACCGCCGCTGATTTTGGGGCCCGCAGGCGACGGCCGCGCCTCCCTCTCTGCTGGTTTTGCGAGGCTGCTGGAGCAGCCGGCGCCTGAGGCGCCGGGGCAGCTGGCCTTGGCGCCCTCTCTCTCCGCGCCACCACATTCCATGGACGGGTGGGTTGGACGGCGGCTTGAGCCGCGGCAGGAGTTGCCGCTTTGCGGGCCACCTCGGCCTCGCGGGCCGCCAGGGTCTTTCTCTTGCCCCCTCTCTTCTTCTTTCCCTTCGCCCCCGCATTAGAAGTTGCGGCGGGGGCGAAGGGAGGGGTCTCCTGTGAGGCCCTCGGCGCAGGGATGCTGCGCGCCGGGGAAACCATCGCCGGTGGGATGCTGCGCGCCGGGGAAACCATCGCCGGTGGGGAGGCGGGAGCGCCGACTGCCGGAGCACGGGAATTACGCTCCGGCGTCTTGCGCGCGTCCGCCGCCAGCGAGGGGCGCAGCCGCGGCTCCGGAAGGAGCCGGTCTTCGATCCCCGACAACCTGGCGTCGATCAGGAAGAAGATTTCCTCCCTGGTCATTGCCGTCTCGGCTGTGGGGACGGGGATGGAGGTCGCCACTCGCCTCTGGGCCTCTATTTCGGCCCTGAGCGCGAGGATCTCCGCTCGTAAATGGGTGACCTCCTCCGACTCCTTCTTCGCGGCGAGCTTGTGCACGGCCTCTGCCGCCGTCGCAGCCGCCTTCCTTATCTCCGCCACGTGCTGGCACTTCATTCTTGTTTGCTTGCGGGCAAGCGAGCCGATCAGCTCTAATGCTGAATCGACCGTGCCCACAAGCTCCTCGGTCCCGCACGTGGCTGCTGCTGCCCCCTCCTGGGCAGAGTCCGTTGGCGACACCGCCGCAGACCGGGCCCGCAGGGCCGCCTTCCTCTCGGCGACCTCGGCCGCCAATTCCTGCTCAGCGAGCAGCTCCATTTCCCGTTTGCGCTGAGCATTCAGGTCGGCTTTGGCTCGCGCCAGGCCGACGTACTCGCCTGTCGTAGGCGGGCGCCCTCGTCCCCGTTTGGACGGTGTGATGCTTCTGGCTAAAGCCACTTCTTCGCCGTCCAAGGGCCGCTTCCTTTGCCAGAATCGGCCGGTCGGGGTGCTCGACCTCGAGCTCTCCTCGACTGATATGCCGCTGCCGTCAGTCTCTACGACGCGCAGCGGCTTTCCTTTATCGATGCGCGATACACGCACCCGCATCTTCAGGGCCGAGGCCCGGTCCCTGGAGCTATCGCTACCGGAAGACCGGCTCCGGCTCCTCACCCCATCACCGGAAGAGTTTTCCGAGTCCGTTTTCCGTTCGCTCTTTTTGGTTCTGCTTCTTGTGTTCTTCATGATGGATATCAAAAAGACAAAAAGCAACCAACGATAAAATTATTACTTCCTTAAGTTCTTGTGCGAAATTAGGCCCCGCTCAACCTGCAACCGGAGACACCTCGACGGCCAGGGAGTAGGGAACACTAATTTGGCAAAAGACCGCAGTAAACAAGATATATTTAAATAAGGTATCTTGTTGCCCCGGAGTATCTAGGTTTGGTCACCAGCCTGGCACTGCGTTACCGTGCACAGGACTGGGAGAGCCAGGGGAGACGACGAGGACGTACTAGATACTCACAAATTCACATGGGGCCTCCCCCAGGTTAGGTTAGGTTAGGTTAGGTTTTTTTTTTTTTTTTTTTTGACTATGGGGGAATGCTTTTACGCACTTCGCCCTCCAAGCTGCAAGCAGCAAGGCGGGCTTCGTGCGGGACTCCCGGCCTTTCGGCCGGACTACCCGCTAAACCCCCACGGTGTTCCTCCTCTACCCAACCGGACCGCGGGAACAACACAGTAGTACTACCGCGGCCCGGCGAGGGTGGGGCCCGCTGAACAGGGCCCGACGTGGTGGGAGGGCAAAGAATTGGCCCTCCCGTCTCCTCCTCTTCACTACGACCCAGTCCCGGAACACTTGGGGAGGGGTCGTTCGCCACTCTTCAAGGCGCGGCGCGTCCCCCGACGACACGGAGGTCCGGGGGAGCGGCACCCAGCGCCGGGAAGGACCACCCCTCTCGACCAGTCAGCTCTGATGAGCAGAGTAGTACCGGGAGAGGGGCGATCGTTGGCATTCGCGGTAAGCACCGCCGCGGACCTTACAGGCCTCGCGTGAAACTGTATCCCGGCCGGGGCCACCACTAAACTCGGCGGCGGCCCCGGGCCGGGGCTCGGCGGGGGGGCAATGTGCCACCGGCGCGTTCGCGCTCCCGCAGGGCCTCTCTCTTGGCCACCATCACCTCATTAGCGTATGAGGTGACGGCGGCCCAACACTGTTCGCTGCCGGCCATGGCTGCGACGACGGCCGGCAGCGATAGATCTCCCCCGATGGCGCCAACGAGTCTGGCGCGTTGGGCGCCCCAACCCGTGCACACTGACAGGGTGTGTTCCGCCGTGTCCACGGCGCCGGACGCGCAATGGTGGCACACGGGCTCCGGGAGGATTCCCACGAGCTCCCACAGGTATTTGCTGAAACAGCCGTGGCCTGTGAGAAGCTGCGTGAGCCAGTACGTGGGAGTCCGGTGCCTCGCCTCGACCCATTGGCGCAATACGGGCCGGACCGCCTCGACGAGCCGTCTGCTCGCCGAGGGGTTCTCCAGCCTTTCTGCCCATCGCCGGAAGAGATCGTCGCGACATTCGCTCCTCCAGCGAACGATCTCTTCCGCGAGGGGCTCAGACGGCGTTTGCCGCCTCAGGGCCCTCCTTCGGTAAACCTCCGCCAGGACCCCGGCCTCGAGGTCCCAGGGGAGGCTCCCGGCAATAAGACACGCCGCCTCGTAGGAGACGGTGTGGTACGCCCTGGCAGCCCTCTGCGCCATGACCCGCTGCGAGCGTCGCAGCAGGGCCACGTTCTCGGCGCTGAGGGCCCCCGCCGCCCATATGGGCGCTCCGTAGAGCGCCATAGAGCGAACCACTCCGTCGTATAGGCGGCGGCCGACACTTCCCGCTCCCCCACAATTGGGAAGCAGGCGCGCGAGCATTCCCGCGCACGACACTAGTTTGGGCGCCAGCGCGCGGAAATGCCCGCTGAACCTCCACCGGCTGTCGAGGACGAGACCGAGGTACTTCATGGTCCCGCCGACGGCGATGGAGGTGCCACCCACAACAATAAAATACCCCGGGGGGGGCTTCGTCCGAGGACCATGGAGGAAAATGGCCTCGGACTTCTCTAGGGCCACCTGCAACCCGAGGGCCCTGATACGGCTGGCTACGTGGGCCGTGCCCGCAGTGGCGAGAACGCCCGCGTCCCTAAACGACTCGCCCCGCGCGGTCACCAGGGTATCGTCGGCGTAACAGATGACGCCGACCCCCCGAAGATTGGCGCCACGCAGGGCCCAGTCGAACCCTATGTTCCACAGGAGGGGGCCCAGGACCGACCCCTGTGGAACACCGCATGCCATCGCCCTGCGGACCACTCGCTCTCGGACCGGGTATGTGATGGCCCGGTCGGCGAAGTAGTCCGCAAGGACGCGTCTGAGGTACCACGGGACGTTGTGGTACCTCAGGGCCTCTTGAATTGTTTCCCAGGGGATGGTGTTGAAGGCGTTCGCAACGTCGAGCGACACCGCCAGCAACACCTCCCCCCGGGAGACAGCACTCTCGACGCTGTCCCGTAGCCGCGAGATGGCGTCCAACGTGGACCTCCCACGGCGAAAACCGAATTGGCCGTCGCTGATGTTCGGGCCCACCGCCTCCAGGTGCCCGACGAGGCGCGCGGCGAGCACGCGCTCGAAGAGCTTGCACGCCTCATCGAGCAGAACGATGGGGCGGTAGGCCGACGGCGAGTCGGGGGGCCGCCCGTGCTTCGGAAGCAGTACGAGCTTCCCCGTCTTCCACCGCCGTGGGATCGTGCCGGACGTCATTACCTCGGACATGAGGGACAGTGTCTCCTCCCCGAGGACCGGCATTACGCGGGCGAGGATCCGCCCAGGAACGCCATCCGGACCCGGGGCGCGGTTCTTCGCTTTGAGCTTCTGAACCGCAGCCCCCAACTCGTCCTCGGACACGGGCGGAACGACCTCGCCCGCGGCCGGCCCTTCCTCGGGAGTCGGTGCCGCCATTCTGGGCGGCGCCCATTCCTCTCCTCCTCGGCTCGGGAATAGGGAGCTGACCACGCGCTCCAGCAGGAGGGGCTCGAGGGTCCTCGTCAGTGGGGGCGCCGCGGGTCGGAGCTTTCGCGTCACGACTTTGTAGGGGCGCCCCCACGGATCCCTATCGATGCTGTCGAGCCACTCCTGCCAAGCCTCCGCCTTGGCAGCCTTTATGGCGGAGGTCAGGGCCGCGCGAGCGGCTCGGTACGCGGCGAGCAAAGCTTCCTCGTTGGCGAGGTCCCTGGCGCTTCTTCTACGGCTTCTGGTGTACCGGCGGCGTGCCACGACACATTCGGCCCGAAGCCCCGTGAGGTGGGGCCTCCACCAATACACCTGCCTGCGCGGTTGTGAGGGACCCGCCCTGCGCATCGCCGCGTCGCAGACGCGAGATAGTGCTCCAGAGAGCCTTTCGCATCTCGCGTCCACGTCCAGGCCGCTACTGGCATTTGCGGCGGCCCATCGCTCCACGATGGCCGCCTCCGTGGCCAGCTCCGGGTCCAGCGTGGCCAACCGCCACCGCGGACCCTCCTCCGGCAGGGGACGGTCTAGAGCGATCGCTGTGACATCCGAAGGGGATGGGACTAGGTCGAACCTTATGTATCTGTGGTCCGACAGCGTCTCCACCCCCTCCTCAACCCGCCACCGCCTAACGCGGCGGGCCAGGGCGGGACTCGCGAACGAGAGGTCGACGATCGACCCGCCCTGATGTCGGACGCACGTAAGGACCGTCCCCTGATTCAGGAGGACTAGTCCCGTCGACACCGCCCATTCCTCCAGGGTCTCGCCCCTGGCGTCAGTCGCCGGAGATCCCCACGAACGGGATTTCGCGTTGAAGTCTCCGGCGACCACCACAGGGGTAGGGTGCACCTCTTGGACCAGAGCGCCGACCTCAACCAGCAGACGCTCGAAGTCGGCGAGGGTCCTGTTCGGGGAGAAGTACACCCCGATCACTGCCACGTCGCCCAGCGACACGAGGACGCACCCGCGCCCCCTCCGCACCCTGCGGAAGGGGGGGTTTGAAGCGTCGCGCCGCCAGGCAACGATAGCCACCGAACCATCGTCGTCGCCCACCCAGTCGTCACGGGCCTGGACGCGGTACGGCTCGGCGACTATGGCGACGTCGATTTGCCACTGCGCAGCCGTCTGGAGAAGCAGATCCTGTGCGGCCGCACAGTGGTTGACGTTCGCCTGCAGGATGGAAAACCTAGGAGCCATCTAATTATTGGCGGTGTCCATCACCTCCTCTGCAGCTCTGGGTGCTGCTACGGACGCGGCGGGGGGACCTGGATTGCCCCCGCCCGTCCTTTTTCTTCCATTTTTGGCGTTGGCCATCGCCGGGCATTTTTTGTGCCCGAGGCGATGGCCGGCGTCGACGCCCTCCGACGCACAGATGGCGCAGGAGGGGTCGGCGACGCAGGTAGCCGCCTCGTGGCCCGGCTGGCCGCACCGGAAGCACAGCGCGCTGCGGTCTATCTCGCAGCGGCACTGCACCCCTAGGTGTCCCGGCAGCAGGCAGCGGTAGCACCGCTGCGGCCGCGCATCGAGGAGCGCTGCCCGGGCCACCGACCAGCCGATAGTAAGGCGACCGCTCTCTGTGATTTTTTTGGCCGCCAGGACCGGGCACTTGACCCACACGGTCCCCTGGCGGCCAGGTGGGCGGTTGATGACGCCCACCTTTACCAATTCGGGGCGGCAGCCCCCCACCTCAGCCACTCGCGCGGCCACCAATTCACTGGTGGCCGCGTCGCTCAGACCGGAGATGCGCATCTCTGCGCACTGCTCTGGCCTGGATACGCGGGCCACCTCACCAACGACCTCGCGCAGCTTAGAGGCGAGTTCGTCGGCCTTTTTGGTTTTTTCGGCGCCGGCCAACTCCAGCACCCGGCCCCCAGTGCGAGCCGTGCGGAAGCGCAGTCCGCTGATCCCCAGGGCCGCGAGGTCAATAGCTCCCTCGGCCCTGGATAACACGTCGGCGTAGGTCGCCGTCGAGCCCTGCGGCAGCGTAATCACTACCGCCGCTGATTTTGGGGCCCGCAGGCGACGGCCGCGCCTCCCTCTCTGCTGGTTTTGCGAGGCTGCTGGAGCAGCCGGCGCCTGAGGCGCCGGGGCAGCTGGCCTTGGCGCCCTCTCTCTCCGCGCCACCACATTCCATGGACGGGTGGGTTGGACGGCGGCTTGAGCCGCGGCAGGAGTTGCCGCTTTGCGGGCCACCTCGGCTTCGCGGGCCGCCAGGGTCTTTCTCTTGCCCCCTCTCTTCTTCTTTCCCTTCGCCCCCGCATTAGAAGTTGCGGTGGGGGCGAAGGGAGGGGTCTCCTGTGAGGCCCTCGGCGCAGGGATGCTGCGCGCCGGGGAAACCATCGCCGGTGGGATGCTGCGCGCCGGGGAAACCATCGCCGGTGGGGAGGCGGGAGCGCCGACTGCCGGAGCACGGGAATTACGCTCCGGCGTCTTGCGCGCGTCCGCCGCCAGCGAGGGGCGCAGCCGCTTCTCCGGAAGGAGCCGGTCTTCGATCCCCGACAACCTGGCGTCGATCAGGAAGAAGATTTCCTCCCTGGTCATCGCCGTCTCGGCTGTGGGGACGGGGATGGAGGTCGCCACTCGCCTCTGGGCCTCTATTTCGGCCCTGAGCGCGAGGATCTCCGCTCGTAAATGGGCGACCTCCTCCGACTCCTTCTTCGCGGCGAGCTTGTGCACGGCCTCTGCCGCCGTCGCAGCCGCCTTTCTTATCTCCGCCACGTGCTGGCACTTCATTCTAGTTTGCTTGCGGGCAAGCGAGCCGATCAGCTCTAACGCTGAATCGACCGTGCCCACAAGCTCCTCGGTCCCGCACGTGGCTGCTGCTGCCCCCTCCTGGGCAGAGTCCGTTGGCGATACCGCCGCAGACCGGGCCCGTAGGGCCGCCTTCCTCTCGGCGACCTCGGCCGCCAATTCCTCCTCAGCGAGCAGCTCCATCTCCCGTTTGCGCTGAGCATTCAGGTCTGCTTTGGCTCGCGCCAGGCCGACGTACTCGCCTGTCGTAGGCGGGCGCCCTCGTCCCCGTTTAGACGGTGTGATGCTTCTGGCTAAAGCCACTTCTTCGCCGTCTAGGGGCCGCTTCCTTTGCCAGAAACGGCCGGTCGGGGTGCTCGACCTCGAGCTCTCCTCGACTGATATGCCGCTGCCGTCAGTCTCTACGACGCGCAGCGGTTTTCCTTTGTCGATGCGCGATACACGCACCCGCATCTTCAGGGCCGAGGCCCGGTCCCTGGAGCTATCGCTACCGGAAGACCGGCTCCGGCTCCTCACCCCATCACCGGAAGAGTTTTCAGAGTCCGTTTTCCGTTCGCTGTGGTCGCTGTTTTTAGTTTTGCTTCTTGTCTTCCTCATGATAGTTATCAAAAGACAAAAATCAAACCAACAATAAAAGGATTCAACTACCTTAGGTTCTTGTGCGAAATTAGGCCCCGCTCAACCTGCAACCGGAGACACCTCGACGGCCAGGGAGCAGAGAACACTAATAAGGCAAAAGACCGCAGAAAACAAGATATATTTAAAAATGTATCTTGTTGCCCCGGAGTATCTAGGTTTGGTCACCAGCCTGGCACTGCGTTACCGTGCACAGGACTGGGAGAGCCAGGGGAGACGACGAGGACGTACTAGATACTCACAAATTCACATGGGGCCTCCCCCAGGTTAGGTTTTTTTTTTTTTTTTTTTTTTTTTAACTATGGGGGAATGCTTTTACGCACTTCGCCCTCCAAGCTGCAAGCAGCAAGGCGGGCTTCGTGCGGGACTCCCGGCCTATTGGCCGGACTACCCGCTAAACCCCCACGGTGTTCCTCCTCTACCCAACCGGACCGCGGGAACAACACAGTAGTACTACCGCGGCCCGGCAAGGGTGGGGCCCTGAACGGGGCCCGACGTGGTGGGAGGGCAAAGAATTGGGCCCTCCCGTCTCCTCCTCTTCCGTACGACCCAGTCCCGGAACACTTGGGGAGGGGTCGTTCGCCACTCTTCAAGGCGCGGCGCGTCCCCCGACGACACGAAGGTCTGGGGGAGCGGCACCCAGCGCCGGGAAGGACCACCCCTCTCGACCAGTCAGCTCTGATGAGCAGAGTAGTACCGGGAGAGGGGCGATCGTTGGCATTTGCGGTTGCTTAGCACCGCCGCGGACCTTACAGGCCGCGCGTGGAACTGTATCCCGGCCGGGGCCGCCATTAAACTCGGCGACGACCCCGGGCCGGGGCTCTGTGGGGGGGCAATGTGCCACCTGCGCGTTCGCGCTCCCGCAGGGCCTCTCTCTTGGCCACCATCACCTCGTCAGCGTATGAGGTGACGGCGGCCCAACATTGTTCGCTGTCGGCCATGGCTGCGACGACGGCTGGCAGCGATAGATCTCGCCCGATGGCGCCAACGAGTCTGGCGCGTTGGGCGTCCCAGCTTGTGCACACTGCCAGAGTGTGCTCCGCCGTGTCCACGGCGCCGGACGCGCAGTGATGGCACACGGGCTCCGGGAGGATTCCCACCAGCTCCCACAGGTATTTGCTGAAACAGCCGTGGCCTGTGAGAAGCTGGGTAAGCCAGTACGTGGGAGCCCGGTGCCTCGCCTCGACCCATTGGCGCAATACGGGCCGGACCGCCTCGACGAGCCGTCTGCTCGCCGAGGGGTTCTCCAGCCTTTCTGCCCAGCGCAGGAAGAGATCGTCGCGACATTCACTCCTCCAGCGAACGATCTCTTCCGCGAGGGGCTCAGACGGCGTTTGCCGCAACAAGGCCCTCCTTCGGTAAACCTCCGCCAGGACCCCGGCCTCGAGGTCCCAGGGGAGGCTCCCGGCAATAAGGCACGCCGCCTCGTAGGAGACGGTGTGGTACGCCCTGGCAGCCCTCTGCGCCATGACCCGCTGCGAGCGTCGCAGCAGGGCCACGTTCTCGGCGCTGAGGGCCCCCGCCGCCCATATGGGCGCTCCGTAGAGCGCCATAGAGCGAACCACTCCGTCGTATAGGCGGCGGCCGACACTTCCCGCCCCCCCACAATTGGGGAGCAGGCGCGCAAGCATTCCCGCGTACGACACTAGTTTGGGCGCCAGCGCGCGGAAATGCCCGCTGAACTTCCACCGGCTGTCGAGGGCGAGACCAAGGTATTTCATGGTCCCGCCGACGGCGATGGAGGTGCCACCCACAACAATCGAATACCCCGGGGGGGGCTTCTTCCGAGGCCCATGGAAGAAGATGGCCTCTGACTTCTCAAGGGCCACCTGCAGCCCGAGGGCCCTGATGCGGCTAGCGACGTGGGCCGTGCCCGCAGTGGCGAGCACGCCTGCGTCCCTGAACGATTCGCCCCGCGCGGTCACCAAGGTGTCGTCGGCGTAACAGATGACGCCGACCCCCCGAAGATTGGCGCCGCGCAGGGCCCAGTCGAATCCGATGTTCCACAGGAGGGGGCCCAAGACAGACCCCTGTGGAACACCGCATGCCATCGCCCTGCGGACCACTCGCTCTCGGACCGGGTACGTGATGGCCCGGTCGGCGAAGTAGTCCGCAAGGACGCGCCTGAGGTACCACGGGACGTTGTGGTACCTCAGGGCCTCTCCAATTGTTTCCCAGGGGATGGTGTTGAAGGCGTTCGCAACGTCGAGCGACACCGCCAGCAACACCTCCCCCCGGGAGACAGCACTTTCGACGCTGTCCCGCAGCCGCGAGATGGCGTCCAACGTGGACCTCCCACGGCGAAACCCGAATTGGCCGTCACTGATGTTCGGGCCCACCGCCTCCAGGTGCCCGACGAGGCGCGCGGCGAGCACGCGCTCGAAGAGCTTGCACGCCTCATCGAGCAGAACGATTGGGCGGTAGGCCGATGGCGAGTCGGGGGGCCGCCCGTGCTTCGGAAGCAGTACGAGCTTCCCCGTCTTCCACCGCCGCGGGATCGTGCCGGACACCATTATTTCGGACATGAGGGACAGCGTCTCCTCCTCGAGAACCGGCATTACGCGGGCGAGAATCCGCCCAGGAACGCCGTCCGGACCCGGGGCGCGGTTCTTCGCTTTGAGCTTCTGAACCGCAGCCCCCAACTCGTCCTCGGACACGAGCGGAACGACCTCGCCCGCGGCCGGCCCTTCCTCGGGAGTCGGTGCCGCCATTCTGGGCGGCGCCCATTCCTCTCCTCCTCGGCTCGGGAATAGGGAGCTGACCACGCGCTCCAGCAGGAGGGGGTCGAGGGTCCTCGTCAGTGGGGGCGCCGCGGGTCGGAGCTTTCGCGTCACGACTTTGTAGGGGCGCCCCCACGGATCCCTATCAATGCTGTCGAGCCACTCCTGCCAAGCCTCCGCCTTGGCAGCCTTTATGGCGGAGGTCAGGGCCGCGCGAGCGGCTCGGTACGCGGCGAGCAAAACTTCCTCGTTGGCGAGGTTCCTGGCGCTTCTCCTACGGCTTCTGGTGTACCGGCGGCGGGCCATGACACATTCGGCCCGAAGCCCCGTGAGGTGGGGCCTCCACCAATACACCTGCCTGCGCGGTTGTGAGGGACCCGTTCTGCGCATCGCCGCGTCGCAGACGCGAGATAATGCTCCAGAGAGCCTTTCGCATCTCGCGTCCACGTCCAGGCCGCTACCGGCATTTGCGGCGGCCCATCGTTCCACGATGGCCGCCTCCGTGGCCAGCTCCGGGTCCAGCGTGGCCAACCGCCACCGCGGACCCTCCTCCGGCAGGGGACGGTCCAGCGCGACCGGTATGACGTCCGAAGGGGATGGGACTAGGTCGAACCTTATGTACCTGTGGTCCGACAGCGTCTCCACCCCCTCCTCTACCCGCCACCGCCTAACGCGGCGGGCCAGGGCGGGACTCGCGAACGAGAGGTCGACGATCGACCCGCCCTGGTGTCTTACGCACGTTTGGACCGTCCCCTGATTCAGGAGGACTAGTCCCGTCGACACCGCCCATTCTTCCAGGGTCTCGCCCCTGGCGTCGGTCGCCGGAGATCCCCACGAACGGGATTTGGCGTTGAAGTCTCCGGCGACCACCACAGGGGTGGGGTGCACCTCTTGGACCAGAGCGCCGACCTCAACCAGCAGACGCTCGAAGTCGGCGAGGGTCCTGTTCGGGGAGAAGTACACCCCGATCACTGCCACGTCGCCCAGCGACACGAGGACGCACCCGCGCCCCCTCCGCACCCTGCGGAAGGGGGGGTTTGAAGCGTCGCGCCGCCAGGCAACCATAGCCACCGAACCATCGTCGGCGCCCACCCAGTCGTCACGGGCCTGGACGCGGTACGGCTCGGCGACTATGGCGACGTCGATTTGCCACTGCGCAGCCGTCTGGAGAAGCAGATCCTGTGCGGCCGCACAGTGGTTGACGTTCGCCTGCAGGATGGAGACCCTTTTAGCCATTTAATTATTGGCGGTGTCCATTGCCTCCTCTGCAGCACTAGGTGCTGCTACGGACGCGGCGGGGGGACCAGGATTGCCCCCGCCCGTCCTTTCCCTTCCGTTTTTGGCGTTGGCCATCGCCGGGCATTTTTTGTGCCCGAGGCGATGGCCGGCGTCGACGCCCTCTGACGCACAGATGGCGCAGGAGGGGTCGGCGACGCAGGTGGCCGCCTTGTGGCCCGGCTGGCCGCACCGGAAGCACAGCGCGCTGCGGTCTATCTCGCAGCGGCACTGCACCCCCAGGTGTCCCGGCACCAGGCAGCGGTAGCACCGCTGCGGCCGCGCATCGAGGAGTGCGGCCCGGGCCACCGACCAGCCGATGGTGAGGCGGCCACTCTCCGTGATCTTTTTGGCCGCCAGGACCGGGCACTTGACCCACACGGTCCCCTGGCGGCCAGATGGGCGGTTGATGATGCCCACCTTTACAGATTCGGGGCGACAGCCCCCCACCTCAGCCACTCGCGCGGCCACCAATTCACTGGTGGCCGCGTCACTCAGACCGGAGATGCGCATCTCTGCGCACTGCTCCGGCCTAGACACGCGGGCCACCTCACCAACGACCTCGCGCAGCTTGGAGGCGAGTTCGTCGGCCTTCTTGGTTTTGTCGGCACCGGCTAACTCCAGCACCCGGCCCCCAGTACGGGCCGTGCGGAAGCGCAGTCCGCTGATCCCCAGGGCCGCGAGGTCAATAGCTCCCTCGGCCCTGGACAACACGTCGCCGTAAGTCACCGTAGAGCCCTGCGGCAGCGTAATCACTACCGCCGCTGATTTTGGGGCCCGCAGGCGACGGCCGCGCCTCCCTCTCTGCTGCTTTTGCGAGGCTGCTGGAGCAGCCGGCGCCTGAGGCGCCGGGGCAGCTGGCCTTGGCACCCTCTCTCTCCGCGCCACCACATTCCATGGACGGGTGGGTTGGGCGGCGGGTTGAGCCATGGCAGGAGTTGCCGCTTTGCGGGCCACCTCGGCCTCGCGGGCCGCCAGGGTCTTTCTCTTGCCCCCTCTCTTCTTCTTTCCCTTCGCCCCCGCATCAGAAGTTGCGGCGGGGGCGGAGGGAGGGGTCTCCTGTGAGGCCCTCGGCGCGGGGATGCTGCGCGCCGGGGAAACCATCACCGGTGGGATGCTGCGTGCCGGGGAAACCATCGCCGGTGGGGAGGCGGGAGCGCCGACTGCCGGAGCACGGGAATTACGCTCCGGCGTCTTGCGCGCGTCCGCCGCCAGCGAGGGGCGCAGCCGTGGCTCCGGAAGGAGCCGGTCTTCAATCCCCGACAACCTGGCGTCGATCAGGAAGAAGATTTCCTCCCTGGTCATCGCCGTCTCGGCTGTGGGGACGGGGACGGAGGTCGCCACTCGCCTCTGGGCCTCTATTTCGGCCCTGAGCGCGAGGATCTCCGCTCGTAAATGGGCGACCTCCTCCGACTCCTTCTTCGCGGCGAGCTTGTGCACGGCCTCTGCCGCCGTCGCAGCCGCTTTCCTTATCTCCGCCACGTGCTGGCACTTCATTCTTGTTTGCTTGCGGGCAAGCGAGCCGATCAGCTCTAACGCTGAATCGACCGTGCCCACAAGCTCCTCGGTCCCGCACGTGGCTGCTGCTGCCCCCTCCTGGGCAGGGTCCGTTGGCGACACCGCCGCAGACCGGGCCCGCAGGGCTGCCTTCCTCTCGGCGACCTCGGCCGCCAATTCCTGCTCAGCGAGCAGCTCCATTTCGCGTTCGCGCTGAGCGTTCAAGTCGGCCTTGGCTCGCGCCAGGCCGACGTACTGGCCTGTCGTAGGCGGGCGCCCTCGCCCCCGTTTGGACGGTGTGATGCTCCGGGCTAAAGCCACTTCTTCGCCGTCCAGGGGCCGCTTCCTTTGCCAGAAACGGCCGGTCGGGGTGCTCGACCTCGAGCTCTCCTCGACTGATATGCCGCTGCCGTCAGTCTCTACGACGCGCAGCGGCTTTCCTTTATCGATGCGCGATACACGCACCCGCATCTTCAGGGCCGAGGCCCGGTCCCTGGAGCTATCGCTACCGGAAGACCGGCTCCGGCTCCTCACCCCATCACCGGAAGAGTTTTCCGAGTCCGTTTTCCGTACGCTCTTTTTGGTTCTGCTTCTTGTGTTCTTCATGATGGATATCAAAAAGACAAAAAGCAACCAACGATAAAATTATTACTTCCTTAAGTTCTTGTGCGAAATTAGGCCCCGCTCAACCTGCAACCGGAGACACCTCGACGGCCAGGGAGTAGGGAACACTAATTTGGCAAAAGACCGCAGTAAACAAGATATATTTAAATAAGATATCTTGTTGCCCCGGAGTATCTAGGTTTGGTCACCAGCCTGGCACTGCGTTACCGTGCACAGGACTGGGAGAGCCAGGGGAGACGACGAGGACGTACTAGATACTCACAAATTCACATGGGGCCTCCCCCCCCCCAGGTTAGGTTAGGTTAGGTTAGGTTAGGTTAGGTTAGGTTAGGTTAGGTTAGGTTAGGTTAGGTTAGGTTAGGTTCAGTGATTGACCGGCTCAAGGCCAAAAAAAAGGCCCCGGGACCTGACGGAGTGCCCGGCAAGCTTCTTGCCCTTGCCCTAAAGCACCTGGGGGCACAACTTCGGGACATTTTCAACGTTGCACTAACATCCGCGCGTTTCCCGAAGTTGTGGAAGGAGGGACGTCTGTGCCTCCTTCAAAAGACGGGCAGACCCCCAGGTGAAGCTGGCGGCTACCGCCCAATAGTGCTTTTGGACGAGGCGGGTAAGCTGTTCGAGCGGATAATCGCTTTCCGCCTCGTCCAGCACCTAAACGAAGTGGGGCCCAATCTGTCGCCAGTGCAGTTTGGGTTCAGGGCAGGGCACTCCACAATCGACGCCCTGTCGCTCCTGAAGGAGGAGACGGAAGGGGCATCCGCTCGGGGCGAGCGGTCGTTGGCGGTGAGCCTGGACATCGCCAACGCCTTCAACAGCCTGCCGTTCGGCGTGATACGAGAGGCACTCCATTACTTCGGAGTGCCCCCGTATCTCGGCAGGCTGTTGGAGGACTACCTCCGTGGCCGAGAGGTTTTATACCAGAGGGGCGACGGTGTTCTGGTCCGGCACCCGATGCGCTGTGGTGTTCCCCAGGGGTCCGTTCTAGGGCCCCTGTTGTGGAACTTGGGCTACGACTGGGTTCTCCGCGGCGCGCTCCTTCCCAGGATGCGCGTCATATGCTACGCGGATGATACCCTAGTCGTAGCCACAGGAAAGGACTTTCCGGAGGTCCAGAGACTGGCCGAGGTGGGCGCAAGCCTCGTCATAGGGCGAATAGAGGCACTGGGGCTCAGGGTGGCGATCAGTAAGACCGAGGCCCTGCTTTTCCACGGGCCTCGGCGGGGGCCGCCTCCTGGTGCCTCGGTTCGCCTAAACGGCGAAACTGTGAGGGTGGGGGCCCAGATGAAGTATCTGGGCCTCACATTGGACGGACGGTGGAGGTTTGAGGCCCATTTTACCCGCCTCGCCCCCCGTCTGATCCGCGCGGCGGGCGCGTTGGGCCACTTGCTGCCTAACGAGCGCGGCCCGGGCCAAGCGTGCCGCAAACTCTATGCGGGTATAGTCAGGAGTATGGCGCTCTACGGAGCGCCAATCTGGGCGCAGGCTCTTACCGCCCACAACGTTGCACTTTTGCGGGCCCCGCAAAGGGTAATGGCGGTAAGAGCCATCAGAGGGTACCGCACCATTTCGGCGGGGGCTGCTTGTGTCCTTGCAGGCATGCCCCCATGGGAAATGGAGGCCCAGGTTCTCGCTGCTGTCTACCAGCGCAGGGCAGTGGCGAGAGCACAAGGCGAGCGCCCCTATTTCGATGAAATAGAGGGAGTTCGCAGGCAGGCGCAAAACGCGCTCCTACGGCGGTGGGCAGAGGACCTGGCTGACGCCGTCTATGGCCGGCACACCATAGACGCCATCAGGCCGGTCCTCAAACAGTGGGTGCGCAGGGAAGGGCGGCCACTGACATACCGGCTGATGCAGATACTTTCCGGGCATGGGTGCTTCGGAAAGTATCTGCACAAAGTGGCCCGGAGAGAGCCTGAACCGACGTGCCACGAGTGTGGCGCCGAAGAGGACACCGCCCAGCACACGCTAGAGGCATGCGTGGCTTGGGCGGATCAGCGCCGCAACCTTACGGCCATTGTGGGGCAAGACCTCTCACTCCCGGCCCTAGTACGGGCCATGCTCGGGAGTGAGGAGGCATGGCAGGCTATGGTCTCCTTCTGCGAGGAGGTAATGACGCAGAAGGAGACCGCGGAGAGGGCCCGAGAGGATGATCCTCTAGCGGCACCTCTCCGACGCAGACGGCGGGGGGCACGAAGACGGCGGTTCGCCCGTCCTCCTCCTGCTCCCTAAAAGTAGCACCGGGGTGTAAGCCGGGGGGCTTACACCCTATTCCATGGTGCTCCCGTCTGGGGGTGTCCCCAGTATACAGGGACGCCCCCGCAGCGTGAGGAGGCCCGGCGCATAGGCCAGGCCGACCACTGGGGCGACCTGGTAATCCGCAAGGCTCCATGTCGCCCTATTCCAAAGCGGTGAGGGTATACCCGGGTGTGTTTTAGTGGGTATGCCGTCGGCTTTACCGGCGGAGAGTCCCACACTCCCCCACTGCCCGACCCAGGCAGTGGGATAGTGCGTAATGCATTTCACACCCGGAGAACAAAAAAAAAAAAAAAAAAAGGTTAGGTTAGGTTAGGTTAGGTTAGGTTTTTTTTTTTTTTTTTTTTTTTTTTTTTTTTTTTTTTTTTTTTAATAATTGAATTGAGGCTTAAGGCTTTTTCATGTGCAAACATTTTCCGTAACGTGGGGTTATTAAAGGCAGATGGTATTTCTCAGGCGTGGGTGACCCGAGACAAAACAAAATTGGCGATTTCTCTGGCATGGGAGACCAGAGACAAAACGACAGGGGGGTTTTTGGGGTTAAGGTTTTGGATTTGGGAAATTTTTCGGGGAATATTATGGTGATTATTTTCAGGGACATTTGGGACCGGGAATTTTGAATCTATTTCAATTTACTGCCAAAGTTTTGAGGTGGATTGAGGATCCACTTTTAAAAGTTTTGTAGTAGCTGGGTGTTTGGGCTACTGGTTGTAGTCAGAGGTTTGAGGAGAACAAAGAATATCTTGTAACATTTTCGGGTTTAACATACTTAAGTATTAAATTTGCAGTTTATTTATTTTTGGGAACAATTGTGAGACGGAGAATTTTGAAACTATTTAAGTTCCTGCCAGATTTTGAGGTGGACTTGAAGGTCCAATTTTAAAGCTTTTGTAATAGCTGGGTGTTTGGGCTACTAGTTGTGGTCAGAGAAGTTGAGTTGAAAAGAAGGAGACTAAAAATCCTATAAGATTTTGGAGAGAGTGATTGCTCTTGAAATTTTTGATATTGTTGGGTTTAAAAACATATGTTTGAGATTTACTGTAGATTTATTTTTAGGAACAATTTGGAAGCGGAAAATTTAGAAATATTACATTGATAAGCCAAAATGTTGTGTTGTGGACTTTAATTAAATTTTTCAGTGGTGGTAGATGATAGGGTTTCTGAGGTTTTTTAAAATGGTTTGGGAGAAAAGGGAGTTTTTTAAGAGTATAGGGTAATTTTGGTGTAAATTGAGGGAATAGTATATCTGATGAAAGTCACATTGGTAAGAATAGAAAACTTTGAGTTAAATTTCATAATTTGAAAATGATAGTCTGTAGTTTATAAAAGTTACGTTAGTTAAAACACTTTGAGTTTGAATTTAGATTATTTTTAGAAAGCTACTTTAAGTTTTAAAATATTAAAAAGAATTGACTATAAGTATGTACGGTTTTAGGAATATGTACTTAGTACAGGTATTTTCGGAGACTGTTTTACTTCTCATTATGAGAAGTATTAGTTTCCGTAGTCTGTTTGGTTCTGGAGCCGGAGAATCATGGACTTAATTCGAGGGCACTCTCGGGCGTTGGATGCATTATGGGAGACTTCTCCTTTGGTGCCCATGCGGAGGTGGTGTGCGGAACAATTGTAGCACTTGAGCTTGGATTTGTCGTCTTTGTTTGGACACTCTGACAACTGGTGTCCCACACTCGCGCAATGGGCACAGGGCTTTTTGTCCGTTTTGCATTTGGCCTTCGTGTGGCCGAATTGGAGGCACTGATGGCACTGCACAAAGCGGCTGAAGTCTTCAACGTGGACCCTACTGTGGTCCACGTTGAGCTTCCCGAGAGCGAGGATGGTTTTACGCATCTCGGGGGTCACCTCTACAACCGCGTTGTACAGTACCGGGTTTCTGTTCGAGGTCAAGAAGCAGATACGGGTCAGCTCAACGTCATTTTGGGTCACGAGGACCTCCGCTAATTCCTCACGGGTGACGTCCTTGGAGATTCCCTTGAGGATTAGGAGCGGTGGTCGTCGCTTCGCACGTTCGGCGGCGAAATTAGGACTTTCGTTGTGACGGGCTATGGTTTCTTCGCACTGCTCCTTGCGCTCGAATTCGACCCTCAGCTTGGCGTTAGGAATCGGCAGAATTTTAACTGGCGCATACTTGTGTTTCCGGAAGGATATCTCCTTTTTCCAAAGGGATACCACATCCGGGGGTTTGAGGGTGCAGTCGAAGGCACTTACAATTATGGCGGGGTTCGTTTCGGGAGTTGGTGGGAGGGGTTTGGCCGTGACACTGGCGTACGAAGGTGCTTTTGGGGGTTCAAGATGGGGAACAATTTGGGGTTCTGTCATGGATGAGTGCGCCATAGGGGGTTCCTTAAGGGCGGCAGCCAGCATGTTGCTCGAGAGGCGTACGAGGTCCTCGAGGCGCTCATTCTGCTTAATCAGATCATCAACTTTTTGTGAGACCTCTCGTCGGACCTCCATCGCCGTCTCATTTTGGATGCTGAACATTGCGTCTACGCTATTGTCCAGCTTGAAATTCAACTGCCTTATACACCCTTCATTGAATTGGTCGGGATGGTATAGTGTCGGTAACAGGTCCATGCATTGGTCAATTTCGGTCGCAGCGTCGGTGATTAATTCCTTGTGGCTTTTTGTAACAGATTTGCCGGCCTTTATGGCCTT